>OU342483.1:3712813-4356991 GCA_910589355.1 Parapoynx stratiotata
GATTTTGACTTTTTTACTACCTTAATTTTCATTGATTTACCTATAACACCTTTCTTTCCTGTGTGCGAGCAAAGGTATCTCCGAAGCAGTGTATTGTCTGCAAAAAAAATGAAAGGGGCTATTAAATATTCTCTTCAAATGGAAAACTTCATTGACAAAAGCGGAAATCTTTCTTTTACTTAAAATAGTGTAAATATGTTTTTTCTTCGTTGTCCTAAGCTATAGCCTAAAGAGAGGAGTTTACTTTACATACTAAATGAAATGAGACAAGCGGTTCACAAACAAGTGTTCTTAAGTTTTACTCAAACTCAGTGACGGTGAGATTCGATTCGGCGACTTAGCGACGTCTGTTCAAACACGACTATTGCTGCCTATATTATATGACTCAATGAAAGTATAATCTTATTGCTCTCTCAGTAAACAGATAAAAAAAAGTTTACCTTGTTATCATACAGAGGGATTTTGAAATCTATAATGTAACAAAAACGAACAATCTATTTGGCATTATTTTTATTTATTAAATTATATCTTCAATGTTTTCTATGTTTGATATTGCTGTTGCTATTCTGTAAAACAAAAACAGTTTGTTATTATTTATTTTAACATTCACAAGTCCCACACTTTATTCTAAGAGTCTATTATTATTAATAATACCTTGCTAATACTTCTACTTTTTGTTTCTTATAATTTCTCTCGAACTCTGCTCTTTCTTTTTTTAGATATACCAATTGGTCTTCTAAGGACACTGAAATCAAAAAAGTTATTAATTATCTTATCATTAACAACATTGCAATGTATGTCAGTTACAGCGTTGCCAGACTTCCCGATTTTGGCGGCACAGGTCCGTCAGTTTTTTGGGGACTAGAGTTATTAAAATACATATATTTTTTAATTACAATTTTATGACTACTTTTGCTATAATATATGTCATGTAAACTTGATTTAAAACTCAAATAAAAAGACAAATATTTAAAACATCTGTCTGAGTGTTTACTCCCAAAACTAAATCGTGATTTACACATACATTGTTCTTAAATTTTAGACTGTTGCCAAGGATATAGTGACACAAAGTGAAATAGGGCGTTGTCCAAATATCGTGGAATATTTTTGTAGTAGATCCTCTGAGTATATACTTTTTTTCTATATCCCGCTTTTGATGAAAGAATCCAGCTTTTCTCATTCAAAAAGATTCAAAATTTCGACTTGCTAAAAAAACGCTGATCAGTTAATTATTACGAAGTGCAGTGTAGTCATGAGCAGAAAATACAAAAATAAGCCATAAAAATATAAAAAAATATAATATAATACGAAAAAATATTTTTAATACAGTATCCCAAAACATAAGATCTACAAATAGATACATTATTTTCATAAAACAATATATGTATAGACCAACCAAAAAGGATCAGACCAGACAGGACCAGACCATAGGAGCAGACCATATTATGACAATAAATTATGTATACAAAAATAAATTGCAAATTTATATTAATGTTATTGTTACATCCTGAGTTGGTAGATCTATAACTATAATTTGAAATTTTACAACCAGTAACATTAACTTACCCCATTATTAGATGACACAAATATTACCACAATATGTCTGCCTATATTTGAAAAACTTAATAAAAATAAGTAAAGTAACCATGAACAAATATTTTAAAATCACAAATTTTTAAACAATATTTATTTAGTGTTAACAATAGTTGCAAGTGACTGATTTCTGTGGCTCCAAGTGTAATTGATTTAGAATAAAAAATATTTATTATATTTATTAGATATAATACTTAAAATTGTAACAAATTTATTGGTTGTTGATGAACAAAACAACAATAAAATTTATTTCACACACATAAAACTGAATGTATATGTAGATGTTTCATAATATGAGGGGATTTAAATAAATCCCAATACATAGTTGGTATTATTATATCATAGTAGTTGAATAATGTTATACACTTACTAAATTTAGTTAGGTCTGGGGTTGTCTGTTTTTTAGCTTCTTTCTCATGCCATCGTACATGTTTGACCAGGCAAAACAAATACTTGAAACTCCGTGAACATTTAGCACAAGCATACATCATTTCTTTACTGTCAGTTCCATTTGTGTTCCCAAATGCTGCATTTGCATCATTGTCAAATTTCTCTGCATGCTTTATTACACCCCCCGGTAGTATTTCTAATGTCGGCCAACTTTCTGGTTGAGTTTGGACCAAAAGCTTTGGTTTAATGTCTTCATCCTAAAAGTAATTAGGGCAAATAATATTAAGTATTCATCATCAATACACAATAAAACAACAATATATCATCACCTTTTTCCCCAAAGGCAGAGGTGTGTTTTTAGTAGTTTAGTACTGACATGAGATACTATTGTTTGGGAAGTAATTAATTGGGCAGCCAATTAATTATTAGGTCAGCAACAAAAAGGTAAACAGAAAAATAATTTGAGCAGCAAACAAAAATAATTTGTCAGCTATATGATAATTTGGGCGGCAAAATAATTATTTGGCCAGAAAAATAATTATGTATTCTGATAGATATTACGTAAAGGTTTTTTTTATGACCCTTAAAAACAATATTAGTGTCATCAAAAGATAACAATTTAAATACAAACTATCATGAGTCTTGAAACTTTATATAACAAAGAAATTAGTATTTGTAGGATTTACACACAGTCAGATATTGCTTTAACATATCAAATTACATCCTCTATTGAAGTAATTAGTAGAAGATTTGAGAATATTGCATGATGAATGATATCTTACCACATTATTCATATCAGGCAAAATAGTTTCATCATTACTATCTTCGTCGCACCCTACCACTTCCTCGGATTGTATAGAGATCATACTGCCTATGTTGGAGTCATCATCATCTACAACGCAACCATTCTCATAGTCCAACTGATCAACAACGTAAGCCTCTAAAGGCTCGTTTTTAACGTCACTAGAAGACACATCACAAGATCTATCCCGTGGCTGCACATCTTCCATTCGAACCAAGGGACCATTATCAAGGTCCTCATTTTCCAACGTAGAAGACATATTTACTATTGAAGAAAACATGCAAGATTTTATTTCTGCATCGTAAGATAGATAGACAGATGTTGCGTACGTTTACGTTCACACGAATTGGCTACAAAAAAAATATGTATGTTGATTTTGTTTAGGAAACGTAAGGAAAAACGGATTTTGATAACAATAATAAATGTCAAATTGTCAACGAGATGTATAGATTAAAAATCAATAACAGCAAAAATACCCTACAGATTATAACAATGCAATTGAATATTCAATCGATCTGCAGCTTTCGCCTGTCTTCCTCTATGCATTTTCTGCAATCTGTGCTCTTGTCTGTCAATGTCACTGTCATCACCAAGTTGTTGACCTTCATGGGGAAATCTTTGTTTTGAAAAGGTTTTGAATTTGTTTTTTAAGAAAATCTTTCAGTTGTAATCCTAGAGCTATTTATTTTCTGTGAATTTGTCAAAATATTATATTGAAAATAATTTGTAATAAGACAATATATGAATATAAGTGCCATAATATCAAAGAGCGAATATTTTGAAAAAGACAGCTTATCTTATAAAGTCGCAAATTATCTACGATTTTTATACTAATTATCTACCGCCGAATCCGTGTAGATACACCTGTATTGAATATCGGAATTGGGAAATTATAAGCATGTCCTTATTACGTTATATGAATCCATTTCGGATATTTCGTGAATATGTTCGTACACCTATAGAAGTGTTTATACTGAAGCAGTACTTGGGGTACAGAAAGAAGACAGACGAAGGCCTAAACAGTGCAAGAGAGTTGCTGTACCGGGCGGGTGTAGTATCAGTGTTTCTGAGTGCTATATTATGGATATCAATATTTATGTATGTTGTCTTCTACTACACATACATGCCCAATGTAACACATATAAGGCCTGTACATCTCCAATTCAAGTAAGTAATAATATTTTTTTTAATTTATTAAATAATTATTTTACATTTGTTTAATGTGATGTGTGCTTTGATCTTGCACAACTAAGCACAACACAATTTTATTTATAACAATTTAGTTGTTAGTTTTTTTATGAATAAAAATGTAATTCTTAATATGCAGTAACAGGTTTGTAGCAACTTATCTATTCTAAATATATATTTTATCTTTAAATTTAGATTAAAGAATACTTTACAATTAATCTATAAATTTTACAGGTCATGTGAGGAAAATATGGGTGTGTGCTCGTTCCCCTCTGCACATGTGCAGCTTACAAAAAGAAGTCACATGCTGATGCCTGCGCAACCTTATAAGATCAAACTCATTCTAGAGATGCCTGAGTCGCAGATCAATAAAGATTTGGGTATGTTTGTTTTTTAGTTTGTTGATTTGTGTATTGTGTTTGAGTATATTTTTTTCATTTTGTTTTATATTTTTTTTGTCTGTCACTGGCAATGAAATTCAGAGGTTAACAGCTAATATTACAATTTCCCTGTTTCTCTTAGGATGTTATTTAACCATGTAATCTACTTTTGCTTCATGACATGTACCTAATTCCTCCTAGTACCACCTTTCTTTAGGTACCACCTCCTAAGAACCAGTTTATTTATAAATAAATTTCAAAATTTGAACTTAACCTAAATCTAATTCTACGACTGTTTTTTTAGATATTGACATACAAATTTTACTACCTACCTTCCTTATCTTATTTAAGTTTGGCTTTGATGAAGAAATATTGAAGGAGGAGGTAGGACGACAATACATACATTGTAAGAAATTTGTAGCCCGTGTTTATTCTGTCTCACTATGCAATTTAAGTAATAAACTAGTATAAGGTTGTCAATAATTGTTATTATTTTAGGAATGTTCATGGTTTGCGCACAGATGAGGGCGAAAGGCGGAGTTCTAGTGTCTTCTTCTTGCAGATCAGCAATGCTCAGACATAGGTAAGTTTTTTTTGCAATAAAACGTATACTATTGTAAGAATGCGTAAAATTGATTCCTTTGCCTTTTTCTTACAAAAGACAACAAACGTCAAATATTTTGGCGGTCGACGGTTATTTTTTTCTAAACTTTAAAATCAAATTGAATTTCAAAAAGAAGTTGGAGAAATCGTGCAACTCCTAATTGTCTCTATGAATAAGAGTAAGTACCATATTATGGTTTTAATAAATGCGAAAAAAGAAATTGATAATGTTTTATGTTAGCCGTAAAGTATTTTAGTTAATTTTTACTAACTGCTTTTTTATCTTATAAATTTTGTTAGAATATTTAAATCATCTTATTATCTATACTTATTCTAAACTTTGTTTTAATGTAGATGACAGCGGCGATGAAATATCTTACACATGAACAACTAGACCTACTTTTAAATTTCGTCGAAGAAAACAGAGATTTGGGGTTCGGCCGACGTTCAACGAAGAACGATAACCAGTACGAACATTACACTAAGTGGATGGAACTAGCGAGGGAATTGAATATATTGGCGAAAGACCGGCCTAAGACGGGCATTGAGTACAAGGAGGTATGTATCACTGGCAAAATGTTTTTTTTTACACCCATAAACAACTGAAATATGCACAAATATTTTTTTTTTTGCATATTATACATTATCATCAAGCCTCAATCCTCAAAGAGGTAGGCAGAGGTGTTAACATTTTGCCAAATAATAAGTTTGGTCTCTGTGTAATTATAATTTCAATTTCTTTAAAAATCAAAATCAATCAAAATGTTCTTTATTTGTTTACAAGTAACATGTTCACATAGGGTGGGGATCTCCTTTTAAGTTAAAAAACCTGTGTTAGGAGAAGCCCGCTCCCATGTTCGATTCATACAATAAATGTAAACAAAGGTACAAGTAAGTATAAAAAGCACAGCATAAAATATAACTCATACCATTAGATTGCTAAGCAAAAAGTTGGCTGAGCTATTACCACTAGTACCATGCTCTGTATGTTTGCCAAAATATGGCACTATGATTACTGAAAATCTATTGCTTTCATGGAAGAAAAATACCTTGCTGCTGAATACCTATTGGAAGGTAGTAATGGCCAGATCTTTCTCTTGCATGTACCTAAATCTATTTGGTTTATTTTAGAATAATTTCTCCACATTATCAACTCTTCCTACCCCATGAAAACCATTGTTATTTGTATTTTATATTTAGGAATAAAAATACATATCTAAACACTATTTCCTTTCTTTAGTACTGGAAAGAACTGAAAGCAAGAACATACAGCAAAGTGTACAGAGCCCGGCAGAGAGTGAAGATGACCAAACAGCCAGTGAAGCTAGCCTTGAAGGACCATGAGTGGAGGATCTATAACATTATGGAGGGTCATCCTCTTGACAAACTTCTGATATTGGAGATAGGACATAACAATAGTAAGAGTTACTTTATTGAACTAAGATTATAATACTTATAAATATTAGAATGTTAGTTCTGTAATAAAAGAGGAATCTATAGTAAATTAGTCTACAATATTAATTTTGCTTTCAGCTAATCAAAGCCTTGATAGTTCACAAAAAGAAGAGGATGCAGAATTCATTAAAAGAGAGAATCTTCTAAAAGGACTTGAAAACATAACGGATTCGTTGCAGAAGATAGCCCGCAGTCAGGCTGAATTGGCTCAGTCACAAGTGGCCTTAATAAGGTCCTTGAATGAACTAGCTATGTTGATTAAATAACATTTTATGTTTTAATAATTTCATTAAGTATAATTTTTATAAGCTTATGCTTAAATTTTATGTTTTGGAAGTTATTTTAGATTTTGAATATCATGATTAAAATTTTTACTTTTACTCATTTGTTTGTATCGAAATGTTATTATTTTATTTTGACTTCATTTTGTGATTATAAATACAGAGATCTCATGTTGTAAAAGATTTATGTTTAAGTGTGCATTATGTTTTGTATAGTAAGTAAGAATTTAAACATAGAAATTTTATAGTTCTAACCAGTTAAAAGAACAATTGAAAATTTTTAATACCTATTTGTACTTTTTAAAGACTGTTACATACATTTGATTGAGTTTCTTATGTAAGTAGTCATACATAAGTATTTTAATGAAAGACTGTTGATTGTGATTTAATTATGTTATGAAAATGTTAATGATTATTACATTTTATTAAAATTATTTTCGAATTTTATTTACCAATGACAGAACAGACAAAAGTAATGATATGTATGTTTAGGACATGTGATGTGAATTTTGTTGAAGGAATTAGATTTTTTCGAAAAATATTTTTGTGTATATGACCGACGCTTCTGTAAAAGGTAAGTAAGCCTTCAGTAAGGTTACCTTTTATTTCAAAATGAAAGACCTTAATAGTTTGACAGTAAAAACTTCCGAATATATTTATTAGGCACAATAAGTAACAGCCTTTGTTTATACGAGGTGTCTCCATGAGAATACTCACACACACAAACACACTCGCACGTACACGCACACACACACAACTAAATACCGATTCCCATTGA
Organism: Parapoynx stratiotata; assembly: GCA_910589355.1. NCBI lineage: Eukaryota > Metazoa > Arthropoda > Insecta > Lepidoptera > Crambidae > Parapoynx > Parapoynx stratiotata. The sequence continues at coordinate 3,720,284 of OU342483.1, forward strand.
GAACAACGCGTATGTCGCACTCACGTGTGGCAGGATGTGTTCACCAGTGGGACATATATAAGTTGGTATATGGATGTCTCCAAAATAACATACGTTAGTGTATTAACCCCTTGAGCGGGCACCGCGATCACCGGTGTTCGCAATCATTACGTTTCTATTGTGTCTCGTTTTGTCACCGTTGACTAGTTAACTAACAGTTAAATAGCACGCTACAATGGTCGTTCTCAGGTCGAAACTCCACCATCTGATGCGCACGATCACGTTCTCCCCGCTGCTGCTGTCGGGCCTCAACGAGGAGAAGCAGCTGCTGCAGGTCGAGCTGTTCAGCGACTTCGAGGATGACCAGGTACAGGATACAGGGGTGATTTTTGAGACGTGGCAGTGAGGGCATTTATCGTTACAGTTGTGACATGCTGGATGACGTTGTTACAATGAAAGGCTTGAAGATTTTTTCGCTGATAATCCAAACCAAAGGCGCAACTGGAATATTTTATTAAAAAGTAAATAACACAAATCACTGAACACAAAACTTATAATAGTAGATTAGTAGCCAAGGGCTGTAAGGCATCAATTGCAGCCCGAGATATTTAGGCGCACGAGCGCAGCGAGGGCGCTTATAGTTCGAGGGTGCAATTGATGCTTACACCCGAGCTAACTACTCTGCTTTACATCTCGATTGTGAGGTAAGTGGAAAAAAAGGCATTACAAGAATAAATAAATTTATTTTCAAGAACTAAATTTAGCTTCGCCGTTCGATATTCAAAATTGATGAAAATAGCGAAGCGACCTCTTTTGTCATTGGGCTGAATGCATGATGTCTAGTGCCCGTAAGATGGTTAGATGTACGCGAACTTTTTGAAAGAGTTTTTTTTTTAATTACTTACCGCCCTAGGGCGTTTCTAGCTACATTATTAACCTAGGGCGGTAATTGTTCACTTACAACCCGCATCTGGGGGTATTAAGGACCTACTTACCGAACATGAGAGATGTAAAGAATATTATAAAAGGTAGGGCTACATTAGTGCCCTAGTAAAGTTGTATTATAATAATGATCCATCCATTTTGATCTGAGACAAATGGTAAACAAACCATAAAAAGGGTTCTGATGTCATTACTTCATTGCCGAAAGGTTTTGTCAAAAAAATACGACTATTCAATATTTTATTGATACAGACTTTTTAAATTAAGATAATTAAGCAATTACTGGTCACCTTCAATCATTTTTGGCATTATTCATTAATGTTATATTTTTTAAATGTAAGTTTAGATTACTAAGTTAATATTTGCTATTAAAAAAGACCTAAAATGAATGATGCTCTCAAACTTTTATGCATTTAAAATACATCCAAATGAAGATGAGAAATCATGACATTTTCATGACACCTGAAACTAACATTATCATAATACATTACCTCATTGTTTTATTTTCATTCTTATTTGTATCATTTGGGTGATACCAATATAGCTTGTGTTTAAATACACTTTATACATAATACACTGCAAAACATGAGGTACTTCATTTCAAAAATAAATAAAGTTTATATTCAATGACGATATTCGTATAATGATAATAAGAATGGCTACACCTTTTCCTATTTTATTTGAAATTATTAGAGTCCATATTTTTTTGTCCCAGAATTGGATAAAAAGTTTGAGAACCACAAATTCTTTGTTTACCTTTTGTCTCAGATCAAAATGGATAGAGAATAGTACCTATCCGTAACACATGCAACATAAGATGCTTAAAATGGGGCTAGTTGATAGGTGAATGTTTAAGGATATTAATTTATCGTTGGGAGGGCTTCGTGTCTGAGCTCACGTGACCGCTGTGCAGCTGCTGCCGGTGACGGACGCCTACGTGGAGGTGCAGTCGCGGCACGCGCAGGTGTACGCGTGCGAGCTGCAGGTGCAGGCGCACTTCTCCGGCCTGCGCTTCTTCATGTACCACTGGCCCAAGCTCGCCGCCTTCTTTGGTGAGCTATACCGTGGACGCCACCATTTATGAATCATTATAATATGTGGAGGAAGAGCTCGGTGGCGTAGTAGTTAATACGCTTTGGCTTTCGATTGAGGACGAACTCTCCCCCGCAACTCCTCCACGACACGACGCCTGAGCCGAGGTCCGCGCCTTTAGAGGCACCCTCAGGACGTCTGCCTATTCCCAAATCGGCTCGAGTGCCCTGGAGGCTCTCCCCGGAAGCGGGACCCCCTAGGAGGATGCCTTTTAGAGAAAAACCCTCAAGAAATGGTTCGCCACAACAGGCGACGCACCAAAGTTCTCGTCTTCTTTAAAACAATCCGGTGTTAGCTGAGTAGCCGTCAGAGGCACCAGTTTAGAGCAAATTAAAAAAAGGGGACCTAAAATATCTGGCTAGCGAAATGTGGTTCCCGGGAAAAAGGCGGAAAGAAGCGTGATTTTGTATAGCGTGCGTCCTGGATGTTCTCTTCATGTTTTTCTCCATGAGGAAGGCCTGTCCCAGCAGTGGGACGTATATAGGCTGATGTCACGTGTCCTGGATGAGAGCAGCCGAAATCAAGAGCGGCATTATTTAGGGGTAGACCTATGTTCAGCATTAATAGACGAATGATAATGATTATCGAAACAAAAGTCTGGGGATATGCAATTTTCTTGCCCTACCAGGTCACAGCTTCATTATTCTAAAAGAAGCACGGGCAAGGTCATACATCCCAACAGCTCCTGAAGAGAGTGGGTCAGCGAGCAAAGTATTCTCTTCCGTCCCGGGGATATACAATTTGAACAACCGAAATAACCCTGCGGTAGTCAGTCTGTCAGCATCTACGCAGTGGTTCCTTCGAAGTGCAGGCTGTAAACGCCAGTGTGTTTCAGGCATCAGCACCAACCTGTTCTTCGTGTCCACGATCTTCATCCTGAGCTGGTACCACCTCCAAGACGGGCTGCCCACCTTTGTCAAGGTAAATTACACTAGTTTTGGCAATTTTTATGCAAACAAACGGTAAATCTAATATTTTTTTGCGAATGAAACTTTAGTTCTTTTTTTACAGTTTTAAAACACGGATTTTGTTGAAATTTTCGCCGTTTTCGAAAAATTAAGTGTTTATTCTAACACTTGTTATTCAGGCACACCGTTACCTACTTAGGTGCCATGTTTGTTTCTTCCAGAGCAAATTGGGTGCAGCAGAGAAAACCGAAGAGGTGGATTTTGGCAAAATGCACTTCGAGGGGAAAGTAAAACTGGAGCGAGAAGGTACTTGTAATTTATGTGGAATTATGTTTACTTATACTGTAAAACAGTGCTGGGCAAACATTAAGCACAGCTATCATAAAAGTATAATACGGATATAACCATAGGGCAATCAGGGTGACGTCGTTTTCAACATATCGGGTGGACAGCTTTTTTCAAACAGAATCATTGATTCTGTATGAAAAAAGGGTCCACCCAAGATGGCGGCACTCCTCATAAAACGACGTCACATGCTTCCTTACTAAACGCGCCTGTCGTTACCGCCGGTTACTTTAGCTTGTTATATAGAGGCCAACTTTGACAAACAAAGTGTGTAGTGTTGCCATATAACATTCGTTTGTCACAATTGTTTCGTTAATTTTCAACAACAAAAATTAACTGCTATTGACAAATAAGTATTGGGTCCTTACCTATGAAATTGGTGTTTTTTTTCTCTCTTAGTATTTTGTCTGTAACTATTAAGATTCAGAGTATTCCTAAAAAATAATTACCTCGTCTAAAAATAGACTATATTTTTGAGCTCTTTTGATTTGTTTTGATAATTTGTTGTAAGTTTAATTGTGTTAAAATTGGACACGAAGACAACTCTTTTTAAGTGCCTCCCGAATACATCATTTTATTTGCATTCACATAAAAACGTTAAATAATTTTTATGAAGTGTAATATTACACATATTACTAAAGCTTGTCTAATGATAGATGCCAAATATTATCTTTGGATTTGTCGTTGTGAAGAAAACTGAAAAAATTTTAGTATGGAAAATGCAGAATTCCCCAAAATCTCCATACAATACACCAATTTCATAGGTAAGGACCTAATATTTATTTTGTGATTTAAAAAAAAATTATACTTCACCAAAAATTTACGATAAATGTGTTTTATTAATAATGTCAGGAATGTACTTTGTAATTTTAAAACATAATAAGTACTTTATTATTATACTATAAATGACTGTATTTGTGTTTTTCTTACAGACTCCTCCATGTTTTTGGACGATGAGAGTATAATCGAAGATCTGCAAAAGATGAAAGAGCCGAAAAAAGAATAGTGTTCTTACTTAACAAAATTAAATTAAATAGTCAAGTCTGACCTAGTGATAATATAGACTGTAATGGAAAGGGAAATATTTTACAATGAATTTTTCTCATATCATGCAAAATGCTTGTGTAATATATGCCTTATTGTGAGGTCTTATTCGATTCCTCTTTAGGCAAAGAAAAAGCACTTTGAGAGCTTAATTTTTTTTTAATTTATCCAAATATGTATAGCCTGATCAGGGAAAGAAAAATTCTACTCAGGGGCGCCAATTTTTCTTCATTGTAAATTTTTCATAATATGATTTCATTATTTTCCTTATTACTACTTAATCTCAGTTTATAAGAAAAATTTTCTGATAAATAAAAGAAGAAACAGACAGATGACATTATATAATGAATATGAAGAAGCAAAATTTTTATTGAAATTAAAAGAAATTAGTTATCGTAATATGGCGAGGTTTTTTATTTTCCTACTCAGGCTATGACACAAAATTTATTTTTTATATTAAGTTTTTATATTTATTATAAAATGTATACTTAAATTTATATCAAAATAATTACGATTGCAATTATGTCATTGTATCAATTTTAAAATGCTTGACCAAAGAAATATTAACTTGATATTTGTCAACTACTTTAATATAACTACTATAAGTATTTATTATTGTGTGTGTATGGCAACTCTCGTGTTTGCATGTCTTCATGACAAATGAAATTTATCAATGTTGGGTAATAATTTAAAATAATATTGATTGTTGATTTTGTGATGTTGTCTTTTTTTATAAAATTTATTTGTGTATGCAATCTTTTTTGCGGAGAAATAAATGCTCTGTATTACATTTTTGTGTAATTTATTTAGTAGTTATAAAAATTCAGGATATACCAACATAATAAAAAATCCAAAACTAGAGAGCCTGTAATAATTACATGTTTGCCCCTCTCGAGAATCGAACCCAGAAAACCTCTTGAGATGGCGACGCCTTGAGACCGGCGTACAAATCACTCGACCATGGAGGTCTTCAAGTTCTGTTATTGCATTACAAAATCCATATTTATTATCAGTAAATGTAGGTACATACGCTATGTTGCTCCAGAGATCAATAAAAACAAAATGGTAGTTTTCCAATATTTATTCCACTTTAGATATTGTTTACATAATAATATAGATTCCTATGTAATTATGAGCATCGACACTATTACAACCATTTCTGTCTTAAAGTATAGAATTATATAAAAATACCACAACTAAGAACGCAGTGCAATTTAGTCCCTAATTCCTTTTAATATGAACGATTATAATTTGGCTTCTCCAAGAACACTGAATTCAGTGGTATCTAATATTATATATCACTTAATTTTGTTCATCGTAACTTGCCCTCCTTGGTAAACAAATCTGGGCACTTTTTAACGAAATTGCTCATCTATACATACATATAATAGAACTGTAGAGGTCGACTGTCTGTACATAGAAAAAAAATGCTTAAAATCAAGTCAAGAGAGAAAATACCAATTTGTACGGCCTAATCTCCGAAATGCCTGGACCGATTTCAATAAAATTTGGCACGGTGATACCTTATATCCCTGGTCAAGATATTAGATACTTTTTATTCCGGAAAATTAGAGGGTTCCCGTGGAATAGTTATAAAACCACAGTAACCGCGGACAACAGCTGTTTAAAAATAAGTCGTTATTATGTAGGTACAGACTGGAATCATTTTAATTTAGACATTAGTTGATTTTTATGACGCAATTTCAATAAAAATAAGTGTTTTGATTGTTTACCAAAGAGGACTACTTAAGATGAACAGATTTTACCTGTATATTCCGCATTATACAGAGTGATTTTTAATTAATCAACAAATTCGCAAGACTAGATAGCTGATATCATGCACATTTTTTCTACGGCTATTGATAATTTGACGTAATTTTAATTTCATTCAAAAATAAATATTAATTTAACTTTACGTCTTAAATGTTATTAGCTCTGTGCGCAGAGCGCGTGCGAGCGTCGCGCTTTATGCCTTTAGGTATTAACGGAGCATAGACTTACAAATGTCACGACAGTACAATAAAAGCTTATTTAATCATTTTCAAGTAATGTTGTTATTTATGTCTGAAATCAGCTTCCATCAGATATTATTAAGTCGTGTGGTAGCGGCTCTTTAAAAGAAGAAACTACCAAATCATCTCTTCCCTTGGGTGTCGTAAAAGGCGACTAATGGACTTAGAACTGCACGACATCCAATAGCTTATAGCGGCGACGGGCTCACCTGTCACGCTGAGTGCAGTCACTGCTTGGTGAAACGCGGACTATGGCAATGGAGTGTTTTTGCCTAGTCTCTGACTAACCCTTAGGGGATAATACCTAGTCTTGCAAAGTTGTTGATGCATTAAAAACAATCCTGTAGAATCAAACTTAAAGATATGTCTACATAGATAAGTAAAAATTAAATACATATGGCGATGTAAACATTGCTATATTCCATCTTATGTATAAGGATTTAGAGTTGAAGTTTATAATAATAACTTCAAATGTAATTCCTTTTTTTCTATTATTTATATTACAGGCAGTTTTTAAAATGGGTAACGAGTTATTGCGCTTTAGTATTGTGCTCAACGGTTATATTATACAGGCTGCAAATGTAGAATAATTTTATTGTATTGTATAGTAAGAGACAAACACGAACTTGAGCGGACTGTGCAGAGATTCCATTAAGTTGTAGGTATACGTCGCATCTGTCTTGACTGTTTGGATAAAAAAATTCGAAAGACGTAGAGAATCCTATTTATCCCTGCATAGAAAACTAATATACCTACCCCCCCTTCCCCTAATCATTAGTTGCCTTCCCCACTTAATATCAAACATTGTACATACACACCCTGTTTTAACATTTGATTTGTGACCATGACATCAAGCAATTTTGCACTCTATGTTGACTGCGCTCAAGGTTGAAAACGTGATGTATGGTCATGTTATCGCAAAGGATTGCACAAAGAGTTGAAAGTTTGAATTTTTTTCCTTCATTACTTTGTCGCTGTAATGTGCTGTCTTTCTACATTTCTATGACAGTAGTATTTCATGTGACATGGTTCTATGGTAATTCCAATTTGGCCAGGCTACTCTAGATCTTAAAAGATGGTCTCTAAATTCGAGTATCAGTAATCTATCCAAAAATAAAAAAAAAGCCAATTCAAGATCCAATATAAGCATCCAATCTAAGAATTTTATAACTAATCAATTTTTAAGCTAACCTTAAGCCAAAAGGAAAAATCCAAGCCTAGCCTTAAGGAAAAATCTCATTATTTAGTGAATGTTACATGTACAAAACGATCATGTTTTATCTATTGACGACTTTATGAATATGCTAATAGAGTATCATACTGAGTATAGCGACCTTCATAATTACTATGTAAACATGTATAATTAAGACAATACACAAGTGGATATAAAAATAATTTTAGAATAACTTTGATTAGGCAAGAACGCCAAAAATGGTGTTTTTATTTATTCTACAATTTATATGTAAATTAAGATACATTTTATAAGATGGATTATTATTACCTTTTTAATTTTGATATGATGGTGTAAATATAAAATAATGTATACTTTGTAACTACATATTCAGAAGAAAACTTCATATTTTTCCTACATACCCTCACTAAATATTCACATTATACATAGCACCTCTGCTTCTATTACAAAAAAAAGATCAAAATCAAAAAACGAAGTTAGCTATATAATTTCATGAATATAAAACACAAAAAAACTCATTAAAAAACTAGTCAAAATACAACAGTACTGATAATCTCAGTAAATAACAAAATATATATCAAACATTGTCGGTCTCTACGCATAGATATTTCTATGTAAGTATACATCTTTAAAACTACCGGATTTTGATGCAGTTTTTTAAATAATGTGATTCGATGTCAAGGTTTATAATTTCATAACATTACATGCTGTAATTTTGACAAAAACAAAGAAATTTTCATCAGTCGGTTTACTAGTAGGTAGTTCTTTTGTGAAATTTAGATCATTGCAATACGAGTTAAAAAAGTGTCGAAGGTTACACAACAAGACGTCATTAATATCCAATGTCATCAAACAATTTGACAAAAAACTTGAAAATTCCAACATTTCAACAATACATAAAATAGGTCATGGTTAATAGATTAACCGTGTTATTCATAAATAAATATTAAAGGCTTATTAAACCAATTTTAGTTAAAAATGAATGATTTATCCATTTTTTCTAATTTGAAAGAAGAAAACAAAACACTGCAACTAAAATAGGTTTATTAAGACTTTATTATTTTTTATGAATAACACGGTAAGTTTTTTAGATATGTTTATTTTCTTGGCAATAGATATTAAAAACCGGCTTTTTTTTAGATTAAACCGGCTTTGTTTGTCTGATTAACATAATGGCCGTAAGTGACACTTTCAATCTTTGCTTAAAATGTAGCACAGAGATTTATGTTGTATGTCCTAAATTTAAACTTGGCGGCTGGCAAAATTTATAGAATATTCAGCAAAAAATGTAAATAAACTTATGCATTTGTCAAACTCGTAAAATGTATCTAAATAATACGACATAAGGCTTACATTAGAATGGTATTGTCAGAAGAGTTTTTTGAAACTCTATAAACTATAAACTTCATGTCTTTGTCATAGATTCCCATAAAAAAACATTCAATTTACACATTTATTATTCATGATATTATCAAATATTCGGCCTTTATTTAAGAAAAATAAAATTTCATAAAAATAGTTTGGCAGCCATCGTTATTAAAGCAATATTATAATTATTATTTTAATACTTTAAATTTATACAAAATTCAAACGGATGGATATGGAAATTACATTTCACTATACACAAGTTTATTGAATTGAACCATTATGAAATGAATTCTATACTATGCTAAACACAAATATTTTGACATTTGGCCTTTGAATTTCCACAATTGTGCATTTATATAAACATAAACTCATTTTTTAAACAATTAATAATAACAAAATAAATAATTGTAATGATTATGACCACAGAACAGATGGGTACAGAAATAAATCTCATGTATGTGTTTTAATTTCATACCTACGCTCAGCGGTCGCAATAGGTTGTCATTTTAGGCATAAACAAAAAGGACTATTATGTGACTCGTATCTTTAGGATGAAATCGAAAATAATTGACAAATTTTAATGGGGGGTTCTAGTGCTATTAAACATTATATTTGTGGGGGAGAAAAAAATCTAAGTTGTAAAAAAAAACTCAAAATTTTCAGTTGCTTTTACTCGAAACACATATTATTATGAAAAACATAAAAAATTACATGTAAAATTTATATAAGAAAAATATTACATAAAATTCGATACACACTTTTGTTTACAAATGTACAGGTGTTTCATTCAATAGCACAGCGCGACAGCTGCAACTAATAATTGCGTTATTGTATTTTCTTACATCATGTTTCATTACGATTACATTAATTATACTATACCGATGATTATAACGTTTAAAATGTCCTGTAAAATTTTGTCGAATGATTTCAGTTTCACCTTGTAGTTGTTTGATTTATTATTGAGAATGATATAGAACAGAAAGAAGTGAAATACAAAGAAAAATACAAAAAAACTCGCTCTGCCCTCTTCTCAACTGGTAGGTCAGGGATTCGATTCGGAAAGGCATATCCCATCTCGCTTTGATTCGTCGATATAAACAGGGATAGCTATAGAGATTCCACGATTCTAATTATTTTTGAAGATAAGGAACTGTGGTCCTAACCGGTGTCTAATGCGTGAATTGCTCGAGCGCTGTATGGAGATTGACTTCTGTATCTGTTGTGTGTTACGATCAGTGATCGAAGTAGGTAGATTGATTTTTGATACTTATATCATAAATGTTCACGGAAAGATAACATGATCAAGATAAGATCATCAAGATCACATTTCGGTGCCCAATCAAAACATTTTATTGAATAGGTAATGAAAGGAGGTTGTTATTGCAAAGTATTTATTTATTTATTAATAATAATACAAAGATGTTATACTAGTCTTACAAATTAATTCAGTGCAACAAAAACCAATTTAGGTTTGACTGAGCACCGAGTCATTCAATCCTCGATACGTGATTAATACCAACATTTATGCACAATACAGAATCCACAAACAGAATGTACATACATGATTATAGATTTTAAGCAAAGATCACATTGCTGTAAACCCTGGTGTATATTTTTGTCAACTACCTACATTACATTTGTGTCAGTAGCTGAGAAACGAGCCACACATAAACTAAACAAACAAAAGATTAAATAATTTAAATAAAATAGAATAATATGTCTCGCAAATTGCTGTGCCTTAAGAAGGTCCTCATTTATCGAAATACTTTTGAAATATTGTCAGTTATATTTTACATAAAGATAACTGACAATATTTATATTGATAACTGAATAAAAAAATGCCAGTTAAAAATAATACAAATTAGTTCGTTAATCGTTGACCTCTTCAATCTACCCACTCCAATCGATCTATGAACTTATGTTTCAGAATATATTTTACCCTCAGGTCGGGGACCTTGTGGTGTTGTATTCAGCTGGCTGTGGAGGCGTACCGCGAGAGCTCTGGCAACACCATGCCCACCGCCTGGAAGAATTGCGCGATCTACCGTTAGCGTGTTTACAACGCCGTCCGAAAAGAGGAGCATGCGAGGTTGGGGAACTAAATGGATCGTGATTTAGGAACGAAAATATTTATTAAGTTTATGTTAAGCTGCGTCCAGATTAACCGCCTCTCTGGTCTAGTGGTTCACACCATCGGGTGTTCGGAGGTCCGGGTTTGATTCCCTATGGGGGCAGAAGTTTTTCTGCTCGATTTGGTAGGGCTTCTTAGCCCGTCTGGCTAGCTAACACCGTCTTACCTAAAATTGTTGCCATAATAACAATGTTTTAAGCATTGTTGTGTTCTGGCAATCAGAGGTAAGATAGCCAGTTCCACAGTTATTGAGGATTACAGGTGAAACTCGCTTCCACCTTCGGCCTACTGTCACTTACCATTAGGTGAGATGAAGGCCAAGAGCTTACCTGTCATATGTAAAAAAAGTTTACGCAACATGTTAAATAACACATGTCCACATTGTGTAACATTTTTTATAACATTACAACAAAACATAATTGTACTGATTTGACATGACTTAGGTACAAAGTGCTCGCGTGTTACCTAATCTGGACGCAGCTTTATACTGTCTTGGGGTATTATCAAACGGAAAGAAGCAATGTCTGCCTACCGCTATAGGAGAAGCTCGTGATTATTTGTATGTATGTAGAATACATTTATAATACCTGGCAAAGAATTATTTTTATGAAATATGAAACACCGGCACATTTTATAAAATACTAGTACAGGGAAATCCAGGGTAAAGGTCACACCATAACCATGCTAGGATCGTTTAAGGCAAACTTAGGGTCAATTTACATCGGCACAGAATGGAATGGAAGCGACAAAAATTATACAAAGCATAATGGATTTTATGTCAATAGTACAACATACAAACTAATTGAGCCATGAAAAGTCTTCCGCGGAATGCGCGAGAATTCCACGAATTTAGTTTGTTCGTTATACAATTGACAAAGTTTATTTCTTTGCAAAAAGACGCATCCATTCCTTTCCAGCACGGTGTAAACTGAGCCTTAGGCAATTATCAAACTGCCACGCACAACGCTGTACTCTCTTTCTTTCAACGGGACTTTCTCGCCTCTCCCGCCAGCTCCATTTCACAAGGCGAGAGAAGAAGAGCACCGCTCACGTTCTCATTCTCGCGTTCACTTCTGTCGCCTCTTGGAGAGCGTGGACATACCATAACGTTTTCGACTGTAATTTGGTTGTGGTAAACACGTCCTTATTCAGCGCGATCGGGCCCTGGATCATCATGCTGGCTTTGTACGCACTCACGCGCTTATCGAAGCTGTTCTAAATACTTTGCATCTCCCACAGCAGACAGAAAAGCCGTTACACGAATTCACACGCAACGTTGCGTCAGAGAAAAGCCACCCTCTTTACTCTGTGGTTGTGCATTACGGTGTGATAATCACCAAAAAGTGAAAAGATTTAAATATCCTGTACAGAATTCTAAAAGTGGATTACTTACCTCATTTTCGGCCCGTTCCTCATCGCTTTGGTACTGAACGTCTAGCTCTGAGCTGTTCACGCTGTTCTCCCAGTCCTCGGAGGACTCCACTGACGATGCATCCAGGTCCATCTCAGCTGGTTTGACAAGAAATGACAGATAAAAATATGTATAAGCATGACAGTATCAAAAAATATATAAACGTATTTAAAAATGTAGAGTTTTGCGGCCAGTCACCAACACGCCCGTTATTCAGACCGTGACTTGAAATAAACTCCCGTAGGATTTATTGGAGTATATATTAAAATCCGGTCGTTATTGGTTATAAAGTTATATTTTCAACTTAAATTGCACCTAAATAATGTTTGTTATATAATTTTAAGCTACAAAAGTATAGCCTGGATAGCGAGTAAATTATCTTAGTTTGATTTTACCCTTTTTACAGCACAATAAACTTAAATAACAAGGAAACCAATATAACATAATATTATTGAATTTCATTATGGTTAACGAATGTGATTTTTTATTTCCAGTTTTTGTATTCCTGTTTAATAGTCATAGTTTAAAATTATAATAAATCAAATGTCCGTATTACTAAATATTATGAAATAATAATTTAATGAAATAATGATTTCAAAGGCGATACACTATCTGTTCTTAATATGAGTGGTTATAATATTTACTAAGAAGTGAGATTATAATGCTGTACCGTTGTATGACAATTGTGTATACTGTGACACCAATGAATGCCAAATAAGTTTACACCAAAGAGCCGCGACATGCATTTTGCGCATGCTCTTGGAGCCTACTTTTGACGGCCCACGGGCCCACCTGGGTTTTCTGCGACAATTTCAATATTTTCAACCACTTCCATGACAAAATTTGTTATTAATTAGTCCATCTACCGTAATTTCTCCGCTAATTGTACCTAATTGATAAATTTGACTAAAATAATTTGACTTTTCGCGAGTTTCTCGAAGTTGAAATAGTAAATCTCGACTATTGTCGTGTCGACCACTTGAAGCAATTCGAGCGGCGTTCATTCGAGAAATGTCGAGTTCGAGATGTTCAGAATAGCCTATTTGGATTACCACACGAAAAATACACGAATTCAAAATTTACCTCTATTCGAGACTACATCTGGAAAAATGAGAATTGGCCTCCTGCCCTTAGGTAGGTATGGGTCAAATCCACAGTCGAATCACATGCATCTGCGCGATCGAGCGGCTTGGCCGCTGCACTGCGAAATTATAAGCAACTGTATGCAACGACTTATTTAAAGCGGCTGCAACTTGTTTTTTTTCATACGTTAGCTTGTAATTTGACGGCCCAGCATCTGGGCCGCTCGGACGCATAATATTAGGTCCTTACCTATGAAATTGGTGTTTTGTATGGAGATTTTGGGGAATTCTGCATTTTCCATACTAAAATTTTTTCAGTTTTCTTCACAACGACAAATCCAAAGATAATAATATTTGCATCAATCATTAGACAAGCTTTAGTAATATCACACTTCATAAAAATTATTTATCGTTTTTAAGTGAATGCAAATAAAATGATGTATTCGGGAGGCACTTAAAAAGAGTTGTCTCCGTGTCCAATTTTAACACAATTAAACTTACAACAAATTATCAAAACAAATCAAAAGAGCACAAAAATATAGTCTATTTTTAGACGAGTTAATTATTTTTTAGGAATACTCTGAATCTTAATAGTTACAGACAAAATACTAAGAGAGAAAACAAACATCAATTTCATAGGTAAGGACCCAATATACGATTCGACCCTGAAGGACATCAACAAAATAATATTATAGCACCGCGAGCGAATATGAATTATGAACGGAGCGAATATATACGTGATGATGATATGTCATGTTATATTTTACGTGAAGTTATTTAATTGAGTAGCTGTGAATAGAACGTATACCTACATCTAATAGCTAACAAGGCAAAGCCTTTCGGAACAGAGATGTCCGAATCGATAGGTGAATTTACATCAATAGATTTACGTTTCTATAAGTTACCTACTACAAACTAACCTTTAATTACTAGCTAACAACTCAATAGGTAAGCCTACAAAACTAACTACGACGATTGTTTACTATAACAGTTATACCAATGTTGAAAGGGTCTTCCTGTCTTTGCGCGGGCGCAGGCGGCAGCCGCCTTCGTGTTATGTCTATTGAGAGGTCGTTTGCTGTCGCTAGGAATTGGGAGGGTTTGATAAGTAGGCGATTAAAAACATAAATAACGTGTAAAATGAAACTATTTCTCCATGGTCAGTCCTTGGATGGGTGATAATATGAAATGTCGAGTTCCTCGTTTCTTCGGAAGGCACGTTAAGCCGTTGGTCCCGGTCGCTATTGCAACAGTGGGCCAGTGTGTTGGTGATACAGGACATACAGCCGTTTTCTTGCTTGTAGCTTGTAGCTTGTAGCTTGTAGTGGGACGTATATAGGTTGGTAACGACTCGATAGTTCAAGTTGCTTGTTTTAATAGTACCACAGCCCAACACAGATAATATCTCTACAGACTAAACTATTTATCACGAGTACAGCTAGCCTACTCTTAACGGAATACCGATCGATCGACACTGAGATTGTGATGTTTCTTACTCTTCTGTGGGACACTAGGGCCATAAATGGGTTCAAATTATGCGGATATTGAGTGACTTAAATGACATTGAGCTTAGCTGAAATTGGTACTCTCTTACCGCTCTAGTCTCGGCATTTTGAGATATTGGATTGTGTTATTATTGAGTTTTAATTGAGATTGCGTTCGAGAGTAGGTGAGCTGATCTATTCTGAAGAAAGGCCAGGTAAAAATTACCCGAAAGTAGATGAAGCGTGAAGCTTCCCACTGTGTGATTGGTAGACCGACGCAGACCAGCCCGCATCGGCAGACCGTGGAAGAGAAGCGTGGCTTTGCAGACGCACGCAGACGCGTCTGCCGATCCACGGCGAGCCGGTAACTTCAAAGGTGTGGTGCGAGCGCGTACGGCGTGCTATCTGCATCTACTTACACACTGACGCAGACAGACATATTTTGGACTTATGGCATCGTTGGAAAAGTGCGGTGCGCGTCTGTCCATGGTCGTGGAAATGAATCTGCGTCGGTCTGCCAATATCAACGACCGTGAAATGAAATGAAATCATTTATTCTGCAATTAGATTTACATGAAATACTTTTGCACGTCAATTTTTTTTTCTTACTAGCCATCTCGGGAAACCATCTTAATAATAGGTCTTTACCTATAAAATTGCAGTTTTGTATGAAGATTTTGGGGAACTGTATTTTCCATACTAACATTTTTTCAGTTTTCTTCACAACGACAAATCCAATGATAATCAAATTTGGCATGTATCATTAAACAAGCTTTTTAATGTGTCATATCACACTTCATAAAAATTATTTATCGTTTTTATGTGTACAAAAAATTATCAAAACAAATCGAAAGAGCTCAAAAATATGGTCTATTTGTAGAGGAGGTAATTATTTTTTAAGCATATTCTAAAACTTAATAGTTACAGACAAAATACTAACACAAAGAAAAAAGGGCAATATGAAATTGTTTAGAGTAAAGACCTATTATGTAAGGACCGTAGCAAGTGGAAAGACGTAATCTCTGCCTACCCCTATGGGAGAAGGGCGTGATTATATGTATGTGAGTATACTAACCCACAGCCAAGGGGTCGGCGAGCCTGGCGCCGGGCGCGGCGGGCAGCCGCAGCGCCGTCGCGTTGACGGCCAGCGCCGGCGCGCCGGGCCGACTGCCCGACGCTTGCGACGTTACCTCCGGGACAGATCCTTCCGTGGTCGGCAAGTCTTCCGTGTACCGCACTAGGGGGTGCTCCTAAGGAAATTATACAAATATGGATGTTGAGGTTTTTTTTTTCATTTATTATAATTCACAAAATAATACATAAAGTTGAAAATAATACATTGACAAAAACCACAGAGGTTTCGGTTACACTATGGCGTTACACAAGCGGAATACTAAGTCAATTAATGAGCCAAATGAATAGTTCTCCTAAATCATTAGTTCCCAAAGTGGTCCAGGTGGACCCCCTAGGGGTCCACGGGAGACTCGACGGGGGTCTTGTTGTCATCACATCTTCACATTTTTGTCGAGTTTTGGGAATATGGTAACCAGATAAATTTTGAGAGTGGTCTATGAGAAAAATAAGCCTGGGAACCTCTGTCCTAAATCCTTAATCGGTTCACGGGTTCTATTCAGAAAGTCTCGCCCTGTCTCGCTCTGATTCGCCCAAAGAAAAAGGGAAAGGTATATAGATTCCGTGATTCATGTTTTCCGACAGTTGAGACTAGTAGGCCGAGGCCGTATCCTTAGTGTAAAATTTCACTGTAAAAATCTAGCATAGATAAAAACGGATGAAATTCTGTCATAAATATTGTCAAAAGTAGGTCCTAATCTATTTAAAATTCTTGATTCTGTCTGTATTTACTTGGCACTAAGTAGATATTTATTGGCAATAAGGCGCCCATCAAACACAGGCAATATTGGTAGGTATTGATTTAGACTGGTTATGCTTCTATTTAAAAAAAAAATTATTATTAGGATTGTAATTTCACAAAATAGATAATTCCTTATTTTGATAAATGATAAACATTTCCAGACCGCTTACTCACTGCAATTCACCTATTATCGTGTGTTTTCAACCTTCAAATATTACGATAAGTTATCTTCGCACGAGACATGGTTATCGTAATTCCTACTTCAATGTCGAGTAAATAAAGTTCAATTAGGTAGTCTGAACCTTAGAGCGTAGGCTTCGAACGAAAAAAACAAGCATCATCTCTTTTTTTTCTCGAAAGAGCTCGGTGGCTTAGTGGTTAGTACACTATGGCTTTCGATATCAAAGACAAAGCTATCTTAACCATGGTCAGACCTTGGATGGGTGACCCGAACTTTGTGCTTCGGAAGCACGTTAAGCCGTTGGTCCTGGTCGTTATTGCTGGTGGTGTTACGGCCCGTACTCCGTGTTTCTCTATGAGGAAGGCTGAGGACCTTTTTTTTTTCAACTCTTTTCGTACTTTGGTTTACACCGCAAACTAAAGAGTTAAGCTACGTCAACAATGCGAAAAAAACTGATAAAACAGCAAACGATTCCAATGAAACCACTTTTTAACCTTGTTCGTCAGTTTCGCTTAATTTCCATAGCTATGCTTGCCCGCCAAACTGCTCGCCCGCCATTCCGCTGTCAATGTGACATGCGCTTTAGCGTAGTGATTAGAATACCTCAAAGAATAACTTTGTTTATATTTACCGGATGAGATAGTTCACAGATGGGGTTCGACCTTAAGTCAATCATCTCGAGAACTGATAAGAAACTGGTGTCAAAGTCCTCTGGCAATCTGGATATCTAGGAACAAATTTTGTTTTTAAAAATAGTGATATTGCTATTCACGAGAATGCTTCAATCATTCGGATTTAAACTCTATAACTCAAGCATAAATTTAAAGATGCGCCGAATAGTGGTTTCGCCGAATATTATTCGGTTTAACCTTTAACGAACCGGATATTCGGCCGAATTATTCGATTTACACTTACTTTGCTTAGCCACAGAAACAACATAGACAACATGTACGTTTCGTGTCACAACAGGCGATGTTAAAATATTGGTTGTCTATACTAAACTACCAATAGCCTATGAAATCATTATGTTGACATAAGTAACATAAATCTCACAGAAGAAAATATGTCTTCTTGTTCAATACAAGGGCGGATCCAGCTTTGACGCCAGGAGGGGGTCACATAGTCGTGGTCAAGTCAATAACTTATAATTTAATTTTGATAACAATAGATACAAGAAACAGTAAGTATTTTAATAATGTACGTAAGTACAGTACTTAAAAATATTTAATCTTTATTGTACACTTGAAAAATTTAACACATAATAACTTGTACTTATACACGTACTACATATTGCAAGTGTGGCGCGGTAAAATTCTAATTTTCGATGCGTTCTTTCCCAAACGTTTGCCATCATACAAAGTTATTTTATTAAATTAAATTAATTAAATATTGTAGGTATACATATACATGCTTCCAGGACTCACTATTGCGTTGTCATGGGAAATTTCAACGCAAGGCTAGGTAAACGCAGCGATGATGAGCTGAAAGTGGGGCCATTTGGATTTGGAACCCGGAACTACCGTGGTCAAATGCTAGCCGACTTCATGAAGAGGGAGGGACTCTACATAATGAACTCTTTCTTTACAAAACGGCTGCAACGAAAATGGACCTGGAAAAGTCCGGATGGTCGACTAAGACTCAGATATTAAATTATGTCTCAGTGATCATTCGTTAAACAAGGGGAGCGATCACCGAATGGTAAGAGGCACATTAAATCTGAACTTGAAATCTGAGAGGTATCGACTGATGAAGTCCACGCTCCGTCTTGAAGCCATCCAAATTCAGAACCCCGAACACTTTCAACTCGAACTGCAAGATCGCTTCGATTGCCTGGAGGACTGCACACATATAATGTGTGCAGTCCTCACAGGTACGTGGAAACGTGGGTGAAAAGTTCTATAAGCCCATGCGTACCAAAAGAGGAAAGAAAATCTCCGAGCCAACACTAAAGCTGATGGCGGAAAGTTGATGAACGAGATGGTTCTGCGGTCATCAGATGATACTCTTCTATGTCGGCAGCTCAACAAACAGATCTCGAAGTCACTGACTCGCGACATATGCCGATTTAATACTGAGCGTATTAAAGAAACCATCGAGCGGGAAAAAAGCTCCAAAGTTTTCGCAAGAGATCTGTGACTTGGACAGAGTATGCTGACGAAGTTGAAGACAGAAGACGGCAGAACTATTGCATCCCGACCTGAGCTTTTGGCGGAGATTGAAAATTTATATGGACAGCATCGAGCATTCCTGTCACTCAGGCTACAGACCCTAGAGCCAAATTAACCCGACACTACACCGAAGATATCCCGGACGTCAGCCTGTACGAGATTAGTTTAGCTCTCAAACAGCTTAAGAACAACAAGGCACCGGGTGATGATGGATTTACAGCAGAGCTTTTAAATTCCGGTGGAAGAGCGATTCTGAAAGTTCTTCAGACGCCAAGTTTCAGAGGATCAATTTTAGGATAATTATAATTTATTTTGTTTTGACTTGTCAAAAATGTATTTGGTGATACCAATTTGATTAAATGACTTTGAGTTTGAGCTATTTAAATCCATCATGCTCGAGGGAAAAACGCCAAAAGCATGGCATTTGGGCATGGTGTCACTGCTCTTCATTCTTGACGAAGGTGACATGGCCCAATTGAAGAACTACAGCTCCTTAGCCATGTTTACAAGCTGTCGAGAGTCCTAACGAATCATCTCGCGCGCAGGCTTGACGACTTCCAGCCTCCCGAACAAGCTGGATTCCGAAAACGCTTAAGTACCATAGACCACATAAATACGCTGCGGCAGGTCATACAGAAGACCGAAGAGTATAACCTGCCATTGTGCTTAGCTTTTGTGGACTATGAGAAAGCCTTCGATTCTGTCGAAACCTGGGCCGTGCTACAGTCGCTCCAGAGGTGCCGAATAGACTATCGATACATCCAAGTGTTGTAGTCATTGTACGAAAACGCCACTTAAGCTTCTGGACTTGAAAAGACATGGCATCAACATAAACGGTGAGTACATGACTCACCTTCGTTTTGCTGATGATATCGTGGTCATAGCTGAGACCCTGGAAGACCTGGATGTCCTACTCCTGTGAAGGTTGGAAGCTCTACACTGGAAATTGTTGACGAGTATGTATACCTGGGTCAGGTAGTCCAACTAGGTAGGTCCAATTTCCAGAAAGAGGTCAATCGACGAATCCAACTCGGCTGGGCAGCGTTCGGGAAGCTACGCAGCGTATTCTCGGCTCATCTACCGCGTGTCTTAAGACAAAAGTCTTCAACTCGTGCGTGTTGCCAGTGATGACTTACGGTACTGAGACATGGCCGCTTACAATGCCTCATAAGAAGGCTCAAGGTCACTCAAAGAAAAATAGAGAGGGCTATGCTTGGAGTTTATCTGCGTGATCGAATCAGAAACGAGGAGATTCGCAGATTCGGAGAACCAAGGTCACCAATATAGCCCACAAAATTGCGAACCTTAAGTGGCAGTGGGCAGGGCACATTGCTCGTAGAACTAACGGCCGTTGGGGCGGAAAGGTTCTCGAGTGGCGACCGCGTACTGGGAGGCGCAACGTAGGGAGGCCCCCAAAAAGGTGGACCGACGATCTGGTGAAGATCGCAGGAAGTCGCTGGATACAGGCGGCGCAGGACCGCGAGTTTTGGAGATCATTGGGGGAGGCCTAAGTCCAGCAGTAGACGACCATAGGCTGATTGATTGATTGAAATATTGAAGGTATGTAATTACATAAAATCTGTATGGTAACAAAATATATAAATAAAATCATTATGATCAATTAATGGTCCACCTAGGTCCTGGAACCGGCTCAGGGGGGGGTCATGACCCCCATGACCCCCCCCCTTGGATCCGCCGTTGGTTCAATACCCGGTCATCTAGCCAAGAAAATACAACCGAACATATTTGGCACAAAAACCGAATAATTCGACTGACTACAAATAGTGAAATTATACAGAATACGCCGAATACTGAATACATAATAAATATTGGGCGCATCTGTAATCAATATCTACTTGCGCAGTTAGAAATGGACAGCGCTATGTGAGATGTATGGGACCATCTCTTTATGTAAGTATTGTGGCAGAGATAGGTCTACTGTCTGCTGGACTGTGCTTAACTAGGGGGGATGTCTTGGCAGATGCAGCTCTAGTATTTAGTATACTCTAAAGTTTGCCTTTGCCAATTATTGTAAAAAATAAGTTCGCTTTTGCCAACTATTTAATTATGAAATGTTTTTTTATGGATTATGGATGCAAAGAGTTAAGCCAGCAATTTGGCCATAAAATATTAATATACAGGATGGAAAATTTTCAAGGGGCCCTGGAGTACTTCCCCTCCAGGAAATATTCAAAATTGCTTAATTTAGTTTTATTTTTAAAAATAAATATAATGTTAAAGTTAAAGTTAAACATACAAGTACAAGTTAAAGTTTAACATTAAAGTTTAAATAAATAAATATGTTACCTGGTTGTTGTTTAACTGCAAGTACATGAGCTCAGCACAGCGGAGCATAGATTCAGGGAATTCCTCTATGTTGTTGCTGCGGAGGTTGCAGTGTACTAGGGACTCCATACCGTCCATTGTTGACGGTAATGTTTCTATCTGGTTGTTTTCTAACGTCAGCCATCTAGAAACAGTATTTGAAACTTTTTGTATTGATGGTATTTCCCTACAATGTTGCAAATTTATTTGTGGTTGAGGTAATATTTTCCCCCTGATTGTTTTACTTTTTTACATGCCTTATTTACACTAACTCTCTTTCTAGTCATGTTGTGTTTGTGTCAAAATAAGATGACAGTAAAAAGAAAACTAATTATGGTTAGGTTTTGATATACTGGTACTATAGATAATACCTGTATAATCATAGTCCAGAACTAACTTATAATTCACACTACATACACACAGTTTTTATTTCAGACAAAACATACTAGGAATACTGGATTAAGCTTAAATGTCAATAAAAAAAACATCAATAAATAAACAATTTTAATATTACTTTTTGGTTTGTAATAAAGATTCATAGGAATAAATGTAACCCAAACAGGTCAGGATAATAAAGCATAGAAGTAAATCCACATGCCTTACCTTAATTTGGTCAACTTGGTCATTTCCTCTGGAATGGTTTTGAGTTCATTCCCTCTAGCCCCAAAAGTATCAAGTTTTTCTAACTTGCCAATTTCTTTTGGAATCTCTTGCAGACCTATCCTGTTGCACCAGAAAGCTTCCAGGTTCTCCAAGTCACCAATTTCTGGTATCAACACTTTTAAAGGATTGTAACTTACGTTCAAATTCACAAGATTTTTTAGGTTCCCTATCTCAGTTGGCAACGAACTTATATTATTATAGTCTAAAGTTAATGTTGTGAGATTTATTAAGTGAGTAATTTGCACTGGAACATTGATAATTTTGTTTCTATGCAAATACAAATGTTCTACTTCAAGGCAGGTGTATAGAAGGCCAGGTATTTCAGTGATTTCGTACGCGTTCAGACTCAAACGCGACTTCTTCTTGGCAATCGTCTGTTCTATAAGTGCTAATATGTGGTTTTCACGGATAAATTTCAATATTGCACTCATTTTGGATCTATTTTTGGTTACATTGCAAAACTATTGCGTTTTGTTTGAGTTTGATGCAAAAAACATGACAGGAGACATCTGTCACATGGACTTGAATGACATTTGAATGTCAATGTTGCCAAGCTATAACTTTAAATTCATTCGAAGTTTTTAAAACATGTCTTTTATTTATATGGTTTCAAAAAAAACCATATACTTTTTACACACCAATAACTCGTGTGCCTCTTAATATTGTTGCAGTGTAGATGTATATTTGTTCATATAATACAACAGACGTGCATAGAACGGAACATAGAAAATATCGATTTTCCGCGGAAAATAAGTGCGAACATGAATTCTATGAGTTAGTGCTATTAAAACAAACAAAGCAGTTAAATCAATACATAACGTGAAATGTAGAAACTCCCCATAATATCACAAAACTACTTTTAGCTTAAATTTGAGGAGTTCGCATATTTGTAATAAAAAATGGGAACTAATATTTATAAAATACTATTTTTCATAGCTCTTTGTGAACAGAAATATTTTTTCGTAGAATCAAGCGGTAAGTGCTAGATTTATATTATCAAATGTCACAACCACTTATTTTATTTAGAACAAGCCTAAAAATAACATTCCAAAAATAGTTTCGTTCACAGGTTTCCAACAAAATAAAACTATTCACCATACACGCAGAACCAATGTGGATGATTTCTTCAAGAACAAAATACTTTCTTCATATCGGTCCTTTCAGCCTGTATCAGTGAAATATCATAGTCACAAGGCCTCTTACCCTCGGGCTGATGATAGGCCAGACTATGATATTACTTCGTATGACTCTGAGTATGGTGGTGTAGTTTCAAACTTTACGTCTTCCATTTACGATGATAACCCGCCTCTTTACCCCAATCCCGAATTTATTGCCCGAAGTAATCAAGGTAAGAGGTAGTCTATTTGCTCCTTTTAAGATTTCTTGTTAATTTATTAATTTTTACTGCTGACTTGTCAATTTTTTTTACTTACAGTAGTTGGTAAAGTAGAAAATAAAGCGACGGAAATTGAAGTAGAACTCCCGGATGATTCCTTAGCAGATGCAGATTTGAAGGAACATAACATCATAGACAGCGTTACTTACTTGTATGGGTTCAACAGTTGCCATGGAGTCCGGAACGAATGGATGATACTCGTGAGTAAAGGAAAAGTTTTAATGGTAGTGGGGCTTCTAGGCCGGTCTAGCTAGCTACCACCGTCTTACCTTAGTCTGGCGCCATAATAACAATGTTATTAAACATTGTAACAATGTCGTTCTGGCAATTAAGAGGCAAGATAACCAGTTCCTCAGTTGTTGAGGATGTAGGTGAAGCTTATTGCTGTATTTTAAGGCTAGCTTGCCTGTCATATATAAAAAAATGTGGGGCACTCCTACTCGAAGGACCAAAAATTTAAAAAGTGTTAAAGTAAATATAGGGTGGTGTACTGATCGGTCTAATTTGTATATGATTAGATGCCGTAGTATCCGTTCCCGAATACGATTCGAAAAGTCCATCCAATAGACAAGTCAAACGTCATATCGCTCTAATTCGCCACAATAAAAAGCGACAGGCATATAGGTTCTGTGATTTGTTTTCCGATAGCTGACAATAGGGGAGCTGATGCAAAGGTCCGGTCACCTCGTAAGGTTTTAAGATAGTTGTAAGAATTGAATCCGTATGCAACTCCTACAGGAATCACAGTGTACTTACCCGACAATATATTCACAAATATCTTAATACTGACTAAAAAACCTTTCAGATTTTCATAACGAGTGGCATTGCTGTCATCATGCTGATATCGGCGGTGATGTGGCTCATGTGGAGCGAGTACGCAGCAGAGTTTCGTCGAAATAGTAAACTATATCCGATCAACATTAATCTTTGTTGCTGCCTTATTGCCTGTACTCTCATTTACATACAGGCTGTTGTGGTAAGTTTATAATACAATTTTTAAAATGTGGGTAGTTGGATTTTCTGGGTTTTTTCTTTGATTTGTTATACAACTTAATCATTTTCAGGAATACAGTGCTCTATAGGTACGATTTATTTTGGTGTTTCCAGCAAACCTTAATTAAATTGTTTTCGATAACTATTTGTAGGGTGTCTCGTCTCCACCCCAATGCGAACGAATAGCTCTTCTCCTCCATTATACGCATGTTTCTTGCGCTATGTGGATAGTAGCCCTGGCTGCAGCAGTAGCAGAGTACTGTGTATGCGATACTTTGCTGCCTCTGAAGTACAACTACTTATTGGCTTATGGAGTTCCGGCTTTGGTGGTAATGGTATGTGGATGACTAATTAATGGTCAAGAAATGCAAAATCTACATGTATGCGATGAAATTGCAATGTGTTGTCCTTTCAGTTCAACTACGCATTATCAATGGAACATTATGAGATAAAGCATTACTGCTGGATGTCTATCGAAAAAGGAATGGTAATGGGGTTCATGGTTCCAGCGATGATTCTAATCGTTATTAACACGGCAATCATCATTCTGGGTTTACAAAGCGTTAACAAGAAGCAGGCTGAGATGCTGACGGCGAAGATACAGGAATTGGTGGACCACCACATAGCGAATTGGCCTAAAAACGAACCGATGGATGTAATGATTGACAACAACAAAGGAAGCATTGATACTCTGGATATCTATACGCCTGGTAGCAGCAGAAAGAATACTGATAGTTCGGATACTTTAGACAAGGAATACAATTTGAGTGAAGATGATCAAAATGAAAATGGTGTCCCTGAGGTTAATACTAGCCTTGAGTAATTTATTAGTTTTATAATTAAAATGACAACTAAAATCCCTTTTCACTTTCTAGATGTCTCAATCAAAAACAATGCAGGACAAAGGCCTTCTAAATATGCTGTACATGGATAACTTGTCCTGGAAATGGAGCTGGAACACGGAAGGAAATGAGCTGAAAGCTTACTTGAACCTCTGTTTGGTACTAGAACCGTTCTTCGCTATCAATTGGGTGATGGGAGTCGTGGCGATTGAGAATGCGGCTCATTGGTCCACACCGACCATTTATTTGATACTGGTAGTGTCAATGGTAAGTGTTTTGACTATTTCTTTCCCACTTCTCTATAACCAAATAGATGTTCATATTATGTGATTATTTTCAGTACGTATATCTTACTGCAACGATTTGCACTACCCTGCCGATTGTCCGCAATAAGAATGCACCAGCACCTTGCTGCGAAGAAGTGATCACAGAACCAACGCTGACCAGGTCAAGGTGAGACTATGAGAGAAGAAATATTGTGGTATAAAATATTTTTATAGATATCTTGACAAGAAATTTAAAGATGAATCGTTGTTTCTAAATTCGCAGGACTACGGACAGCATCCCTTTACTGGATCCGACAATTCAACAGCCAACGGTGACTCCTGCCCCAGCAGACACTATTAGCACGATCAGTATTTAAATACTGAAAAAACTACCAGAATGGTAGGAGTGTTTGTCTTTGAAGGTTAGAACAGGAAGTTGGCAGGGCACATTTTATGTGCTACGAATGGTTCCTGATGTTATTTTTTGCTATGAAAAAAAAACTATTGAACTTGAAACCTACTAGACCGATTGGCAATGATATGCATCGGTTCAGTAGTTTTCATATAATAAGCTTTTACGATAAAAAAAAACAAAATCGGACACTAAACTACATATTTTGTAAATGGTTGGAATTTCGTACAATCGCCAAGCGAATTCACATAAAACGTTATTTCGTTGTTCCCAATTTGGAAAGAATATAATTACACTAAGAATATGCCGGTAACAAGATATTTAAAACTCACTACACAAAAGATATGCTTATTTGCAAACTATTACCTATTTACACATATCTTGAACAATAATGTTTTAAAATTTTACTCTTCAATTGTGATTTTAATAATAAGAAAATTAATAAATATTATTGTAAAAAAAAATAGTGGGTAGGCAAAACATTTTAAAGTTTCTCTTTTTGAACTACATTAGAGGTAGTTTTAAAACTGATTCATATAAGCTTTTAATATAAATTGGTCTTTTAAAAATATAAATATGCACAAATCTTTCTGAATCAGTGTTTTAGAGTTAAAATATGTACATAAAAATATTTTTCATATATTTCGGAACATTTTTCCACTGGCTATTTTTCTACATGGGGTCAGATTCTTCAGCACAATAAAAAAAGGAAGATTATTTGCACTGCATTCATTGATGTTAGATCTATAAAACGTTTGAATTGATTGTTGGGATGTAGATAGGATAATTTGGGATAAAATACTCTCATTTTAAATATAGTATATGATTATAGAGATATCAACAGATTTTAGCATATTTCAATCGCCGGGGTATATAAAACGGTGAGTTGAGACTAAGGATGTTATTATAAAATTTTGAATCAACGTCATAAGTAAGGTAATATGTATTTACCATACATAATCATGCCAAACTACAATAAGCGGTCAAGTCACTCTTTTTTTATTAATAGGAATTTTAAAAATGAAAAAAATTCCACACCCCAATACTGGCGAAACTTAAATTAATTGGTACCTACTGGGAATAACTAAGTGAGATTTTCTGGAATAGGGGAAAAGGTCCCAAGCAGATAAACTAATTTATATCTGATGACAAGCTAATAATAGTGTAACATAGTAAATGTGTATGAAATGACAATAAATATATTTATTTATATATGGCAGTACTGATTTGTGCTAAAAATGCTTATTTGGGATCTCGAAGTAGTTTATAAAATAATAATTAATAGCGTGATAGCTGTACTGTTAAGATGTTTTAATAAATGTTTTAAATGGACTTTTGTTTTTTTTCTAGGTAAGTACCCTCTTACATAAATTCATTAATATGTATTTTAAAAAATCTGAATAATCTTATTTATGTAGGGGCATATAACTTTGGAGATGACTGTTACGTGGAGGTGATAGCTGGTAATAGGCATGGAATACGTGGCACCAATGAGAAAGACAGAATGCGACTGGAGCGCCAATCGGCGCCGTCGATTACGTATGAGATGAGATGCTGAGTGCCGATTGGCTTGTACCTTTTTTTGTTCCTGTGCGCGTAAACATACCTACATACAACATTCACGCCTTTATCCTGGTGGGGTAGGCAGAGATTACAGCTTTCCACTTGCAACAATATTGGCATACGCCAAAACGAAAAAAAACTTCCACGGCGAAATATAGACGTTAATGGTTCTGCCTTCCTCTTCGGGGATGCAGGCGTGATATGAATACTTTATGATGTTATGTATTTATTTTGTAACAGACAATTTCAGACGGACTATGTTAGTTTAATTGTGTTTTGGAAAGAACGCCTATAGGTATAAAGTGAGTTAGTACAGTGCCACAAACTTAACTGATCCGGTGGCGGAATCGTTGTTTTTTTTTTGTAAAATGAGGAGCAGTACTGACTTTTTATCCCGATAGGTGGCGTAGGAGTAAGTGTACTTTCGTATTCTCTCTAATCTGTGGTACTTTCTGTAGCTGTCATTGGAAAGTTTGAAAAGTTTTGTAAACATCTTTAATTAAATCACTTTATTTCAAAATGACTCAGTGTTGTGCATTATCTTGTAAAAATGTAGGAGTCCATATATTTCCAAATGATCCAATACGAAGAAAAAAGTGGGAAAATGCTTTGCGTATTAAAAATTTCAAGGCAAATAACACTGCGCGATTGTATGCAGCACATTTAAGGAAAGTGATTATTTTGGGAGGAGTGTTCATACATGTAAATATTTAAATAAGTAATAACTCTTTTACTCTTCTACTACGGGTGTTGTACCGATGCAAAAATAATATTTTTATTATTTTTAGGTCATGAACCATTGGCAAAGTTTTTGAGGAAAACAGCGGTACCGAGCATATTTGAAGGAAAAGGAATACATTTTAAACGAATAATTTCGTAGAAAATTAATAAAAATCACAACCACACACTTGACACGAGAAGTAAACAAGGCACAGTCACAGATTAAAAAGAAATGTCTAAAGACCAGTCGTCTAGAGCGCCATCTGCTCCGAGCTTTTAGTATTGCTCCTCAATGGGAGGCAAAGGGAACGAAGCCCATACAGCCAGGGATCGCTGTTGTCAAATTTAGTATTGCCGCTAAATAAAATTTGTTTTAATTATATCACAAAATGAGAATACTCCACTCTGAAACAACAACAACATAACTTGACATTCGCAATACAATCAAAATGGCGACCCTTAGTTCCGATTTTGGCCACTGGGTCAGTTAAGTTTGGCCACTGGGTCAGTTAAGTTTGGCACTGTACAGTTATTGTCCCTCCCTCTGGGATGGTTGTTCTTATGCCTGATCCTTTGGGCTGGTCTCGCATTTTTCTTATGAATAACATATAATACATATAGGGAATAAACTAAAATATTTATATAAATAAAACAACCGATATCACTTATACCGAGTGTATTCAGAATATTGGGTATAAAATACTTATTCAACATATGCCAGCGCGTGGTACAAGCTTACGTCAGCAAGTCGAGTCTCAAACGAAAAACTAGGCGATCGTATAAAACCGTACCTTTTATATTACAATCTAAATAGTACAAAATGCCGTCCGGCGCTCTGCTGTATTTATAAAACAAAGTTACAGCGCGTACGCGCGTTTAAATTTAGTTTGAGCTTAACTTACTCTTTATATTATAGGAAAAAAAATATAGATATAATTAGTATAATTTAAATTATTATATAAGAATCCCTTACGCTATGTCGGTCCGGATACAGTATATTACAGGGTCCAGGCGACCGTTGATGACTGAAGCTGAGGATTGAATACATAATGATGAGAACCTATGCGTTATGCCGGTGGCGACGCCTATCGGCGGTCGGTGGCGCGGTCGACGCCTATCGGCGGTCGGGGGCGCGCGACGCCTATTGGCGGTCGGTGGCGCGAAGCTTCTCCTCCACGGCCTCCTGCGACGCCTCCGATAGGTCGGTCGCCTGGATGTACTTCTGGACGCCCACCAGTGACTTCTTCAGCGCGTCGAATGAGCTGGAATAAATTAACAGATGGATTGACATGACTAAAATCGAATTTTAATGACACAGCTTGCTAATATTTTATACAACACACTCAAACTGAACAAATCGCTCATTTGATGCAACAATGTCATAATTACACTTTTTTTAAAAACAAGTTGAATATCTTCAAAATGTTCCATACCTTTAATCGGAAACTTTGATAGCATTTCCTGAAAATTTTCATAGTGTAATTACGCCATTGTTTCACCAAATGAGCATAAATCATAAAAATTACAACGCAGATATTTATTGGGAAATGATTGTCTCAAATGGTTGAGTGTATAATGTAACATTTAGTGTAATTTCACCTAACAGTTAGCCTGATCTTCTAAAGGTAAAGGCCCTGAAATCGAGCGACTAGTCCGCTGTGCCATACCCTTGGCTACAGCATACTTATTTGCATTTAGTTAAATATAAGGTATTGTTAATTTAATATTTCATAAATCATTCAGTCCAGATTCACTGTTGGATATAGGGCTACCCCACAACGACCAATACTGCGCTTCTCGCATATAGACTTGCCAGATCGTCGGTTTAACGTTGCGCCACCCATTTATTACGTAGTTTTTTAATACCAGTGGCAATCAAGCATACGGCCCATCAGATGGGAAGCGGTTACCGTAGCCTATGGACGCTTGCAACATTAGGGGTTTCACTCGCACGCTGCCAACCTTTCAAAAACTTTTTTACACCCTTCATGAAGAACCCCATGCTGTACCTTAGGGAAAACCTCAAAATAATACGGTATATACCTGGAGTACAACATCTTCTTCTTGACCTTAGCGGTGTCTGGGCACCACGACATGAGGAAGAGTTTCTGTTTCTTGCTAGCCTCTGACGTGCCCTGACACTGGTGGGTGTACTCGAAATCGAACAGGCCATATCTGGAAAAGAGCGTAAGTTGTACATTTAACAATCTTCAACTTTCTATGTAAATAACAATTCTCTAGCTCTTATTTTCCGAAATAAAGTGATAGACAATGAGATTCCGTCGCTTGTTTTCTTACAGTTGAGAGTAGCATGTCTGTAGTAGGCTTTACATGAACCGAAAAGATTAGAATAGATATAATCTTGCAATCTTGCTTGCTTCTAAGCGATAATACTGCCGACTGTTATTTTATTATTTCCAACTTTATTTGGGTACAATAAAGATTCTTTTCTTTTAATTTTCTTGCTAATAATTAGATTAGCATAATTATGTGAATTTTCACTAAAAGAAAAACCTAACTGCGGCTAAGATGGATAAAGTAGTGACCCGGTATTTATGGCATGTAGAACAGACAACAGTTATTTGTATATTTATACCACAAACATTGCAATAATACGGAAGGTTTCTTAGTGGTAAGATATTAATGACCATGAGTCAAGCAATTAATTACACTGGTATCACCACATTGTTAAATGAAAAATAAAAATAGTCCTGCATGTTTACTATGAGACAGCAAGCCTAAGATTTTTGATGAGATTTTACATGTGTAGGATTTACATACACAAGAATAACAACATCATCATCACATTAGCATGTAGAAATCCAATTTTGGACATAAGCCTGCCCCAATGATTTCCATCACAATTGGTCCTGCGCTGCGCATCCAGCGGGTTCCTTCAATAGATCATTAATCTACCTTAGCAGCAGTAATCATAAATAAACCAGAACTCAAAACTTTTTCGTCCCAAAAGCAGATAAGTCGCAATTTTTTTTATTATCCTACCTCCTGTCTTTCACCCCTCCCATATTAATTGCCGGTATTAACGAAACAGATCTCTGCTTGAGGACAGTTAAGATATTGGGTCCTTACCTATGAAATTGGTGTTTCTTTTCTCTCTTAGTATATTGTCTGTAACTATTAAGATTCAAAGCATTCCTTAAAAATAATTACCTCGTCTAAAAATAGACTATATTTTTGAGCTCTTTTGATTTGTTTTGATAATTTGTTGTAAGTTTAATTGTGTTAAAATTGGACACGGAGACAACTCTTTTTAAGTGCCTCCCGAATACATCATTTTATTTGCATTCACTTAAAAACGATAAATAATTTTTATGAAGTGTGATATTATTACACATATTACAAAAGCTTGTCTAATGATAGATGCCAAATATTATTTATTATCTTTGGATTTGTCGTTGTGAAGAAAACTGAAAAAAATTTAGTATGAAAAAAGGAATTCCCCAAAATCTCCATACAAAACACCAATTTCATAGGTAAAGACCTAATATAACGCTTGTGGGATGAATAGCACCATCCCTTTTGCTTGTGTTAACTTGAACTCTATCCCAAGGCAATAAGTTACCTGCACTCGCCGGTGCCGCCCTTCTGCAAGTCCTCGAGGAACTGGTCGTACTCGGCGTTGCGCTCGCCGACGGTCTCCACGTCGATTTGCTTCTCGTCCCTGATGTAGAATACCACGTAGCGGTGTTTCTTATCCTTCTTTATCTCTTCGTACGTCGTTTTGCAAGCGTCCGACACTGTCACACCAGACGCCTGTAAACAAAATAAAAATAGGTTAGAATGCTGTCACCATAAGCCCAAGGCTGGCTGTCCACTGAAGTGGAGAAGATAAGCGGAGCTTGAACTGGGACAAAAGTAAAACTGTGCTTGCCCAATAATAAGGGTAGGAACGGTTGCAATTTGATGGATGGATTGTGTGAATGATGATATTAAATTGTGGAAAGGAGCGCGTGTGGATTTGGCGAGTGATAGGAGAGAGTGGATGAAGAAGACATGTTGCGCCGATCCAAATAATAGAATTCGGTTGCAATTAGACCAACCACCACGGCAAATGGTTTGGGCGCGACCTTTGGCTAACTTCACTAATATGGACATCTTGAAATTATGAGCCTAGATGAACTCAGTGCCCAGATTTATAGCTAGTTGTAATCACTGGCACCGTCAGGGGTCAAAAGAGGTAAATGTATCATGAGAGACAAATAATTATGAAACAAATCCTCCTGGATACAAAAAAACTTCCATGTACGACCAGCTCTTTACTTGGTAATGTATGTTGATAGTAATTTGTATCTTCGACGTAAATATTCCATGCATAATTTAATACCATTAAACCACGGGTGGTTGAGACTTAACCAATTAGTATTTATTACACAATCTTCAGAGGCTTTTATATAAATAGCGCCGTGAATGGGCCGTAAGTGGATTAAGCGGCGTTGAAACGCTTATACGGGCTTTAGATACACTTGCTTCACAAAACATATCGCGGAGGAGTTAAGTCGTTGAAAACTGGTATAATTATTACAACATCTGTTTTATATTTTTAATAATTCCAAAATAAAGGAATTCAAAATATTTGAGTTAGAAATGTTAAGAAAATAACCGTTTAATTCAAATATTCATCTTAGCATGCCGTGCCTAAATATTCTAGGATGGAAGGTTTGTCACACCATCAGCGAGAAGGGAAGATCGGGACGAGTCTATATCCTTATTTGTACTGGAAACTTTGCCATCGCGATTATGTCGTAGTGCTGTTATTTATAGTCTAGTATTTATTTATCTCCATGGTTATTTACTGTCGTACTTATAGTTGATTAATCATAATATTATGCGACAAATGATATTACCCCTTAATTGCATCCGAACTCTTAATTACAATTCCTATCGCTTTTGTTTCACGGTAGAGCAGACCCTCGCAACTTTATTACGATATTATGGCGTTGGACTAATAAAAAAACATGAGGCCTACATTTACATGTAATAGGGGGCAATGAAATGAGGAGAGCAATGTTTTGAGGAGAGCGAATGAGCATGTAACGAGAAGAGTTATGAAAATGAGAGTGGATGGTAATGCAGGGAGAGGAAGACCAAAGAAGAGATGGATAGATTGTGTGAATGAGGACATGGCTAGAATGGGAGTGAATGTTGATATGGCGTGTGATAGGGGAGAGTGGAGGAGAAAGACTCGTTGCGCCGACCCCAAATGAAATTGGGAAAAGGGCAGGATAATGATGAGGGGGCAATGAAACATGATAGAGCTTAATGGTGTCCGTCAAAGACATTCATTGACGGTCAGCATTCTCACCAATAATATAAAAAGTAACGTAGTCCAACCTTTATAAATGAGACCTAATATCTAAAACCTGTGACCTAACTATAACTAATCTCTTTCTTAAGTACCCTTAAAACAGCTGTTATTGCGAAACGAAATAAACGTAAACGTGATCTAAAAAAGGTTCCCTTCTAGAACACAGTTCAACACTTCTGTAACCAAAATGCAATATACGAAAATTTTTGTAGAAATAGCCAGCGTATTACGTAATTTGTCGTATTTTGGCCTCTTTACCCTCATTACGTCGTAATCGTTTCTTCTTAATATTTGGCACAAATTCTAACAATAAACTTACACTGTCTTCGTTCAGTTTTCGTTGTTTATGCGGTTACAATCTACGGTAAAATACACGATCGCTCATCTATGACATTCATCTGCCAAATGCTTCGAAATATTCGCAAGCAATAGGGTTGCTCGGAATCATGAAATAAGAAGTTTTACACCATCATATCCTTCTTCTGGACATAAATGTTCTCCAAGGATCTCCACAACGTTGTTCTGCGCTGCCCGCATCTAGCGACTTCCTGCGACCTTCGCAAAATTCACCTTGTGGAGGCCCAGAAACGTTTTACCTCGTACATAATTATTGCCAATATACATATACTATTGTAGAGCAAACGAAATTAGAAGAGATGAAATCTTCTTTGAGTAATGCTTATATTAAAAAAGAAATCGAGCAACTCATGTGTAACGACCACTCGAAAGTACGACTATTTATTACCAATAAACTGTACAAGCCTGAACGTAGAATGCCGGCCATAACCTTAGACAATAGACAAGGACTCGATGGTTAAAAATGTCCGATGACAACCCTAATAGACGGGCGTTGGTGTAATACACTAATATACTTCGCGAAGCAGCTGGCGTGGTATTTAAATTTTGAGCTATTTTAGACGATTCCATGGTCAGTGGACTGGTCAGACGACAAGAAAATGATATAACTGCGCTTTCTAATGAAAGTTACCGCCTTACTCAAGATAACTCCAAAAACAGCAATTCAAGGAAAAATAAATGTTTAGTATATGACAATAGACCGTATATCTCTATCAACCATCCAAAACCTTAAAGAAGCGTCAGAAGTGGGCATTAAAAGATATCCAGTGATAAAGATAAAGTACAGTTGTACAGAAAGCAAACTTTGTAGAATTTTTAACAATACCTTTATTAAATCACTACGACTGAATTATATTCCTGAGATTCTTGGTATGGTAACGATACCTACTTAAAAAGAGAACCGGCATAACTAGCGAATTAATGAAAAATAATCTAAGAGTTATATCCGTTATTTTGTTAGAATAAATCTTGCATTCAGGCGATTTAAAACGACAGCACGACAATAACGATACAAAATTCGGTCAGTTTGCACATTTGTGTCTGAAATAGAGCCAACAGACAATTCTTATGAAAACAAATTTTTCTCCTTGGAAAAGTTCGAGGTGAATGAGTTTTAACCCAAAAACGATTTTAAAAATGTCTTTATTGATACGCAAGTAAATAAAATGGTTGGTAGGTAAACCAATAAGATTTCAACATGATTATTATATTATAACGAGGTTTGATACTTTTGAGATACTTAGAAATCTAAATGCCAGCAACAATCCGCAATGAAATAGAAAGCAATGCGAAAGGAAAGGTTATGCGGACCGTGACTGCAAAGTTCAGTGGAGCATCCTCAACGAAAGGCAGGTATCAAGTTCATATTTTGGTTTACAGGTAGAATGCAAAAATATTGGGTCCTTACCTATGAAATTGGTGTTTTTATTCTGTCTTAGCAATTTGTCCGTAACTATTAAGATTCAGAGTATTCCTAAAAAATAATTACCTCGTCTAAAAATAGACTATATTTTTGAGCTCTTTTGATTTGTTTTGATAATTTGTTGTAAGTTTAATTGTGTTAAAATTGGACACAGAGACAACTCTTTTTAAGTGCCTCCCGAATACATCATTTTATTTGCATTCACTTAAAAACGATAAATAATTTTTATGAAGTGTGATATTACACATATTACTAAAGCTTGACTAATGATAGATGCCAAATATTATTATCTTTGAATTTGTCGTTATGAAGAAAACTGAAAAAAATTTAGTATGGAAAATGCAGAATTCCCCAAAATCTCCATACAAACGACAATTTCATAGGTAAGGACCTAATATTTTCCGTTATTAAGTTTTATGAAAATTCGGAAAAATTTACGTGTGTTGTAAACCCAACCGGATAGTTAAGGGAGTTGTTGTTTTCCTACTCCTAATTAATATAGGCGATTCAACGTCAGATTCTTCAAGGATGATCGTGTATTGCCGGGACTATGATGACGGCACCTATATGTATTTTTGTATTAGTTCAGGGTGAATGTCACGATTACAAATAAATGCCACTTTTATCAACCTTATCTTTAGGTCACGCCCTGCGTCTGATCGGAAACTATATTTACTATAAATAAAGTTCTCGTGTTTACATTTGAGCCTGGTTATTGTTTAAACAGGTGTTAACATCTGTGGTGAAACATCTCTTATCGTGAGATCTGTAATGAATGAATAACGGTGACTCATAAAAACAATCCAATGTTTTCAAACTATGGGTTCATCAGAGAATTACTTTTAAAAGAAATGACTTTATTACATATTTTTCAATAGCTAAAGAACTCTTTTGATATAAATTCAAGCTACGGCGGCGTACCTAAAACTTTTTATTCCCAATTGATGTCTAAGCTAATTTTACGCATTCACAAGAAGCCATCATGAAGCAATGTCTAATTTAGTGTCGAAACAACAACAAAAACGTAACTGTATTTTTAAATTGCATTTATCTACCATCGAGACACCGCTAGTTTTAGCAAGTCTAATGCTATTAGAATAGCGATGGAACTGTAATGACTTTTATTTAATTACTCTTTTAGATCCACCGTTAATTCACCATGATACATTGTCTACTACGAAATATGAATGTCTGTCACGTTTTGAATTATTGTCAACACCTCGCCTGGGGCCATTATCCTAAAACTGGTGGCGGTCATTGAAAGTTGTCGTCGCATCAGTAACAATTTAAGGAATTGACAATGAATAATTTGTCTAGACTGCTGGCATTGTAACTTTAATGTGTTCTTAGGTGACATTTTATACTATTTTTTCATGAAGTAACAAGTGAAATATTCGAGAATTTACCAAGTTTGGACCAAATCTAAAGAAATAATTTCAATTGTAAGCAATACAAATAGTTTCAAAGAATTTATGAACCGTCAAATGTCTAGGTGCAGGCATAATTTCTTTGCACATTTGTAGTATGTCCTTGCATCAAAGATTTTGTTGAAGCCTACACCGTGCATGGCTCATACGACGAAGAACTACGAAAAGTATCCCCCGTAGGTAATAAAAATAGACAGGGATATCGAGACATTGGCCGCGCCACCGAAATAGAACGCACATGAACCCGACTGCACACGTGCGCTGATTATTGATCCGAAGAGTTCACTTCTTGCACGCAAACATTTCACTCAAATGCCTCTCGGGTTGTAGGAATCCACCGCTGTTGTAGAGATACGTATAAACAGACAAAATTTGTCGCAAACACGACCGAGCACTCTGGGCACATGAAAGCACAATCTTAGGTATTTCAAAACTTCGAAAGAAACAATAAATCTGGGAAGCCAGTGTCGGTTAAGGTAAAAAAATACACCTTATTCCATGAAGAGACCAAACTAATATATGGTACCAAAAGTTTTTAACAAGATCGAATGGTTAAGAAAAAATATGAATTTAAGTAAAAGATCATTAAAAAAATTGATAATATAAAATTATTAAATTTTCCAAATTTATTTGTCACTTTTATGTTTGGCAGAATCTAAGATGAGCAGATTAGTAGTAGTATAAGTTTAAGAGATCCAGGATATACGAAATGAATTATTGAGCGCTTTCTCGCCAGCAACCTGTTGTACAGGTTAGCGAGACTTTAATTTTAAGTAATGTATATTTTGAATAAATAAATAATAATAATAAATTAAATAAAGGCTGTTAGATAGATATTCCTATTTGGTTGGAGTAGTACGCTAATCTTTTCTCTTTTTAGGGTTCCGTAGTAAACTAGGAACCCTTATAGTTTCGCCATGTCTGTCTGTATGTCCGTCCGCGGATAATCGACCGTTAGCACTAGAGAGCTGAAATTTTTGAATAAATATGTACTTATATTAATAACGCCGACAAAGTGCACAAATCAAAAGTGGAATAAAATATTAAATTGGGGGGGTGCCCATACACGTAATGAAGTGACTGATTTTTTTTTCCCTCTGGACCCTAGCGTGTGATAGCTATTAAAAAATGAATAAGGGTTTTCTAACATCATTTTACGATAAAATTTATATTTTCTGAAATAATCGCTCTGAAAGTTAAAAAAAATTTGTCCCCCCCCTCCTCTTTAACTTTTGAACCATAAGTTCAAAAAATATGAAAAGATTCTCAAAAGTAGAACTTTATAAGTACTGTCTACGAAAATTATTTTGAACTTGATGGGTTGAAGTTTTTTGTTTTGAATAATTTTACAAAATTATTTTTGAACTAATTTTGTGACAACCATATAAGCAAGCATTTGTAACTCAGTGCAGCAGTGGAGTCACTAATTGTGACGGATGAAAAACTACTGAACCCTACACTGAGCATGGCCCGACACGCTCTTGGTCGGTTTTTAGCTTAATATCTTTAAATTCCGATAATTCTAAGATGCCACTATGTCCTTATGTGTAGAGAAACATAATAATTCGACACAATCATCATAACCAAGATAAAAGACGAACTGTCTTTATGCATCATGAAATAAATCTGGAAAAAGCTGAGTCATATTTCCGTTCGGTGACTCCGGAACACAATCCGAATTCATTTACTGGACAAAACAGTCACAATGCGTTTAGAGGACCTGAATGGTAATAGTCTCATTATGCGAGACATGCACTCCATACAAATTCAGACTCGCAACGAGCGATCGAGAACTACGAATGTCAATTGGTTCGGTTATTTATAACGCGGATTTATAATAGACCAGTAAAATCTATTTTGATAAGTTTTTTAAACATTCAGAATGCTTTTGGCACTGTTGCGCATTGACGATCTATAAAAACCGTACATCTTTTAAGAAAAACTGAATTTTCGGAGATTGATGCTCATGCCTACAAAATTTCTAGATTAGTCATAAAGAAATAGTAGGTCGTAAATTTTAATTACGAAGACAATGTCTTATAATTTAAACTCCAATGTGTGGGTTAGAGACACAAAAATATGCAGTTCGATAAACGAAGCTTTTTACATAATTATGGGTACAATTAATTATTGCACGTCTATAATAATGTTTCGGGGTGAATGTATTTTAGTTAGCCTATGCGCTAGGCTGTTTTTAAAAAAACTCAATTGTCTTTTGTTGTAGAAAAAAGAGCGTTGTCAGACAGAATGGGTTTCATCTCAGCTATTATTCAAATTAAATGACGGAGTACATTGTCTCGAATATTTCAAGAGGCTTAACATAATAATAAGAACAATAAGGCTGAAGTGAGTTCCGTAGCGATCAATAAACCGCTACCAAAGAATTTACCAAATTCTCTTTGAGAAGAGAAATGCTGGAGCAATTTGCCAAGGGTTTATGATTTTGGCACTTTCAAAGTCAAAGGCTATTGCCTCGAGGACGGTGGGCTCGCGGGGTTAAACATTGTTTTACTTTGAATTTCACCTTTTACTATACCCATCTTCAATAATTAGTTATAATTTCATTCTAATGTGCACTTTTGGTAGAAATAAGGTGCCGTAAATTAACATTAGCGCTGGGGTTGGAATTGTTGCAGAATATGGCAGCAAAATCTTGCAAAAGATCGGATACAAATTACTCAGTGTGAAGTGTTCTCTACACATGTTCTATTCGTAACAGGAAATCAGTTCGATTTTCAGGTAATCAACAAGACCACCTAGCTAACAATGGGAGATATTGTAGTACACAAGTTACAAATTGTTTGGCTAACAATACTGGATAAGTCGGATTACTCAATGTTAAATCATTAAGTCTTGAAGCAGGACAATTGTTTATTGCAGCAGGACATTATGAACATAGTAAAGTGATACAAACAGATTTCCGGACCTTTGTGCCGATATTTTAGGATGGCAGAGTTAAGCAACCGGTCGCATTTGGATCAAAGAGATGCCCGAGGGTTTTTAATCAGTGTTTTGTACGTCTGTTCTAAGGGGACGAATAATTTCAGAAAAGAATAATTCATATTTCGCAAGCCACGCATAAGGAAGAGGCCTGAAAGAGTTCTAAAGCTGCAGTCACGTGTCTAAAGAATTATTTACGAAATATTCTTTCGAGCAAAATAAATATATCATAAGCCTAGTGATAATTATGTAGCTGTACCGCGTCTTTAAAGTCATGTGATGTCAAATAAATAAGTCGATCGTAAATCTATACTTTCATAATGATTATCTTGTCTATCCCAATTCTATTTGTCGTTGGCGCTACTTTATCATAGCCCATACTTTTCTTTTTGATGTCAACATTCATTCTGTATCTGGCCGCATTCTTATTCGGATTTGGGAAATCTAATGTTTCTAATTTTATGGTTTATGTTTGCATTTAGTACCTACATAAAGTAACGCTTTTTCCCCGATGGGGTAGGCCGAGATTATAGATTTACCCTTGATGCTATTCTGGCACCTATTTCGCTTCCACTACTCTTATTACTATCTTCAAACATAGCCTTCGGTTTGAGGTGGATTTATTGATTGTATTGCATATCTAT
This sequence comes from Parapoynx stratiotata, assembly GCA_910589355.1. Lineage (NCBI taxonomy): Eukaryota > Metazoa > Arthropoda > Insecta > Lepidoptera > Crambidae > Parapoynx > Parapoynx stratiotata. The sequence continues at coordinate 3,760,793 of OU342483.1, forward strand.
TTAACGATAGATATGGACAAGACCAGACTCTTGCCTATCAATAGATAAAGACAAGAGTCTCTTTATGGTATATTTAGCAGTTTAATGACAAGTGCAATTCGTAAGCTTGGTTAACCTTGGTTTAACCTTGTTGAAAAAAGGTTAATTTGTCATAAATTACATCATACACACTCAAGTTTATCATGAGATAAACAAGTTTGATAAAACTGGAGATGTGCGGGTACTACAAATTAATAAGGCGATAGAAATTGAGATACTATTATGATTGCTCATTTATGGTCCTTAAATTCGTATTCTAGGTATCCATTAGGTATGTACAGTAAAATTAAATTCAATGGAACAATAGAAAGTCAAAGTTAAGTTTCTAATGAACTAATAACTAGGTGGTATGTATATTAGTAGATTATATTCCTATATTAACCACTCAGATATCAGACACGAGACAATAGCTAAATCTATTGTTCATGGCATCCCAATATACCATCCGGTATTTTAAGGGTAATTTATGTCACATGGTTTACTATTCGTAATATGAGATTTTAAATTTTCGCGTTGTATTTAATATAAAGGTTACACTAACGGAACTACACTCGACATACATTATGTAGTATATAGATACTACTTACCTATATACTACATAATATATGTCGCGTGTAGTCCCGTTAGTGTAACCTGTATATTAGTAATATGGTTTAGACATGTTATCAAAAGGAAACAATATTGTTAGTTTCATAACAGATACGAATTCCAACTAAACATAAGCACTTTACTTCTTAATTTGGGGTTGTTGCCTGCCGTCGCAGATCTCTCATTAGAGATCACACGTCTTTCGCGAGGGATGAGAGGGGTGAATGACCTCGCGCGACTATGCGTCACTCTGACTCAGGTATGGGCAGACTCGGTGACGAAACTACTAGTGAAGTCCAAGGGTATCGAGTCACGGTTGATGACGAATAAAAAATCTTTTATATTATCGATTTCCCTAAAAAGATTTCAGCGCAATATTATTTCAATGATTAAACGGTGTAGTTTAGGGTTGTATAACCGTTATAACGCGAACATAGAAAGGGCGATTACGTGAAAAAGGTCGTATTACATGAATATGTAAATAATTTAGTAGTGAATCCTTAATTATTCACGATAAACTTGTTGTTACTTAATTAAATATCCTTTCAATCAATGAATGTTACGAAGTGATGATTCATATTTGTTTTATAAAACACAAAAATAGCGAGTGATTGCTCAACATTGGGCAAACGCCTCTCCAAATTTCCAAAAGGGTATGTCAGTGCCGAGTGTCGACCTTAATAGTTTTTTCCTATTAAGTTTAGGTTACCATATAACAGGCAGAACCAGTTGTCATGCACCAGCCACAGATTAAGTCATATAATATTCAGAGTTTTAGGCATACTATTATTTTTAATACATTGGTCAATACTTAACTCAAGAATAACAGAATCCATCTATTTCAAACAAGGCAAAATTATTCTAATATAATTTTCCTTATTTATTGTAACAAATACACAAAATTATACTAGGAAAATTGTTGGCAGGCACATCAGAACATTGTAATTTAAAACAAAAAGATTACATTCCTGTCCAGTAAAAAATTGTCACAAATATAAATGTATTTAAAAAAATTACTGAATGTGTCTTTCCAATACTGAATGTTGGTGGAATTGTCAGGCTTGACAGATGCCATTATTACAAAGCTAGATAGATATCAATAGATAGAATTTTTACCCCTTTGAGTGCAAACAATAAATTAATGTTGAATCTAGTTTTCTGACCATTGAGAGGTTAAATAACATAAAAGAATTTTGATTCCTTTACCAGTCTCTAAAGTTCAGAAATTCAAGTGGGAAATTATGATGTTACTCCCATCTCTCACCTTGTGGGTCATAAAAGGCGACTAATGGACTTAGTCCCTGCTTGCTGAGGCACGGACTATGGCAGTGGACTGCTTTTGTGGTGCTTTTGCCTAGTCTCTGACTTACCCTTAGGCAGGTTTTTATGTATGTAATTAAGTAGTGATGTGCAAATAGAAAATAGATTTCAGTTATACATTGTATACATTGTAGAAAAAAATTAAATGACAGAAAAATCATAAAACTTATTTGGTGTAGTATACAAATCCTGGATGAAGCGCAGCTCACAGATGTCTAATTAGCACAAAGTTTTGAATTTTAATAAAAATGCAGGTGGGATAAATAGACAGAAAAATGGTTACCCATTTGTTTTTATATTATACCAATTTCTTATTCAAAGATTAAGGAGAGCAATAATTCAGTAACATTTTTATCATCCTTTTCTCAGAGATTACATTATTCTTCATGGTGTTTACTCCTTACTCTCACAAGATTATTCTTATAAGGTCAAAGGATAAATACAATATGATGTAGTATGTTAAAATATATAGATCTGATTTAATATGGCAATAGGCTAGTTGACTCATATCAAAAGTTATGAAAATAATGTTAAATTCACATAGTGTTTAGTACAAAGGTCCAAAATATAAAAGTTCAATAAATACAAATTTTAATAAGGGATTGCTGTAGAAATTCAATTTAAACATGTTTTATTATTACTTTTTTTTCATCTGCCTTAAATAATATCCGCCATGTTCGTGATACATGGTGGTGGTTAACAGTGATGAATAATTTTGAGCCCAATAAAAAAAATATATAACTATTGATGTATGTATGTAGATTTAATGGAAAAATTTCAATAAACGAATCTATCAAATAGGTGATTTTATCTATGCTTTAGGTAAAACATTGGAGTTTATCTTCACATTGCCTATTCAATGATATGGTTTGTATGAAGTACTGTTACAGAGCAATTTCCAATGAATCAGCTACTCATAAATGGTTCATGAGTCATCTAAGCAAACATGAATTGCATCTTAAAAAGACTTATTACAGTCAAATATGTATTGACTTTACATATAATTGATATCTCTGATAAGATTTATTTATCATGGCTTACAATATAAACCATATTACTGTAGAATAGGGATTATAATGAAACAGTTGCTATCTCATGATAAGTACAGGTGCTGTACCTTTAGACAAAACTATTGACCTTGACATTGCTACAGAGAGCAACACCCGAATATGTCTCAGTGCTAGTTTTACTAATGCAGTCGCGCCCAAAACCAGTAGCGACTTTATTCGCCCTGAAATAGAATCGAAATGTATGTGACAGGCGACCGCACGTTCGCTATACCATATATGGTAAAACAGAAACGCGATTGCGCGATATATGCGGCGTTGCATAGACTCAAGGTTCGATGTCCTCGCTCCGCCGGGCGCTGATAATACACAAATTCATCACAGGCGTCTCCCCCAGGCCCCAAATTTCGTATACTACTAATAATACAAACTCCGCGGTTTGTCAAAAAAGGCGTTGCAGGAATAACCTTTCGATCTACGTGAAATTCAACACCGCTATACTAACCCCGTTCAATATAGATTCACCCGGGTCGTCATTACTGATAAAATTTCTAGAGGTAATGCTTGGAGCACAACACGTGGCATAAAAATCACTGAACGGTGACAACTATTTTTACTAAAAGGCGTGCGAACTCCACGGAGGGTTGTGCGAAATATGGCGGCACCGGTTCCAGAACGATAAAATCCGATGTAATTGCGACGTTCCAAATTATAATTCACTATCACAAAAATAGAAAAACACAGCACGTCAACGAAACACTGCAATTTATTTTCTTCACTTACCATTTTTTGATGTTACACACGTAAAAATTCCACCACTAAACTTCACCGACACACGACAACGGCGACCGGAACGACACTGTTTAGAATGTTGGCTACGCGTATTTTGTGACGGCCAATCAGCGCATGTGTCAAAATTGTAAGTTTAGTCAACACACACTAAAAAACACAAAGTAAATTATTATCATATAGTTAATTTTCTTAATTCTAATAAATCTTAAATTTTTCAGCAAAAATATGTCCACAACAGTGTTTTTTTCAATTACGGTACATCCGGTTTTTAAATTGAAGATAAATAAGTCCGTATTTGACTACAACAATACAAGGTAGACAACCGTAAGAAATAAAACTAGCAGCTTCGCTGCGTTTCGCGATAATATAAATTGTAGAGAAAGATATTTAGTGGTTATAAAGGCCACTCCGAGCCTTTGTTAGATAAGATTATAGTATACAATCATCCTACGAGTAACGTGATAAAAACTAATTTACAACGAGCACTACTCAAGTCTTTCACACAAAGTGAGTCACAGCTGTAATGACGGAACGCAACAGCCAATCAGATTCGACTATTTACTAAATGCCCATACATGGAGTGACGGAGTCTGATTATTGTCATTAAAGTAAAAATTTTCCCGCCTTTTAAAGGAATAATCAATGTATCTCTAAAGGGTTTTTGACTTTGTGTGTTTCATTTTATTTGTTGTAATTATGGTGAAATGACATGCTAATAACCAAGAGTTTCTTGCTAATAACCATCAAATAACCTTGATAATATGTTTATGACAATATATTTTGACCATGCTGTTAATTTTCTGACTACCTGCATGTAGGAAGAAGTACTTATTACGATAATTCAGAGATTGTTGAGGCATATTAATTCAGAGTTTAGCCAATCGATTATCCAGGTTGGTGGCATAATTCGGATTGGTGATCAAATAGTAAAGCAATCTATAGTTATATATAATAAGTGTGATTAAGTATTGTAGATCTCTCGTTTATCATAACTTTCTTACTTAAATATCGCTTTCTTGAATCTAATAGTTGGTCGCGAATTTCCTTGGCAGTATCTATTATGCAATGAATACCTGCCCGGTGCATAGGCTTGCCACCTGTTACATGGGGACCTAACATTTCTGGAAAAATGTGAGTGTCAACACTTCTGTCTACCCCTTTGGCTAAGAGGCGCGATGATATGTTACTTTATGTATGGCTGTATGCATATGGGAAAGAAAACTGTACGATGGCATCATATAACTCTTATATCCTTATAGCGGCGTAAGGCCTCACCACCTGTCACGCTGAGCACAAGTGCAGTCACTGCTTGGTGAAGCGCGGACTATGGCAGTGGACTGCTTTTGCGGTGCTTTGACTGACTAACCCTTAGGGGATAAAAGTCATGATGATTATATGTATATATATATCCTTAAATCTTATGAGGTTAGGTCAAGGTGTAAACACTCCATTTTCACTTTTTACTAACTGAAAGGTGGATAGAAAAACACAAAATAAATAAAATATATAACATTTTATTTGGAATCAATATTAATTTAATCTAAGCATTACCAACATACTTATGGTATCTTTTATACATAGTGTACAAGTTAGTCATAGTCATTTGGCCGGCTGAATTGGCCAACGCTCTTCGAAGGAAAGCCATGGCATGAGTGGTGTCGGCAGCTTGTATCAGCAGTGCTACAGAGTTTTCTAGATGTTGCCGAACGTTTCTTGAAGGCACCGATTTTTCTAGGGACGCGCAAATGTCGCCTACTGTGTACGCTGCGATACGGGAAACGTGTGTTTTTCTTCTGCCAATAGATTGGGTTAACCTGAAAAATAATATACAGAAATTATCATTAATAATAATAATAATGTTTTTTTTTCATAATTCATTAGGTACAATAATAATTCATAACTACCTACACTAGGATAAACCTGTATCGTAGGTAATTAAACCTTCCTTAGTATAAACAATCATACTGCATACATAATGAGAACATAATGAAAATTAACAAAAATCTTTCTTTATACTATTTTTAAGACAATTCTTTTACAAATATCTAATAACATATTAGAAATAGCAAAACCATCGCAAACAAACCGGTCATTTTAACGTCACCAAAGGAGATTCGGTCATTTCATAATTAAGTGTGAGTAAATACTTATATTGATTAGATGTCATTAACTGAAGCTATTTTCTATCTTTCTGATTTTCTGGAAGTTTCTTTTTCATGAGTCAGTTTGTCATGGTATCTTATGACAACTTCTAATTCATTCCATTTTGACTTGCCTGTTATTTGTATATTGTAGAACGTAAGACAATTTTATGTAAAGGGAGGATAGAACCCTTGTTGAGTTTCTTGAGGAAGAAAAATCAGAGGCGAACAAGTAGAATCGTATAGTTTGTTTGTTAATTTTGTAATGTTTTGACGCGTCATAAGTGTAACTTCTTGTTACCTAAATGATTAAATACAGCATTTCATTTCATTTCCTTTTTTAGCGGCATTTCTCTTAGGTGTTGAGTGGGAGTGACCGTTTTACGTGGAGCCATAGCTGCGCATGGGGCACTGACGTGGCACCAATTAGGAAGATGGAATACGAATGGAGAGCCTATCAGCGGCCGCCGATTACGAATGGAATGAGATGCTGATCGCCGATTGGCTAACGGTCAACACCAAAGTTATCAACATTTACCATTATAGATTGTTGAAATAGTTGTTATAGATAATTATTAAATTACATGGGGACTTACACATACCAGGCTATAATATGTATAACAACCTCAGCCTACCCCTTCGGGGATGAAATATATTAGGTCCTTACCTATGAAATTGGTGTTTTGTATGGAGATTTTGGGGAATTCTGCATTTTCCATACTAACATTTTATCAGTTTTCTTCACAACGACTAATCCAGAGATAATAATATTTGGCATGTATCGTTAGACAAGCTTTAGTAATATGTGTAATATCACACTTCATCAAAATGATTTATCGTATTTAAGTGAATGCAAATAAAATGATGTATTCAGGAGGCACTTAAAAAGAGTTGTCTCCGTGTCCAATTTTAACATAATTAAACTTACAACAAATTATCAAAACAAACCAAAAGAGCTCAAAAATATAGTCTATTTTTAGACGAGGTAATTATTTTTTAGGAATACTCTGAATCTTAATAGTTACAGACAAAATACTAAAACAGAATAAAAACACCAATTTCATAGCTAAGGACCCAATATTTGTATATACATGTATATCTAAGCAATTATTACGATACACTTACAGTACCAAAGGAGAAATCATTAAAATGCTATTCAATTTACACACTTCTTACATTAACAATAAGGCTTACTTTTCGATGGAGTGTGCCAGTAGCCCCAGCCTCTCTTCTACGCTTCTCTCAAACTCCACTTGTGTTGAAGACTTACTGCACAGGCAGGATATCAACGCTCTATAGCATTGCATGTAGCACGGCCACCTGAAAATAAATTATGGGAATTTCTTTACTAAAATAAATATTTTCAAACTAAATGGTACGCATTGATGGCGGAGATGGGAGATTAACATTGTAAATATTATTTTCCTTAAACTATGCCAAGCAACAAGGCTCGCCCTGTCAGTTAAAGAGTTAAAATCGAGGACATTCTTTTTTTTTTTTTTTATGGCTAGAGGACGTCCTTATAGGACCCTAGTATGCTGGACAGCTGAGAGTCAGAACTCTCAGAGGGTTCTGGTTCTGCCATGTGAGGCAGAGGTTTCTAAATGTCAAATTTCAAAGACAAATTGCCCTTTTTTATTCTACGTGGGTTTGGATTTGAATTTGAACAGTACAGCCATATTCGTTTCTTTTCTAAAAATATACGACACTTATAGGCAAAGAAGTCGTCCTTTTATAATCTTTTTTTTATAATAAATCTGCACAAGTGCCCGTCCACTAATTATCACACAACGAGGCATTTTTTGTTTGTTTTTGCAGCCATTCGGACGCGCGCTGTCTAGTTAGCAGCGGTCAAACCCGATGTTTTGTCGGGGTTTTCGGACACGCGTAGTACATGCATTTGCGTCATCTATGTTAATGTTTATCTGTGAGTGTGACCAATCGCACCCAGCCACCGAGAGGTCTAAACACGGTTCACGTATTCGATTCGGCAAGTCACGCCCCGTTTCGCTCTAATTCGCTGCAGTAAAAAGAGACAGGAATAGAGATTCCGTGATTCGTTTGTTTTCCGACAGTTTAGAATAAGGGGAAAGGTCTAAAGGCGCGTGGATGAATATTTTTTGATAGGTAGAAACGGATGAAAAAGCTACCGAGTCGTCCAAGTACAGGCCACGGCGAGTGTAGATTTTTAAACAATAAGCCAAGGAAAGCCATCGAGTTCCCAGTCCTTATTAGCTAAGTCGATCATTCAAATTAGACTATCTCACGGTATTGTAACCTTTTAAAAATATGTTTTCATACAAATAGATTCATTAATTACCTGTCTTCAAGTAACTCTTCTCTCGATACCAACAAACTGTTCAACACCGCTACTGAGCTATCGAACAGTATGAAGAACGATTGCCAAGATACTTCGCACCTTGTGCGTAACGAGTTACGGCCCAAAATGTAATGCACCAAGTGTTGTAACTCGAATATGCTGTCAATGAATTTGTAGTCTAGATTTATCTGGAAATGAGGAAAGAAATAATTTAGAGCCAGTGTAAAAAATTGCCGTATAAGTTAAAATTTAACTATTACGTACTATCAACTAGCTCCATTTTAAACAACGAATGCTACTCGTGTTATGGACACTAGACGACGGATAAATAAATTTAATAGATAAATCCTGAATATATATAAACATCTAAGACTGGAGAACTCATCACCAAAACATTTGCCCCACCGGGGATGGGATCGAACTCAGAACCTCTCGAGATGGCGACGCCTTGAGACCGGCGTACAGACCACTCGACCACGGAGGTCGTCGGTCAGATTTAATGAACCGGTGCCAGGCAAAAGGCACGTTCCGTGTTACATACGAATAACATATTGGGTCCTTACCTATGAAATTGGTATTTTTATTCTGTCTTAGTATTTTGTATGTAACTATTAAGATTAAGAGTATTCCTAAAAAATAATTACCTCGTCTAAAAATAGACTATATTTTTGAGCTTTTTTGATTTGTTTTGATAATTGGTTGTAAGTTTAATTGTGTTAAAATTGGACACGGAGACAACTCTTTTTAAGTGCCTCCCGAATACATCATTTTATTTCCATTCACTTAAAAACGATAAATATTTTTTATGAAGTGTGATATTACACATATTACTAAAGCTTGTCTAATGATACATGCCAAATATTATTATCTCCGGATTTGTCGTTGTGAAGAAAACTGATAAAATGTTAGTATGGAAAATGCAGAATTCCCCAAAATCTTCATACAAAACACCAATTTCATAGGTAAGGACCTAATATTAGGGAACAGTGGGGTATATACTTCATTTTTAACTATGTGACATATGTATGGTAAAGAAAACGCTTCGATTATTTAATAGAAATTCCGGTATAAAATATGCTCACTGTCTAAGAAATATTTTGTCAACTTTTTGACGAATTTGTGGGTGAATCTCACTTAGGGTAAGTTTTTTTGATGCGTAGTCAAAGTAACCATAATAAATAAATTCTAGAACCAATAGCGTCAATGGAAACGCTAAAATGTATGACGTCAGCTCGATCAATTTAAATTTGCGACGAAAATTGAAAGTAATATACACCAGTTGTGCCGCTAGCCACCATGTTATTAATCCCAGGACCGTGTTGTGATTTCATTGTCTATGATTATTTACACTGGTGGACATAGGCCTCCCCCAATGATCTCCACAACTCCTGCTCAACTCGGCCCAGCGCCACCCGCTTCCAGCGACTACTTGCGATCTTCACCGGATCGTCGGTCTATCTCGTTGAGGGCCTTCCCACGTTCCGCTTCCAAATTACAATTAGTATTTTTTAGACTTACAAGAAATTTTAAACATAGTTTGATTTTGTCAGTTTAAGACATTTCAGCCATAAAAGCCAAACAATTACAAAATCTAGTTTTAAATCACGATTTCAATTTCCTGCAATAAAACATACCTTTTTAGCGGCTAAAATAGCTTCCGACAAAGTCTCCAAATCAATCTTCACCATCTCGCAAATAACATCGTCCATTTTGTAAGTCTTCAATTCCAAATCATCTTTCTGTTCTATCTGATAATCTACCGTAAGTTTTTTCTTTTTACTTTTAATTATAACACCAGTTTGTTCCACCTCGTAGTTTTGCTGTATGTAAGTTTTGAGATTTCTACTATTTTGGTACATTAATTTTGATAGGGCAACACATTTTGGGCCTACTATGTTTGCTTTCAGGATGTGTGCCCAGAAGAATTTTGCTACTTTATGAGAGGCTAGAAGCGTCTTTGCTTGCGTGTCGTCTTTTGATGACTTAGATGGTGTCTGAAATTATAGAAAAAGTATAATGATATTTGCACAACGACAATACTTTGCTCTCTCGGCACATATTTATAATAAACTAAATGCAATACATGACATCCATACTTTAAGAATCAAAAATGCAAAACCTGCTAACCAAATGGCTACTTACTCAAGATTTCAAAAATATAGAGGAACTTTTGAAAAATACACTTCAATAACACATAGATAAATACAATAAAAATTTTTTTATATATATGAAGTTAGACATAATAGAGTTATATAAAAGATAAATGCCTAGTACAGTTGTTTGTAGTGAGATTAATCGATTCTCATACCAATGCAAATGGCCCATAAAGCTCATCTATCAAAATGCACCTATTAAATTATTCAGACTGTATTAACATTTTTAATTTTTTTTATTGTAACATCATAGAAGTAGATGGAAATATACTTTTAGTTGAACATCTTTAAATTAACCTCTAGTTTATAATATTAACTTATAATTTTTATTTGATTATTCAAAGTTATCCAAAAAATATGAAAATACTAATTTAAAAACCTCATACAAGTAGAACATTCAACCTATTGTTGTTAAATAAATGTTATGCCATTCAAAAAATCAAGTTTTTACAAAAAAAAATAATATATATATATTGGCATTGGTATTTAATATATTGGCATTTTCATGAAAAACTAAAATATTTACCTCCAAAGAAGCCAAAATGCCTAAATCTCCAACAAAATGCTTGTTAAAGCCTTCAACGGATACCCATTCGCACAAGCACTTCACCGTTATAGCTATATCATCTAAACACGATTTATTGTGGAATTTCTTTTTAACATTCTCATCCAGCACCATAGACAGTCGTGCCTTGAGACTATTCCAGATCTCTATGAAGAGTTTGTCTCTGGTCTGAAATATCTGATGCGTTTCCAGTCTTTTTATGTATCGTAAGACTGCGTTTAGAAGCTGTAATGAGGATTCTATGTGGTGGTATTTAGAATCCGGGTTTAGGAGGGATTGCACCTGAAAAATTATTAATAGTAAAAATATTAGTCTTATACACTTATACATGATAAATATATGAGGAAATAATATTGAAATTAAAATTACATGACTTTGTGAGATGAAAGAAATATAGTATCTTAAATGCAAGTTTTGACAGTTTAGAATACGATATTAATTTAATATTCTCGCCGTTTTCGATATTAAGATACAAATTATCTGCAAATAAACCAGAATCATGAGACAACATTATCGTCTACCACATTACTATGGTACTTACAGCAGTTTGTACGAAGTATTCCAATCCAGGCCACAAATATTCCAGATTTTTATTGCTGTCTTCGTCGTTAGACTCGCAATACTTCGATAGAGTAAGTGAATACGCCGATAAAGCGTTCAGTGTTGCCATTGTACTCTCAGAAACTACTACACTATCATTAATATTGCTAGAAGTCGTTATATTTAAACTACTGTTTTCAACAAAATTTATATTTTTAAAACAATCCAGTAGAGACTTATGCAATTTTTCTTGCAGGTCAGCCAAAATAGATCTGTATGCACTAAGAGTTATAGCTTTCTTTTGCTTGACAATCAAAGGTAGTATTATACAACTTATTTGGAAAGCTGGGTCACTGAAGAACTCTATACTTGTTGAATTGCATTTAGAATGATTGTTTAATAATAAATCAACAATTTTCTTAACAATTTCATTGTCCACTTTGACTCTCTTCACTGCAGACTGAACAAGACATTTTATTACGAGAAAATTATTCGATGTTTTTATTTTTAGGCTTAGTAAATCTATTAAAACTTTGTCTTTAAATGAAAATATGAAATTTACAGGAAATATTTTGTACAAATCTGGTGGTTGTGGACTCAATTCGAATATACTTTGCATCACATAATCCACACTCCGCTTTAATTTCTTCCCGCAACATTTTTTTATTGCTAGCAACACATAGATAGCTGCCAGTTGGTAGTTTTCTTCAAAATAGTAGATATTTAATTCCTTTAGGATGTCCACATAATTTGTTAAATTATCATCATTGCCTTCAATTACTGTTAGTTCCCGAAAACAGTTCTTCATATCATTCTCCTTAGTAAATGATATGAAGTCAAATTCAGATTTCTTAAATGATTTTTCTAAATCGTTCGTGTTCTCAAAGCACTTGAGTATATGTTTAACTGTATCTATTAGTATAGTATTGAGTAATAATTTGTTATTCAGAATAGCTTCATTCTTTAAGATATATGAAGTAGAATCTTTTAGGCATTGCTTAACTATCGTTTTCGATACATCTTTAAGCTGTTTATTTTCTAAATCAGAGAGTAAGACAGAAGATGTATAATTATTTTGATCCAGCATTTGAGGAATATTAGACAATTGTTTTATTACATATTTTTTTGTGTCTGTCAATGTTTCTATATTTATTTCAGAATTCCTTACTGAAAGCGTTTCGATCACCATTGACTTTATAATAAGAATTTCATTCTGAAAATAAACAATTTAATATTTTGTAAAACGTTATTAATTTCAATATTAACAAACTTTAAAAAAAATATATATTTTATTTCGTGAAAGCAAAAACGCACCATAGCAGATTTGAATAAGGCATCACTAGCTTTGTGGTAGTCATTACACACTGGGCCGATTCAAATTGGCGGATAAATAGGGACGTAATTACAATAAAAACATGGGGTTCTTAAGATCACAAGGTTTTTGGACATTTAAAGTCCAACCCAAGTAAAAAGGTGCTTTTGCGAAATCAAGGCTCGGTTGGGATGGCACTGCTCGTTCAAGACTTCGGGGATTGAACTGTACCACTAAGTACATACATATAATCACGATTATTATCTCCTAAGGAGTAGTCAGAGACTAAGAAAAAACACCGCAAAAGCAGTCCACTGCAATGGTCCGCGCTTCACCAAATAGTGACTGCACTCAGCGTGACAGGAGGTGAGCCCATCGCCGCTATAAGCTATTGGATGGTTGTGCAGTTCTAAGTCCATTAGTCGCCTTTTACGACACCCAAGGGAAGAGATGGGTTGGCAGTATTCTTTTAATGTTAAATAAAATCACTAAGTTTAAATAAAATTTTTGAATCTCGTATTCTACTTGTGTATAGTTATTAGTTAACTTACGAATAGTATTGTTGCCGCCTCACTGTCGATTTGAGATGACATATCGTTCCATTGCTCACTGGTCAAGCAAGGTAGTAAGAATGATAAATCAAAAACTCCTGAAGATAAAGACTCTACCTGTACTGTTAATTTATTGTTGCTATACTTTATATTTAGTAGTTTTAATTGGGACAAACTGAGGCAAAGTTTGAGGAAGGATAGGAGAATTTTCGGTTCCTGAAAAGTAATTTAGTTTGTTAAATGTAATACTGTAATTAGATATTTTATTTATTTTATTTTGCTCATATCATGAATGAAACAAAAATAAACTTATTCAATCCTTGTTACAATTTACCACAACTGTGGTTGGGCCAATGAACGTGTGATGAATAAAGAATTTAAAATAAATTTTACTTACATTATCAATAGACAAAACATATTTTCCTAATTTGTTTAAGCCTTTCATTTCAAAGGAATGGAAAACAGCCCAGAATTCCTCCGCGATATGCACTGGCACTGTGTGGTCCGCCATTTTGCAGTGTCTGAAGAAACTCGCCAAAATGGATGACATAACCTCAATCATTATGGCGGTTGATGCACCTGGAACAACAGGAAGTTTATTTTAGTTATTAGGATTATTCTCTTTTAGTTATTTTGCATGTATGAAAATATTTCATCTACTCACTACATCCTTTAGAACTAATATTTTTTAAAATATGTTCTTCAAAGTTCTTTTGTAAAGAGAGTAACAAATCTTTGTTTTGTCTAAACATCAATTCAGAAGTAAGTTTCCCGTACAACTCTACAGTTTCATCTGGTAAAATATCTAGTGCCGACAATATTTTACTTTTGATCTTCTCACAATCCTGACCATTTTCGATAGCAATTTTTTCCTTATTTTTTATATCCTCTAGGTCAGCGTTGCTTGCTTCTAAGGAGGTTTTTATAAGTGGTAACATTTCATCCAAAAATATTGTGCCTCTACTAAGTTTAAACTGAGTTTCTAATAAGCAATTTAACATTTCAGTGTATGATTTAAGGACATTGTGAGTTTTCTTTGCAATCATAAGGTCTGGAAGAATTTCTTTCATTTTCATTTCAACTAAACTCGGGTCCAGTTTTAAAACAGTTTTTATTATTTCAAAGGTAGTTTTGTCAGGTTTTCCAGACGTTTTTAGCTGTCCCATCATCACTGCCTCAAGAAACAGCATAAATGTTTTTTTAGTTTCAACTTTAGGTATTTTCTCACCTAACGTATCACTTAACCTTACATTTATATCAACTTCATGTTTATTAACAATTCCTATCATTCTTAAAAACATATTTCGTTTAATCTTCTCGCTGTTATCATTGAATATGATAGGGTCCATGCTATTTGCAGGATTTATGTAATTTTGTTCCATGTTCAAACAGTTTATTAGCATTACAAAAAAGGCAAATATCAATTGGCTTTCTCCTTTATAACAGCATACAAACACATCAATGAAATCAATCAAAAAGCTCTCTTCAATAATAGTTCTTCCTAAAGGAAATTTAAAAACAGTATCCATGATTTTTAAAACAGATTGTATGTTATCACCTTTTTCAGCAATAAGGCCATCAATATTTACTTTCCTCACTAAAGTTTGGAGAAAACTAGCAAAAAAAGATTTCTTGCTCATTGGAAATAGTACATTTTCACAAACATTTATAACTGTGACACGATCAATATCTAAATAGCTCAAAACAGTCTCCAAATTTTCCCCATCCAAGAATTTTATGATAAATTCAAGCTTTTTCTTTGACTCCTTATAAAACTTTATAATATTATTAAATACTCTTTGACATAATTGAATGTTTGAACATGTTTCTTCACACTTCATGAACTGTAGTATTGAGACAGCTATCTGTAAGCACTCTTCAATGTGCACACAAAACTGAGCTGTTAATTTTGGGTTTTCTAAAAATGCTAATAAATATGGCACATCACTACTTAGTAATGGGTTTCTCTTCAAGTACAGGGCTACAATCTGAAAATATATGAAGAATTTAATTAGCATATTGCCTCTCAGCATGTGCTTCTATATTCTCTAGGAAATCTGCATTGAGTGGTAATAATTATTTTTCATGTTTGAAAAGTATATAGAGCCTAACAGAATTCATAATAAGGACAACAACAAAATTTTGGTTGTTGTCCTTATTATGAATTCTGTGGCAGCAACAAGAAGCAAATGGTTGTGGGCACATAAAAGGCATAAAAGGTAAAGCACATAAACGGCAAGGTGAATTGAAAAGGGGATCACTAATTGGTTTTCCAGGGATAGAAAACAGAAGCCCAAAGAGCAATCTACTAGAGAAGCAGATAATTAAAAAAAAAATGTATGCAATGTTTTGGTCAGGAATGGAAGGGGCAGGAAAATATAGAAAAGATTAAATAGAATAAGCCTCTGTCAACTTGGGACAAATTATATAGACACAGAATAAGTCATTAATGTATGAAGTATGTTAGTCAAAAAATTTATTTTAATTTTAGCTATACATGTTTTACAAATTTCTGATAAGAATAAAGTAATTATCATAATTTTTACACAATCATTTCACTACCTCCAGATATGTTTCTGATAAATTAAATTTATAGATAATTCCAAACTAAATCCTGTTCTACTTTTGAATTTATTTGTTGGATAGTGGCTACTTGGAAGTGGCCAAGCCAATACTAAGCAAGGATGAATATTAATTAAGGATATAATTATTTACCTGAATCAACTTGCTTTTCATTTCACTGGTCAAGACATCAGTAAAGTTGAGCCAACCAATAACATTCTTTAAGTCATCACTGGAGAGTATATTTTTCTGTGTTAGAGCTTGAAGCCAGTCTGCTACAATTCTTTCCTTCGGTGCTGAAGGGAAGTGGTGTGATTGTATTACATTTTTAGCAAGACATAACCTCTTCGGTAATGGTGTGTTGTTATCATCCAATCTCCGCTTTAATTCTGGAATTAAACATTAATATATTTAGTGTTAGATTGTAAATGCTTGTTTTTTACAATATTTGTTCATAGACTTGTTGTATAGCAGTTGGTATTTCTTTGTGATTGTGTAAATAATAAATAAAATAGTCTGTAAATGGAAGTTTAATAATGTTAATTACCGTAATGATAAGAATCAATTTAAAACCTTTTTCAAGTTAAAGCTAGTAAAAATGCATACTAATTTACAATATACTTTAAGGATATTGTATATTAGCAAGTTCAGGAGACATTTTATACATTTTCAAAACATTTTTAGGTTAGAATGGTCGTGTGTACATTTTTAAGTTAATAACATACCATTTAATGGATTCAAAGACATCTTGAAAGTCGCTTTTCACTTTCTTCCACTTCAAATTATTATAGCACTGGTATATTTATACTAATAAATAAATTATGACAAAAAATAAAACCAAAAATTACACATGGTATATGTTATTGTTGCGTTTTGTTTCGTTGTTTGACAATTGACATTGACATTTATAATTTTTGACATTTATTGGTGCGTTCCAATTTATTACCTCTATGGTTCCAAAATCTATTCATCTAAGGTTCAGGCTATTTAGTTGATCCTTTTTTTATTGGTCCCTATAGATATACATACACTGACGTATTGGTCCCTCAGAGTAAACAGAACTGGAGTAGCCTTTGTCTAACATTCCCCTCTGCCAAATGCACAAGCATCGGATGCTTGCACGTTTAATAAAACTAGTTGAGCCGCCATTTTGACAGCCATAACATTGTAAACGTTGCGGCGAACAGAGCTCCCGCAAAAATGCCTGCCTGTGCTGTTTTTTGTTGTAAAAATAAATAGAAAACATCGAGTATGCTAAAAGATGGTATCACCTTTTATTTGTAATTATAATTTTTAAGATTTCATGATTATTTACTTCATTATTTCATGTTTTAGAATTCTACGATTTCAAATTTCGAGCGCTAGTCTCGTAGGGAGTGCGGCTGTGACGTTGTCAAAACGCACACCCCACGTGACTATTTTAAGCGTGTGTGTGCGTGAAATTTAAATTTGTGTGTCGAATTATGCATGTGTGCATTTGTAAAAACGGTAAAGTTATTGTTTATGTGTGCTGGCTTTGAGTGTAGGGTAACCTCACCCCCCCCGCAAGAAATGGCAGAAAAAAATGTTTGAGAAATTGACTAATGGCTACTCTGTTTACTCTGAGATTGGTCCCCAAATGATTCATTATTGTTAACACAGAACAAATTGTTAACACAGAACAAATTGTTAACCACTACCATAAATTCTTCATTTCAGATTTATCCATACAATTTTTTATATATTTGTTTAATGATTTGAAAGACTCAGTAGGTTTCAGAAAATCTTATAAGGTATTTTGTAACGGCCTAGAAAAAATTTTGTCTGCTCCGAGAAGATTTCACTCGTTTTAGAACGCAACCTAAAATGTTGAACATAACCTTTAACAATAAACGTTAAACTATAAACGTAGAAAGGAGACACAGTAGAAACATCTGTTGTTTGCGAACACCGGTGTTCGCAATGCCCTCCGAGGGGTTAGAAGACTTAAGTTTGGTTGGCAATGAGCAGAAATAACAAATAACAAAAGGTAAAGATTTCTCACCACAGAGTTTTCTCACAAAAGACACAAAAGAAAAAAAATTGTATTCAAATAGGCTAGTTGACTCATATCGAAAGTAATGAAAATAATGTGTCATTCACATACTATTTGGTACAAGGGTCAGAAATATACCAAGTTCGATAAATATAAATAAGGGATTGCTGTAGGAATTTCTATTATCTGTAGGAAATTCTATTTAAATATGTTTTATTTTTACTTATTCCAAAACCCCAATCCACCATATTCGTGAAATTAGTTGAGTAACGCTTCATGAAAACAATTACTACGCATGGTAAAAATCCGTCAAACGCCAGTCGCAACCAATCAAGCATAACTGTCTGC
Organism: Parapoynx stratiotata; assembly: GCA_910589355.1. NCBI lineage: Eukaryota > Metazoa > Arthropoda > Insecta > Lepidoptera > Crambidae > Parapoynx > Parapoynx stratiotata. The sequence continues at coordinate 3,779,045 of OU342483.1, forward strand.
TATAACACGCATGCGTATTGAATTGTTTACAATAATCGTGACGTTACGGCACAGATAATTCATAGACCATCGACTGAAGGCGCTTCTGACATTTAATAAAAAACGTAATTTATAATTTAAAATTTATTGTGATAGAGGCTTCAGAAAATTATTGTATTATTTTTCATGGTAATGGGTATTAGTAATGATCATTTGGGGCCCAATAAAAATGGGTCAACTAGCCTATTAAATAGGTACACACTCTTTTTGCTTTTTTTCGGCAAACTGATTTAGGGAGAGTTTTTTGATCCGTAGTCATAGTAACCACAATAGTTAAATTCTAAATTAATAGCGTCAATGGAAACGCCAGAATGTGTGATGACAGTTTGACAAATTGTTTGCGATGCAAATTCAAAGCAATACGTATACACCAGCTGTGCCGCCATGTTACTAATCCTAGCACCGTGTTGTGGTTATATTGTCTATTAGTAATATTTGAAAATTCGACTATATTGGACAAGCTGTCAAGGATATCATACGTTTTCGCCATTGGCCAATATTTTATTTAACCTAATGGCCAACCTGACCACGCATCAAAAAACTGACTCTCATGAAATCATTTAGGCCCACTTGCACGATATTTTAAACCTTCTTAGTTTAATACTCATTTTGAAATTTTTTGACATTTCAGCCATATAAGAACTGTCAAAAAATTACTTAATCTAGTTTTTTTATCTCGATTTAAATTTCCTGCAAGACGCCCATAAGTTTGTAACTAATGATGACTTTAGTTTTTCTAATTGTGGGATTCCCCCGTTGAAGTAAATGAAGGAAATCCCGCAGCCTGCCATAGCCGATGTAGGGTGCTGCCAATTTTTGAACGCACGCTTTACACGAGAAAAAAAAATTCTCTTCTTTTTGATTATCATTTGTGGAATAAAAAAAAATGGGAAATTTTTATTAAATTTTCCTAACGCACGTTGGGGGAGGGGATATATTATAGGAGTTATATGCCCCGTATAATTGAACGGCTTAAACGGCGATAGTCCCTTGCAATGAGTAAAAACCAGGTCAAACATATAAAACATAATTATAATAGGCAATTTACTATAAAAGTAAAAAGAAAAAGTCTGTTCATTATTAAACTTCTGCAGACCTTGTCCTGCTCAAAGTACAGCCAGCATCAAAAGCAAATCACCGTTTAGGAAGGCATCTTATCTTGTTCGCATGAGACATGTCAAGGAATAAATCTGACTAAGAGAATAGTACTAAAGTGATGAGTTACTCTTGACGCTGACTGGTTATCTCGTCCTCTTTAGGGATCGACCACGTGCAAAAGTCGTTTTGTTTTGAATATAAAACAAGTAGCACCATATGACTTTGATGCGCCATATTAGTTCTTCTTCTTCTTGCCCTTTTCCCACTCTAGGTGGGGTCGGCACAACATGTCTTCTTCTTCCATGCTCCTCTGTAAGCTCAGTATCCACTTGTAACAAGGTGCCATCGCTATATTAGGGACTCTTTGTTGTTACTACGCTCTTTTCCGGTCATTTTCTCTTGGTTTCTGTTTTGAAATTTACTGTCTGTCTCTTATTAGTTGTTTTTGTTTTCGAAATTCTTACTCGTTGTCTTTTATTTTCATATCATTCTTCACGCATTCAATCCATTGCTTCTTTGGTCTTCCTCTCACTCTAGGTCCGTCCACAATATTTATCCGTATTTGGTGCGCCATACATTTTCCCCTCAGAAGTAATATTATGATGCTGCTCATTACCCGTTTGCCGAAATTGATATTCTTGTCATTCCTTACCTGTCAATGGTCAGAACTAGATACAATCTACTCTTTGTGAACACCGGTGCTCGCGCTGATCCTCAAGGGGTTAACGCAACTAAAAGTGAGAAGTTTTTTACTGAAAACTTAGGTCCTGAAAGCTTTCACAGAATGGGCTTTACTTGCATTTAATTCCTTAGCTGTGCAGCCTCCACTCAGAACAACTTTCATTCAAAGTTTGGGGATTTTGTCCGTGATTTCGTCTTCGTTTTCTGAAAGTCAGAGCTTAAAAGGAGCAGTTCGTCTCCTAGTTTAAGTAAAACTAAGCCAAGCGTTATGAGATGGTATGCGCATGGGCTTGTAACCGGTTAATTTATAAACCTTAATCACCACAAGTATGTATGGAACGTTTGAAAAGGTTTGGCTCTACCTTAAACTTAAAAATCGGCTCCGTCAATAGAGCAATATTTAAGGGTTTTGAGGTTTGATTCGATTTTTACTTTATTCGTCCTCAGCCTATATACACGTCCCACTGCTGGACACAGGCTTTCCTCATGGAGAAACACATGAGAAGTATAGGCCGTAACACCACCACGCTGTCCCAATGCGGGTTGGTGGGTAGAAGCAGTAACAATAGCGACTGGAACCAACGGCATAACGTGCCTTCCGAAGGACGGAGGAACTCGAGATACAAAGTTCTGTCACCCATCCACGGCCTGACCATGGCGAAGGTAGCTTTGTTTTAATCGAAAGCCAAACCGTACTAACCTCTACGCCACCAAGCTCCTCGGTTACTTTACTTTCTTTTTTACATTCACACCTATTAACTAGTCCCATTTCAAGCAACTAAATGCTGCTTGTGTTACGAATACTAGATGATGGACAAATAAATTTAATGGATAAATAAATATTATTGGGTCCTTACCTATGAAATTGGTGTTTTTTTTCTCTCTTAGTATTTTGTCTGTAACTATTAAGATTCAGAGTATTCCTAAAAAATAATTACCTCGTCTAAAAATAGACTATATCTTTGAGCTCTTTTGATTTGTTTTGATAATTTGTTGTAAGTTTAATTGTGTTAAAATTGGTCATGGAGACAACTCTTTTTAAGTGCCTCCCGAATACATCATTTTATTTGCATTCACTTAAAAACGATAAATAATTTTTATGAAGTGTGATATTACACATATTACTAAAGCTTGTCTAATGATAGATGCCAAATATTATTATCTTTGGATATTTCGTTGTGAAGAAAACTGATAAAATGTTAGTATGTAAAATGCAGACATCCCCAAAATCTCCATACAAAACACCAATTTCATAGGTAAGGACCTAATATTATGCAGAATACATATGATATTATACATATAATTATTCGGTCAATGTTGTATTCGTCCGTCAGTGAAGATCAGGACAAGGAGAAAGAAGTACACCGATACGGGACAATGCTGCACCCGTGTCTGCCTTTGGATACTGGAACGATATATATTGAATAGTAAACTGTTAGCAGTTTTTTTTTAATATGACCGGTAAGCTTTGGCTTAAATCGATTTATTTAGTGAAACCTTTAATAAAAACCGCTATAAACTGGTATTTTGGAACCCGGTTGCAAGCCCTGGGTATGATGATCTTTAAGCCGCGTCCACATGCTGGCCAAACCTCAACATGCCGAAGCCAGGCCGTAGCAAATTCAAACGTGTGGATAGAGTTTGCCGCGGCTTGTGATTTGGCGCAAGTGCTTGCGGCCGATCCATGTAGTGTCGGCTTTTTGTCACAAATCAAAGAGATATTTGCCGCAAGCGCTTGCGACGTGTCGACGCGTTTGCGCGTTTGTAGAGGTTTGGAGTTTGCGGCAAGCGTCAATCGTGCAGGCGCGTCGCAAGCGCTTGCGATGTGTCTACACGTTTGCGCGTTTGTAGAGTTTTGGAGTATGCGGCAAGCGTCAATCACTAAGTTTCGGTCACCCATCCAAGGACTGACCATGATGGTGAAAGTTGCTTTCTTTTCAATATAAAAAGCCAGAACCTACGAAGCTACGCCAACAAGCTCCTCAAACCTTATGTTTGTCTACGGAAAAAACTATTGCCGCGTCTGCTCGCTTGCCTAGCTCGCTTGTATAGGTTTGGAGTTTGCGGCAAGGTTCTGGCTTTTTATATTGAAAAGAAAGCAACTTTCACCATCATGGTCAGTCCTTGGATGGGTGACCGAAACTTAGTGATCTCGAGTTCCTCAGTACTTCGGAAGGCACGTTAAGCCGTTGGTCCACTATTGCAACCGTTTCTACGTACCAATCCACATTGGGCAGGTGGTGGTATGGTGTTATGGCACATATTGCTCATGTGTTTCTCCATGTTGACGACCTCCGTGGCCGAGTGGTCTGTACGCCCGGTCTCAAGGCGTCGCCATCTCCAGAGGTCCTGGGTTCGATCCCCAGTGGAGGCAAGTGTTTCCAGTCTTGAATGCTCATTATATATGTATAATATTATGTATATTCTCAATAATTATATGAATTTATCTATTAAATATGTTTGTCCGTCATCTAGTATCCGTAACACAAGCAGCAATTAGTTGCTTAAAATGGGACTAGTCGATAGGTGTAAATTTATTTATTTTTATTTATTTATTTAACAAACATTGGTTTACAAAATAAATACAGAAGTCCCACAAAACTATTTACACAGTTTGTCTGTGGGATCAAGAATCTCAAGCTTAGATTAACAGAAAACAAAACTCAAACAACTATATTAAGTTAGCTAAATAATGCTTTTTAAAATTTTTCTTAAATACATTTTTTTCTTGTTCCCGGCGTATGTCCTCGCGCAAACTATTCAACAGGTAAGTTACCCCGTTTCATTAATGTTCTATCACCATAATAGTTATTTACTTTAGGTACCTCAAATTTGCCCACAGACATTGACCGGGTACAATGACTATTATTGACCAACTTTGAGGAGGATGATAAGGATAATGTCTGAGGATATTTATTTATTAATTTATGTAGGAAATCTGTGTCCAGCTGTGGGATGTGTAAAGGCTGGCCACAGCTATCAGATGAACCGTTCACTGCTTTGCGATTATGGTCTTAAGAAAATACTTTGAAGATGTTTCCAGTGCGTCATAAATGGCTCAGTATAATAATAAAGCCATATTTCATTCCACATTAATAAGATTACAATACTAAGGGCCTACTTTACAATCGAAGAGTAAGTTCTGAGTAGTTTACTTACAACTGTCAAATAGTTGTAATATGAAATTTATGTCAATTGCACTGCCAAGTAAGCTATTGTCACTTACTCGTCGTAAGTACTAATAAAATAATTTCATTCAAGCAGAATTTGATTTGTTTTAATTTAGGTAATGTGGACCCAATTAGGGTAAAAGCCTCCTCCAAAGATTTCCATTTATCTCTGTCCCTGGCGATGGACATCCAGTCTCCTTCAGCGTTGAACATAACCGGGCGCACGGTCACCTCTCCTGCCATGTGTTCTCTTCAAGTTTGCGATGTTGATTGTCCAACGATTGTCCTCGTATCTCGCAACATGAGCAGCCCACCTCCATTTTAAAGTCCATTTTAAATGTAGAGCATCATCAGTATAGATTAACAAAAAAAAGTATTTAAGAAATTTTCCGGCTGCAAAACTTTAACAGCGAAATAGTTCAAGAGATGTTTTTGAAAGCGGATGATATTGATGTAGGAAATAACATTTTCTTAGGATATGGGGCCTCCATGGACGTATGATATGAATTGTAACTTAACAATAATATTTTCTCGTGGAGTGTGAAGACGAATATTTGAACTCCAAGATCGAAGATATCATTGTGTACATAGTACTTGGTGGCATTTCATTTGGTATACTCGTATATTTATACAAAGTACCTATTACATTACAATATGCAGTCTTATATTTTTAGATTAAGATTTTTTAAAATTTTAATGAAATATCTAAGGAATCGCGATTCTTTAGACTCACACTCAGTTGCACAAAGATTTTTTAAGGACGACATTTGTTGACGTGACATTAAAACTTTAAAGTTCATTAAAGTTAAGGTTGTTACACAAAACAGTTCTAGCTAATGTCTCTTTAGCATTGACAGGGTGCTAATTAAACTACGCTAAGGTGTTCTTTTGACACTTCAATAAATAAATTAAATGGTGCATTAGAGATAATGCTGACATTAAATTTTAAAGTTCGTTTCTGCAACTGGGTCTATATGTGATATTTCCCCGTGCTCAGAGGCTGAGCAGTACAGCTATATCCAAAGTCCCACCGTCTTCAAAAATCGCGGTTCAATCTAGGTTGGGGCAGATGTTTGATCAATACTAGTACCTGAACCGAAGTATTCACAAAATAATATAAGGGCGGACTTGTGTCTAAAATAGATCTCTTTCAGGAAGTAGTGCTATTACGCGTGAGTTAGAAATGAAACCAGGATATTATATAATACGATTCAGGGAGGCTGTGGTTCTTAAAGGTTGAATGGGCACAGGTTTTGGGATTTGTTTGTAGGTAGGACCGAACGGTGTAGAGATAAAGGTCCAATGCGGGATATAGGCCTCCCATGTCCAGCAGTGGGCAAATCTCGATTGAGACGTTGAAGATGAAAGGGAAGCTAATTCCACCCAAATAAAAACATACAACTGAATGAACAAACGATTCATTGATAACTTATAACAGCTATTTGGCGGAGGTTATAAAATGAAATGCGTGCAGCCATGGTCAAACCAGTAAATAGGCCAAGGGGAAACTTTACGCATGCGTGAGACGATTGATTTTCAGTCCCATGACGTCACAACATGGACGCCTTCGAGGAGTCATCGGAAACGTAAAACAAGCCATTCGTAAGCTCCAAGACTAGATGTTGAAGAGCAAAAGACGGTGACTGCTACACGGTCCAAAAGATACAAAAGATTTTGCTGTTTAAAAGAGTTAGTGTAGATTGTATTTTAAAATGTTCGGACGTACGCTTCACAAGAATTTTCTGACAATGTTCGACTCGATGGCTTGTGTCTTGAACTTGCTGTGTTTATGTAAGTAAAATTCTGCTCCTTACACTCAAAATTTTCATCAATATTTATTTTAAAAGAGCTATTGGATTTTAAACTTTATTAAAATGTGTCATTAAAGCTTACAAGCTTGCAGTTACAATTCCTTAACACTTAATTAGCCTTTGTCAGATTCACTTGTTGGACCGATTATTAAGAATTCTTAGCCATGCTCTAAAAACGGGTTTTGAAGAAAATTTACTTTACATATATACTTTTTTCATGTCATGCTATTCAATTGTTTCATAACAAGTTTGTTTTTTAAACAATGGTAGACCTCCTTTGTTTTTTATTTTTTTTCATGCGTAATAGTATCGCCATCATTTTCCTGCCTCTTTCTTAATTTCATTTGGGGTCGGCAAAGTCTTTCTCTTCCACTCTCCCATATCACACGCCATATCAACATCACTCCCAATTCTAGCCATGTCCTCATTCACACAATCTATCCATTTCTTATTCGGTCTTCCTCTCCCTGCATTACTATCCACTCTCATATTCATAACTCTTCTCGTTACATGCTCATTCTCTCTCCTCAAAACATGTCCACACCACGACAGCCGCTTTTCTCTCAACTTCTCTATCACTGGAGCAACTTTCAGGCATCTTCACTCTATCAATCTTCGTCACTCCACACATCCATCTTACATACGCACTTCCGCCACATGCAATCTCTTTTCATCCATCGTTTTCATACCCCAACATTCCGATCCATACATAACAACAGGTCTTATGATTGTTTTATATATTTTCCCTTTCAATCTAGGGGAAATGCGTGAGTCATGTCGTTAGAGTAACTGTAGCGTAATATGTTAATTCCAAAATAAAACACAAAATAAACCAATATGATTAAAAGCAAGGTATCGTTCGTGACTGTAATAATTATTTTTTAATGATTTCATTTAATAATTGAAAGAAAATGTGTGTTACGTGACTTAAAGCAATTATTAAAAATTGATTTTTCTTCTGTTATTAAAGTGAGGATTAACGCTTATCAAATATTTACCAAAATTTTCGTAATGAAAAATCTATTACACAAATGCATATTACATTACACAGAGAAGTTTGCTTGTATGATGAAGTTCTTTTTTTTTTTATTAGCAATTGGATCCAGGTCCTTATGCCGTGATGAAGTTCCTAGGTAACAGAGTTGCCATGCAACGGACACAGCGGAAGAAAACCGAAATTAATAATAATAAATGAAAAATAACACACTGTTATTACGATTTGGCTTATAATGCTGCATATAAAAAATCTAAAGATAAAGCAAATTAATTAGCAGACTACGAACGGTTGCTATAGCGATGCGGGCTTAACGTGCTTTTGCATAGAGGAACTCGTAAGTTGGTCACCCATCCAAAGACTGACCATTGCGAATGTAGCTTTGTTTTCAATATGGAAAGGCAAGCGTATAAATACGAATCACTACGCCTCATTGGCTCCTCGGCATATAAATGTGAAAATAAACAAAGGAATTGTTGTTACATATTTTAAGCAGCTTTTCTACTAGGTACAATAATTAATTATATTTGTCATTTTTATCTCTATTCATTTCTAAAATTACGAAATATTTATACAAGACCATTGTTAGCACTAATTAAATTATGTTCTTTGCCAGTTCTGAAATAGGTACGCGAGGCATGTTTAAATATTAGGTAACAAGATACAAAGTATATATTATTACATAAACTAGTGTTTAGTATGCGTAACGCGTATAAATGAAATATGTTGGGACCAGACTAACTACCATATTCGTAATGCTGTTATAGTTCAAGAAAAATATATATGTTAATGATTAGAGATGGTAAATATTAATAAATTACCTATGCAATATTAGGTCCTTACCTATGAAATTGGTGTTTTGTATGGAGATTTGCGGAATTCTGCATTTTCCATACTAAATTTTTTTCAGTTTTCTTCACAACGACAAATCCAGAGATAATAATATTTGGCATCTATCATTAGACAAGCTTTAGTAATATGTGTAATATCACACTTCATAAAAATTATTTATCGTTTTTAAGTGAATGCAAATAAAATGATGTATTCGGGAGGCACTTAAAAAGAGTTGTCTCCGTGTCCAATTTCAACACAATTAAACTTACAACAAATTATCAAAACAAATCAAAAGAGCTCAAAAATATAGTCTATTTTTAGACGAGGTAATTATTTTTTAGGAATACTCTGAATCTTAATAGTTACAGACAAAATACTAAGAGAGAAAAAAAACACCAATTTCATAGGTAAGGACCCAATATTATAAAAATGTATCAAAAACCTTCACAAAGAAGTACAACACAATCGAGACTACTTCGTTTGCGATCGCCAGCGTTCGCTTGGTCCTCAAGGGTTTTAAGTAATAAAAGTAAATATTCTGTTCATGATTACCTATTACGAAATGTAATTTGATAATTTTTTTTTTAGGTAGTGTGGTGTTTTAGGGTGAAAGCCTCCTAAGATTTTTATTTATCTGTGTCCCTGGCGATGGACTTCCAGTCTCTTCCAGCGTTGACGACAATCTCAACCCGCCACCGGGCGCACGGTCACCCTCTACCTCTCCTGCCGTGGTCCTTTCCAGTTTGCGATGTTGATTGTCCAACGATTGTCCTCGTATCTCGCAACATGACCAGCCCACCTCCATTTTAATCTTTTTGCGAAATGTAGAGCATCATCAGTATAGGATAAACAAAAAATAGTTATTTGTGCAAGAGTGCAAAAGGGTTTTTTTACCGCGCTCGCTGATGCTCAGGATTCTAATATCGTTTTTTTTTTTAATTTGAGGGAAACTACCTTCTTTACACTTCGAAATTGCGATAGATGATAGTGTATGTACTTTATAATAATCTTATGTAACTTCGGATTGCGTGAACCGATTTTAATATAATACGTTCCGTCTAATAAAATATGTAAACTAAGATAAAAAAAAATGCTTGTATATACGATCAAATTACAAATTTAGTTCAGAATTTATTTTGTACATTGTTTCAAAAGCTGTTCAACCGATCAAGTTGAAAATAATTTTCATAGTCTTTATAAAGTTCTACTTTTGAGATTATTTTCATATTTTTCAAAGTTATGGCACAAAAGTTAGAAGGGGAATGACGACACATTTATTTTTATTTTAGAAGCGATTATTTTCGAAAATATTAACACAACCAAAAAATTATTTTAGTAAACTCTTGTTTATTTTTAAATACCTATCCAAAAATAAATCATAAGTTAGGGTTTAAATGAAAAAAATACTCTCCACTTTACGTGTAAGGGAGGTATACTAATAAAAAAAATATTTCCACTTTTTATTTTACTACTTTGTCGGTGTGATTGATATACATATTGGTACCAAATTTCAGCTTTCTAGTGCTAACTTTTGCTGGCGATATGCTGTAACTAATCTTTTAACCTTAATAACATAACACATCTTCACACCTCTTTCCCCGATGGGGTAGGCAGAGGTGTCAAGCACCCACAATAACCGTAATACCTACATTTTAAATGAAAGATTCTACATTCGTCCTTTTTCATAAAATTATATGAAAATGTCACGGTAATTGGTTTCACAGTAGTGTAAAAGAGTGCCGAACAAAGAATTAAACTTTCACACTTATAATATATCACAGATGACATAATGGGTCATAATGGGTATAATATATCACAGATGACATCCCAAGTGGATGGAAACTCCGCCATAATAAAGAAGACTGAAAGAGATTGCTCCAAACGATTGTCGCTTTTGTTGGATTTGCCATAATAGACATAAAATAAAAAAAATTGCTTTTGATTTTATGAACTAAAAAAATAATGCTTTTCCTCTCTGAAGTTGATCTTCTTCTGTAAAAAAATAATTTTAATTGATTATGCCACCGTGAACATAAAACATACAGCAACAGGCAGTATAGCATAATTTTAAAACGGTCAGCAAAATATTCGGATTTTGGTCAGGAAAAAAATTCTATTGGTCAGCTAATTGGGTCAAATAAAATGTTTTCTCCGCTGCCAAATTGTTTAATATGTTTTGATGACACAAATTGTTTTGAAGGGTAATAAAATAAAATAACCTTGTCTTTAAAAATCTCAAAAAAATAACCTTATAGAATTGATTCTTGGTCTTTTATTGATCCTTTACCTAGATTTAATATATTTCCGGTAACATATACATATAATAAATAAATAATAATATATATCCTCTGACATTCACACCTATCAACTAGTCCCATTTTAAGCAACTAAATGCTGCTTGTGTTATAGATACTAGATGACGGACAAATATATTTAATAGATATAAATACATATAATTATTGAGAATATACATAATATAATACATATATAATGAACATCCAAGACTGGAGAACAAATGTCTGAAAATTCATCACCCAAACACTTTGCCTCCACTGGGGATCGAACCCAGAACCTCTCGAGATGGCGACGCTTTGAGACCGACGGCGTACAGACCACTCGACCACGGAGGTCGTCGAATATATGTATTGCTGACCAAATAATTATACTGCTGACCAAATAATTATTCTGCAGACCAAATAATTATTTTCCTGCCCAATTAATGAAATTGCTGAGAAAATATTTTTTTGCTGCCCAAATGATTATGGTGTCGTATTAAGAGTATATATTAAAAGCCACTAAGCCTTTAATTAATTTAATAAACAATTTAAAAGCAATATAGCTTCCCCACCCCCCCTACATATCAATAATTAGCATGTTTCGGCGGAAAATATTACATTAAATTATTTAGAGTTACGTCTAATGGCTTAGAGTTTTTTAAGGTTTTATGCCTTTCATTATTGTATTTTCAGTTTTTTTTTTTGCGATATTAATTGTTTTTTTCTCTTCAAATCCACGTATTAGAGATCCTTTCTGCTTATGTGATCATACTACCATACAGACAATAATAAATCATTTGATTGAGCACGGCCGGCTAGATATGTAAAAAACATGATTTTAATCGTTGATGATCTTAAAAACACCAATAATACTTGATTAATAATTATTTTCCAAATAATATTTTTGACATGATGTATGTGTGTATCTCTTCCTTTTGTATAGTGTATGTATTTCAATATTTTTTAACTCTCTATACACGTATATAGTAATCTACAATAATACTAATAAATAGTTGTAGTAAAATGCACTTTCATAATAGAGTGTTCTATCTATTTATATCCAACATGTGTAAAAAATATTATACATCTTTATAGACTACATACGCCGAAGCTGCTGTGATGCCAGTGTAAACTTTGATAGCCTAACTTACGTGGTATGGAAGCGGAATTGGCTCTAGCCACCTCCCCTGCACGATTCGCTTGGAACATGAGCCATTACAGAACTGAATTGAAGCGTAGATATCTGCTTAAGTCCGTTCTCTTTAAACATTGTCAAGTCCTACCAGTTCACACTAAAGTACAGTTTTTATTATTAAAAGAACAATTTAATGACGAATCTTTAAAAAATGTTCTAGAACATCCATTATGCACATGGGCCGTTTCTCAGAAATAGCTTCGCACACAGCGCGCCTTTAATGCGTACGGCGAGTGCACGACAAGGTATATTGTCCCTCGGCTTATCAATGGGTTGCCTTCAAGTCTGTGTGACAGTTTAACCAATAAAAATATTAAAGTTAAATCAAAGCAATATTTTCTAAATTTAATTTAACTGTACAACTTTCTTTTTAATGTAAACGTACCTATTCGATCGTAGCAGCAGCATAATTATGTAATTAAATACAATAATAATATTAGCAATAGCACGGTAATAACCCTCAGTGGTTTTTAGTAGCTATTAAGCAATTAATGTTTTGATATGTGTTTTTTGTTTCATAAATAAATAAAAAAAAGTAAAGTTAGAAAAGTACGGCGTTATTCATCCTACATAGCGCCATCTCTTTCTGTGTATAAGCAGACTCGCTTAAGTTTGGTTCTGAAATACAGAACTGAAACTCATTTACGTCTAACTTCTTGTCTAATTTCGACGTTGTTCGTTGGGTGTAGGTGTAGGACAGAAAACAGTTCATATAAATTTCACATTAGCCACAACAGTGTTTTACTAATATACATTTCATGAGTAGGTGTCATTGCACAAAAAATTAACGAAGAAAAATATCGTAATCACTCAAATTCTAGGAATGAGGTGTAAACATTATTCATAAACGCTATTTAAGTTTAAGCAAAACTTTAAGCAATGTAGGTATCAGGAATATGACTTCAAAATACCCTATTTTATGTTTTAAATGTGACATATCTGTCAAATTAGACAACCTCAGGAATAGTGTGTTATATAATAAAATGGGCCACGAAAAAAGCTATTATTTTTTGACGCAATTTCTACCAAGCGTGAAATAAATACGAATTATAATTGTTTTAAAGTTAAGGAAATCTTAAACATTGCTTAAAACTTTTTAATTGATTAGCTAAATAATGCTTAATTAGTTGCTAAACGTGTTTTTATGATTAAGCGTGTATGTGAGTTGTAGGTTTTTTAAAAAAATAGAGCATAATAAATATTGAAGTATTTTTTTGTATGTTAACATGATTTTTTGTCTAAATAGAATAGTTTTGCGTCCCAAAACTAGTGGCTTCCCGCAGTTTCATCCACGTGGTACCCGTTCCCATGGGAATATAGGGAGAAAAGGCCTATGTCTTTGATTAGGCTCTAGACTATCTGTGTACCAAATTTCGACTAAATTGGTTCAGTAGTTTTGTCAAAATTTGACATGAAAATAAGACAGACAGGCAAAGTTACTTTCGCTCTTATAATATTGGGTCCTTACCTATGAAATTGGTGTTTTTATTCTGTCTTAGTATTTTGTTTGTAACTATTAAGATTCAGAGTATTCCTAAAAAATAATTGCCTCGTCTAAAAATAGACTATATTTTTGAGCTCTTTTGATTTGTTTTGATAATTTGTTGTAAGTTTAATTGTGTTAAAATTGGACACGGAGACAACTCTTTTTAAGTGCCTCCCGAATACATCATTTTATTTGCATTCACTTAAAAACGATAAATAATTTTTATGAAGTATGATATAACACATATCACTAAAGCTTGTCTAATGATACATGCCAAATATTATTATCTCTGGATTTGTCGTTGTGAAGAAAACTGATAAAATGTTAGTATGGAAAATGCAGAATTCCCCAAAATCTCCATACAAAACACCAATTTCATAGGTAAGGACCTAATATTAGCTTCTCGTCGGTGAGCTCAGGTAGTGTAGTAGTTTCATTTTCCGCACCTACCCTCTATTAATAGCCACGATAGCAGGTAGGTACAAGTATTCTCGTTATCTTTGAACTCGCACCTGTAATAGTGCCCCAGTTAGCGCGGGTTTAACTCTTTTCTCGTTACTGTAGATGAGTTGTAGGACCGACTTCGTAGCGCTGGAGATTGCCCGTCCACTATTGTGCTACGGACTACGAATGGATTCGTAGCGAGATTAAAACGTGATCAAGCGTTGAGTGCTACGAGTGCTATGGTTCGGCTTTGGCAGCTGATTACATAACATCTCATATTTGCCTTTTTTAGTTTTTTTTATATTTTTTCTGTGCTCTGTATTCGAGCATCGTTCTAGTGGAAACACTTTGTTACGTGGACAATAAGAGTATTTCCTCGCACATTGTTTAGCTATAGTAGAGAGAGATAGTTTATCTATGACCGGTTACAACAGATGTTTTGTATCTTAAGTACGCCGTTATTTAAATTAACTTTGGTTAGTAATATTCTTTGCCTAAAAATACTTAGAATGGACTTAGAACTGCACAACATCCAATAGCTTATAGCGAGGAGCTCACTACCTGTCACGCTGAGTGCAGTCACTGCTGGTGAAGCGCGGACTATGACTAAAAAAACTGCTTTTGCAGTGCTTTTGCCGAGTCTCTGACTAACCCTTAGGGGATAATAGTGTTGATTATATGTATGTATGTAAAAATAAAAGAATTATTATCTTGTGTTTTGATCTCAATTAACCACAAGCGTTTCATTTATTAGCAGCACCTTCAGCTACAAATTCTTTAGTGTAGTGTTTGTCATCCTATGTGACATTCGTTTCTCTTCATTACACGTCCGGAATTTTTAACTGTTCCTCATCTTTTCTGTCCTTGGTGGTCCTTTGAAACTTTGCGATATACTAATATAATTCCAGTTACTCTTCACATTTGTCGCAAAATTCGTATCTTTTGAAAAATATGTATATGGTGTCTACACAAATGACAGTAAATGGTGACTACACTAGCACCGTGGTTTGCACGCCGCCGCCGCACGGTTTTTTTAGGAACACATATTACAATTTGCAATCATGTACGACTTCAACTTTATTGAATTATACTTTAAGAGTAGTGAAACAAAATAGCGTTGTTATCGCATTAAGGACCTAAAAGGTAAACAGATAGTCCTACGAGCAATATCGAAAACATATACCTTAGACTATTTTTCCAGTGAACGATGTTAAGCAAACCAACACCAGCGCTGCCTGGGTCCTATTTGCGTAACCAAATCCAATTTACGTGTTTAGACTGAAAAGCTTAATATCAAGCTTTCTACTCGTGGGAAGTGGAAATTTAAGCTGCGCAGGCACTATTTTTGCCGGCCCTATTTTTGTATAAATAACTCGCACGCAAATGATATTAAGCCTATTATAGCTCAAGTCCTTTGGTTATTAATGTTATCAAGGTTGAATCTTTTTATAAAATACATGAGCTCGCTGGCGTAATGGTTCATACGGTTTGGATTTCGATATAAAAAACAAAGCTACTTTCACCATGGTCAGCTTTTGGATGGATGACAAAAACTTCGCTTCTTTTATAGATTAGGTAATTACACAGTACGTACACATCATAGAGTAAAATTATTAGCGAGAGTACTTAAACCTCATTGTTTTTTTTAAACTGCGTGTGTCTAAACCCAATCAAATGATTCCTAGTACCTATTATTCTACCAATATTCCTCCACAATGCTAAACCTGTCCTCAACCTATATACGTCCTACTGCAGGGCACAGGCCTTCCTCATGGAAACAAATATGGGAGTATGGGCCGTTACACCACCACGCTGGCCCAATGCGGGTTGGTGAGTAGAAACAGTTGCAAAAGCAACCGGAATCAATGGCTTACCGTGCCTTCCAAAGCACGGAGGAGTGCGAGATCACAAAGTTTTGGTCACCCATCCATAGCCAGACCATGGCGAAGGTAGCTTTGTTTTCGATATCGAAACCCATATATGACAAATAAAGATTATTATTATTTTTGTAAATTTTTATTTATCCTCGGCCTTACGACCGGTGTAATGCTATTTACGGGTTTGGACCAAGTAAATAACATTGTAGTGTTTAATTAGTTGAAACAGTTAAGTGTGGTGTTGGGTTGTTGTGAGGGGTGATCTCGTTTTCTTCTATTGCCATGAATTTTCTAACTATCCTGCATGTGTTTAAAATTGCTGCTTTCTGTATCTTTATATACATGTGTTCGTCTAAATTGAGTAATTTAAGGCTATGGTGAAGGTGTTTGGGGATGACGCCGGTAGTGGATATTACTATCGGGACTACATATACTTTTTCTTGCCTCCAGATTCTAGTAACCTCCTCTTTTAATTCTGCATATTTGTGTACTTTTTCGGTTATTGTTTTGATTATGTTATGAGTGTTTGGTACAGCTATATCTATAAGATAAGTTATTTTATTAATTTTATCCTGTAATGTAATGTCGGGTCTATTGTAATGAATGGTTTTGTCAGTTAATATAGCGCGATCATAGTATAATTTGTAAGCTGAATTTTCTAATATCGTGCTGGGATTGTACTTATAATAAGGCGTGTGAGTTTCTTGAATGAGTTTATGTTTATGTGCTAGGCTTTGGTGGATAATGTTAACTATTTGGTTGTGTCGGTGTGTGTAGTCTGTAGACGTCAAGAGAGGGCATGCCCCTGTAATATGCTGTATGGTTTCCGAGTGAATATGGCATTTTCTGCATTTATCGTCTGTAGCTGTTGGATCCTTTATGATATATTTTCTATAATTTTTTGAATTGATTACTTGGTCCTGAATCGCCATCATAAAACCTTCTGTTTCAGGAAACAGTGTACCTGCTGTTCGATGCTTCTTTATCAATAGAGGACTGCTTTAAATCATGCGGGTGTCTGCCATGTAATGCTTTGCTCTTCCATTTATCTTCAGCTTTTTGTTCATACTCTGTATTAGTGATGGTGAGTGTTGGTGTGTCTGTTACCCGACAAAGCTGTAAAGGTGTGTAATTATCATCATTATCTACTACGACTCTGTGTATATTACTATTTAATGCTTTTCTTAGAAAGAATGTTTGAAGGTTGTGTATCTGTTTTTGCCAAAGAAATTGTAAACTTATAAGTCCTCTCCCGCCGTTTTGCCTTTTGATAGTAAGTCTTTCTATTGCTGATTTCGGGTGGTGATGATGGTGCTTGGTCAAGATACTACGTGTGTTCCTTTCTATTTCATTAATATTACTTTTGCTCCATTTTATAACTCCGAAGGAATATGTAAGTACAGGTATCGCATAAGTGTTTATAGCTTTAATTAGGTATTTGCCTATTAACTTGGTTTTGCATATATCTGTTACTCTTTTTTTATAAACAGCGCTGAGGTTTTGTTTAATGCTAGTGTGATCTAATCCTTTGGCTTGGTTGTATCCTAAATATTTATACATATCACCCGGGTTCATCGCAGTTATGTGTTCGTTCTGATCTAATTTGTAGTTACCAGTTCCCAGCTTTCCCTTGACTATGTGGAGAGTTTTACATTTATCTAGCCCAAATTTCATATGAATATCTTTGCTAAATATGGTGGTAGTTTTAATAAGCTTTTTCATTTCCTTATCTGTTTTAGAGTAAATTTTTATATCATCCATGTAAATCAAATGAGATATTATTGTTTCTATATTATTTTGATCTTTAAGGCGATATCCAGCTTGGCAATTATTGAGCATGCTTGATAATGGGTTCATGGCTAGACAAAACCATAAAGGACTTAAAGAGTCCCCTTGGTAAATTCCTTTTCTTATATATATGTCACGTGTAATTATGTTATGAGAATTACTATTAATGTATAAAGTGGTTTTCCATAAGGGCATCAATATTTTAAAAAAATCTATTATGCATTTATTTATTTTATATATTTCTAAAACTTTTATCAACCACGAGTGCGGTAGACTATCAAACGCTTTTTGATAATCAATGTAAGTACAATGTAAATTTCTCTTGTTAGTAGATGCATGCTTATGAATAGTAGAGTCAATAATTAATTGCTCCTTACACCCCATATGGCCTCTCCTACATCCTTTCTGTTCTTCTGATATTATGTTGTGCTGTTCTGTATGTTTTCGAATTTTATGTGTAATGACTGATGTGAGAATTTTGTATAATGTAGGTAAACATGTTATAGGCCTGTATTGTTGTGGTTGTGATGTGTACTGTGCTTTAGGAATCATGTATGTTCTTCCCGTGGTAATAAACTCTGGTATCCCTTGTTTCTTAAATACGATCTCTGTAAAATTTTTTGCTAGCAGCTTATGTATTACGTTTAGCTTCTTATACCAATAATTGTGAATTTTGTCTACACCTGGTGCTTTCCAATTATGTAATCTTGCTGTACTCATTTTTATATCATCTTCGCTAATGCTTTGAAATGTCATTTCGTCAATTGTATCCCACCTATCTTTTTCTTCCGTAATCCATTCAGCTTCTGAATTATGCGTCAAACCTTCTTCCCATAAATTAGACCAAAATGTTTCGAGCTGTTCTTTAGTAGGCATTTCTTCCTGACTGCCATCTGTATGTTGTTCTAGACCTTTATTTAGATTTCTATAAAATATCTTTTCGTTCATTGTAAAAAGTTTATTGTTTTGCTGGCGCTCTAACGCTTTCTTAAATCTTTTTAACCTATTCGCTTTTAAAGAAAGTTTTTGTTTAAGGGTGTCAAGAAATTCTTCGGGCTTTCTATTGTTTTTTTCATGTCGTGTATGAATAGTAGTGTGTTTGAAAATTTCTGTGACTCTTTCTACTACCTTTTTCGATCTATTATTGTTATTTATGTATTGTGTAAGTTTTCCCATATCAGATCGCAGTTTTTGGATATCCTTCTCTAATCTTATTTGCCATGCTGGTTTTAACTCCTTTTTGTATTTTTTATTCTGTTCCGTAGTTTTAAATATTTTATATCCTAATTCTTCAGAGATAACAAATGCTGTGCAGTATACAAGAGTGTGTAAATCTATTAATTTAGTATCGTCACTTAAATATTTACTTAATAAGTTACTATTAAAAATATTTTTCAGGTTATGTAAATTTTTACTATATCTTAACTTGGGTAGTGTTGGTCTTGTTTTTGGATCCATACCAGAGAAATTTAAGAGAGCTGTCTCGAATTTAACGGCAATGTCTTGAACTGCAAGTGTATTTTGAGGGAGTTGTGTATTCACTATTTCTATTTCATTTTCAATAAACACTGTTATTGATTCAGTCTGGGTTGCCTCGTCACTGGTGCTTACGGGTGCATTAAGTTCACTGTTTATGTTAGGTGTAAAATATATTATTCGATCTGTCGTTCCTGAGGTCAGTTGTGTTTGGAGAGTATTGTCTACTGGATCAGTGTTATTTCTACTGTTAACAAAACCTTTTTCTTGTTCAATTCTAATTCTAACTTCTTCTTTTAAACTGTTTAATACTTCTGGACTTAATAACTGATTCCTAATTATAACGCGTCTTTGATCTGCTATCCTTTGTTCAGTAACAGATAATCCTGGGTATTGTTCACAAAATTTTCTATATAGTGTTGATCTGTATGTTGTAAGGTCTGTTTCTAATTTTGTAATGTAGTAGTATGTACGCATGATAAATGTATTTACTTCAGGTGACCATTTCATGCGCACTCTGGTTTTCCCAGCCTTTGTGGACGCGGGTAAGAAAACCTGGCTGGTTTCCCGCGCAACAGCAATGGTAGGGTTCTCGGAATCTGTTGAGTTTTCATCAATGTGCAGTGATGGTGCGAAAGATACAGTGCTAGGACTATATGCTTCTCTGATTGTAGTGGATGTGGTTGGTGATGAAGGGTGTGAAATTGTTTTGGCTGTAACATTTTCGGGTGACCCGGTGGGAGCCCGCCTACTCAACTCCTCACCGCCGACGGTTCGTTATCTTTGGATTTGTCGCTGTGAAGAAAACTGAAAAAAATTTTAGTATGGAAAATGCAGAATTCCCCAAATCTCCATACAAAACACCAATTTCATAGGTAAGGACCTAAAATATATTTTTTTATTTTATTGTCCTTTAACAATTTTAAAATAGCATGCAATTTTTTGAATAATGTGATTAATTTTATGAATCTAATTAAATTATACCAACAGAAATCAAATATTAATAAAAAAAATACAAGTTCAGCGTTTGTTATTATAAAACAATAAAATTTTTATCGTTAAGTTCAATTAATAAAGACATCCACAGTATAGAATAATAAAAATTTTATCGTGACGTCCAATTATTAAAGATTTTCTCAAGTTTGTAACTTATAGTTTTTTTAAGTTGCATATCTCAATAGCTCTAGTGTAATCGCAGCCTTACGTGGTGTAATTGTGTCAGACCAACTGTTCCCGGCTGCTATTTGAATGGAATCCGACAGTAGGTTTTGTATTTTCGTTCCTGCGCTACTTTTGAATGGCATTCCGCTTGCTGTATAGTTTAGATTGAATAAACTTCGAGATGTTATATGCTGGTATTATTTGTAACTTCTTGAATCATACGAAAGTAGGTTGAACATGAGAAGCTCGGTATACGCTATGGGTTTCGATATCGAAAACAAAGCTACCTTCGCCATGGTCTGGCTATGGATGGGTGACCAAAACTTTGTGATCTCGCACTCCTCCGTGCTTTGGAAGGCACGGTAAGCCATTGGTTCCGGTTGCTTTTGCAACTGTTTCTACTCACCAACCCGCATTGGGCCAGCATGGTGGTGTTACGGCACATATTCCTCATATATTTTTTCCATGAGGAAGGCCTGTATCCAGTAGTAGTACGTATATAGGTTGAGGATAGGTTTAGCACTGTGGAGGAATATTGGTAGAATAATAGGTACTAGGAATCATTTGATTGGGTTTAGGCACACGCAGTTTAAAAAAAACAATGAGGTTTAAGTACTCTCGCTAATAATTTTACTCTATGATGTATACGTACTCTGTAATTACCTAATCTATAAAAGAAGCAAAGTTTTTGTAATCCATCCAAAAGCTGACCATGGTGAAAGTAGCTTTGTTTTTTATATCGAAATCCAAACCGTATGAACCATTACGCCGGCGAGCTCGTGTATTTTATAAAAAGATTCAACCTTAATAACATTAATAACTAAAGGACTTGAGCTATAATAGGCATAATATCGCTTGCGTGCGAGTTATTGATACAAAAATAGGGCCGGCAAAAATAGTGCCTGTGATGATTAAATTTCCACTTCCCACGAATAGGAAGCTTGATATTAAGCTTTTCAGTCTATACACGTAAATTGGATTTGGTTACGCAAATAGGACCCAGGCAGCGCTGGTGTTGGTTTGGTTAACATCGTTCACTGGAAAAATAGTCTAAGGTATATGTTTCCGATATTGCTCGTAGGACGATCTGGTTACCTTTTAGGTCTTTAATGCAATAACACCGCTATTTTGTTTCACTACTCTTAAAGTATAATTCAATAAAGTTGAAGTCGTACATGATTGCAAATTGTAATATTATTATGTGTTCGTAAAAAAACCGTGCGGCGGCGGCGTGCAAACCACGGTGCTAGTGTAGTCACCATTTACTGTCATTTGTGTACACACCATATACATATTTTTCAAAAGATACGAATTTTGCGACAAATGTGAAGAGTAACTGGAATTATATTAGTATATCGCAAAGTTTCAAATGACCACCAAGGACAGAAAAGATGAGGAACAGTTAAAAATTCCGGACGTGTAATGAAGAGAAACGAATGTCCCATAGGATGACTGTGGATGGACCTAGGAAGAGGGAGATCAAAGAACGACGGATGATGTTATATGGAGGCAAGAAGTAGATTTTGAGCTGAAAGTCATCATAATCACCAATCAGAGCCGTCCATCGCTGAAAATGCGCCTCCTCCAAAGACCTCCATAGCGTTTCCTGCGCTGCGCGCATCTAGCGACTTCCTGCAAACCTCGCCACAACAGTACACCTTGACCGGGGTATCACAGTACGCGGCTGCCTTTCGAGAACCATTCCGTCAGTTCTACGAGCAATGTGCCCTAATCATTGCCACTCGCAAGGCTCGCAATGACCGTCAGTTCTACGAGCAATATGTGACCTAATCACTGCCACTGAAGGCTCGCAATTCTGTGAGCTATGTCGGTGCCCTTAGTTCTCCTGAAGATCTCCTCATTTCTGATCACGCAGAGAAACTCCAAGCATAGCTTTCGTATACCCTTTCAGTTCGGTCAACTTTGCTTCATGAAAGTGCATTAAGAATATTCCCGATTAATATTTCGTCAATCTAAGCCAGTGAAGGAACTGTAATGTCTTGCGTGGGAAGTTCGCATGCCGCTGTCGTCACAGACGGTGACGTCACCTCGTCTGAAATAGTACGCCGGTTATAGATTAAAATTGTCGATAGACACGAATGAATGACCTTTCATTCATGATACAATCGATGTCGGGTGTGACTTTTACGTCGTGAGTCATAAATCTAAACAAGCTAGCCATCTTTATTAAACCGCACCCAGCGGGTCTGAGTGGCTCTTGTTTATAACTGTATGTCTATGGAGTGACTTTCCTACTTATGGAAACTAGGGCTGGACCATATACTCCTATACTTCGAGACTTAATAAAGTCTCGAAGTATAAATGAGCGTGAGATTTTTTGAGGAAACACTAAAGTTTTTGCAAGATTTTCATAAAAATATGCAGAATTAACGAATGTGCGGCTCATGTATGAATCGCGCGAGCGTCGCGCGTATTGCCTTTTCGTATGAACGGAACATAGACTTACTAATGTAACGACAGTACATTTTATGCTTGTAAAATCATTTCTAATTGTGTAATGAATTGAGTTCTAATAAAACTCGTAGAATAAATGTATTAAGAGGTAGGTAATTTAATGAAAAATAAACCTGTATAGCGTGGTAGAGGAGAAGAGTAAATTGCGTTGCGCCAAGCCCATATATATATGAAATTGGGAACAGGGAAGGGAAATGCATAATTTGACATTCATAATAATATGTTAATACCTAAACTGAATAAATTATCTGACATTGACTTTGAAATGAGAGACGGAAACGTCTTAATACTGCCGAATCTGGAATTGCTTGAATAAAGGTCTCACTATACCAGAGATTGAGAACGTTTCAGGCGCGTAAATTATTCTTCGTATAGAAAAATTTTCGAATAGGCCGGCGACGGAACAATTTGTATATGGATATACATAAATTTTTATACAAAAATTTTTTTCCTAGCAAGGTCTTCGTATGTGGTGTAGTGGGTCGTAGGGTAGCGGTAGTAGAATACTAAATGTGTATTTTTTTTGTAATATCTCTTTGTTCCGGCTTAAGAGCAGGTACATACAACAAAGTGTCGCGTAACAGTGCCCTTTAGTGTTTAACCTTTGTCTTATTGAAAATGGGTCGATGGTAAGGACTTAAACTTTTTTCATGAATATATCAAACATTTCTAATAATTTTCTCATTCAAACTTTGATGCTGGAAGTATTTTATATTTGACGTAACAAAGTTCCAATTACCCTTTAGGGAATGAGCCCGAGAACTTTGTCGCTACAATTTATATAGTTTGGTTTGCAAAGACAATACTCCATGACCCCATTGTGATGTGGTTTATATTTAAAGTTTTAAATGGTTGTTTGATAAAAAACAAATTTATATTAACTATGAGTTTAGTGTTATCGTCTTTATTAATTAATTCATATTTAATTCCTTTTCCATTCAACAAAAATAACCAATAATTTCGAATCCATGATTTAAGACGAATTCTTAATAACTATGCTAGTCTGCCATTTAAATATCATAAAAAAAGGAAAAACTATTCTGCTCTGTAAACTAGTTAGAACCTCTAGATAAAATTGTTTTTGACAATCGCTATCGCTTTCGTCAAATATGACATATCTATAAGAATTCGTATAAAAGTCTACAGAGAAGTAACCATCAAGAAAAGAAAGTCTCGATCATGTGATGCGCGACGCCAAATACATCTGTAACGGATAATCCAGGGCAAAGTCAAGAAAACGAAGTAGTAGGATTTCATCCCTCACCAATAGTAGCGATATATAATAGTAATATAAGTATTAATAGTAATGATGTAACTGAACTTCAACTCAACTGCTTCGTGCTGCGGTCTCCAAAATTGAGACAGCTTTCATGATTGGAGATGGCACTTCAAGAAGAAGAAGATAAGAATTCGTAACTTATACGAGTACATTAATGTCATATCGTAAACGTTCTATTTAACGATAGCGTTTGTTAAAAGGTATTATTTTTTTATATAACTAACAGTGTAGAATTTTTTTTGCATTGCCAGTTCGTTTACCAAGAAGTATCTAACAAAGACTTTTTCTTTTTGTTACATTCAGTGGAGCTCAACTGTGGTGCTCGCTGATTTGATTTTCGATTAGTTTATCCGAGCATACAAACTAACGGCTGCGGAGTGGCATCTACCCACATATGGATATCATTCGTATACAGGCATGAGCAAGAAGATAGCCAATTATACTACTCTGTTGTTCTAAAGTTTTAGTTAAACTGTGGGAGTTTTTGGCGCCATTCAATTATGGCGGACGTGATTTTTATTTCGATGATTGTAATATTGTTTCGGAGTGGATATTGTTACGTAAAATCAGTGTAGTTTTGTGTAATAAGAGTCTGTGTTGATGTGCAATGTGGAGGATTATCGAAATAAGCGTCAAGTGGTGTGAAAAGTGATGAGTTTTTTATCGTGGTAATCCACCTCATCCAAGTAGCACCACAGTATCTGCCATATACCGTTTAACGCCAAACTCTCCCAAGACGCATTGTAATGTATTACACTTGCGTTTCAATGCAAATGAAGACTTAATACTCCTAAAGACTAGACCACACACAATGTATACGACTGAAGGACTCTGTGTGCATGGTCATGAACAATAAACAAAAAAAAAGGCTCGCCTCCTTTTACATGGGGGCTTAACATACTTGGCGAAATAGGGGTGATGATTATGTTACATTTGTTATGTGAAAATAATTCAACTAGCGTTAAGAGTTTCATATATAGGAAGGAGGTCCAAAATATAAACAACAATGAAACTAAAATGAACGACACAATAAGGACAAAAAATTCAAAATAGTCTTGTTATTTTAACACTAAAAAAAACTAGTTCATCAACATTTTGTAAAAAAGGGGTAATTGCTTTTCTAAAGTGCCTGACTGCAGTAAATGGAAGTTATGCAATTTATTCACCTTTACGTGTGGTAATTTTTATACAGAAATCAGTTTAATCTCAATGTTCATTTAGTTTATTATTACATCACTCTCAAAACAAATACTTTGTCTGAGGAATAAAGCTTTATGCTAGAAGCAATAGGGTTTGAAATACAATAATCTGTGTTCAACCTGGATTGACTGCAAAGTGCGCTCCACAATTTTCCATTCATAACGAATGTAGTGATGTGACACTTTGTAATCTATCGATAGTTATTTTTACTTTAATCTATATCTATATCTAAATGTCTGTACATAGAAAAAAATGCTTAAAATCAAGTTAGGGGTATGTAAAAAGTGGGAAAATACCAAAAAAAAATTTTTTTTGTTTCTCTGTCTGTTTGTAGGGGCTAATCTCCGAAATGGCTGGACCGATTTCAATGAAATTTTGCATGGTGATACCTTATATCCCTGGTCAACATCTTAGATTCCTACTTTTTATTCCGGAAAATTAAAGGGTTCCCGTTAGATAGCTAAAAAACCATAGTAACAGCGGACGAAGTTGCGGGCAACAGCTAGTATTTATAATGAATAAGAATTTATAAAATGGTAACAAATAAACCTTTACTACACTTGTCACGCCTCTATCCCCGAAAGGATATTCCATTTCGCCACATGTATTTTTTTTCTTATAAAGTGATGAATTTTATTTCTTGCAGAAATTCTTGCAGAAAATACCAAAAACATTAAGAGTGATGTACTCTTAATGTTTTTGGTATTTTCTGCAAGAATTTGTATTTGTCTCTGGTGACTATGTTTTTTAATCGCTCTACAAAATTATTCCTACTGTAAAATTGATTACTATGGGGAATTATTTTATATTCCTATGAACTAATTTGATCAAGCAAAATCTTTATTAAGTAAATAACTGCGTGCGACAAATATGTGCGAATTTGGTACCTACAGGTAATTTCAGATTGGTTATCTAAAACACATTTGATCTTTAGTACGTAAATTTATTAATCCCCGGAAACAAAATAGGAACATTCTGTAGAGGCAGAGCTTTGGCTACAACAACAACAAAAAAAACAAAATAATTTATTTCCATATACAGATTCTTCAATAGATTCAAGGTTGACTCATTCTTTTAAGTGCTAAGTGCACCTGTGTCAGAAAAGGCCCCTCTTCCTTTGCATAATATGATATAGCTTATTAACATAATATACAACAATCTTTACATATTTATTACAAGGTAGTTTCAAACAATGAAATTACCGTTCTTGTTATCCTGAGTGGTGACTGCGTCTCGGTCAACGTAGTGTAGAACGCCTTCTTATGATGAGCGATGATTTGGCAGTGTTTAACTGCAAATGTTAGATGCCACACACCGAAGACGGTGAATTTGCGCTTATTAGGGGAAACCTATGTCCAGTAATGGACTATGATTATAGTTTTCTTACTTTGGCGGCTGATACTGCCAAAGTAGCATGAGCACGATTATCATATTTAACACGTTTTTTCACGCCCAATGTTAATTTCTATAATGCCTTGACAGTTGAACGTGATAAAAAGTCGATAAATGCGATAAAGCGGTGCTCATGTAAAGAGGGCTGATTCAAAATACAGTTATCGATAGCCTCTTCCACAGTCACGTCCCTAATCAAATCAGCCAGTTCATTGTGTGCATACAACACTTCGTTTTTGTTTGTCCAATCGACTTTCAAATGTAGCACATGTAGCATTTGTTATTGGATTCAGGATACTTATTTTAACACAATCTGCGTAGAATTCGAAATTTAAAATTACTATAGTCTTTTGTTTGGGTGTGAAAATTTTTTTGAAAACCCCTGGAACATTATGAGTTGTGGGATTATATTGTAATTGTGAAATGTAAGTGTGACCTATGTTGTTTCTGTTGCTAGTGGTGGTGATATGCTCTGTGGAGTGTCTTCAGCTGGACAGCCAGGCCTCGACGCGGAGGCCCAGGGTCACGAAATACAGCAAGACCACCGTCGCGCCGGGAGGATCGACGGTAAGTGGACTTGTAGGAAGATTTGATGAATCTCTGAGTGGCACATTAGGAATAACAATAATTAGGAACTTTTATGCACAATATCATCAGGAGAATTCTTTATTATTATGAAATGAAAAAAAAGAAAAAAAAATACCATAGCCAATACTTCAATACTAACAGTATTGAAGTATTTGCTATGGTATTTTTTTTTCTTTTTTTTCATAAGTAAATAAATAATAAATAAATAATAGTCTTTTAAAATTAGTTGATAACAGTTACTAGTTGATAATATTAGTCTTTTAAAATTGAAATCAAATTAATGTGTTGTTGAATTGTTTGAGGTTTTTAATATTGTTTTTATAAAGTTTACGAATGATGGTATAGAGACAACTCAATTTTTTTTTGAATATAGGGGAAATGAGAAAAGGAAAATTAAAAAATAAAGTTGTAGCGTTCCAGAAGGTTTCCGTGTACACATGAGTCATTAGTCTCATACTGGCAGATGAGGAGATGCGTTCTTTATCAAAACATATACAAACAAGTACGTACATATACGGACATATATACATACAATCACGCCTGTAATCCCCCAAGGGTTAGGCAGAGTCCAAGGAGCACTGTGTTCCTTAAGACCACATTTAGCCATACAATAATTGGGTTTGGTCACATGAAAAATCGTGAAAGAGTAGTAACAAGTGGCTAGCTCATCGCCTACACAATCACAGACCCAGTACCCAATACGCCCGTAGATATACGTGCGCACACGATATAATATCGCGTTCAGTCTAGATATATTCAGTTTTTCTTTACCTTTTTAGGAGCCAGCGACAGAACGGAGCCTAATGACAGCCACATATCGACTCCAAAATGGGGGAGAAACGTGCATACTCCTCACTGTGGACGCACTATTAGACATCTCGTATGTCACCAAACTGAATGAAAGAGCTGTAAGTACATACATATCACGACTATTATCCCCTAAGGGACTATGGTAACTTTGTTTTCCATTTCGAAAGCCAAAGCATATTAACCACTACTTTGTAAAAAGTTTTATAGCATCATTTTATAAGTGCCTTTTGTTTGGTGATGTACTGCCACTGTCTTCTCGGCCCCACAGAATATCAGTGGTCGTGGCAAACTGCAAAAGCAGTCTCGGCCGTGTACTGAGTGGGGACCTTTTTGGTTCATTGTAATTAGATTAAGCTTCATTGTTACTTGCTAGTATTATGATACCAAATAAATACTACGCCTCCGAGCTCGGCTTGTCGTTCCTGCCTTAGAAAAACTCCAAACACAAGACGCTCCGTCCTTCAGTAAATGAGTAGGCATAAATGAAATTCCTGAGAAACATTTTGGTTCTAAGCATATTTTATTAACTACACAATTACAGAAGGATGAAGTGTCGGCAATATAGATAATTGGATGTTGTGTGTAATAATATCCTCAGGCAAGCAGGTCATATTTTTTGTTTGTGGATTGGGCTCGGAGCTTAGTTGTTGGTAATAATAACATAACGGAATTTATGTGGAACCTTATTTACAAAGTTATACTATGACATTTCAGTACAAGTTCGGAGGCTTTGGTGTAAGTTTTTGAGTATAAAATACGTTACTATTGTAGTTGCGTTAAGAGTCCAATTTGTATAGGAAACGTGAATAGCGCCTCTAGCGGAACGTAACGCATACTAAGTTTCCCATCAACTACAATAGTAACGTATTTTATACTAAAAAACTTACACTAAGGTCCCTGAAATAACGTGACCTGTTTCTGCCGTAAACGAACTGTGCTTGTATTGCAATGGTATATAAATAAGGCAAGATACGCAGATAAATTCGTACACAGATAATTCCGTAACCAGCCTATATACTTATTCCCGTTGCTGGGCGCTGGCCTTCATGGAGAAAATAAGAAATAAGAATGATTTATTTGCTAAGAATTTAGTATGTTGGAGATGAATTTAAAAGTATCATATTATTATGTCCTACAATTACATTACAATTATTAAAATTATCATTTGATTATAATTATATGTCAAATTACACAAATTATTATGGAATGTATTCATTGAAAATATTTATCGAATGTCAAATTTGAAAATCGAGAAGATAAAAAGAGGGAACATAATAATACAAAACATGTCAGCATAAGAAATGTTCAAGAATTCATGTAAGTTATAAAATGACTTTTCATGAGGAGTACGAGCCGTAACATGCATGCGAGCATGTATGTGTATTTATATGTAAGCCAATAAACGCATTCTTTCTTTAACACACTCGCCAATGCCGCTTGGTAGATAATACGGATAGATACGGTTGTAATGGCGACAAGGACACAAAAGGGTCTTACTTTGGGGTCGTAGGGTATTATATATGCATGCCAAGTATTCCACTACAATCCCTTTAATATAATGCATGCGTAGATCGTCAGTAAAGTTGCAAAGATGCGCCACACGTTTTGAGTGACTCCTCATTCGGCATTATTGTTTTGCTGGTGGTGGTGGTTTTTTAGATTTTTAATCTAATTTATAATTATTAATTTACTCTGATCAGATAGTTAAGGTTTCATTTGATCCTTATTATTTGTCATTACGATACATAGGTCACCTTTTTTAGCATAGTTTAGGGGCTTAACACGTAGCATGGAGGAATTCCAGATCCCAATCTCCCATAGAACAGACCATGGCGAAAGTAGCGTTGATTTCAAATTTCAATATCAAAATCGTAAGAACCACTAAGCCACTGGGCTCTTCACTGTACCAACTTATCAATAATTAAGGCACAAAAGATCCCAAAAGTTGATGTGCTCTGAGTTTTCTTAGCCCCATCAAAAGATAAGATATGATCATCATCATCACCATCAGCCCACTCCTGTCCACTGCTGGACACAGGCCTCCATTAATGCACGCCACCGCTCGCGATTTTCGGCCGTTCTCATCCAGCTCACTCCAACCAACCTACGAATATCGTCATCGCAGCTTGTCACAGGGCGTCCTACACTACGGTTACCGATTCGCGGTCTCCCCTCGAGAACTTTACGGCCCCAACGCTTGTCAGTTCTACGGCTATAATATCAATATATATTGATTGTATGTTGTTGTGTTCCAGGACGCCAACACATTCGTGCCCAACAATGCGAACGTGGCGGGTGCATGCAAGGAGGCCGACGCGGAGACCCTCGTGCTCTCCTTCAAGGAATTCGCGCTGGAGTGGTCCTTCGCTAAGGTTGGTGATGTGGTCGTTGTGGTCGCGCCCACTACGCGCACGTGGCGGGCGAGTGCTAGGACGCTGACGTGTAGACCTGCCGCTCTTGTTCAAGGAGCTCGCCCTGGATTGGTTCTCCGCGAAGGTTGGTATTGTGGTTGTTGTGGTCGCGCCCACGGCGGGCGCGTGCAATGAGGCCTACGGCGACGAAACTTGGAGTGGTCCTTTTCTAAAGTCGGTTAATAATGTTTATAATTTCAAAGTCTATTCTATATTCAAAAACTACTACTTATGGACAGTTGTTTTACAATAAGTGTCTCTGCCCACTACACCAGAATATACTGTGACCGTGCTAGGATAAACACAACAAAAATAACCTCCATTTATTAAGATAAAAGACTGAGCCCGAAATTCTGGAACGACATTCCGGAAAAAATAGCTTATCCATGTTCTTTTTTATTTGAATTTGTGGTGCAAAAAATCTACCCACTTTGATTACTGATGATGATGTATATACCTACTTACCCAAAAACTTTTTATTACATTCCAGACGCCAGGCGGCGAGCGCTGGTACGTGGACAGTATGCGACTGACATACAACTCGAGCGCACGGATATTGGAGCACGCAGCGAAGCAAGGTCGCAAGGTGTCGCTGAGCACGGACGCGCGGTTACTGTTGTTCCCGACGCCCGTGGGCAAGTCCTTCTATTGTCCAGAGGAGACTGTCGTGGACTTGGTTGAGACCGATGCTAGGTGGGTTGAAGATGGTGTCTTATATACAATAGAAGAAAGGGCGCCAGGTATCTCTAAGCACGGACGCGCGGTCGCTGCTGTTCCCAACGCCCTCGGGCAAGTCCTTCTATTGTCCAGAGGAGACTGTCGTGGACTTGGTTGAGAACGATGCTAGGTGAGTTTAATTATATGCCGCCAGTACTCGGTGACTGCTGAAGCTCCTGGTGTTACTGCATTTAGCTCTTCCATAATAGAGTGGTGGAAAGCAGCAGCAGCGAGACCTTACGTGAACGCACTTCAGAGTTCACACTTCATATTCTCCGGTTGCTGCATATAGGCGCCTGGCCAACTCTTCGTCTGTTTTTCTAGAGTCCTTTCTGCGGTCTCCTTCTGCATGATTTGCTCACAGAATAAGGCTTCTCACATTCACATCCATCAATTAGCCCAAAAAAAAGCATACACTGTGCTATAGAAACATATGGTGGGTTAATATATTTTACCTACATACATAATATACAGTGTAGAAACTCATAAAATGAAGTCAGAATACAAAAAAGACGAAAACCAAAAAGTAAATCGACATCTTTTCCTCCCTTCCAGCGCAAGCACAGCCCACCGCG
Organism: Parapoynx stratiotata; assembly: GCA_910589355.1. Taxonomy (NCBI): domain Eukaryota; kingdom Metazoa; phylum Arthropoda; class Insecta; order Lepidoptera; family Crambidae; genus Parapoynx; species Parapoynx stratiotata. The sequence goes on from OU342483.1 coordinate 3,810,822, forward strand.
CCAAGCTTTACCTCCGTCAAATGCGTCTGCAAGCCTTCATGTACAAGCGCGAGGGCGAGTTTGGCCCGCCGTGGCACTGCTCCGACTCCGCCCGAGCGCGCTCGGAGGCCGCGCCGGTGGCCGTCGGCGCCGCGCTGGCCATCGCGACGGCGGGAACCCTCGTCGGGTACGCCATCTGGCGCTACTTGAAGGTCAAGAAGGTACAATACGACACGATGGAGTGAGCCGGTTAAGCGCGTTCTGAACTTTTTTTAAGTCTTCAAGTCTAAATGCAATCGTTGTCGCAATTTGAGGTAAACTGCTACTACTACTCGACGTGGTGCGTTGCAGGCCGCAATCCAACTGGTGTTTTGCGAGCGTCTACCTCACGTTTGTGCAACGTCGACGCAGCGTGATGATATAAGCCCGAGTCTCTTTTGATAAGCGACTTCGTCAAAGTTGCATCGAAGCCAACGCTCGCAAAACGCCTGCAGGATAAAGGACACTTAGCATCGTTACAACGCAAAAATTTTGACGCATTAGCAGGCACCCGAGCGCTGCCTCAACGCGTTATTCATATACAAATGAGCGGTGCCGCTTCGTAGTCGTAATGCATTTACTCCTCTCCATCTTGTCTCGGACGTAGCAAGTCCGGTGGGTCATGGTACCGTGTAACATGCCAGTTATGCCACGGATATTTGTATGTAAAATAACGCTAAAATAACGATACCCCTTTCACGACGCTCCTGTACTTAGGGTTCTCTTCCACTAGCTATGTTAAGTAGACAGGTAGTTAAAAATAGACCAACAGTATTACATTTTGCAAGTCACGCGAATCTTAGCAATCCAATTGGTCTGTTCTTCCATGCTTACCGATTACCTACATGGATCTGGAGGAAAAGCACCCTTAGGGTCGGACTACACGTATCCGGAATCTCTAGGGAAAAATTGCTCAAACGAGCTACGATTCAATGTCTCACAAAAATTCAACCTACGCCCGCGAAGATTTTCGATACTTGCATTCAGAGTGTAAACCTTATGTAATCGTCGTCGCTACTGCAAAATATGAAATTGATGCTCGAACTATGAATCCGGAATCTTCGCGACAGATAAGGAAATGGTTTTGAACAAGCTTCAATTAAATCCGCATTTCATAATCAGGACATCCGATGAATGGCCCACAATTTGGATTTCTCCAGAGATATTCCGGGTACAATAGTGTGAACTTAACAACATTTTGCTAGCGATATTTTATCAGAAAGCGATCGCGGTTGCAATTGGACTGAAAAGTAAATCAACTGACGAATTATCTATCAACGAGACTATTGATAATTGGTCACTTGATTTTTTTTTTTATAGAATTGATATACGTTTTATTATTTGTAATTAAGTGGCAGTTTCACAGACTTACGTTAGGAATAACTTGAAAATTTATCGGTTTCTTAAACTTAGTTTTAAACCAAAGTAAATTGAAAAAAATTAACAGTAGGCTGTGAAACAACACTTAATTAGTTAGTGCAAATATTTTTTTTTAAAACTTTTGAAGTGATTTTTGTAATTTGGTTTAATGTAGATTTCTTATAATTTTTGTTCAGAACGCTGCAGTTGTTAAAAAAGCCTAGTGAGATTTCATCGGAGATTAAAGAAAATGCCAATGTCGATAAATTCTTAGTGTGGTAGACCAAGTTATTGTTATCAAAAATTTAATTATTACGCATATGTAAAGCCATTGTTTTAATCATTATATTGTGGCAACATTACAGAATAGAATGTCTGATGGTGGTTTTTGCAAATGTGCGGTAGATAGAGATAAAAACACGTATTTTGGTATAAAAATATCAATATTTTCGCAATAACAAAGCAAACTGTATTGTCTAAACCAGGATTTCCCAATCTATTTTGGTAATAGACCCCTCTTGCGAATAAACTTTTAGGCTCTTAAGCAAACCTCTATAGCCAAATTAAGTTAATTAAGATTATCTAGTTGCTTCCGATTGAATACATAACATACAAAAAAAAATCCGGTTGGTTTTCGTGACTTGACCAGAAGGGTTCGATGTCGATCGCTTTGGAAATTCCTGGTTTAGAAGCAAAAATTTAACACAACATGAAAAATATCATTAAAAAATAACTGGGTTGGTGAAATTTTACGTCACTTTGACATACATTCCAATATACGTGTTTTACATAAGTAAGCTCATTAACAGAAAACAAGATATAACTAATATAAAGATTAAGAGTGAACTGTTTGATAAACGTCATTGTTTATGTACTCAAATATTGCTGTATAGAGTACATGGATCTATTTTTATTAGCGGTAGCAAACTTACAAAATTATAGTGGCTCATTAAATAATTACTTCTCCAAGATCAAAAAAATGCGTCTTGGATTTGATGAATGTTGAATTTCATTTGTAACTACGTATCGAATTGATTGTAACAACGTATTTTGAAACAATTCCAACATAACCATTCCATTCCATTCCATTGGACTTAATTCGCTTATCTAGGTTTTAGGTTGACACTCTAATTTTGGTACCTGTTATTTATTTCAAATGATAGTCAAACGTGCGACCCGAGATTGCAGCTTAAAGGGAAATACAGAACCGTTGTTAGGCCTGTCTTAATGTGTGGATCTGAATGTTGAGCAATTTAAGCAAGGGATGATAAAATGTTACGAAGCGGATACGGAAATGTAGAGATGTATGTGTGTACTAGAACAAACTGGGTTACAAAAATATGTCAGAGTAAGATTCAAATTAGCCCTAGTCACTGAATAGTCGAGGTGCGATAGGTTTGGTGTGGACATGCCTGTGATAAGGAGATGTGAATATAACATAGCTAACAGAACTATGTGTATGGTGAAGTATGGATCTGAATAAACCTAGAATGACGGAAAGGTAAAAAAATCCACAGAAAGACCAAAGAATTGGTGAACTCAGAATGACATGAGAAGGAAAGAAGTGAATGCTGAAATGGAGAATGATTGAGAAGAACAATTGAAGAGGAAATTTGATTCGTAAAGTTACTTAGATTCTGGGAATATTGTTAATTGTGGGTGCAAAGTGACAAGAGTGGATAACGCGAATTCAAATGAAATAGCTATATTTTAAAATGAGTAATGAGAAAGAGGTTATAAAAAAAATACGTAGTTTGCTACTCCTATTAGAGACAGATAAACTATAATTGTTTAATAACGTTGTTGATGGTTGATTATAATGTAAAAATGTATTTATTCCTCATATAACCCCAGGTACCCATAGGCTAGTTTTGTATTTTCCTCTTGAGATTAAATTGAGAAAATTGGTACAGACACTTGTTTAAAGGTAATGTTCATGAGATGGTTTATTTAAGGTAAGATGAAGTAAGTATTAGATGTTATCAGATCATATTTTGCTGATGCCTTTGAGATTCAAATCTTAAATATTTTTAGAATACTATATTTATATAGACTGTTACTAAAACTCAAAATAAATCTTACTGGCTCAAAAAGGAGTAGATTATATGTATGTTTTAGTGTGTATTTTCTTTACTGTTTATGAATACACAAGAGAATGAAAAAGAAGAAAATATTTTCTCTTATATATAAATTTATAAAATGAGACATAAGCACATAGGTTACAACACAAATCTTTCAACTACCCGCGTAAACGAATAAAAGAAAAATTTAAGAGAACATAGAACAATGAAAAGAAAGGAATAAATATAAAATCTTCAAGGATGAGTTACGATTGTGTCTATTGTTCCTGGTAATTTTGGAAATGCCTTCGAATATGTGAGCACTGTTTAGGTATTAATATTATTTTATGACCAAGTGAATTAGAACTTAAATTTTTTTATTTGTGTGGACATTAATAATATTTAAGAGAACCTACTACTAAATACTCACACACAGCACAGTATTTAATTTTGGGATTTCGTAACAACCTTTGTATTTTTATCATATTACTTTTATAATGACAAAACGAAGGTTTATGTATGATGCTTGATATGTTATTTATTTGATAATTTTAATTTTATTCACAGTGATGGCGAAATATTATGATTTGAAAATCGATATCGATAAATAGTTAGGTTAAAATTACTAGCAAGATAAATTATATTTTACTGTCTTTTGAAATTTAATAATTAGTGTTGTACGTTGTATGTATGTATGCATTCAACATGTTAATATTAGTTTAAGTAATAGTAGTAATTTATTGTGCATTTACTTTTTAAGTAAATGTAATATGATTTCTAATAATCAAAAAGGCATCAGCATCTCTTGTAATCATAATACATATCAGATGATAATAATGCATAATTTATTGGCAATCATTATTGTAATTATTATTATAAAATAAATTATTTGAGATTGTTTGCGGTGTAGCGGACACTTATAACGAGATATTACGTGTACAAGCAATAAAAACGTTTTTATGCCGTCGATATGACAGACGTGGCTAACTTGATGTTGTAATGTGTGCAAAACTTGGTCCATACTAGTGTTAGCTTAGTGTTAAGTGTATATTTTGATAAGATATATTCACGACAGAACTCTACTTTGCTATGTTTCATTATAAACCTTGTAGTAGCGGAATCATTTTTGATTTAGCCTTAACTTATTAAAAACTACCTCTGCCGGCTTCCATGAGAATTTAGTATATTTTTGTACAATTCATTTGAGTTTGTCGTGTGCAATAGAGATGAAGATATATTTTAATTGTATAACTGTATAAGAACACTAGTACCCAAGTTTTGCTAGTTAAGATGTGCTGTGTGTTATTGCTTTTAAATGAAGTTTTGGTGTAGCGATGTCTGTGTTTAAATAGACTGTAACAAACAAAGAAACAGTAACTTGCTTCTTAAACCATGAGCGTATTTTTTGATACATAATTAAATAAAAACATGTAATACAATATTTGATTTGTGTATTTGCATAATTTATTTCATCGATAAACTTTACAGACCTATAAACAGGCATCACTAGCCAAACCTTATGTTTATTTGTGTACCTAATACTCATCAATTACTAATAACATATCGTTTCGTAACTAAGTTGTGCGTGGAATGCGTTTTGTGATCATTATTAGTGTTGTAAGTTTGTATCTTATTTATACAAGGTTAGAGTTCGATTTAGCTTAAGTTAGTCATAGAGTCCAAGGTCTATGCTTGCTTCATGCTGTACATAGAGTTCGCTTTGGTTTCCAGTTACCAACTTCATTCAAGCTGTCTCCAGCTTTTTTTATATATGTACTTTTCTATATATTTATACGTGACATTACGGCACTATAATGTAAATAACCAATTCTTGACAATGTAAGCCACTTTTCAGATTTTAGAATATTTTAAAACGCACTAAGTATTGTTTCTTGTGAAAATTGATCTTCATGTACTCATTTAAAAGGTTCTTTAAAGATATTTCTGAATTTTTATCTATTAGTCGAGAATGTTCTATTATCCTATATTTTGTATGACCTCTTCGGTAGTTTTTTCATCAATAGTTTTTTAGTATTACGTACATATCGGTGCATATGTATTAAAATAATGTACTAATATTATTATATGCCATACGATTTGTCTTCCAATAACATTGATCTTAAAACAATAGCGTAAAGAATTGTAGCTTATTGTTATATACATAATTATGGATATTAACCAAAAGCGGTGGTGTGACGGCGTTGCTTACAATGGACCTAAAGCTTTTAAATGTTAAGAAAATAACTAGCATCTTACATACAAAAGGTCCGATCATCGGTGTTGAAGATTTAAAAATGATTTAATTTAGCTGCACAAAATCCTTAAAAAAGCGATTTAGACAGAATAAAAACTGATCCTTACCTTGATTATCGTTGGTTTTGCAAAACTCTTGGTTGCGAAAATTATAAAATAACATTTACTTTACCTCAAAAAAATAACAATTTTAATGGTAAATTCTATCGATATTGACTAAGAGGACCTTTTGTTTTTGAACAACACTAATCAATATATTACTGTGAAAGCTTCCTTGGTAACTAGTTTTCAAGCGGATTGTATATTTTTGGTACATACAACTAAAAGAAAGAAAGCCTTGAAAAGAAAGTTCACCTGAAGTCATGGTATGAGCTTGCGAAGCTTACAGCTAGCAATGGCGGGCCTAATCATTTAATACCACTAAGTAAACTAAATTCCTCAAAATAAATTACTTCAAAGGGTTTTCCTTTTTTGTAAATAAAACGTGTGCTGAATTTGCACCTGTATTTGATCAATTGCCAGGTTTAAAATATTTTAGACCTTTATGGGAAATGTCTGATTAAAGTTGATAGCTAAGGCGATATTTTTGAATTTAAATCATTCAAGGGATGTAAGGAACTTTTTCACTGTTTTCTGTTGAGGGATTCTCTTTATGTAGAGATAGACCCTAATGATGGTTAACATTGTTTCTTTTCGCCTAATATTATAAAAAGTGTGATTTTTCGATAAGGATAAAATGAATAAAATAAATTTTACAAATTTAAACATAGAATGCGACCCTGGTATGACCACAGTCATTGACCCATACACTATCTCAGACGCGCTATGATTGGTGAAATGAAGCGCTCAAGAATAACATAATGAACAGACCCGTATTGAGGGATTACAAAATATTTAAGGTGATATATATTTTTTATTAAACTTTTAATGTAATGAGTTTTTATTTAAATCGAGTTTAAACTTATTTTAAAAAAACTGAGAGCTCACCGCTTGTGCTGTGTTCGTACTGTCGTAAGTTTCCGAAGTAATGTTAAAACTCAAAACACCAATAATGTAACATCGAGCGCAACACCGCAACATCACCACTGACTAATTTAAGAGACATATCTCAAATTATTGTAATTAGCGCGATCATTTATTGAAATTGTCTTTATGAATAAATGACGTCGAAAACAATGAGTATATTCTTTTTACCTGTTTGTAACTATATAACATTGGTGCTAGTTGAAAACCAGTACCTCGCTTGCAGGTTTTACACGCTGAACTGGCAACCTGAAAAAAAAATTGTGTAATATACACAGATATAAATATTTTTGAATTTTCCAATCATCATCATCACCACAATCAGGCGTTATTTAGGCGGCGGCAAAACTTTGATTACTGTACTATTTGTTGCCGATGCCAAGCTAGCAAATTCTTTTATAGATATTTATACTTTTTGATGAATATTATTTTTTATACTCTTTAATGATTTTGTTTTTTGACGTTTTGATATAAGTAGGTTATTTCAATTTTACACGAAGGCGAGAGTTAATTTCCAGTTTTTTTACTTTCTCTTAACTTCATCTTCATCAGTCTTCCTTCTAGTCTATCTTATCTTCAACAACTATTATATTACTTTGTAGTGTCATCTGTAGTGTTTTCTATTCTATTAGGTCCTTACCTATGAAATTGGTGTTTTGTATGGAGATTTTGGGGAATTTTGCATTTTCCATACTAAAATTTTTTCAGTTTTCTTCACATATTTGGCATCTATCTTTAGACAAGCTTTAGTAATATGTGTAATATCACACTTCATATATTTATCGTTTTTAAGTGAATGCAAATAAAATGATGTATTCGGGAGGCACTTAAAAAGAGTTGTCTCCGTGTCCAATTTTAACACAATTAAACTTACAACAAATTATCAAAACAAATCAAAAGAGCTCAAATATATAGTCTATTTTTAGACGAGGTAATTATTTTTTAAGAATACAACATTAAGGGTTTTGCATCGAAAGCAGAACCAAATTTAGAGACCCTTAGAACATTTAATTCAGACATTATTAGCTAATAGCACACCGGACCCCCCAGAGCAAACAACTTGATTGGAGCCAAAAAAGCTCAATTATCAGCTATGGCCAATTTGTCACGAGACACACTTGTCGAGAGGGTTGCGTTGTCACGGGAACCGTAGGGCTGGCACCTATGATAAATAATAAACTAAAAATAACATAATATTGTGACTGGCAACATTAAAAAGTAAAATTGTAAAATATTTTGACGCGTGGAAACATTGTTGTATCTTCTCCGGCGTACTTGAATGAAAATGGATGTCGTGTTAATGTCTCCGTGTACAAACTCTTATAACTTCATCCAAATCCGATGACGAATAAATGTAAACAAACCAAGTTTAGGGTCATCAACTCTTAGTTTACGAAAAAATAGCAAAATCTTGTATTTCCGACCCCCGTGTTATTATTACTGCACATAATTTCACAATTGTTTCTATAATAATTATTTCTCTACCATATATCACTAGAAACACTCACAAAACCTCAATACTTTTGAAATTAAATAAGAAATGAAGATAAAATCTAAATTATTTTTACCTCACAGCCCTATAAGAACACAACCTTGACAAAATTCAGATCTCGTAAACATTTTTGCACTTTTAAACTAATCTTCCAATTGCAATCGACACTAACTATCCCTCGTGTTCCTATACCGTGAGTACTTTTAAATCAGTTGCGTATTCATTATATAATTTTACCCGACCGCGAATGAAAGTACTAAGTTCCGTTTTATGATATAACGCGACACAATTATTTTTTTAAAACTTTTTCTTGTGATATTTTAGAAGCAATTATAATTAATGCTGATAAATTATCTTAGTTCAAATTAAATTGCTTTATTTATATTTTCTTATAATACAGTAAGATAGTAAATATTTTTTTTAATGTGCCTGATGGAAAAATGTTATTAACATATGCATATGTCAGTGGTTGCTAGGCAACGCTTTGTTATTAAACATTCGTCATCGGATTTGGATGAAGTAAGTAGTTTGTATATATTATTTCATTTGTATCAATTTAAAAGTAAATTAAATCACAAAATAAGTATCTAAAACAAATGTAAACAAATTAAATAACACATCAAAATTTCATGATTAAAAAATGTGTAATAGTTAACATAAAAATACAATCAAAGTGCGCTTATGTTCATATTAGTTCATTCTTGTATCACAAGATGGCGCACCACCTGTACTATACATCGCGCTATCGTTTACTCTCATAGACTAGTAAAAGATTGTTGATTTGTTGAATAGGCCGTGCCTCCTTGAAGCTCCACAGATAATCACCACGTATATTATAGATTATAAAACATACATTATACATAGACTTATAAGGTCAAGCTGATGTTATTAAAATTTGTATTCGCGTTGGACATGTCGTTTTATTTTAGTTATCACCTAGGGTTTTAACACTCCGTAAGTTTTATTTAATTACAAGTTACCGGCTTATCCACAAATTAACACAGCAACATACATCCACTGCTTTAAATAACATTACATAAATCATCACGCCTCGTTCCCCGAAGGGCTAGGCAGATGTGGTACCACCCACATTTCGCCAGATATGTTATGTTAAGTCACCATGTCCTTAGGTCTGGAAGTCATGCATTTGATTATAGGTTACAAGTCCGTGGCAAAAATGATGGGTCATTTGAATCACCAGAAGAAACCGTATTTAGAAAGATGGACATTAGAATGGACCACCAGAAGATGGACCATCAGAAGACCTATTTATGAGTAGAAATATTGAACTACGTTCACTAATAAAATTAATAAAATTCAGCACTATGCTGTCACTGGTAAGCTGTCCAGCTTTCCCCCTTGTCGTACGATTTTTGTACAGCATTGCGAAGCATTTAATTAGAATCGGTGTTGAAACTATACAGAACTGATGCCGTACAAATCAAATCACCGTCTTTACCCTGAATCTGAAAATCATCGGAAAATCAAAAATTTTCACGATTTTGTGGTCTACATGTTTTCTTATTATTTTCATGGATCGATCGATGGTAAGAATGCTGTACTAAAATATATTGACCAAAATGTACTCCCGCCATCTGTGCTTTAGAATTCTCACCTGCACTCAGTTGGGCAGCTTACCAGTGACGGCATAGTGCTGAATTATATTATTGAACGTATTTTCTTCTCGTAAATAGATCTTCTGGTGGTCCAATTTTTCAACGGGCCTGTAGTCATTGTATGACTTCTAGACCTAGCACCTACAACTCACACAGGGAAATAAAGCGAAAATATTTTTCCTTGATATTACACGCCATAAATAACTGGAATTATTATTAAAATTTTAATTATGTTTGACAAATAAATGAATCTTTATCCTGACAGCCCTATTGGCCCTATTCTCCCGGTAGGCATGTAGTTTGCGTCCTCTCCCCGAGAGTGCAAATTATGCGGAAAATAGCGGACAATTACTTTATTAACTTGGCGAGGGATGTGTTTATTAAGTTTGTTAGACTAATAGGATGAATAAATTCGAAAATAATCCAGGTATAGTTTTAACAAGGAATATGAACTTATTTTCCTTCACCGCTAACATAAACCACTGTTTTATGACAAAAATTAAGGCCAGCAGCTGATTAGACTGAAAAGGATGATGCTAACTTATAAAAACGGACTGTATGATATAAAGAAAAACTGCAGACAACAAGTAGAAAACATACAATCATGAATCCGCAAAAGGCGACTAAGGGCGTATTGGGTAATGTGTCTGTGATTGTGTAGGCGTTGAGCTAGCCACTTGTTACTACTCTTTCACGATTTTTAATCTGACCAAACCCAATTTAATGCTGCTTGTGTTACGGATACGGATAAATATATTTAATAGTAAAATACATGTAAATAATCAGAATATAAACAATACACAACATCCAAGACTTGATATGCCTGTATTCATCACACAAACATTTGTCCCCATCGGGGATCGAACCTAGAACCTCTCGAGATGGCGACGCCTTGAGACCGGCATAATTACAGACCACTCGACCATGGAGGTTGTCAAAATATAAAAAGCAGCGTACCAACTGCTAACGTGTAATTCCACACATAATTTGATTTTTCTAATTAGCACTAAGAAATTAATGGTACAAAATTATTAAAAACAAATAATTACTGCCAAGCAATATTTCAATCTGACGTCTGACGTTCCCTGTCCCTTGGGTACCAATTATATGCGTCGGTCGGGTACAGTAGTACAGGCCTAGACAAACGTACGAAGACTCCTCAAACAAAAACCTACCTTACACCTTCAGCAGAAGGATGAAGTTTGGCCAAATATATCCTGCATCCTTTCAACGGTTGACGCATTAAGTACTAAGATCGCATAAGGTTGATTTTCGCTTGTAACACAGTGCTGAATAACTGAATTTTGTACTCAAATTAGCTTCTCTCGTAACTTAATTTGAGGCTTGCCAATTTCTCCGCTTGTTAGGACCACATGTTGGATTTGTCGATGTCGAAGATCCGAAATTTCCCGATCGACAAAACACTTTTAGTTTTTGACGGCGACCATTGAATGTGAAAAATAATGTACCAACTGCTTTTCTTGCCTAGCACGTCATAAAAGGCGACTAAGGGCGTATTGGGTACCGGGTCTGTGATTGTGTAGGCGATGAGCTAGCCACTTGTCAATTTTGGTATGGCTAAATATGGTCTTTAGGAACACAGTGCTCCTTGGACTCTGCCGACCCCTACGGGGATTACAGGCGTGATTTTATGTATGTATGTATGTAATACATATAATTACCTGGAAATCACAGTAAGGCTATGAACACATGTTCATTATTTCTATAAACGCGAAAGTTAAAGCGTTTAACCTCTAATTAGACATCCCTCGTAACGCAGCGCGTGCAGCGACATCTACCGACAGATTTATTGCTACAAAAACTGGAGACATGATACTATCTTTACAGCTAGACTTCTATGGATATACCGTGTGCTGGGTTTGCACGCTTTTGTGGGTTTATTGTTTCGGACACTGACACATTTCGAGTGCTCATTCTGTATACAATTACACACAACAACACAACAACAACAACAACAACAACACACACAACAACAACAACACACAACACAACAACAACACAACAACAATGTTGTGTGTACAATTATTTTTAATAAATAAATAATTCAAAGAATTACTTCTGTCCTTGTAGCTACTCTGTGTGCATAAAGTATAAATAAAAAAGTTTTTAATAAATTTAAATAAAATGCTAAGATCATATTAATTACATAGATAGATGATATACTTTATTGCAACAAAAGAGTCACTGCTCGGTGAAGCGCGGACTGCACATGTGCTAAGCGTGACAGGTGGTGAGCCGTCGCCGCTATAAGCTGTTTAACGTTGTTCTAAGTCCATTAGTCGCCTTTTACGACACCTAAGGAAAGAGATGGGTTGGTAGTATTCTTTTAATGAGCCGCTACCACACAACTATGCATGCAACAACAGAAAAACACAAAAATAAATAAATAATCATAATAAATAAATAAATATAAACATCTATTGTTTGTGAACACCGGTGAACTGAACTACAAAGAAATGGTTTTGCTTTTACACAGAAAAAAAGTACAAACAAAAAACAAAAGTATGCATGCAAGGGTCCTCCCTTGTTGTTATCTCTAATAGAGATGTCTTCATGTGTGTGAGATTTCGTGTTTTGAGAGAAGCGACACACCAGTGCACAAGACAAAACAAAAATTATATAAGTTTTTATTCAATCAATCCACAATATATTTTTTTTATAATAGCACATTAAATTTACTGTTAGATTTAGATTTTTTTTTATTTTCGCTAGGAGATAAGCTTTTTTTTGTTTCGTAATTTTCCTTTTTTTAGTATTAATATTATTTTAAAATATATATAAAATTAAAGTTATGCTCTTTTTGAGGCAGGGATCGTAGTTTTTAAGTGACAACATTTATTTTTGGCATTGTAGATTATGACATTTTCTTATCAATTTTGTAAACAATATATAATATTATAAAAAGAGGAATAAACTTGTTGAGACTTTCGCCTGTTTTTCTCAAGACAAGGTCTCTTAACTAATGAACGGTTGGTATAGATTTCGACATTCACGATTGCATTGTAAAATACCTCAATTGAAGAAATGATTTGAGTTTGAACATTCTAATTTAGCAGACACAGCCGTTTTGAAAATATTTATTTCCGTCTTTTTTTCCACTGATTTATGATTTTTTCCATTTATATTTTTACTAATCCCGTCCACACTAAGCCAACGTCACCCCTCGTTATTGACTAAAAAAAACAAACTAGTAGCCGTAACGAGGTGTCAGATGTCCTAAAAAGTGTACTAAAATCTGTATCCCAAATATTCCAACCTTTTTAAGTCACGGTATGAATGACGGGGTTTTTTAATGAAGCTTTCTAGTTTTTTCATAATGCTGCAGCAATACAAAAAAGGTTTGAATTTTTTGTGAAAAGTTTTATGAGCTTGTGTGAACTCATTAATATTGACAGTTTTTGAGTTTGTTTTTATTGCTTTCGAATTTTTGGACACTTTATTTTCGTGTTAAAATTTATACTAATAACCAAGTTTTCGGCGACCATTTTTCATTTCAGTGTAGGTATATTTTTTGACGAAACGCGATCGTTTCTTTCGTTACTTCTACATAGTTGTATTTCGGCTTACAATAAGGTAGTTTATTGAGTAGATTAAAAAAATTCGAAGAGCGCCTACTATTGCTAATAATATATTCTCCAAAAACATTCATACAACAATTGACACACTAACACACTATAGGATCTTCACACACAGTAAAAACTTTGGGAGAATCAGCAGATGTTAAACCCGCTGCCTTTTGGGTGCCCTGACTGGACATTTCAACACAAGCATCGGTACACTATAGGCAAAGCTCATGACTCCACCTGTAGATTGTTCGATGAAAACAATGAAAGCATGGAGCATTAAAATATATACAATACATATCCGGACTTATCCCTAAAAGATATGTCTTCCAGTCAACCCATGAATGATCATCAAAGTATTGTATTGGGACGCAGATGCAAAAAGAAGACCATAACAGATACACATCAAGTATATAAATAAAAATAGAAAGAAAGACAGATCACTAATTAACTAAAGTAGGTTTATTGCCTCTAATATTGCTTATGAATAACACGGATAGAGCAGGGATTGCGATATTCATTTATTATTTTAATGGTAGAGACGGGAATTGAACATGTGGCCTCACAAGTTTTGCCGTTTTTCTAACTCGACTAATGGTCTTGAAACATCATAATCACTAATCATCATGATGATAAGAAATATGAAACATTTATTTAGTAAAAAGTCATTTAGGTATAATGATAGTGTTAATATGAATGGCTCGGTAGCGTAGTGATTAGTAGGTACGCCTTGGCTTTCGATATCGAAAACAAAGCTCACCAACCCGTTTTGGGTCAGCATGGTGGTATTACGGCAAATATTCCTCGTATGTTTCTCCACAAGGGAGGCCTGTGCCCAGCAGTGACGTATATAGGCTGCGGACGACATTTATAATCTTAGTGTTACCTAATACCATTTATAATGATCAATGTATTCTCAGCAAGGTTATCTTATATTGGGTCCTTACCTATGAAATTGGTGTTTTTATTCTGTCTTAGCAATTTGTCCGTAACTATTAAGTTTCAGAACATTCTTATAAAATAATTGCCTCTTCTAAAAATAGACCATATATTTGAGCTCGTATTATTTAATTTGATAATTTTTTGTAAGTTTAATTGTGTTAAAATTAGAAACAAAGACAATTATTTTTAACTGCCTCCCGAATACATTATTTGATTTGCATTAACATAAAAACGATGAATAATTTTTATCAAGCGTGTTCACACACATATTGCTAAAGCTTGTCTAATGATACATGCCAAATATTATTATCTCTGGATTTGTCGTTGTGAAGAAAAACTGATAAAATGTTAGTATGTAAAATGCAGACGTCCCCAAAATTTACATACTAAACACCAATTTCATAGGTAAGGACCTAATATTAGCATGGTGTCATAAAGGTGTCGTATTATGTTGTGACATACAGACAGTGATATTTCACGAGCCGTCGCCCGCAAGTGGCGCGGAAAGCCTGTAACGGTGACTAATTTAGTGGTTACTTGATGACCGACTAAAAATAATTCGAGGAGGACTTATTTAGTTTTAAATAATGGGTCCGTCCACCTGACTGTGACAGCAGCAATTCATCGCGTCCCAGACTTTGCTATTGCGCCTCGATCTCAAATTGAGTGGTAATGCATGTTCATTAATAGCCGAGTTGCGAAAGAGGGCACTACTCGCCGTCAAAAGGTCGTCTGATCGAATCCTATCGCCTGAACCACTTACTTTGAATAAAAACTGAAATATCACTGATCTTCCTCTATCTAAATATGTCCCACTGCTGGGTTCATTCCTTCCTCATGGAGAAACACATGAGGAGAATGGACCACGCGAGGCCAATGCGGGTTTGTAAGCATCACTGATTTTCAATAAAAAATTACAGATCATTGAACTTGCCCCCCTTTACATGGAAAGGGTCTTTAACACCTCTGCCTACCCCGTCGGGGTTATAGGCGTGATAATATGTATGTATTTAATATTCAGCCAGAGCAAAGCCGGGTCGGGTGGCTAGTACGACCACACAGCTTACGAAGCCATGAAACAATCTTAATGAGGAAAAAATTTATATATATCGACATAATGTACGAACATAGGATCAGATAGCATTCTCATAAGGCGGGTTATAGTCCACATGACTCTTGTTTATCTCTATGGTGTTGGGTTACTCATTGTTTATGGTTAGCGCAATACCGCTGTTACGTAATCAAGTAATTTGATCTTTGATGTGAAGATTGAGACTTATTAATCTTATTATAGAAATCCCCGCTTAATTATACCTGTGGTAAATTTATTTATTTACTAGCTGTTCACCGCGACTTCATCCGTACTTACTGGTTTTTTAACTATCTCACGGGAACCCTTTAATTTTCCAGAATAAAAAGTATCTAAGATGTTGACCAGGGATATAAGGTGCAAAATTTAATTGAAATCGGTCCAGCCATTTCGGAGATTAGCCCGTACAAACAGACGAACAGACAGAGAAACATCTTTTTTTTTGCATTTTCTTACTTGATTTTAAGCTTTTTTTTAAGACATTCGACCTCTGCAGTTTATTATATGTATAGATTTAACTATTGGGTCCTTACCTATGAAATTGGTGTTTTTTCTCTCTCTTAGTATTTTGTCTGTAACTATTAAGATTCAGAGTATTCCTAAAAAATAATTACCTCGTCTAAAAATACACTATAGTTTTTACACGATAGTTTGACTTTAGAAAAATACTTTCTTAATCCGAATAACAGCGATGATTTGTCCAGATATTCTCAAATTGAAAATGATTTTGGTATTACGTTTGTATGAAAAATTCACTGTTCGCCGGACCCTTAATTAGCTGCATTCAGCGTTTATCCAGAGAAAACGCCAGTTTTGTATGGAGTTCGTTCAGCTGTCCGCGACTGTCGCCGTTTGAATCTCATATGAAATCTCCTCGTTTTACATAGAATAAAGTTGAATGGAGCTGAACAAGTGGTAGTCCCTTTTGGTGTTACCAATCCAATCGATCGATGACATGGATCGACAGTAAAATGGATTAATTAGTCGACGTCGATTGATTGTTTCTAATAGGGATGTAACGGAGCTTTGGTTCTTGTTCTGAAAAGTCAGAAGTTCCGACTGATTTTACACATTCGATTCCGATTTCTGTTCTGGTCAAATTGGATCGCGCGCGCTTACAATTTATGACTCCTAGCCGGGGTATAAAGTGTTTTTATATATTAGCATCTTTGTATCTACTCTTAGGCTGCAATAAAAGATTGGTATATGTCCTTCATTCGCTTTCAGATGTTATCGAAATATAAAGCTTCGGTTCTGACTCCGGTTCCGATAAAATCACTTCCGTAACATCCCTAGTTTCTACCATACGATTAACCGAACGACGATCGATCGATTGGGCTAGTAACTGGTAACCCTTTGGTGTTAACAACTCTACTCTGCCCACCCCTTCGGGGATATAGGCGACACTTTGTAACAACAAAGATTTACATAACTTTGGCCTCTTGACTGTGAATGAAAGCACTAGCAAGAAGTAGGTATTGTTTTATTGGCATGCTGCTGGTATATTACGAATTTTTTATTGATATGTCACAGATATAAAAACTAATGACAATGCTCATTGTCGTTCTTATAAATTTAGGGTCGCGGAGTAGCGGGGGGTAAATGCGCAACTTAATAATTGTATTGTCAAATGTTGTACAAATTGGGCGGACCGACTATTGTTGGCTGACGCGAACACGGTTGTAACTTGAATCTGTAGTGTCTTGAATCTGCTGCGAATCGATATTACACCGTTCATATTGACTAACTATCATCTCTACTTTAGAGTTGGTGAATCGACGTTATATTGAGTTTGATTCATATATTTGGGAAGATATGCTTTTTAACTCAGTTTTTTTAAAATTCATGATTTTTCTATTTAATTATTGGTACATAAATTAAAAAACATCTGAAACTGAGAATTAAGTTAATAAAGTTGTTTAACGTCTTTTATTTTTGCAATAAATCTTTTCTACCACTTTGTCAACTTCAAATACCTACTTATATGATTGTGAATGAATCGTAATTACTAAATTAGGTCAATGTTGTGCTTATCTCTAGGTAGAAGAATACCTAAATAGGTATATACCTATTTAGAACGTACAGCTGCGACATATATTACGATATATAAATAATCTACATTTTAAAATTATTTAATATTTCTACCAGAATCTATCTATCTTAAAAAAAAGGAACTCAATATTTTTTATATTTAAGTTACAACATTGTGTCACACATTCACCCAAGTGCTCACATTCCAAAAACCAACTATTGCATGTTGAGTGTCAAAGCACAAAGGGCTGTTCATTTGGCTCCCTAAACTAAAGCCCTTTGTTCGGATACTCGTAACTGCGGATTAACAGTGTCACGCCTTTGCCCCATTATACTAATTTAAAAAAATATTCCGTCAACAAATTTTCGTTCGAACTTTAAAATATTTAGCATTAGGTGGAGAATTGCTTGTGAGTTTTGGAGTTCAAAATTAAAAATTCGGTTGCCAACTTATAAGAAATTCTCAATTTGAGTTTCTATCACGTGAACTTTTATTACTTTAGAATCAAGGTTCAATTTTCAATGTTTTTTCTTTATGGCTAGAATGCACATTTGCAATATTTACGCGGATTATCGCACATTTGCGCTATTCATTCAATACGATAGTGATCGCGAAAAAAATATGGAGTATGCACGAATTGTTGTGCATTTGTAATCTAGCGTGAGATTTGGTTAACTTTTGATAGCGTAGGTAGTCGAGTGGAGATAAGCAGATAATGCGGCACACGAGCAAAAAAAACAAAAAAAAAAACAAAATGGAATTCACAGTATTTGACAAAGTAGCTTATTGCGCAAAACTATTAGGTCCTTACCTATGAAATTGGGGTTTTGTATGGAGATTTTGGGGATGTCTGCATTTTACATACTAACATTTTATCAGTTTTCTTCACAATGACAAATCCAGAGATAATAATATTTGGCATGTATCATTAGACAAGCTTTAGCAATATGCGTGTGAACACGCTTGATAAAAATCATTCATCGTTTTTATGTTAATGCAAATCAAATGATGTATTCGGGAGGCAGTTAAAAATAATTGTCTTTGTGTCTAATTTTTACAAACTTACAAAAAATTATCAAATTAAATAATACGAGCTCAAATATATGGTATATTTTTAGAAGAGGCAATTATTTTATAAGAATGTTCTGAAACTTAATAGTTACGGACAAATTGCTGAGACAGAATTAAAACACCAATTTCATAGGTAAGGACCCAATATTTGCTATGATTTGTGTTTCTTTATTTTACTATCAAGTTCTCTAGAACATGTCGTTCGTATTCAATGCAATACTTTCGACCTTATGGCATATTGTTTCCCTCTTTCTATAACCCTGGGTCGTTCAAAATGAGCAAAAATCAAAAGGCTCTTTGCAGTCGAAAAGGCGAGGGTGACTGCTTTAGTTTATTTGGCATCACATAACATATCAAAACGCCTCTTCCCCAAAGGGGTAGGTAGAGGTATAACACAAGTAACTATGTAACACGTGGCGATCCTGTTGCCATGCACCAAGCACAATGTCCTCAGCCTTCATACGTCCCACTGCTGGGCACAGGCCTTCCTCAGAGAAACACATGAGGAGTATGGGCCGTAACACCACCACGCTGGCCCATTGCGAGTTGGTGGGTTGGGTACAATGTACAAAAGTTTTATTCAAGCTCAGTGGTGGCGCGGTGGGATCGAACCCGCGATTCAAGCGGTTAGCGAACGAGTAGTGCCGTCCACCCCAACTGGGCTACCGCTGCCTTTCTTAGTTATTTGAGAGCTAGCTTTTCTTACACCTGGCCTCCATACTAAATCGTACTTAATATGAGGTGAGATGGAACCATTTTCATGGTCAAGAATAAAAAATATAAGAGGTACGTTTCATAGGTACGCTGGCCGCCAGCGCTGACCAACAGCGCCGGCGATAACGTAAAAGCGCGCGCGTGTGGCTGTGAAATGTTAGGTACCTCTTGTACTGGCGACCAGCCCACCTATGAAACCACCCTGAATTGCTTTTGGATGTTCGATACGAATATCACTGAAAGATGTGTGGTTTTCTTATTTCTTTTGCTAACTATAATAGGTTACTTGATACCGACAGATTCACCAATCATGATCGTCGAATCAGACACGTTCATTGCTGGTCGAAGGCTAGTCAACACTTTTGACTACTTGTACATCTGTCTGGTATAGAAAATCGTTGGCCGTGCCTTAGGTGACAACTCATCTCGCTTTTGCAATCTCATGTGCGTTTTGTTTAAAGTAGCCGGAACTTTCAATGCGTGTGGCCGTCGCGAAGTACGGCGCCGAACTGAGTAATGACAGCAAGCGCCCCCGCCTCTCCCACCGCTCACATACCTAAGGCGCGGCCAACTAGTTTCGCGAGCACTATACCAAGTCACACCAAGTAATGCATTGTTTTTAGCAAAAGCATTTTATAAATCATAATAAAAAAAACCCACATATCTGTCAGTGATATTAAACAACATAAATACAACATTATGAGTAAGGATAATCCTTTATCTGATCGATGGATTGTTTGGTTTGGTGAATTTTGTCTTTGATCGGCTTAGCTGATAACCCAGCTTCCAGCTTTACTTTAGATTACTTTAGATTGTGATTGTGGGAACGAAAGTTGTGGTTTATCAGTTGGTTTGGCGACTGCACCACCATCTTATATGTATGCTAGCTGTTGCCCACGACTTCGTCCGCGGTTACAATGGTTTTTAACTATCCCACGGGAACCCTTTAATATCGGAGATTAGCCCGTACACAGAGACAAAGAAACAAAAAAAATTTTTGTTTTTTGGAATTTTCCCTCTTTTTATATCCCCCGGACTTGGTTTTAAGCATTTTTTTTATGTACAGACATTCGACCTCTACAGTTTTATTATAGGTGTAGATATATATGAAAAGGCGACACACGCGGCGCTCACGCGCGATCCGCACAGAGCTTAGAATATTCAGAAATTGATATTTATGATTTTAGCTACTAGTATTTAAAAAAGCGTGCAGAAATTCGTTGTATGCTATCTTAATGTGGCTTAAAAAGTACCTTCATTACTAATATATCCAAGTTAAGCAGAATACTCATTTTGGAATATTTCGTTTGTCTGTAAGTATATTTGTACACGCGTCACGCAAAAACAAAAACAAAATTGGACGATTTTGATGAAATTTGGAATGGTGGACGTTCTGGTCAATATCGAGTATCGAACGTTTACGAAAAACAACCAAATACATACGCCAATATGTACATACTCCATGCAACGAGGAAAGTCACGGAACATGTTGATGTTTTGCTGGTTACTCGGAGATGGATTGTCAAGCATTTCGTTTTATCGTCAACTATAGTTGTTCTCTTCCAGTTATGCTGAAAATAATTGCACATAACAACACGTCTCTGTCCCCGAAGTGGTGGGCAGAGGTGTTAAACACCCACATTTTGACTGATATATGTATTTATCTATCATCATCATCTATCATCTAGCGTCCATAACACAAGCAGCTTGCTTAAAATGGGGCTAGTTGATAGGTGTGAATGTCTGAAGATATTATTATTATGTCTTAGGCCCCAAAAATATAGCATTATAAAAATTATGCCTTGCATCCTTGATTTTCTACATAATTTTGGCCACATAAATCACTTATAATTCAAATACATTATTTAATTTCTCGTAGAAAATTCCACCGCGGTAAAAAAATCTCTCAATTTAATAAAAAACATTACAATTTAGAGCATCCGTCTCAGTAACACTAAACCGGTTCGCACCTGACTAATGGGCGACCGTGATTGGTCGGAATTCTCCGGAGGGTGAGCGGCGCCCGCTGTGATTGGTGGACGGCGCGAGGGTGGAACTGCGAACAGTGTCGAGTTACAAGGCTTTATTAACGGTGATTCTAGTGATTTAGGGATTTCGATGACAGAGCTTCGAGGGTGCTTTGGGATTTTTAATTTGAAAATCTCTGAATTAAACAATAATAGAATTCAGTAATAGCAGAGTGAGTTGCTCGGTGGTGTAGTAGTTAGTACACTTTGGCTTTCGATATCGAAAACAAAGCTACCTTCGCCATGGCCATTGATCCAGGCCATTGATGGGTTACCAAAACATTGTGATCTCGAACTCCTCTGTGCTTCAGAAAGCACGTTAAGCCGTGGTCCTATTCGATATGGCAACCGTTTCTACCTACCAACCCGCATTGTGCCAGCGTGGTGGTGTTACGGCCTATACTGCTCATGTGTTTCTCCATGAGGAAGGCCTGTGCCCAGCAGTGGGACGTATATAGGCTAAAGACGAATAGCAGAGTTGTGAAAACCATTGAAGACTAACAGTTTTTTGATTGAAGGTAGCGATAGCTACGATACGATAGCTGATTTGGGACGAATGGCACTCGTGCGAGAGGTCGCGGGATCGATTCCCAAAGCCTGAGTTACAATTAAATTAAGTACAGTTTGCGGTTAGTGCGCTTTGGTTTTCGATCGAAAACAAAGCTACCTTCGCCATGGTCAGGCGGTAGATGGGTGATCAAAACTTTGTAATCTCTGAGTAAGACGTATATAGGCTGAGGACGGACAGTTTGTTGTGAATATCGCTTACAGACTCGCCCTGATAAATGGGCAATAAACATAATAATATATACAGATACGATAATTATGTTGTTGAGTGTATAAGTATAAATTCCCCGTACGAACGCCGGCGCCGGCAAAGCTTAGGCGTAAATAATTAAACTAATACAAATATGGCGACTAATCTAAACAAGACAAGATTTTGGAGCGATCTCGCGTTTCAAACGCAGACAACACTCATACTATGCCAAACTATCTAAATGCTCCAATAAGTTTAAACCCTAACTACCTAAACATAAAGTACAATATAATTCAAGTTATTTTACAGTTAATAGTACAGGGAGAAGTATGAACATGAACACTCTCCAGTAAATGGCTTTTACTACAAGGGAATAAAGACTAATTTGAGTCAAACAAATTTACTGGAGACTCGAACATTGATGAGTACTCTGTCGTTTTGACATCACTGGTGTCTAGTGCCGCAACGCGAAATATTTTATTAAAACCTAAGAAGGACAGAGTACTAAAATGAATACATACTTTTTCTCGTCACTGGCCTCCCACTGAGTGGCGCTTTGCCCTCTTTTGATGTTATTATTGTTATTGAATTAAAACAATAACAAAAGATATGGAGCGGCGCGGCGCGGCGGCGCAACTTTATAGTGTTGATGAGTTGAAAAAAACATTTGATAATGCTTAAGGTTTAGGTGATCTTAATGTAGAGCGCTAAGGTCTATAATTTGATGACCACCAAATTCATAACATAGGTATTTACAGTGTGATAAGAGACAGATGCAGAGTTTTTTTGATCCGTAGTAATAGGATAACAAAGTATCTTTCTCTCGTCATCCTAATCAATCTCGCAGGATTTTTTTTTTATTGCAATACGGCTTTCGGGCAATTTTCTTTCATTAGAAAATTTCAGTACTATTTGGGCCCATATTTATATAAAAAAATCAACCAATATTTAAATTTATACCCACTTAATATGCACAACTGTAAAATTTAACTAGTAGCTTGGTTAAAAACTAAATGTTATGATGAAGTCGAAAACTTATTTTTAATCAAAAAATGAGGTTATGTATTATTATTATTATAATCCTTTTTGAGTATTATTTATTATTATTGTTATTCTCTCGACTGTTCGTAGTAATGCATTGACAAACGCTTAATCATAAATAGTAATTTTATACTGTTAATTTTAGTCACAAACACTCAGTTACACAAAGATCTTTTAAGGACGACATTTGTTAATGAGACATTAAAACTGTAAAGTTCATTAAAGTTAAGGTTGTCACACAAAACAGTTCTAGCTAATGTCTCTTTAGCATTGACAGGGTGCTAATGTCGTTTTGTGCAACGTAAAACTACGCTAAGGTGTTCTTTTGACACTTCAATAAATAAATTTAATGGAGCATTAGAGATAATGCTGACTTTAAATTTGAAAGTTCGTTCCTGCAACTGGGTGTAAGTGTACCAACATCATATAATTAAACTACGGAAGAGTTTGGTATTTAAAATACAGGCTAGGCCTAGTTTAGATACCAACATTACATGACATTTAATGCACACAATATAGTTATATTATTTAAAAAAAAAACCACAATAATTAAATTTTAGGCCAATACCGTGAAAACACCACAATGTGTGA
The DNA here is from genome assembly GCA_910589355.1 of Parapoynx stratiotata. Lineage (NCBI taxonomy): Eukaryota > Metazoa > Arthropoda > Insecta > Lepidoptera > Crambidae > Parapoynx > Parapoynx stratiotata. The sequence goes on from OU342483.1 coordinate 3,834,492, forward strand.
CGTCAGCTTGACAGCGATGAAAATTCAAAGCAATACACATCAGTTGTGCCGCCAGCCGCCATGTTACCAATCTCAGCACCGTGTTGTGGTTAAATTGTCCACCCAGTTGCAGAAACGAACTTTAAAATTTAATGTCAGCATTATCTCTAATGCTCCATTAAATTTATTTATTGAAGTATCAGAAGAACACTTTAGCGTAGTTTTACGTTGCACAAAACGACATTAGCACCCTGTCAATACTAAAGAGACATTAGCTAGAACTGTTTTGTGTGACAACCTTCAATTTAATAAACTTTAAAGTTTAAATGTCGTCCTTAAAAAATCTTTGTGCAACTGAGTGTATGATTATTTAACTTTAGTCACATTTGAAAATTCGACTATTGGACAACATACGTTTTCATTGGTCCATTAAGCTACTGGCTAACCTGACCACGGATCAACCCGCAGCCAAAATCTGCCATGAACCCTGGTTCACTTGGATAATTATTAGGGAAATACACATGTATGTTGTGACTTTGGTGGTCATTAAATTATAAACCTTAGGGCCTGTTTCACAATCGACTGGTAAGTTCTGAGTAGCTTACTTAGCAGATCATTTGACAGTTGTAATATGAAATTTATGTCAATTGAACTGGCAAGTATGCTATTCAGAACTTACTCGTCGATTGTGAAACAGGCCCTTAGACCTCTTAAAAAAACTTTTCGCTTCTATTATTGTTGCCCGAGTAAGACCTTCGCATATCGACTATTCTACTGCTTACCTAGGTGGTGGGGCATTTGCTGAGCTTTCCAAAAAAAAGCAGAACTCAATATTTCAAAGTTTTATCAACTCAAGGACAATAGAATTAAAAAGGTTAAGTGCCGGTTTCACCAACTAGCCACTATCAAAGATACATTTAAAAATGGAATGGAAGCATAGAGACTGCTGGACATAGGCATCCCAAGGACAAGAAGCTCCGCAAAGACCTGCTAGCCAACTCCTGAAAAATTCAATAATAACACAATTCAATATCTCAATGTCCCGTTTTGTTCCGGGACACAAAATAATGTACCAGCTGCTTTTCTTGCCTAGCATGTTGTAAAAGGCGAATAACGGCGTATTGGGTACTGGGTCTGTGATTGTGTGGGCGATGAGCTAGCCACTTGTTACTACTCATTCACGATTTTTCATCTGACCAAACCCAATTATTGTATGGCTAAATGTGGTCTTAAGGAATACAGTGCTCCTTGGACTCTGCCTACCTCTTCGGGGATTACAGGCGTGATTTTATGTATGTATGCAATATCTCAAAATACCGAGACGGGAAAGTATGAGAGTATCCAAATTTTAGATTTTAGAGACTCAATGTCATTTAAATCACTCAATTCAATATGCGCACAAATTGAGTCCATTTATGGTCCTAGTGTCACAATTAAAGGGAAAGAAAATCACTATCTCAATGTATTGCGATCTACAGTAGGCTAGTTGTCATGCGCCGCCTGCATCCAGGGAGTTCCAGGGACCTTTGCAGATAAGTAATAGGTGAAATGGTGTTTATAAATTTGGTGTTTTGTATGGAGATTTTCGAGAAGTCTGCATTTTCCATACAATTTTTTTTTCAGATTTCTTCACAACCACAAAACCGGAGATAATAATGTTTGTCATGTATCATTAGACAAGCTTTAGCAATATGTGTGATTTCACTCTTCATAATTTTTTTATCGTTTTTAAGTGAATGCAAATCAAAGGATGTATTCGGAAGGCACTTAAAAAAGTTGTCTTCGTTTCAAATTTTAACACAATTAAACTTACAACAAATTATCAAAACAAATCAAAAGAGTTCAAAAATATAGTCTATTTTTAGAGGAGGTAATTATTTTTTAGGAATATTCTGAAACTTAATAGTTACAGAACAAAATAATAAGAGAGAAAAAAAACGGCAAGTTTATAGGTAAAGAACTATTATTGTTATTGTCTGCATTTTTTTTCAGAAACATTAACTTGAGATGCTGAAATTTACCCTAAAAGTTTTGCTTTACAGTGCGTTCCGCCACCTATTAAGTAAATTTTTAACCAGTTCTTTATTGTCTATCTATTAGATATTACGCCAGTAGGTACAAATCGGTACAATAGTCTGTAAGCCAATAAAATGCAAACATAGGACATCACGCAGTACAATCGCTGACATAATGTGTTTATATATAATGTTATTTTTACAATTTGTATACTGTCTGCGTGGGAAATAATCTGAATAATCATTTTAACATTTCGCAATAGATTGTCAGTTGTTCTTCAAATAAAATAGTGGCTATTATAACGATATAAGGTTCAAGATTATTAAAAACTGATTCCAATGATTTGATGCTCATTGTACTCGTGGTAATAAAGCAAAATGAGATTTCAGTTAAGGAATTATAGTTGATTTTTATGTAAGTGTTAGACGGTTTTATTTTCACTCATAATTTTTTCCCATTTTTTGTTTATCAATGAACTTCTAGCTTTGGTAGACATTATTGTCGTGTGAACTTAAATAAAAATAACTGAATAAGCAAACAGAAAAGTGAAGCTATTGATATTATACATACATATAATCACGACTATTATCCCTTAAAGCGGTCCATTGCCATAGTCCGTGCTTGACCAGGCAGTGACTGCACTCAGCGTGACAGGTGGTGAGCCTGTCGCCGCTATAAGCTATTAGATGGTTGTGCAGTTCTTAGTCCATTAGTCGCCTTTACGACACCCAAGGGAAGAGATGAGTTGGTATTCTTTTAATGAGCCGCTACCTAATGACTCTGCTCTCTCCCTCTCTCTGCTCTGCCGCTACCACCAACTGTTATTATGGTGGCATAAAGATTGGTGACCATACCTTTATTTTAAGACAAGTATTGCTTTTGTCTCGCATTTTGTTATTTTTGAGTTGCAATTAATTACAAAAAGTTATTATATTTTATGTAATAAGTAACAAAACTTAACGTATCGTCACGCATCTTCCCCCGAAAGGGTATGATGAAAATTTTATTTTATTTATTTATTTGGTATATACTACAGTTGACAATCGTTGTTAGTATAACAGTAAAAATGTTAGTAGTTAAGGGCTAGATTGACAACCTAATTGTATACACACTACATGCTTATTGGCCAACAGTAGCCACGAATTAGCGCGATACAGAAATTCCAAAATTGCACTTACTGGAGAGAATACATAAATTTAACTCTAATTTTAATATTAGGGCTACCACCTTTGACGAGATAGGCTGTGGTTTAATGGCGATCTCAATGCATTCCTGCCTTGGTAATAGATTTTTTAAATGTTAAACACCCACCGTTTTACTTATAAACTAAGAATAACTTTATGCCTAGTTTAACCAAAAATACGACGCAATATAATGCCTTATGACGTTGGGTGTTAGGTGTAATATTGCAAAGCAGTATTTTTAGTTAAACAACTAAGGCGAAATAAACTATGATATCGCTCTACATGAACGAAAAATGGGCAAAGCTTATACCCGCTTTGCCCAGTTCTTCGGAGGTAAAAGCGTGATGTAATGCTTTTTTTTATTGTATAGGCGGCAAACGAGCAGGCGGGTCACCTGATGGTAAGTGTTCACCGCCGCCCATGGACATTTGCAACACCAGGGGCGTCACTCATGCGTTGCCGGCTTTAAAGATGGGAGTCCGTCCTCAGCCTATATATGTCCCACGCTGGGCACAGGCCTTCCTTATGGAGAAACACATGAGGAGTATGGGCCGTAACACCACCACGCTGGCCCAATGCGGGTTGGTGGGTAGAAACGATCGCAACTACGACCGGGACTAACGGCTTAACGTGCCTTCCGAAGCACGGAAGGCACGTTAAGCCGTTGGTTAAGTCGCTTGCAACCGTTTCTACTATCTCTACCCACTAACTCGCATTGGGCATTCCTCATGAGGAACCTTCCTTAAGAAAGACCTGTGTTTAGCAGTAGGGTGTTCAAAGGCTGAAAGAGGTGCGAGAATGAGAGGAAGACCAAAGAAGGGATGCATTGAATGCGTGAAGAAGATCATAGAATAAAAGAAGTGGACGCTAAGCTGACGAATGACAGAGGAGAATGGCAAAGAAAGACATGTGAAGGAAAAAGAAGATTTATCAGCGTGATGTTATAGGTAAGGTCCCGTGTTGGTCCGGGACACAAAAAGAATGTACCAACTGCTTTTATTGCCTAGCATGTCGTAAAAGGCGACTAAGGGCGAATTGGGTACTGGGTCTGTGATTGTGTAGGCGATGAGCTAGCCACTTGTTACTCTTTCACGATTTTTCATTTGACCAAACCCAATTTTGGTAAGGCTAAATGTGGTCTTAAGGAACACAGTGCTCTTTGGACTCTGCCTACCCCTTCGGGGATTACAGGCGTGATTGTATGTATATAAGATTATAGCTTATTACTATCTCGATTCCCAATCTTCATTAGCTCGTTGACAATACAAACAAACACAATGAAAGTAAGCGAGTGTCGAGTGGCCCAGTTCCTCGGAATCTGCGACGTGGGAACACATGGTTTATGTCTTTTAGTAACTACGCGGTTATTCGACACTTTTCTTGATAGCATTTCATTTTAATTCAAATATCTTGTGACCACACAAGCAATGGGAATATGGGATAATGCAATAATGGTATTTGTCAGGCTAATTCAGCTTAATATTAGATACATCTTGAGAATTTTTTGCCGTATCGTCGGGGATAGTGAAAATCCGCGAATCTATCATACATAAAGTCCGCGTATCCATATTATAAATGCGAAAGTAACTCTGTCTGTCTTGCTTTCACGTCAAAACTACTGAACTGATGCAATTGAAATTTGGTACACAGATAGTCTACAGCCTGAGAAAGGACATAGGCTACTTTTTATCCCGATATTCCCGATGTACGGGTACCGCGCAGGTGTAACCGTGGTTATCAATATCTGTTCGATCGAGTATTATGAGACATATTCCGTATAAATGTAACTTCATTTCGAATTTTATAATTTCTCGGCATTGTAAAATAATTACACGAGAAGAGATTTATCACTATGACAACAATTAAACAGATGACACTGACAATAAATGTGTCTTTGATTATTTTAATAATCAGAGGTTTTAGTTCAACTATTAACAATCAACATTTTGCTAATAAGAGGTAGGAATGTAGAGTTGAGCACTTTGTAAAATACAATGCAGTGTTAACAAACACAAAAACTTTTTGTTAACTTTTATCGGCGTTAAATCAATAGCCACGCGAACGACGTCGCGGGCACAGCTAGTCTGAAATAAATTAAGTTTTACAGGGAAGATTTAAACTAAATAAGTTGCTTATTTAGCGTGAATTGTCCGCGAAAACTCAAATTGGCTGAATTTGTCAGATACGCGGAAGGATCCAATGCTAGTTACGCAGACTTGCACTATCCCCGACGATATGCCGACTGGCTTATACTGTTGTTTCTATCCCTGAAGTTCTAGGTGCGAGTTTAAATCCCCGAAGGGTTAGGCCGAGGTGACCTTTAAAAATGTATTAATAATTTAAAAAAATATTTAGTTTAACTGTGTGACAATACTTGACTGACTAAGTATATATCTATGGTTTAAATGTTAATCTTTGTTAAATACTTATCCAATACCATTCCGCAATCATTACATTTATGCTTACTATTACTCCAGCAATGTGTATTAATTTTTTTTGTTTTTTGTACGGCAAAGCGGGCTTTTAAGCCGGCGGAGTCAAACACGTGAATATTTCTGTTTACCCTTTCGTGGATACTGGCATGAAAATATTTTCTATTAAATATACCATTTATTTTGTACGATAATAAATGGCTAAACAGTAAAACTCATACCTTCACAAATAAACGGTATGATTTGATTTTACCACCGCTGATATTTTTTTTTTTGCCATGCACCGGGCACTGTGTGAGGCAAGCAAGGAATTTGCTATAATTGTGCATACTATAAACTTTATACAAGGCACACAAGAATGCACGAAACTTATTACGGGTCTATTCTTAGGATCTTAAAACACAGGCTACCCTAAAAACTTTGGGAGAATCAGCACCTGTCAAATCCGCTGTTTAATAGGAACATTATTTATTTATTAGGTACACCAATGGACAGAACATCGTAAATATTTTAATAACCCAAACGAAAAAAAACGACCTCCGTGGTCGAGTGGCCTGTACGCCGCCGCTGGTCTCAAGGCGTCGCCATCTCGAGAGGTCCTGGGTTCGATCCCCAGTGGAGGCAAGTGTTTGGGTGATGAATTTTCAGGCATTTGTTCTCCAGTCTTGGATGTTCTTTATATATATATTATATTATGTATATTCTGATTAATTATATGTATTTATCTATCAAATATATTTGTCCGTCATTTAGTATCCGTAACACAAGCAACATTTTGTTGCTTAAAATGGGACTAGTTGATAGGTATGAATTTCTGAGGATATTATTATTATTAAAAGAAATTACTTTTAGGGAATGAAAATTTTGCAATCAATAATATCATTTTCACCTTTTACTCAGCACAGTAGAAACCTGTCTTTTAAATTGACCAAAAGAGCCAGAGGAAACATCCACGTATCCATGACAACCACAGTCAATGCTCTGTGGTTGTACTTGCCGCAATCGCTCGCGGTAATTAACCTTAATTTAGAAATATACTTTTTATTTAAATATTAGGTCCTTACCTATGAAATTGGTGTTTTGTATGGAGATTTTGGGGAATTCTGCATTTTCCATACTAATTTTTTTTCAGTTTTTTTCACAAATTGGGGAGATTGCAATTTTGATTGAAATTTTGAGAGATTGCAAGATGGGATGATTATTGAAGGGGGAGCACTCAAGATCCCATAGGGTCGAAATGCCCTGAGTTATGTCAGCCCCATCACAAGAATAGAATACTAGTAGAGGCAGGGCAGGTATTGAACAGGCGACGATTATACGAGTAAGTGTGCTGTGTTTCCTCTAACTTGTCTATCGCTGCTTGTAATTGTACTAATTGTCTACAAGGTATACTCATTGTCTATTAAATAATGATTCTGACTGTCTATCCGCTACCCTATATCCCAAACTTCACGCTCACAACTTACCCATTGCTTTGAGCTGGGCTAATAAATGTGAACAATTTTGTGTATTGATTTTGAACATAGAAAACATATGATACACAGGGTGTTTGGCATACTGTATTATTTCTCACATAGCGTAGCTTACATACGTATATTAGCATCACCCCTATATCCCTTAAGGGGTAGTTAGAGGGCCATTGCACATACTTTGCCAGTGTTACTCTAATCTATACATAAATAAATCTGTAGAGGTCACACGTCTGTACATAGAATAAAATGCTTAAAATCAAGTCAGGGAGATGTAAAAATTATCTGTCTGTTCGTCTGTTTGTACGGGCTAATCTCCGATATGGCTGGACCGATTTCAATTAAATTTTGCATGGTGATACCTTATATCCCTGGTCAGCATCTTAGATACTTTTCGTTCCGGAAAACTAAGGGGTTCCCGTGGAGTAAAAAACCATAGTAACTGCGGACGAAGTCGCCGGCAACTGCTAGTTCAAACTAAAACTCCAATAGCTAGGATTAAAGCTATAGGCTACTAAATGGAATCGCATATCTCATTGCATGGATAACGTAGGTTCTATTAAGGCTCGATTAAAAAGTATCTTTTCATGTGTCGTATGCAGGGAGGCCTGGGCCCAGCACTAGGACGTATACAGTCGATAACGAAAGCTTTTTTGGTTTGATATATTATGTCAAAATCAAAATCAAAAAAATTCTTTATTTTATAGGCTTGATATACAAACACTTAAAAACGTCAATTTATGAATAAGTGAATCTACCACTCGCTCGGAAGGGTTGCTCTTTTTTTCACATTTTTTACAATTCTTGTTTTTTATAAATGTTAGGCTGTTTTTTATAAATGTATTTTTAATAAATAAATAAACAATAATTTCTTTCTCTTTATTTGGGTTAATAAACAGTATGTCTTAGTAATAAAATTATTACGTAGCTCATGAATAATAATTGAGTCACCAAAAACATTAACCACGTATTACAAATATACTAATACAAAGGTTTATATAGATAGTTTACATAAAATTACTAAACCTTAGATAGGTGCATATACACAAGATTTCGAGCCACATAAAAATAAATAAATTGAAACAAATTTAGATTGAAAAGAATTGAGAGACGATGTTATCAGTTATTATTTTTATTTACGAAGATGATATATAGATATTTTTCTTATTGTTAGCTTACAACATTTATCAAAAAAAAGAGTCGCCGAGAACTAATATTTAATGTGACGGTACTTTACGATCCCATTGTTTATCCGATCGATTTCTAGGCGTTTTTTAGGGCCCATTTTATGACTGTCGCTGGAGGTCTGAACAGAAACCGGTTAAAAAGGCGTGAAGCCAATTCCACAAAAATGAATTAAAAATGAAGAAATTATATTTTCGGGCGCGCCAAACGTAGCCCCGCCCTCTCGGAGTTGTCTATCCCTGTCGCACATCGTGCGTCTCGCTCGCTTTGTAACGTAACCCGTCTTTTGTTATTTGATTCCCGTCTGCAACCAGTGAGGGTGTGTTGAATTTTCAAATAGACAATTTATGAATTATTACGATTCGTTAGTGAAAAAGTGTTCAGTGAACTGTGACAAAAGTAATATATTTTGTTTAAGTTATTGAAAGAAAAAAGAAATGTGTACAGTTTAGGTAAGTAATTAAATTTTAAAGTATTTTTTGCAGATTTTTTTGGATTTTTTGCAGTTTTTTTGCCGCTTGAAATTCCTATTTTTATTTGTATAATAATTAATTTAATTTTTTTAGTTATAATGAAAAAAAAATCTTATTTAAAATCAATTATTATTATCTCACAACATGCGGTCCTAATTTAAAATTTTTAAAGTCATTAACCTTTATGGTGTATGGCTTAATAAAAAAAAAAGTCATTAGTCATTAGTTTCATTCAAATGAACTATCGGAATAACAAGAGACGAAATAAAAAAAATTTTCGGTTACAAACTTTCAAAAGGCTTATAAATAAAATTAAGGAATTATTAATAGTTTTTTTTTACTATACTTTATTTCTGCATATTATTATTGTCTTTTCACAGTATGAAAGGGAAATTATTTTTACGTTTAGGAGCTAAAAATCACATTACAAGTCATTATCATAAATAATTTTAATCTTCTGTTTATTAAACTATACTTTTAACTAGGAAATGAGGAGCTCGGTGGCGTAGTGGTTAGTACGCTTTGGCTTTTGATCGAAAATGAAGCCACCTTCGTCATAGTCAGGCCGTGGATGGGTGACCAAAACTTTGTGATCTCGAGCTCCTCCGAGCTTCGGAAGGCATGTTAATCCGTCGGTCCCGGTAGCTATTTGCAACAGTTTCTACCCCCCAATCCGCATTGGCCAGCGCGGTGGTATTACGGCCCATACTTCATGTGTTTTTTAATGAGGAAGGACTGTGCTCAGCAGTGTGACGTGTAGAATCTTTTTATTTATCGAATCAAATTATGTAAAATAGGTACGGTAAGCAAGTATAGACATTTATTACTTTGTCAAAAGCTCTTTAACAGTTACATTAATTCTCTTCATAGCGCTTGCTATTTGAAAAACATTATTTGGTTTCTCCATTTCTCAAAAGAAAAATGACAATGCTATTAGGTCCTTACCTATGAAATTGGTGTTTTGTATGGGGATTTTGGGGAATTCTGCATTTTCCATACTAAAATTTTTTCAGGTTTCTTCTCAACGACAAATCCAAAGATAATTATATTTCGCATAATTTATTCTCATACACATTTAAAAAAAGGTCTAGCTGCTATATATTGGGTCCTTACCTATGAAATTGGTGTTTTTTTCTCTCTTAGTATTTTGTTTGTAACTATTAAGATTCAGAGTATTCCTAAAAAATAATTACCTCGTCTAAGAATAGAATATATTTTTGAGCTCTTTTGATTTGTTTTGATAATTTGTTGTAAGTTTAATTGTGTTAAAATTGGACACGGAGACAACTCTTTTTAAGTGGCTCCCGAATACATCATTTTATTTGCATTCACTTAAAAACGAAAAAAAATTTTTTGAAGTGTGATATTACACATATTACTAAAGCTTGTCGAATTATAGATGCCAAATATTATTATCTTTGGATTTGTTGTTGTGAAGAAAACTGAAAAAATTTTAGTATGGAAAATTCAGAATCCCCCAAAATCTCCATACAAAACGCCAATTTCATATGTAAGGACCTACTATAACATCAAAGCAAAGCAAGCAATGAATTGATGTACAGTGTCTACTTGCTGTGCCCTAGCAGGGTCATGTTTGTGTCCATTCATTACATAACATCTATGTAACAAAATAAAGAACTTAAAGGTGCAATAAAGAACTTTGAGTTTTGACTTTGACTAAACTTAATAAAAAAAACATAATACTTTTCTGAACTGAAAAATAAACAAAAAGTCGATTATATAAGGTGTTAAAAAAATGTTACACGCTAATTAACCTGTTGGTACCAATCGCAAGAAAATGTTTCTATTGCAGAAGGTATTACATCCAAAGTAAAAAACGTTTTCTCATATAAAAGGTCGGCAACACACTATGACTCGTTGGGTGTTGCGGGTATTCATTAGCGGCAGTAATTGCTTACCATCAGGTGACCGATATGAGATGAAAACAGACATTTGTTCTCCAATGATTGTTGTTTATAAAAATGTATTGTATATTTTCTGATTATTTGTATGTATTTATCTAACTTTTATATTCGTCATCTAGTATCCGTAACACAATCAGCATTAGTTACTTAAAATGGGGCTAGTTGATAGGTGTGAATGTCTTAAGATATGTAAGTGTCCTTATTCGGTTAGGTAGGTTAGGTTTACACAAAACTGTTTTCATAGTAAGGAACAAACGGAGAACAGACGCAATTGCGTTTATCGGATGTTGCTTTTCGGAGTATCTCTTAATAGTTAAAGTGGTCGTCGTCGTGATTGAGTGGTAGCGTCTCTTTAAAAGAATACTACCAACCTATCTCTTTCCTTGGGTGTCCTTAAAGGAGACTAATTGACTAACACCCAGTTGCAGAAACGAACTTTAAAATTTAATGTCGGCATTATCCCTAATGCTCCATTAAATTTATTTATTGAAGTGTCAAAAGAACACCTTAGCGTAGTTTTTACGTTGCACAAAACGACATTAGCACCCTATCAATGCTAAAGAGACATTAGCTAGAACTATTTTGTGTTCCAATTTAAAATTTAATGAACTTTAAAGTTTTAATGTCTCATTACTAAATGTCGTCTTTAAAAAATCTTTGTGCAACTGAGCGTAAGACCTGCACAACCATCCAATAGCTTGTCTCTCTGCCTAGTGCCTAGTCACTGACTAACCCTTAGGGGATATTAGCCGTGATTATATGTATGTATGTTAAAGTGGTAGTTTAATAAACTATAAATAATAATATACATAATAAATAGTATATTCATATCCTCAAAACAATTCTAGGTAAAGATCGAGTGGCGTTTGTTTCATGAAGTATGTCCGTTCAATGTTATTGTATAGATGTTTGTATTTTAACGTCATACGGTTGAATTTCATTTTGTTTTTTAAATTTCATTATTATGAAACTTCTTCCGGCGGCCGAGTTACAGAGGTGACACACATTTTTATAGCTAAATATTCGAATTATCTTGTAATCTCGAAGTAGAGCCGTGACATTCAATGCGAGGGATTCGCGAATATTTGAGGAATGTTTAGTAATTTGCAGGTATTAGGTAATAGAATGGTTCTGAAAACATGCTTACTTTTTGATACACGAAAATGCATATTAACAATAAACGAGATCAACATATTATGAAAATTTAAGCAGTGCAAAAGAAAAGATTTTTTTTATTTTTAATATGCTATCCTGTTCTATATGTATGTTGGAAACAATGAGAAATATAGTTTATATAATACAAAAAAATAATTATAAAGAATTTGGTAATTTTGAAATTTTTTATAGATGTTCATTTTCATTTTCATTAATTTTTTTGCGAAATTTTGCGACAAGTCGTGAGAGCTCACGACTTGTCGCAAAATTTCGCAAAAAAATGTTTTCAATTTAGTTATGTGCAATATAGAATTATCATCAACATCATTTATTTTCATTTAAGAGATACCCACTGCTGGCCTTCTAGTTCGTTACTAAAGAGAAAATTTTCGAGGCATGGGCACTAGAGAAGAAGCGTCTTCCCGGTCTCCTAGACTCCGATATCCCATTATTAATTTAAAAAATCTTTAGTCATACTCAATTTTTTCTTGTGCATATTTTGTAGACTTTTAGGTATATTGAAATTGCAAAACATACCTAAATAAAAATTTCCATTGACTTCAATTTGTTTATTTGTAATATAAAATAATTAAGGGTAATAAAAATGCAGCTTTGCAAATTGTCATATTTCACTAGTGCCGCCATTTGTATTTTTTCCGCTGTCTACACATTTTTCTCGAGTTCTTTCAACTCTGTTTGTAATAAATTTTGAATGAAGTGCAATAATTTGCAAATTTACATTATTATGTAACAATACAGACAATTATCTTTCTATGTAATAGATATTGTGTCTATTATTTTCATAATAAAACATCTTTCTTGATAGAAAAAAAAATCGTAATTGTATGCTAGTTACTGTCTGTCACTCCTCGCGTAAATATTGATCTAAATTATGTCTTTTTTGGCTTAAAAATTAAAATTCTAGATAAAAATTACTACCTTAGTGTATATTGGGTCCTTACCTATGAAATTGGTGTTTATTTTCTCTCTTAGTATTTGTCTGTAACTATTAAGATTCAGAGTATTCCTAAAAAAATAATTACCTCGTCTAAAAATAGACTATATTTTTGAGCTCTTTTGATTTGTTTTGATAATTTGTTGTAAGTTTAATTGTGTTAAAATTGGACACGGAGACAACTATTTTTAAGTGCCTCCCGAATACATCATTTTATTTGCATTCACTTAAAAACGATAAATAATTTTACGAAATGTGATATTACACATATTACTAAAGCTTTTCTAATGATGCCAAATATTACCTTTGGATTTGTCGTTGTGAAGAAAACTGAAAAAATGTTAGTATGGAAAATGCAGAATTCCCCAAAATCTCCATACAAAATTTTTACATAAACCAAGTGAAAATTTTCAGCAATAAAATTTATACCTTTTTAAAAATCTTCCAAGCATACATGCATTGTGAGCTTGCAAAATTAAAATCCTCCTCTATTGTATTTGTATTGTATGTGTACTTTAAAGAATTCCAATTCATTATTATTATTATAAAGTTGGGTCACTTAACAGAAATGAATATGTATTCTACGTTCAGTAAAAAGTTCTTAATATAAGGAAAAAGTAATAGTTACAATATTTAAATTACGTAAGAGAATGTAATTTATTTCAATTTTTTTTTAATGGCGACGCATCGGCTTGTTCAATAATGACGATTTTGTTTACAGGTCATCAATATCGATAAAACAGTTTGTAATGAAATCTACTAATATGGAGACGTGTTCAGACCGTCTGAGTCCCTCCAGCGACTCCACCAGCGAATCAGAGACCTCATTGCCGCCTTTTCCATATGAAAACCAAAACAACTTCTATCCACAACCCGATTTGAACGAGAAACAATACTTTTCTTGCAAACAAAAATCGCCACGCGAAGAAAGAAAAGACTACTTGCAAGAAAGCAATAAATTCGAAAACTATTTGACACCACAGAGAAATAAAAAATATTTGAATTTCGAACTAAAGCTACCGCAGAACGACAACTTTTTTCATCAAATAGACACAGATGATCGTACGATGCGCGCCGCTTTTTTCAATGACGTTCCAAATTTGAAAAGCTGTCAGAATGAGAATAACCCTAACTTGCCAGACGTGAAAATTTTGAACCAAGTGGGATTTGACAATACCGTTAACAATGTTAGTAGTAATAGGGAGAGGGTTCCGCAGTCATTTTTTAATGAGAACGATAATGGTAACGTGAGGCGATGTTTAAATTTCAATTCTGAGCAAGTGCAGTGTGTTTGTGAAGCGTTACAGCAAAAAGGCGATATAGAAAAGCTGGCTGCTTTTTTGTGGAGTTTGCCGCCGAGTGAGCTGTTGAGAGGGAACGAAACGGTCTTAAGGTACGAATTAATATTCACTATAATAAAAATTGGTTGAATTTTGTTTACCGTTCAAACTTCAGACTTTTGTTTGCAGACCAATAATCAAAGTAGAGTTGTATGAACTATTGATTATTGAGTTTATTTTAATTTAGCATTTCATGAATTTGAATATTACTTAATTACAAATGTTTTTAAATAACGACATATTTACCACCCCAGCTACCTCATACCTACATTTTGCACTAAACTATATTTTAATTAGATTATCATTAACATCGCCTTGTTTAGTTAAATCATTTAGTTTAATTAAATGGTAAAGTATTTTAATAGATCATTTTTATAAGGAAATGGTAGAAGAGTTCGGACGAATGGGCACTACTCGTTTGAGATCCCGCGGGACTCGCGGGTTCGATCCCACCGCCAACCCTGTACCACTAAGTTTGAATAAAAGTTATGTACAGTTTATTAGGTCCTTACCTATGAAATTGGTGTTTTGTATGGAGATTTTGTGGAATTCTGCATTTTCCATACTAACATTTTATCAGTTTTCTTCACAACGACAAATACAGAGATAATAATAATATTTGGCATGTATCATTAGACAAGCTTTAGTAATATGTGTAATATCACACTTCATAAAAATTATTTATCGTTTTTAAGTGAATGCAAATAATATATAATATAGTCTTTTTTTGACGAGGTAATTATTTTTTAGGAATACTCTGAATCTTAATAGTTACAGACAAAATACTAAGACAGAATAAAAACACCAATTTCATAGGTAAGGACCCAATATTATGAATATCACTTGCCTCACATTGCGCCCGGTGCATGGCAACAGGCTCGTCACATGGGGAGATAACATATCTGTCGAAATGTGGGTACTGATTCGGGGAAAGTGGCGTGATGATATTTTATGTTATTTTTATAAGTAAATGTCATAATGGCAGGGCTCGAGCGTTAGTGGCGTACCACCGAGGGGTGTTCCAAGAGCTGTACGCCATTCTGGAGGCGCACACGTTCCCGCCGCGGCACCACACAGCGCTGCAGAACCTTTGGTTCCAGGCGCACTACGACGAGGCCGCCAAGGTGCGAGGCCGGCCCTTAGGTAAGATTTCAACAACACTACTTCACATTTTTAATTTCAAAAGTATTTATTCAGATTAGATGCGTCTTATGAATGTCAATCGCCTCTCTGGTCTAGTGGTTCACACCACCGGGTTTTGTTGATCGGGAGGTTCAATTCGCCATGGGGGCAGAAGTTTTTCTGTCCGGTTTGGTTGGTGGCTTATAAGCCCGCCTGGGTAGCTACCACCCTCTTACCTAAAATTGTCGCCATAATAACAATGTTTTAAGCATTGCTATGTTCCAGCAATCATAGATAAGATAGCCAGTTCCTCAGTTGTTGAGGATTACAGGTGAAGCTAGCTTCCACCTTTGGCCTTACTTACGATCAGGTGAGATGAAGACCAAGAGCTTACCTATCATATGTAAAAAAAAAATGTCAAACATGTTTTCAAAATTCATGAAAACAATGTAACTAGCTATGACATCTGTTTACAAAAATACCAGATAAAATTTTTTCACCGCCTGTTTACGTTAAAATAGTTCAATAAAAAATGCGATTCCTGAAAAATGTTAAGAACTTTTTTATGAAATACTTGTAACGCGTTATGATAATTAAGTAAACACGGTTTTATTGCACAATCGTAGCAAATAAGCATAAGCATAATATCTTGAGTTATTGTCTTTCTCCTTACTTTTGTAAAAGAAAAGAAGAATGTACCAACTGCTTTGCTTGCCTAGCATGTCGTAAAAGGCGACTAAGGGCGTATTGGGTACTGGCTCTGTGATTGTGTGGGCGATGAGCTAGCCACTTGTTACTATTCTTTCTCGATTTTTCATCTGACCGAACCCAAATTTTTGTTTGGCTAAATGTGGTCTTAAGGAACACAGTGCTCCTTGGACTCTGCCTATCCTTCGGGGATTACAGGCGTGATTGTATGTATGTGTTGCTTTTGTAAGGCAAGGCGATAGTCTGATATAAATATATTATAGTAGTGCCAATCAGTCCCATTATTTTTTCAGGAGCTGTAGATAAGTATAGGTTAAGAAAAAAGTATCCGCTGCCAAAAACAATATGGGATGGAGAAGAGACGGTGTACTGCTTCAAGGAAAAGAGCAGGAACGCGCTCAAAGACTGCTATTTTAGGAACAGGTTGGTTATCTATACTTAAGCATTATCCATAGATTACTGCATAATATATTATAGATAGATCGTCGTGAGTCGTTTCGTAGCGGCTCATTAAGGATCCGACGAACAGTGAATTTTTAATACAAACGTAATATCAAAATCATTTTCAATTTGAGAATATCTGGACATATCATCGCTGTTATTCGGATTAAGAAAGTATTTTTCTATGTTTCTGTTAAAATTACATAATGAATGGATGGACTGAATTGTTTCTAAATTAAATGATTGCTTTACAGATACCCCACCCCCGACGAGAAGCGAGCCCTAGCCAAGAAGACGGGCCTAACGCTGACGCAGGTGTCCAACTGGTTCAAGAACCGCCGCCAACGCGATCGCACGCCGCAGCAGCCCAACAGGCCGTGAGTTACAATTATAATATTTTTGTATCCCTCTTCACTTTTTACACGCTTTTATTTAACTCACACTGTTTGTATGTCTGCGTCAAAATTTGGAATCTTAATTTGACCCACTTCCCGGTCTTCGATTAGGATGAAATTTTACACACGCTTCGAGTTCTGATGACAATACATGTCTAGCTTAGAAACGTAATTACAAATCCAATATGGCGGCCTCCCCAAGATGGAGGACTGGCTGTTTGAAATCCACCCCCATGATATGGATATCAAATGAAAGCAAACCCTTTTATTGTCAGGAATACGAAAAAAATAGTCACATGACTTAAATCCAACATGGCGGACATCTAAGATTGTGGATTGGCTATTTGAAGTACACCCCCATGATATGAGTATTAAATGAAAGGGTTTGCTGAATAGGATACGAAAAAAATTATCACGTGACCTAAATCCAACATGGCGGCCGTTACAAGTAGTTAATTAAGTTTGAATAATAAGAAGACTAAAAAGTATAAAATAAAAATCATAATCCAAAAAGTAAGATTACATAAACGCTCCACGCTTTCTTTTTGTAATTTTTAGTGCGTGCTAAAAGCGTGTTTTTTAATTTTTTTTAACTATTATTTTTATTCATCTTTACAATACGGACAGTATTCGCAACTCAATGGTAAGTTCCCGCCTGTTTTGCGTCGGGGGGTGATTGTTGGATCGCTCCATTCCAGCCATCCGAGCTCCACTAGGAAGTCCCCATGTACGAGGCGCTATACTAGTATTAGCGACTCATTGCTGATATTGCACTCTTCTCTGGCCACTTCCCTCTTGGTTGTTTTTTAAAAAAATGAACCATCTGTTCTGTCTGTCTGTTCTATATCCAACTTTCGATCCAAGAAATATTATTATAATTATTGTATATGCGCAGTTTTCATGAATATATATATTAGTTTTATGCACATATTATATGAAAGCAGTTTTTTAAAAGTACCATAAAAACCTTACCAAAGGCACTATTAGTGCCTTAGTTTTGAATTAATAAGGATAAGGCCTTTTTATTTTTCTCCGGGTCAACCACGTCACACCCTAGCGCACACACTGTGCACTGTGCATGGCAACTGACTCACGCTTTGAAGCTGAAATTAGACGATTCATCAAAATTGATTCTTTTTGCGATTGTGAATGATCAACGTTTTTCTTATAAAATGACGTTCATCACTCCGATGAACGTTAATTTAGACATTTCATTGATGATGAATTGAATGAAAGCAAGAATGAACCATCAGCTTTACATGCTGGCTAAATGTCGGTTTAACACCTTCGCCAATAGTGAATATTGGCGTGATGATATAATATTTAGTACTTTCATCATTTCCCTGCTCTATGTAATATAATTTTATATGAGGGCGGTGCGCGGTGTAGCGTGTCTTCCGTTTCCATGGGTTCCTTCAAAAGAGGCGTGAAAAGGCATCTTGTGAGGCAGCAAGGTGGAGGTCGCTAGGCCTGCATCCTTTGGTGCTGCCCTAGCATCCTTTGCAAATGGGCTTATCTACTGCTTACCATCAGGAGGTGTTAAGTCATTTATTATAAAAAAAAAATTATCTAATATCACTAGCAATACTCACTTGCTTTCTTGGATGTTCATTATACATGTATTATATTATGTATATTCTAAATAATTATATGTATTTATCTATTAAATATATTTGTCCGTCATTTATTTATTTATTTAATAATTTATTGTACACAATAAAGAAAGAAATATAAAATGAAGAAATAAAATTACAATAGGTAGGGCTTATATCTATAAGATATCTCTTCCAACCCACCTGCGACAGGAGAAGTGCACAAAGAGAAAAACAAGTTGCGTGTACCTACTTAAAATTATTATAAGCATAATAAATTATATTATAATAAATAGCCTACTTATATTAAATGACTTTACTTATTTATATATATATAATAACTAAAATATATACATATATACGTAATATATACTTGCAACTAATATACATATACTTACATACCTACCATCGGTATCCGTAACATTTAATTGCTTAAAATGGGACTAGTTGATAGGTGTGAATGTCTGAGGATATTTATATTTATTTCTAGCTATGATCCTCGTTCACACTCAATCCAACTATTCATCAAACGTACTCCTAAGTTGTTATATTCTTGGTTATTGTCGTTATTGATATTCTAAAGGAAACAAAGGCACCTGTAACTGGAGCGCCGAATGCTCGCCGCGTTTATTGTTTCGTCTGAGGGCCCTTTGTTAGTGTTATGGTTTTTGTCTGAAGGTCACCATATACTTTTGAACTCGAAAGAACTTTATCTGTACAATAATAATCTTTACCTACGAAATTGTCGTTTTGTATGGAGATTTTGGTTTCTGTATTTTCCATACTAACATTTTTTTTAGATTTCTTCACAACGACAAATCCAGAGAATTCTTGGCATTTATATTAGACAACCTTTAGCAATATGTGTGATATCACTCTTTATAAAAATTATTTATCGTTTTTAAGTGAATGCAAATCAAATGATGTATTCGGGAGGCACTTAAAAATAGTTGTCTTCGTCTCTAATTGTAACGCAATTAAACTTACAACAAATTATCAAAACAAATCAAAACAGCTCAAAAATATGGTCTATTTTTATGGTATTATTTTATAAGAATAGTCTTAAACTTAATAGTTACAGACAAAATACTAAGAGAGGAAAAAACGACAATTTCATAGGTAATGACCTATTATTAGCATACAGGAATTACACTCAACTTACTATGTTCATACATTAAAACTTTTATTTAACATTGTGATGGAGGATGTCATTAGCTGCATGAAGCGATTTTTTGACTTTAAAATTTTTCGGAACTTTTTTTTTCATGAGTCATTTTGTCATGGCACCTTAAGACATCTTCTCATTCATTCCATTATGACTTGCCTGTTATTTCAATATTGTAGAATGTAAGAAAATTATGACAAGGGAGGATAGAACCCTTGCAGAGTTTCTTGCCTGTATCTTCTCTTGACAAGGCCTCCCGGTAGTGAACAGGACGAAAAAATGTAGAGGTGAACCAGTAGAATTATATAATTTGTTTGTTACTTTTGTAATGTTTTTAACGCGTCATAATAACTACTGGTTAACTAAATGATTAAATAAAGCAATTCATTTCATTGTGTGTGGATAAGTAACTCAATAAAATGACAATTCTATCACGACACTACACAGTATGAAAAAGATTCCGCCGAACCTCCTTTTTTTTGAGGCGCTTAAAAAGAAAGTTGGTTCCCACCGTTCTCAGTCCAGTCCATGCGTACTCTCTCCATCTGGGACTAGAACTACACAACTTCTTCTCCTTCGTCTTCTACTTGTAGTCAAGACTTACGCACGGCAGAGAAGAGCAGATATTGCAGATTCCGCGCGCATCTCTCAATATTCTTTTTTTATTTTATTGAGTGACTCAGCTGATGACTACACTCTGCCTGATTTTAAGCAGCACGTGGAGTCCAAACACGAAAGCAGCTGACACTGCATTAAAAGCACAGTTTTAGCCACTTCCGCCCAGCTGGTCCAAAAGATGCATCTTCACGCCTCGCTTGAAGGAACCCATGTTATAGGAAGGAGGAAACACGTTATTAAAACCGAGAGTGTTGGAAAGTAATAGACTCATACGTACATACAATAATCACGACTATCATCCCCAAAGGGTTAATCAGAGACTAGGCAAAAGCACCGCAAAAGCAGTCCATTGCCATATACCGCGCTTCACCAAGCATTCAGAGTGACAGGTGGTGAGCCCGTCACCGAAGCTATTGGATGGTTGTGCAGTTCTGAATCCATTAGTCCATTAGTTTTACAACACCCAAGGGAAGAGATGGGTTGATAGTATTCTTTTAATGAGCCACCACCACACGACTAATGGACTCTATGCGAAATAATAACTAAATAAATGAAATAAAAAGAAGAATCGCACGACAACGTATGTTAACAATAACCGAAATTTTAGAAAAGACAACGTCGTCGTAGAAAAATGTCTACCAAAATAAAAAAGAATACAACATTATTATAAACCTCTAAGAAGTTGGATTCAAACTACAATTGATTAAGTGATTCAAGATGAAGGTTTTATATACATAGTACTTATTATTTCGATGTTCACCATATTCATTTATGCGTGTTATAGAGTTATTCGTATTAAACCTGTTAGGAAATAATGAATTTATGTAAAATTCCGTTTTAGCCAGTTATTTTTCATGTCTATGTTGGCATTAGATACTGAATAATAAGAATGAAGACAGGGATAGCATGTCCAATCAAAAATATAACTTTCCAAATTCAGTGTCACAAGAAAAAATGGTCGTCCAGTTCTATTGTTTATGGGATCATTATTAGCTCATTAATCAATCAAAGACAAAAGACTCGGAACATGTGGGTCACACCCATGGTCAGACCAGTAGCCCACTGCTGATTTTTTTGGCTTGCAGATGCGGTATACCAACAAATTGCAAAATGTGAATTCCCTTAAGACATATTAAAATTATGAACAAATTTTTATGTGTGAAATGTACAGTCGAGTACAAAAATATGTATACACATTTTAAAGGTCTTTCGATCGAAAAGGACAATCTTTATTTTCTTCTAATACGAGTCATTTACTGTCATAAGTGGAAAAATATTTTTGGAGTTGATTACAATAAAGTTCAGATAGTAAGTAGGTGCGTATAATAGCAAAACTTACATGGGTAAAAATTTTAAACAAATATGATTGGAGAACATACACACACACATTATCCAATAGCCCAAACTATGGGTACGAGCATAATAGAGTAGTTATAAAGTTCCTTGCATACACCTTTTCCGCTTTATGCAATTGTCAGTAGGACATATTATGGGAAAAATGTATGATATTGATGTCAAGAATACGGTGTTGTGCTTGCCTGCTTTCATAATTTAAAATACCTAATTATTAACCTACTTAATTAAGTTTTAACTAACTAGGAGCTAGTCTTCTGCCCGTCTATTGCTCAGTCATAACTCATAACATAGTATTAGCATTCCGCCCCTATCTTCGAAGAAAGGTGGGCATGATAGTCCCCATGTAACAGGGTTAGAGCCTTCCGAGCACGTTGCCACAAACCGAGCATAGTGTAACAGAACTAGCAAGCGGTAATAACAACAATCTGTTAAGTTTTATTCAAACTCAGAGGTAGGGTTATGGAGGACGTGATTATGAGGAAGAGGTAATTGTCAAGTACAAATTTTGGGGACGCGGATGCGGAAGCGGATGATGAAGAGGATAATGATAATTATTTGTATATTCAACATACAAAAATTTCATTAAAATCGTCTAGCCCTTTAGGAGTGGTTCAGTGTGTGACGGGGTGAAGCCAGGGATAAAATGAAATACGCTGGGTCGTCACTTAGGTATTGTAGGTATATTGTTTGTTAAGGAATTAAGGCACAACTGAAATTATTATATAAAAAAGGTAAATTACACTGAAAACAAAACAATTTCACATTTAACATATATTAAAAAAGGGTAAGGCTACTTACAATAGTGCCTTAAAGAGACTTATAGACTTTGTTATTTAACAGGAACTGATCTTATGGGTTGTTGTAACTTTTAGTTTAAGCTTATTAAATTGATCATCACTTTATAAATATATTACAATTATTGTTAGCAGTGAGTCAACCTCTCTACGCGCTGACTCGGGTAAGAATGAACTTCGAGAACAAAACAAATAAAAAGAGACAGGCAGCAAATTTAAAAACGGAAACCAAGAGAAAAATGGCCAGAGAAGAGCGCAATGACAGCAACGAGTCGCTAATATAGCTATGGCGCCACGTTACAAGTGACATATACAATCCCTGTATCCCTGACATATACATTGTCAAGTTAAAAAAAGCAAGGAAGGGAGGAGATTCAAAAAGAATGTTCTAACTGCTTTTCTTGCCTAGCATGTCGCAAAAGGCGACTAAGGGCGTATTGGGTACTGGGTCTGTGATTGTGTAGGCGATGAGCTAGCCACTTGTTACTACTCTTTCATGATTTTTCATCTGACCAAACCCAATTTTTGTATGGCTAAGTGTGGTCTTAAGGAACACAGAGCTCCTTGGACTCTGCCTACCCCTTCGGGGATTATAGGCGTGATTTTATGTATGAGTAGGTATGTAAGAGGATGGGATGACTCGCTCGCTGCCCGCTCGGCTGCACATGCGCAGTAAAAATCCTCTTAAATTCCGCTTACATTTGAGGAAGCGATAGCGTAAGAGGAAGTTTTTACTTTTATTTATAACCCTACTCAGAGGCGTCGGTTGGGGCGCTGCTGTCGTATTAATAGTTGTTTTTTGATATTCTCACAGTTAAATAGAGTTTTCTCTTTTTTCAGGGAGATGCTAGTACCAGCCCAATACGCAGGCACACAGGGCGGCCTGACGCAGGCCCTGCTGCCGAACGCGTACTACCACCAGCTACAGGACCCCTCGCACTACTTGCATGGGAACGCACCCTAAGGAGCCGATGCAAGACTTGCAAAAACAAGGAGATTCGGGCTCGTGCTTTTAAAAGCAGTCTTGCAGTTTGAGTCTGAAGAGGAGCTCGGTGGCGTAGTGGTTAGTATGCTTTGGCTTTCGATCGAAAACAAAGCTACCTTCGCCATGGTCAGGCCGTGGATGGGTGACCCAACCTTTGTGATCTGGAGCTCCTCCGTGCTTCGGAAGGCACGTAAAGCCGTTGGTCCCGGTCGCTGTTGCGACCGTTTCTACGTAGTGGTGTTACGGCCCATACTCCTCATGTGCTTCTCCATTAGGAAGGTCTGTGCCCAGCAGTGGGACGTATATAGGCTGAGGACGAGGACGACGGAGCACAAATCCTTTCCAAGGGAATCTGATAATTGATTAGTAGATATATATCAATTTATCATTTCGTAATCTAAGGGCCTGTTTCACAATCGACTGGTAAGTTCCGAATAGCTCATTTATCAGATCATTTGACAGTTGTAATATGAAATTTATGTCAATTGAACTGCCAAGTACGCTATTCAGAACTTACCAGTCGACTGTGAAGCAGGCCCTAAAGCTAAAGAAATTTATTAACACACTACGAAATGTCATAAATTGTATAATTGAGAAATTGTATCATTGAGATCATTGAGACTGTTGTCACTGTATTGATATAGTTGTAAATTGAGCAGACTCGCGGCCCTGTACTTAAATAACATAATGGTATATATGTTTGTTTTTAAAATCGGATCCTGGTATATGACTATAGAGTTATTTCTACCGTAGCGCAGCAAAGTTTTTTTCAGCCACTTACCATCGGTTACTATGTTCGTTAACTGCACTGAACAAAAAATGTAAATATATTACACATTTTATTTTTCTTTGAGATTTTTTCTAAGGTTTTTTTTCTTCTGTAAATAACTAATAACTAGTAAGTTATGCAAAACTCAGTATAGTGTAGTAATTAGTTGTAAAGTTACAAAAAATCGCCATTATTCTAAATAGCAATATTAATTTTAGAAATATCTCCGTATTTGTAAGATTTTATTTAATTAATTACCGGAAAATACCTATGTTTTCCTACCTCAATTATTTAACTCAAAAGTTTATTTTATATTTTATTTTTAAATTACTGTAACTACTTAAATACGGTATAGTTTTATTATAAAAGGTATTTGTTCCTGATAAAGACTTAGGGTAAATTTATGAATTTTGTTTTCTTTAGTATGCTAAAGCAGAGTCGAAGAGTATCGAAACGTTATAACTTCTACCATGAAAATTCGCCCTTATTTTCACTAAATCTTATCAAAAAATAATATTATCTCCAAAAAAATAGAAAACTATAAAGTTAAGATACGTCGTCGTATATAAAAAACGTAAAAATGCCAGTCAATAATAGACTTCTTCTATAGCAAACGATCTTGGAGATTGAATTTCATCATCGTCATAATAGCCCACTGCTGGACATAGGGCTCCGCTAATGCACGCCAATAATAGCAATATTTTAATTTACTTAGCTAAAATGATATGTTGGTACTTATTCTACTGCGGATTTAATTTTAGTTACACAAATAAGCATTTTCCTACGAATCGGAAATAAGGCTGACAATTAAGCGTTTGCATTTTATTTATAATAGGTCCTTACCTATGAAATTGCCGTTTTTCTTTCTTAGTATTTTGTCTGCAACTATTAAGTTTGAGAGTATTCTAAAAAAAATATCTTCCTCTAAAAATAGACCATATTTTTGAACTCTTTTGATTTGTTTTGATAATCTGTTGTACGTTTAATTGTGTTAAAATTGGTCACGGAGACAACTCTTTTTAAGTGCCTTCCGAATATATCATTTGATTTGCATTCACTTAAAAACGATAAATTTTTATTTTTATGACGTGTGATATCACACATATTGCTAAAGCTTGTCTAATGATACATTCCAAATATTATTATCATTGGATTTGTCGTTGTGAAGAAAACTGATAAAATGTACATACATGTATACATACAATCACGCCTGTAATCCCCGAAGGGGTAGGCAGAGTCCAAGGAGCACTGTTTTCATTAAGACCACCTGAAAAAAATGTTAGTATGGATAATGCAGAGTTCCCCAAAAGCTCCATACAAAACGGCAATTTCCTAGGTAAAGACCTATTTTTAGTAACTTGCCTGCCTAGTTAGAATCAAAATATTATTTTTTCGTGTCGCGATCCCACTATAGCACATATTACTAAACGATAGTAAGTAAAAGAACAATACATTTTGGATTATTTTCGACATTATTTAGATATATTGTACAGTCGAAGAAGTTTGCTGTTTAAGAAGATAATTATTTTTAGAAAGCGTTAATTAAAATGTAATGAAATAAATTCAAATATAAAATTAATCACTGTATTAAAAAATATATAAATGACTGATTTAAATGATTACTTTTTAAAATAACGCCTCCTGAAAAATTACTGCCTGCATTCTCAAATGTCGGTTCATGGACTCGATTCGAAAGTCTCGTCCCGTCTCAATAAAAAGAGACGGGTTATAGATTCGACGATTTTTCTCGCCACTTGAGAATAGGGGTCTTATCTTGAGATTTCTCGACTGCTATTACTGTAGTATAGTGACTGATTTTTTTGTGATTCTTAGATCCCTTGTTCGTATTATAAGACTGTAAATTAGTATTACAGATGTTAATTGCATATCGTTTTTGTAAATATACCTACATAAGGTGCTGTTTCAGTTAAATCATTGTACTTATTCTAGTCTACAAGTGAAATAAAGTTCTATGAGAATTGTGGATTTTGTTTTATTTTTTTAAATGTACCTATTTGTTTAGTCAAAAAGTTAATTTCTCAGTTTTCCTCATAGATTTTGAATAAGCTGACGTGGTCTACGTCGATGCCTATTTGCATATACCTAGGTACAGTTTATAGTTCCCCTCGCACTGGGCGCATTGATTTTTTAATCCTCATTATCTTTGAATACACTGACACGCCCACAAGCACTGACCTGTAATAATACTCGCTGGACTGGTGGTCAGTACCAATTTATTGCGCCTAATTGGAAATCGCCATATTGGCGCTGACAGCAGTAGTGAGTGTACTTGAAACATAGACTTAAATAAATAGTCCTTCTTCGCCCCGTGGAGTTGCTTTGACAACCTTACTTATAACAGGATTACTGAGAAAGTCGTACTGAATATCTATGGATGTTAATTTGCATATCATTTCTGATAGATTTGCTTCTATCATTATGGTGTCTGTATGATATATTTTTTTTACATTTGACAGGTAAGCTCTTGGCCTTCATCTCACCTGATGGTAAGTGACGATAAGGCCGAAGGTGGAAAAGAGCTTCACCTGTAATCCTCATCAACCGAGGAACTGGCTGTCTTACCTCTGATTGCCGGAACACAACAATGCTTAAAACATTGTTCTCATGGCGTCAAATTAAGGTAAGACGGTGGTAGCTAGCCAGGCGGGCTTAGAAGCCCTCCCACCAACCAAACTGAGCAGAAAAACTTCTGCCACCATGGGGAATGGAACCCGGACCTCCCGATCAATACCCGGTGGTGTGAACCACTAGACCAAAGAGGCGGTTGGAATATTGGACCATTACACCACCACGCTGGCCTAATGCGAATTTCTGGGTAGCTAAACGGTTGTAATAGCGACTGGCACCAACGGCTTGATATATTTTCGGAAGCAAGGAGGAACTCACAATCACAAAGATTGGTAGTAGGTTAAGATGGTATGTCTAATAACAAGACACAAAAAACCGAGCCTCAGGGTTCAAACTAAAGAAAGATTTACGGATTTACAAAAAATATGTTTGAAACTCATTCTTTTCTTATCGGTTAGGATTAGGATACCACATGATAGAAGCAAATCTATCAAAATTGATCAGAAAAATACATCCTTAAATATTCAGTACGACTTTTCCAATCTTATTACAACAATGTAGTGTTATTTGTTGTAAGTTGGGGGTACATTACTTTATATCCTAGTTTGGGCTCTCAAAATTCGTTATTTAACTTTACTTATACACTTTTTTTTTGAAACAACAAATACTAGCAGTACGGACTTGATTCTTTGCCATCCTTGTTGTAGAAGAAAAAAAGTGTAACCCGTAAAAAGATTTTTCCTATAACAAGGGGTAAGTGTATGAAACACCGTTTCGTATAAAATTATAAATGTAATCCTTTTAGTAATGACATTTCGACATTTTCGTATTCATTTATATTTAATTAAAGCATTATATGCAACAGCTGTAAAAAATAAAAAAACTATTGGGAACCACTCAGAGTAAACAGAACTGGAGTAGCCTTTGTCTAACATTCCCCTCTGCCAAATGCACAAGCATCGGATGCTTGCACGTTTAATAAAACTAGTTGAGCCGCCATTTTGACAGCCATAACATTGTAAACGTTGCGGCGAACAGAGCTCCCGCAAAAATGCCTGCCTGTGCTGTTTTTTGTTGTAAAAATAAATAGAAAACATCGAGTATGCTAAAAGATGGTGTCACCTTTTATTTGTAATTAAAATTTTTACAATTTCATGATTATTTACTTCATTATTTCATGTTTTAGAATTCTACGATTTCAAATTTCGAGCGCTAGTCTCGTGGGGAGTGCGGCTGTGACGTTGTCAAAACGCACATCCCACGTGACTATTTTAAGCGTGTGTGTGCGTAAAATTTAAATTTGTGTGTCGAATTATGCATGTGTGCATTTGTAAAAACGGCTGGCTTTGAGTGTAGTGGTAACCTTACCCCCCGCAAGAAATGGCAGAAAAAAATGTTTGAGAAATTGACTAATGGCTACTCCAGTTCTGTTTACTCTGAGGGGAACCATGAACATTATTTACTTATCTGGTGCGAGATATATTAAAAAAATATTATATCCCATCTAGAGAGAAAACCCAATGTTACTCGCTCAAAACTTACTCCAAATTCATAAATATTTAGAGGTATGACAAAAGTTTACTTTTGTGGAATTTTGGGCACATATGTGCTTGAATAAGGGCAGCACTGATTTTGACATGTCATGTCATTGTCATGTAGGAATAATTTCGATATTTGCGTTTACTTTGTTTGTTTCCTACGTTCTACGTTTTAAATGTGAACTCTCAAAATTATATAATATTGCGATATTTGTGACTTAGTGCTTGGGTCTCCATCTCATAAACAATATTTTTGAAGACAAAAAGTTAACGATTCTGTGACTGATAAAAAAATACCATAATGTCGGAGTCCAAATCATTTGTGAACTTTTCATGTCAAAGGTGTTTACAGCCCTTGAAGTTAGACGAGTCTTTAAATAATTTAGGTGAGCATACTATAGCAGACTTGACGCTGCCGATAAGGAGGAATAATGAAGTAGATTTGGAGTTACAATCGTCGAGTTTGGAGCATTATGTGCCACCGTTTCGGATGTCAGAATCAGGAAACGGCGCAAATGGGTTCATGGTTATCTCCGACGGCTGGGAAACTACGTCTGTGGGTCATCAGCTTCATGTAAAAGCGACGTTGTTCGATTTGTTATCAAATAATTCGGATGTAGACCATCCCTTGTGTGACGAGTGTACCGATACTCTCTTAGAATTAATGGATAATCAACTTAGACAGACAGAAGCAGAGTGGAAAGACTATAATGACTATTTAAAGAAGTTAGAGGATGATAAAGAAGATTTGAACTTAGAAGGACTTGAAAAAGAACTTGAAGATTGGAAGCAAGAACAAACCAGGTTATTACAAGAATTATCTGCGTTACAAAAGGAAGAAAGAGCCATGAAGGAGGAAATTGAGATACAAGAGAGGGAGAAAGAGAGACTGGAGAAGGAACAGGATGTATATTGGAAAGAATACACAAGACATCGGAAGGATTTAATGTCAACTGAAGATCAGATAAAGTTTTATGAATGTCAACTGTCTTACACACAATCTCAGTTAGAGAAACTAAAGAAAATGAATGTATTTAAAGCTACATTCCATATTTCAGATTCAGGGCAGTTTGGGATTATTAATAATTTTAGGTTAGGACGTCTGCCCACTGCTCCTGTAGACTGGTCTGAAATCAATGCTGCGTGGGGGCAAACGGTCTTATTACTCTCCTCTTTAGCAAGGAAGATTAATTTTTCGTTCCAAAGATACCGTTTAGTGCCATATGGTAATCATTCTTATGTTGAAGTGTTAGAGGACCAGAAAGTATTACCGTTGTATGGTTCAGGTGGTTTTCGACTATTATGGGACACAAAGTTTGATGCTGCAATGGTCGCATTTCTAGATTGCTTGCAACAGTTTAAGGAACAGGTTGAGAAAGGAAATACAGGGTTCTGCTTGCCATACCGTATAGACAAGGGAAAGATCGAAGACACAGCATCCCCACCTCATGCTTATTCAATCAAAATTCAGTTCAATTCAGAGGAGCATTGGACCAAAGCATTAAAGTATATGTTGACTAATTTAAAATGGGCTTTAACTTGGATCTCATCTCAATTTAGTGAAGATAAAATAGAAAGTTAATCTGTGATTTTATTATATAATTAATTAGCTCTTTTATTTTTTTATTGCAACTGTGTAGACATATTTTTACTGATTTTTAATTGTTTGATTTTAGCAGAATTTATAGTTATATGTACCTTTGCAGATATTCTGTAGAAAATCTCCCTCTGTATATCAGCATTTAGTTACTTTTCGAAAAATAATCGCCAAGCAAGTAGACTAGCCTCCCTTGAGTAGCAATGTCCTAGAAATCATTGCTATGAATGTTTTAGTTTTTAACTGTTTGTAACCAAAATATTGTCTTATACCTCTAAAACGCATTCATTTTCCGTTCATATTTTTATGCTAATGGACAATCTGTAATGGAAACTGAATTATGTTGTCGAACTTTATGTATTAAAAAACAAAGTGTTACATTACAGTTGATTTTTATTTCACTGTCACTTTTTCTTATCTTGATGTATTGTATAGTTCCTAATGATCTATTTATTGATATGCATGACATTAAGAATATTCAGAAGTACTTTCTAACATATTTAACACATAAAATATCATCACTAAAGTTATAAAAAAAAGTTATTAAGATAACCTGAAACTTGTAATATAACTTATATTACAAGTTTTGAACAATTTCAAATGAAGAGCTAATTGCAGATTTATCATGTTATTTTTATAATTTGGCAAATTTTATCAGTGAGTTGTATTTTGCTTTCAGATTACAAAGCCTAAAAAACAGTATCAGATAAAATTATCTTTAATGATGAATATTTAGGTTTGTGTTATACGAATGAAATGAAAGGATATTTTAAAGTAGTAGCATGGTAATATTGTGTTTAAATATAATTTTGAACAAAACAAATATGAATATAGATCATTGTTATAATAACATGACATTGACATAATAATGTTGAAAATCAATATTAATTTTACCTAGTTCTGAGATATTTTAATTCAATTATCATTGTTATGTGCAACAATAAGTAATAATCATGCTATATACTCATTTATATATGGTATAGACTCATACCTATAGACTTATTTTTATATTGATGTCCAATGTTTTGTGTTATGATTCGAACATGTTTTAACACGTTCTAAATGTCATTCTATTCATGTACTTTTTATAAACTGTTATCATTCATTACCTTGTGTTATTACTGTTATACCCACCACAACTCAAATAAATTAATGTAATACACAATGTTCTTTTCTTTATTTTGAGATTTGATGCATTATTATGCAAGAGAGAAAATAATATTTGATAAGTTCAATAATCAATTTGTAATATGGTAGACTTGCCACTACAAATCAGTCTCACCCAGTAACTGTATCTAAAAAAATCGTATTCCCTAATTCATTGCTTGATATATCTACTTAATGGCGGCACTTCACTTGGCTTAGCGTATTCGCGTAGCGTTATCGTTGTGTTGGTAACGGGTCAAAGAACGGTTCAAAATACCTAAGTTCAAAATCCCTAAAATCAAAATACTTAATGGACTAACACCCAGTTGCAGAAACGAACTTTAAAATTTAATGTCGGCATTATCCCTAATGCTGCATTAAATTTATTTATTAAAGTGTCAAAAGAACACCTTAGCGTAGTTTTTACGTTGCACAAAACGACATTAGCACCCTATCAATGCTAAAGAGACATTAGCTAGAACTATTTTGTGTTCCAATTTTAAATTTAATGAGCTTTAAAGTTTTAATGTCTCATTAACAAATGTCGTCTTTAAAAAATCTTTGTGCAACTGAGTGTATATAGCTAAAACTTTAAATACCTAAGGCCCAATTGCGCGGTCGAGAGTTAGTACCTAACCCTGGAGCAAATATATTGCCAAACCCTGGGTTAGGCGCTAACTCTCGATCGTGCAATTGGGCCTAATGGACGCAGTTCTACCCAACACTCCTCGCTTCGCTCCGTAGTCGTCCCTAACGGAGACCTTTACTACTTCCTTCGTCAGTCACTCTCAATTGTTTTCATAGTCACTGATAGCGAGTGAGAGCGTGGACTGTATTTAAATGAGATGAAAGACGTTAAAAGTTGAAACACGGGTTTATTTAATAATTAATACGTAAAGCTACGACTACGTCCTGACGGCTGATCTGACAAGACAGCAAACAAAAAATACAGAGAAATAATAATAGACAAAATATATAAAAAGGAGGTAAAGTCTCAGTCTTCGCCAACAGTCACCTATCCAATTGCCTTATTATTTATAATTGATAATATGACAATGGTATAAGGCTGATGTTTGAATATATCTATCAGCCTTTTGTCGTCCACTGCTGGACATAGGCTTCCCCCAATGATCTCCACAACGACCGATCTTGCGCCGCCTGCAACCCAGCGACTTCCTGCGACCTTAATCAGATCGTCGATCGTCGGTCCACCCTACGTTGCGCCTCCCAGTACGTGGTCGCCACTCCAGAACCTTTCCGCCCCAACGGCCGTCAATTTTACGAGCAATGTGCCCTGCCCGCTGCCACTTAAGGTTCGAAATTCTGTGGGCTATGTCGGTGACCTTGGTTGTCCTGCGAATCCCCTTGTTTCTAATACGATCACGCAATCTATAAAAAAATAAACTAAGAAAGGTTAATTCATTTTAGGGATTTTGAATTTAGGTATTTCGTCCATTAGGTATCTTGAACTTTAGGGATTTTAATTATGTAGGTAACCGTTTTTTTGCCCGACTGACCAATTAAAATCATTCCCAATACCTAACCCATCCACGTATGCACTGTTATCGGGCAAACAACTTAAATACCTAATCCTTAGATGTGTGATCAAAAACCAATAAGTGTAGTGGAAACGCATTTTCGCCATGTGCGTTGTTTCACCACCATTGTGCAAATAGTCAATTAGACCGACCGACAAATAGGCTGTTTTTGAAGTCAAGAGCAAACCCATTGTAAATAAAAAAAAACTTAGCAAATACGCGAACACAATACGCCAAGTGAAGGGCCGGATTTTCATATATTGGTTCATTATTATGTAAATTCGTCACTTTAAACAATACGATGGGATAATTAAATATGTAGGTAGGTACATAAGTATGATTCGAAGCATTTTTTTAATATATTTTAGACTAGCTCTTGCCCGCGACTTCGTCCGCGGTTATAGTGGTTTTTTTACTATCCCACGGGAACCCTTTAATTTTCCGGAATAAAAAGTATCGAAGATGTTGACTAGGGATGTAGGGATGTAGGGAAATCACCATGTAAAATGTCATTGAAGCCCGTAAGAACAGACAGAGAAATATTTTTTTTGGGGATTTTCTCTCTTTTTACATCCCCCCGACTTGGTTTTAAGAATTTTTTTTTAAGTACAGACATTCGACCGCTACAGTATAATTATAATTATGTATAGATTTCATTTTACTGCAAGAGGTTGAAAACGAGTTTTTTATATTGCTAGAGAAATTTGAACACTTAACTTTTTCAATCAGATGAGCAGCAGAGCTGCTGTGATCCAAAGTTTAACAGGAGAAAAATTTATTCAAACATCATTATGACTAGATTATTATATTATTACATGATGTGTAAAATAATTATTGACAGCGACATCTAGCGACCTAGCGGAAAACCAAAGTAATGTTACGTCAGGCAATGAAACGTTTTCTATCTCCCTACATAGATGGCACTATATTCATTTATAATATTTTTGGTGAACTCAAAATAGCAAAGTATGGAATATCATTGCAGAATAGCGAATTATTTTCATACATACAAAAAATTAAATAATATTTGTGTTTTGGCTTAACATATAAAAATATTTATGTATTTTTATTATTTCTTCCAATCACTACTCGTGCTCTGAGCTCGTGCTGCGTGGGATCGATCCCCGCCGCCTGTATCATTGAGTTTAGTTAAAAGTAGTGAAAATCGAATAAAAACAACTTTTTGTCTCAACTTGTAACGAGGCGCCATAGCTAAATTAGCGCCTCGTTGCTGTCATTGCGCTCTTCTCTGGCCATTTTTCTCTTGGTTTCCGATTTTAAATTTGCTGTCTGTCTCTTTTTATTTGTTTTGTTCTCGAAGCTCATTCTTACGAGAGTCAGTGCGTAGAGCGGTTGACTCCCTTCTAACAATAATTGTATATATTTATAAAGTGAATCAATTTTTATAAGCTGAGACAAAGTTACAACAAACCACATTATCAGTTCCTAATTTATAACAAAGACTATGTTTCTCTAAGGCACTATTGTAAGTACCCTACCCTTTCTATAATATATTTAAGTGTTAAATGTGAAATTGTTTTGTGTTCAGTGTAATTTACCTTTTTATATAATTGTTTCAGTTGTGCCTTAAATCTTCATTATAATATACGGTACTTAAGTGACGACCCAACTGAATTTTAATTATCCCCGGCTTCACCCCGTCACAAACTTATACCCGGCTCATCTACGAAGTGTGAGTGCTGAGCTCTGGCTACTCCTTGGATAATAAGGCCGCCATTCACGAGCGTTCCATCAATCATTTGGCACGTAGGTTGACGCCACGCACCAGGCTCAGGGCAAGCGATAATCTTAAACAATAATTTTGCAACAGGACGTAGAACCAACCAAAAAGAATGTAAGCACCAACTGCTTTTCTTGTCTACTAGCATGTCGTAAAAGACGACGAAGGGCGTACTAGCTACTGGGTCTGTGATTGTGTCGGCGATGAGCTAGCCACTTACTTCTCTTTCACGATTTTTCATCTGACCAAACCCAATTTTTGTATGGCTAAATGTGGTCTTAAGGAACACAGTGCTCCTCGGACTCTGCCTACATTACAGGCGTGATTGTATGTATGTATGTACGTAGAACGACCTGACTTTATCAACATATAATTTCCTCCTACCTATGTCCTAGACCCATGACATTTATTTATTGTGAGAGTTACTGTTTTGTATAATTACCCCCATTTGCATGTAAAGTTAAAGAGCTAGGAAAATAGCGAATGTAATTTATCCACAAGAAGTCTGGACAGTATATATTTAGCTTTCCCAGTATTCCTGCAATGTCCTGGCTTTTCTATCGGAGCGGAAGAATGTTTATTGCCAATATTGTAGCCTGGAGGCTATACCTACAAGACAGCCATTTAAATTATAAGCCAGGGAATCTCTCTGGAAGGGTTGGAAGGGTAACTGTTAGCTACAACAAGAAATGCAAGTTATTTTATTATCGTTCTGTGTTACAGAGACTCTTGTTTGTATGTTAAGTCATCAGCCTAAATCCTACTACTAGGCACAGGCCTTCCTTCCTACGAGGAGAACGGAAACATCACCCTAGTGGTAGAAATAGTTGTAATAGCGACCGGAACCAACGGCCATTCAAGACATAACTTTACAAAGTTTTGGTCACCCATCCAAGGACTGACCATGGCGAAAGTAGCTTTGTTTTCAATATAGCCAAAGCGTACGCCGTCAAGCTATATATAAGATAATATAGATACATACATATATGTATAAATATACATAAACCTAATAATATATTCGTATATAATACCTTTAATACACCAGAACAATAAATTAATGAAGACGAAGAAGCATTTGATATAAAATGTGTTCACACGCCTTCCCTTTAACGAGAAGCGAGTCTTGGTCATCCTGACTTCGAAAGGTAACTCATTCCAAAGAAAGGAATAAGGAAAGCGGAATGGACAGTGTGAGAACCGTGAGATGGGCAATTCATCAGACGGTTATGAGAAGAGCGGAGATTTTTACTGTGATTATCACAAAGGTATTATGTTATGTGTTTACTACTGAAGATGGCATTAAATTTCAGAGTAAACAGAACTGGAGTAGCCATTAGTCAATTTCTCAAACATTTTTTTCTGCCATTTCTTGCGGGGGGTGAGGTTACCACTACACTCAAAGCCAGTCGTTTTTACAAATTCACACATGCATAATTCGACACACAAATTTAAATTTCACGCACACACACGCTTAAAATCGTCACGTGGGGTGTGCGTTTTGACAACGTCACAGCCGCACTCCCCACGAGACTAGCGCTCGAAATTTGAAATCGTAGAATTCTAAAACATGAAATAATGAAGTAAATAATCATGAAATCTTAAAAATTATAATTACAAATAAAAGGTGACACCATCTTTTAGCATACTCGATGTTTTCTATTTATTTTTACAACAAAAAACAGCACAGGCAGGCATTTTTGCGGGAGCTCTGTTCGCTGCAACGTTTACTATGTTATGGCTGTCAAAATGGCGGCTCAACTAGTTTTATTAAATGTGCAAGCATCCGATGCTTGTGCATTTGGCAGAGGGGAATGTTAGACAAAGGCTACTCCAGTTCTGTTTACTCTGAGCATTAAATGAATACGCCACGCGGACGACGAAGGCACAGCTAGTAAATAAATAAGCCGAGGTTTATTCGAAACATTTTGAAATACAAACTCTTTAGCCGACAAACTCCAGTTTAGTGAACCATTATCCCTTAATTCCAATGTTTTATGCAGCTAGAATTAAAGTTCCTCGCTGCAACTAAATCCACCCTGAGCCGCGTATCGTGTTCCGGAACACGGTGTTACTGCACCAACTTTTATAAATCCCCCGGGAATTATAGTTGGTAACGAGCGGATTCTGATCAGGGTTAAGGGTTGGTCTTGCTGAGGGTAGGTGATAGATTTTTTATAAAGATTGTTAGCTCTTTTACTGTCTGAAAAGGTGAGGATTGAATCAAACCCTCATCCCGACTTGCTCTATTCGAAACTGGCCCATACTTCATGGCTATAAAGGTCTACAATAATTTAGCAGCATTCAATATTTAAAGCATTCTCAAATCTATGCACAAGGGCATAGATTTGAGAATGCATTAGGAAAATTTCTTGTCAGTTATATTTGGCGAAAGATTTTCATAGTAGTATTAGGTCCTTACCTATGAAATTGGTGTTTTGTATGGAGATTTTGGGGAATTCTGCATTTTCCTTACTAAAATTTTTTCAGTTTTCTTCACAACGACAAATTCAAAGATAATAATATTTGGCATCTATCATTAGACAAGCTTTAGTAATATGTGTAATATCACACTTCATAAAAGTTATTTATCGTTTTTAAGTGAATGCAAATAAAATGAAGTATTCGGGAGGCACTTAAAAAGAGTTGTCTCCGTGTCCAATTTTAACACAATTAAACTTACAACAAATTATCAAAACAAATCAAAAGAGCTCAAAAATATAGTCTATTTTTAAACGAGGTAAATATTTTTTAGGAATACTCTGAATCTGAATAGTTACCAATTTCATAGGTAAAGACCCAATATATTATCTTACCGACCTAATTTTAACTTATGACATTCTGTTTAAAATTAAAAAAAATATTTACATTGAAATTGCTCAATCTACTAAATTTCCGTGTATTGTGATTTTTGTGTACTTATTTGCGAGTAATTCGTGTATTTTACAAGCTTTTATATAACTTGCATTGTATTTATGTATGTTGGGGTAAAATCTTGCAACTCAATTTTGAAGCAGTTAATATATCTTTAACCGATTGAGCTGGGGAAATAATAAAATAATAAATAATTCAAATAATTCTACATAAATCACGCTAATATAGTCTGGGCGTAAGCCGATAGCGCCCAACTATTGATAGCTTCTAACAAAAGCTGCCCACTTATAAAAAAAAACCGATTGAGCTGTAATTTTGCATGCATGTGTCAAAATCGAATGACTTTGCAATATTATTATGACTTGGAGCTGATCTGATGATGGACCTGTCTTATCGCCTTAACGAGTTAAAAAAAATGATTTTAAAATACTAGCTTTTATTACCTACTTTGTTAAATAGAACGAGTGTTACATTTAGAACTTTAAAAATGGAACATTTTAGAACATCTTTTGCAATCACAATGTAACAAGCTTTTATATACTTAACAAAGTAATAAAAGATTGATTATTAAAAAAATATTTTTTTTTATGTTTATTATGGTGACTTTGGTTATGGTAAGCAAAAGGTCCAAATAATTTTCTGCCATATCTGAGATATGCCATTGTAATTAAGGGTATTTAAACATTCTGCCAAACAATATTTATACCTTCTAAGTATTTTTTATGCCTTTCAAACATTCGTGTGAAGAAAATTATGCAAAGGGAACTTCGACGCATTTAATGCGTCGAAGTTCCCTTTGCTAGTTACTTTTCTAGTTACATTAAACTTGATACAGAAATTTAAACACAGCAAAGTCGTCGTTATATCTTTTAAGTTAGTTTTAGTTGAACATAAAGAAACATGAATCAACGAGTAAGTAAAACTCAAGGCAAACTTAGGTTCCCTATGCTGTGAACTTTAAGTAAGCTTCTTCAAGTTGTCTGTAACTTTGTCACTTAATTCTTAGTTGACTGGCACATTACTTAAACTAGATAGGATGGGCGTGGCCTAATCGCCATTTATCGTAATTTAATCGCTATAACCTGGGTCGCCCTTGCGAATTTTGGTTACCGGGTTTATTACATTGACCGCTTTGTATAAAAACAATGGGACTAACACTCAGTTGCACAAAGATTTTTTAAAGACGACATTTGTTAATCAGACATTAAAACTTTAAAGTTCATTAAATTTAAAATTGGAACACAAAATAGTTCTAGCTAATGTCTCTTTAGCATTGATAGGGTGCTAATGTCGTTTTGTGCAACGTAAAAACTACGCTAAGGTGTTCTTTTGACACTTCAATAAATAAATTTAATGGAGCATTAGGGATAATGCCGACATTAAATTTTAAAGTTCGTTTCTGCAACTGGGTGATTGACACTTTCCTAGTCACGATCGATCTTCTTAGTACATGGCCATAGATGACTCCAATATTGAATTAAATATTTAAACTCTTAACGCAATGTTTCATAATGGCCATGTATTATTCTTTTGATTTCAACGTGACGGCGTGGGATTTTTTTACATACTATACAGGTAAGATCGTCGCTTCATCTCACCAGATAGTAAGCGACGATAAGGCCGAAGGTGGAAGCGAGCTTCACCTCTAAATCCTCAACAACTGGGGAACTGGCTATCTTACCTCTGATTGCCGGAACACAACAAAAGCTTATAACATTGTTATTATGGCGACAAATTTAGGTAAGTCAGTGGTAGCTAGCCAGGCGGCCTTGGAAGCCCTACCAGCAACCAAACCGAGCAGAAAATCTTCTGCCTCATGGGGAATCGAACGCGGACCTCCCGATCACCACCAGGTGGTGTGACACACTATACCAGAGCGGCGGTTTAAAATTACGAAAATATTTTATTTCCGTAGATTATACATTTCACACGACTGTAAACCGTAGACCAGAGCCAAAAGGAATTCTTTGACAGATACACAGATGACATTTTACTACATTTAACTTAAAATGTATCATGATGTCGGGAAATATATATCCTTGTTATATACATAACATCCTAAGGCACCGGCTACAGAGAACAGACGCAAGGAAAATTAAAAAAGAAACCTTTAACAGAAGAAGAAAAGAAACTAGCAAGAAACAAAAAATGCAACTTCGATTTTTTCTGTATCATTCTGAAAGTTGATCTTATCTATTTGTCCAGATGATAAATATGCATTACATATCTTGTTTAACGGACAATGACTCAAGTCCAAATTTATTTTGTGGCTTTATTACTTAATCAATTAATATCAACAGCTCACCGTCACTTCAAAACAAACATTAAACACAGATAACAATGTATTATCGCGAATGGAATTTAATTTCACTTTCAACGCAAACGAGTTAAAGATAGGACGCGCGCGATGACACGGAAAGTGTTTGTGGTTGGTGTTGGCATGACGAAGTTTGTGAAGGTAAACACTGGAGGAGATTACCCAGAGTTTGCTAAATTAGCAGCATTAGACGCTATAAAGGATGCTGGAGTTAAATATGAAGATATACAACAAGCTGTCTGTGGGTATGCGTCAGGAGACTCCACTTGTGGACAGCGAGTGCTGTATCAGATCGGAATGACTGGTATACCAATACACAACGTCAATAACAATTGTGCTACTGGATCCAGTGCATTGTTCCTAGGCAAGCAGCTTATCGAAGGTAACATTTCGGATGTAGTTCTAGTTCTTGGCTTTGAGAAAATGAAAACTGGAATTTTAAAAGGCAATTTCACCGATAGGACATCACCACTAGACAAGCATGTTGCTAAATTAGGAGAGATGACGAAGATCGTTCAGGCGCCAATGACTGCACAGTATTTTGGGAACGCTGGATTGGAGCATATGAAAAAGTATGGAACGACTGCGATGCATATTGCGAAAGTTGCAGCGAAGAATCATAGACATGGATCGATTAACCCTAGAGCTCAGAGCAATAGGGTTTATAATACAGATGAAATTTTAAAATCCAGGAAGATTTATGGGCCACTAACGAAACTTGAGTGTTGTCCTACAAGCGATGGAGCAGGCGCTGCTATTCTAATGTCAGAACAGGCAGTTTTACGATTTGGACTTCAGAATAAGGCAGTGGAAATTCTTGGTATGGAGATGGCGACGGATACAGCTTCGCTTTTCAGAGAAAAGAGTTTTATGAAGCTTGTAGGCTACGATATGACTGTTAGAGCATCTAAAACTCTGTATGATAAGACTGGCATTTCACCGAAGCAAGTAGATGTGGTAGAACTCCACGATTGTTTTGCCACAAATGAAATCATTACTTATGAGGGATTGCAGTTGTGTGGGGAAGGTGAAGCGGGGAAATTTGTTGACGCTGGGGACAACACGTACGGCGGGCAAGTGGTGGTGAACCCCAGCGGGGGGCTGATAGCGAAGGGGCACCCGCTGGGCGCGACGGGCCTGGCACAGTGCGCGGAGCTCGTGTGGCAGCTGCGGGGCGAGGCGGGGGAGAGGCAGGTTAGTGACAACACTTACGGGACAGGTGCTGGAGAACCCCGGTGAAGGGGCATCCTCTGGTTAGTTTTAACTCCTTGGCAGGCACCGCGATCCAATAGGTTCGCAAACGATAGATGTTTTTTAATGTGTATCATTGATTAGTTAAGGAAAACTATTGTGATGTTACTACCTTATCTTAATTGCTCCTATAATGTTAAATATTGAGGTAAGAAGTTATCTAGGTGCTCCTCGTGATAAAAAATTACCTAACTAAAGATATGCGTAGGTGTATTAACATCTCTACCTACCCCTTCGGGGAAAAAGGCGTGATGATATGTATGTAAATAAATACGAAGTCTACAAAACGGAGTATCTTCTTGTGTTTCCTCATTTCAACAGCCCTAAGTTACATGAGCCGCGATATAATATTAATCACGTTTTTATCTCGCACAATTGTTAAATTCTATTGTTCTTTGACAATAGAACGTGATAACCCGATATATATCAAAATTCGGTATTCATGCAAAAAGGGTTTGAGCCCTTTAAAAATATTGACAGGTCACACTCGTAAAATATTCGCGTGGGGCGTGGTAGCTGTTCAAACCTATTTTTGAATCATCAATCATGGTAACTATATATTTCTAATAATAAGTTTATTCCAGCATCATTAAGTTTTGACAGCCATTTTTGACAGCAAATTTGTCTTATTAGAGGAAAATAAAGATTGTCACCTCTAAAATGACTTATTTTTGTACTCGACTGTACCTACGTTTGATAATCGAGTAGAGTTGAGTCAGAGGTACTCGGAGGTAGAGAATATAGTGGGTATCTGTCCTATACTGTTTACATTAATGTTAAACAAACGTTCATATTTTACCACAGGTGGAACGAACTATTCACACCTTTCTACAAGCCCCCTTTTAAGCAACTAATGCTGATTGTGTTATGGACGGATATATATATATATATATATATATATATATATATATATATATAACATTTGCCCCCACCGGGGATCGAACCCAGAACCTACATTAAAAATCTTCCTTTATACATAATAATGTGTGTCGCGGTCGGTCACGGAACGCTCTAGTGGAAGTAGAATATTTTTTTGCCTGAAACGGACCTAGATTAGCACGGTCATGGTCAGTACAGACTCACACTAGAGACCTAATGTAAAAATATGTACAGTCAAGTACAAAAATATGTGTACTCATTTTAGAGGATTTTATTTTCTTCTATTAAAGTCATTTACTGTCAAAGCTTGTAACATATCTGCTGCTATGACAATAATTGAGCTCAAAAAATATTACAACTGAAATTATGAAAAATTATAATCTATATATATCTACCTATCGCATATTGTCGTCCATTGCTGGACAAAGGCCTCCCCCAATAATTTCCACAACGACTTCATCCAGCGACCTACCTTCACCTTTACTTAGCATCTAATGTCTTCTGACCAATTTTTCAATGTACTATGTCGTATTGCATCTGGTATAAATATTTTGCTTTATTATTGTGCGTTGGCTTGCATTTTACGATTAACTAAGCAGTCTTATGAATATTAAATTTTTAATAGGTTTTCTTGCCGAGACAAGTAATTAAAAAATGCTAAACATCTTCAAGATTGAACATCAGTTTGTAACTAACTATAAAATATTCTGAGTACTTAGTAACTTTAAGAAAACAAACGTAGTCTAAGGGCCTGTTTCACAATCGATAAATAAGCTACTGTTAAGTAAGCACCCATCTTGCGTTTCACAATCTCTGAGTAAGGCTAATCACACATTATCTGTGAAACTTTCAGTATGCTTTTGGAGGGATATAAGAAGTAAATTATTTTTCAAGTAACTAATTATAATTTTACTTATCGATCGTGAAACAGGCCTTAAGGACGGTACTGCAGAACCCAAACATATGCGTATAAGCTATTGGATGGTTATGCAGGTCTAAGGCCATTAGTCGCCTTTTACGACACCTAAAGGAAGAGATGTGTTGGTAGTATTCTTTTAATGAGCCGCTACCAAAGAGAAACTTATTCTTATTTGTAGGTACTTGTTATTTTACTGATAACAATTACTAAGGCATTATCTATCGGTGGTTCGTATTTAAACCAATAAAGATATGCCCTTTCATCTTTAAGCCGTAATATTTGTTTGTGTAAAGTTTTCTTGCAAACGATAATCTTCCTTATTATGATGTAATATTTTAAGCCGTACGTAAAAACTTTGGTGTTTAGAGGGCAATTAAAAGTTTTAAGAAAGATTTATGAGTTAATCAAATAGCACGAGAAGAACGGTGGTGTAGTGGTCTGAATGTCTTAGTTTCGAACAAAGCATTTTCGCAATGGTTCCATCTTGGATGGTTTCTTACTTTGTTACAGGCTCGCCCACAGTGTGGGGACCTGAACATAGCCAGCGAAACTTCTATGATAATGTTGTTGATCTGTTAGTAGCACAAGTCACTTTGTCCTCTGTCTATATAAGTCCTACAGGGTGCAGGCCTTCCTCATGGAGAAACTAGCCCATTTCTGGTTGGCGGGTAGAAACGGTTGCAAATAGACAGGGACAATGGCTTAATGTGGTTTCCGAAGCACGGAAGAGTTCGAGATCTCAACGTTTTGGACATCCATTCACGGCCTTACCATAGCGAAGGTAGCTTTATTTTGTAAAAAAAAAATAAAAGGTGCCAATAGAAAACCAGCGTCAGGACTCATAAACCTGACATCATGCTGAATTGGCTACCTGTCTTGGCACAGCTGTGAGACAGTTTCAAATAGATATTTACTATGTATTCCTGTATTTTTCTTCGTTTGTGTGTAATATAGCTATGTATATATTCTTTATGTCCGTATAATGTCTCGTGTCTGTGTAGGAATAAATGGTTTTCTTTCTTCATTCATTCTTTTCTTTCTTTGTTTTCGACATCGAAAGCCCAGTCGTTATCCCCCAATAAATAGATTAAATGTTGAGTCATTATTTATTAATAATGTTTTTTACCATTGTTGACAGGTAAAAGACGCAAGAATCGGACTGCAGCACAACCTTGGATTGGGGGGTGCTGTCGTCGTCGCGATGTACAAGAAGGGGTTCTCTGACACACAGCCGAGAAAAATAAACAAGTCGAAACTTTGAACGTGATTTTATTTACGACACTTATTGTGAAAGTCATTGGTGCTCAACATGTTTCATATTAGCCCCAGGATTTGTAATAAAATTAGGGGGGTCAATATGATGAAGAGGAACGATTTGCTCCTCTCTTGCGTACCTTTCCTATAGTTGCTTTTACAAATAACATTATAATAATCTGTTGAAGAACCCCTTTTTTTAAACACCACAACAAAGTAGCGAAAGACTGTTTAGTAGGTATGTTTGATCTTGCCTTTTTCTATTTACTATTCCTTTATTTCTTATTTAGGGTGAG
The DNA here is from genome assembly GCA_910589355.1 of Parapoynx stratiotata. Classification (NCBI taxonomy): domain Eukaryota; kingdom Metazoa; phylum Arthropoda; class Insecta; order Lepidoptera; family Crambidae; genus Parapoynx; species Parapoynx stratiotata. Next base: position 3,878,486 of record OU342483.1, read on the forward strand.
ATAACATGAGAAATACTCTATAGCATAACATAACATGTCATCACGCCTCTTTCCCCGAAGGGGTAGGCAGAGGTGTCAAGCACCCACATTTCGCCATATATGTTAGGTCCCCATGTAACAGGTGGCGAGCCTGTTGCCATGCACCGGCACAATGTGAGGCAAGCGATATTAATACTAGAGTTGAAACTAAGGAAGCAATATTAATAATAATTTCTATTTATGTTTTATTTCCTTACCAATTTGCATTAGAGGTAGTTGATGGTTCCTACCACAGATATGGCGCAAATGCATGTACTGAGCGTACATCAGAAAAACTTCCGAAAAACCCCGACCAACCGTCGGGGTTGGCCGCGGATAACTAGTCTCGCGCGTCCGAATGGCTTGGTATTATTCAAAGCGCAATGGTACAGGCTGGAATATACATACATACATAACATCATGCCTCTTTTCTGGTAGGGTAGGTAGTGATTACAGATTTCAGGAATATACAATAAAAATAGGTAGGCGACCTTGCGCAAAGAGGCGTTTTCCAACTCTGCTACTTACATATATACATACTATTATCCCCGAAGGGTTAGTCAGAGACGTAGTAAGCGCTTTACCAAGCAGTGACTGCACTCAACGTGACAGGTGGTGTACCCATCGCCGCTATAAGTGGATGGTTGTGCAGTTTTAAATCCATTAGTCGCCTTTTACGACACTCAAAAGAAGAGTTAGAAGAGGTAGTATTCTTTTCATGAGCCGCAACCACACGATTCTACTTACCGCCAAAAAAAGTTTGGGAACGCCTGGCTTTTTTCAATTATCTCTACCAATTAACCAACAGATAATCCATTAAGTTGACCGTGAATCGGTTTTAGTATCGCTTCTTTTAGTGTTTCTTTGACTATGATAATAACATGGTGCATTGTATTTTCGAGTTTAACATCTCTGGTGATTGGTCAGAAGTACCCAAATTTTTTTGATAATGACGACTTGCAGGTTTGTGTAGAATTAAGGAGGCACCTAGCGGACAGCTTCTTTACCCCTAGTATAAGTTTTCATTGTAAAGAACTGAACTTTGTAAGTTGCGTTCGAATGTGAGTTTCTATGGGAAACGCATAGAAGTATTAATATCACTATACACTACATTGTTTGCACATTTTAAAAATTTACATATACGTCTATAAAATCACGCTTAGTCCACATGATACAATCATTGCATAATAAGTAAAATTGAAATAAATGACTGAATAGATAATAAAGCTGAAAGAAAAATTAAAAATTGTTTAAATTATAATTTATAGGAATTGTCACATAAAATAATTATATTAAAATGTATTAATTAATTTTAATCATGAACATAGTAAGAGAGAATATTAAATGGTCATAATAATAATATCAAGAAATAATTTGTACCTAACAATAGTATGTTTAAAAATTGTTACTAACATCTATGAGCTTGTGCTTGAAATAAAAACATTTTATTTATTTATTTATACACAATACAGTTGATGTGGTTGGAAATTTAAGGTATATACACTTTATTTACTTATTTGGTTATATCTTTACTCTCAATATTCACCCCACATAATATTCCTTAAACTGCCGGAACATGGTTTCCATTGTGAAAATCACGTCAAAAAAAAAAAGAAAAAAAAATATACCTCATCCAAGTAGCACCACAGTGTCTGCCATCGATCGTTTGACGCCAAACTCTCCCAAGATGCATTGAAATGCATTACACTAGCATTTCAATGCAAACTACTGAAGAAATGAAATACTGAAGACTTGGCTGTATGGGCTTCGTTCCCTTTGCCTTCCCAACATGGGAGAATTTTACAAAAAAAAAATCTTTTTAGTTGGCATACTTGGCATATAAAAGACAGTGTTAGACTTAGAAAAAGAATGATATAGAAATGACATACGCGTACACCCGTAAAGGACAGAAATAAAGTATGTATTAAAACTATGTTGCTATGCTAATAAAAGTTTTCCTAATAATCATAATGTTAATAAATAAGCAGTAACATAATTATTTGGAAAAATAAAACACTTTTGTATTGTTGTTATTATTTATTTTTTATTTTATTTTATTTTTCTTGGGAGAATAAACAGAGCGTAGAGTCTTGCGAAAGAATCGGCTCTCGGAATGCCTAGAGCACATGCGAGTGTTTGCAGTTGGATTCCAATTTAGCCTTCCAGTAGCTTTTACCCATCCATCACGCACTTTCTCATCGTTAGGGAACCTAAAATATAGATAAATAATATAAACATTATAATGTTTGTATAAGGCTGCCGTCCAGCATACGGTGATAGTTCGATCCCCGCCTGGTGGCAAAACAAAGTTTAAAACATATCTTTAATGTACCAGGCTATGTTTCTAGTGTGCAAAACGTGCAAAATGTGTAAGTAGACAATCTATTAAGAATATTTAAAATAACTAATTTAAAAAATTTCCCTTTCAGAATGGGTAATTTACATTTTCTTTGACAGGTATCCCTAAAACGCATAAAACCCGGCAAAATTCAGATAACACTTAAAATGGCAGACCCCCTTGACTTTCGTTGACGTTTTTTCTTAGTCGGCAAATACGATAAAGCAATAAATTTTCTTTCGCTATTTATCGTATTTTTCACGCTATTTTGTACACGATTTAATGTAAATAAGCGGTAACTAGTAATAGTACACTTAGTGATTTAGATAAAACGATGAAATATGGGACTTACGTGTGAAAGGTTATGTTTTCGTGTTTTCGTTCACTGCGACTTTTACAGCCGATAATGCATCACTGTACCATTGTTGAGAAAGGTAGTGGAGTAAAACCCATTAAATACTTGTATGGTAATCAATAATAACAGTCCAAAACACAATATTTCACAAGAAACACAAATTACTGTTTGGCACATACGGTACGTGTCAGACAAATAAAAACACGAACTCTAATAAGGACAGAAAATAGTATACCTATCTCTATCGCACTTAGGAAAATTGTATTAACTAGCTTGTTCGCACTTGACCTTGTCATCAGCAATGACATTTCTAAGGATCCTTTTTCTAAGGTGTTAGATGAATTTTACTAGCTTCAAAAAAGTGTGACAATAACAAAACAAATGAACAAGTACTTAAAAACAATAAAAATACTTTTAATTCTTTTATTATCTGGATCATAATGATGTTTTTTATTTAATTAGATTATAATTTAGAGATCGGTCTGGGTTGTATGTTGGCAAAGCCTTTTTTGTACATAGTTAAGACGACAGCTCCGCCAAGGCCCAGGTTGTGTTGAAGAGCAATGCGAGCGTCTTTCACCTGAAAAAAAACAAATACTTAAATAATCTTGTACTTAATTAAAACGCTATAAACATTATTTTACATAGAGTCTCTAACTTGTTTATGTAAAATTTTGTATTACAACTTATATTGAAAGAGATTTGAAAGAGAGTTTTTTCACGCCGTATGTATTCAGCAGTTTCAACACATTGACAATTACATTGTAGCAACTATATTGTACACCACTTGTACTCACTGGTTCCGAAATTCGCCAATAGATGGCGCTAATCTGAAATCTCTATATTGGAACAAAATTGCCTACGTCGTCGTCGCGACGCGTCGTCGACACAGTAACAGAACAAATTATATTGATAGATTGAAAAAGTTCAAAATAAACTTAAATACTAATATGGGATAAGATATTGTTATATTATTGTGATTTAATAGCTATCAATATTTATCATTGCACCGAGGATTTCGTTTATCTATCTTAATATAAGCTGTAAAGTTAATCTATTCAATAGTATTATAAATCCATATTAAATGTGCCCTTTGAACGGACGACATTTGGAATTTGATCTTTGCACTATGAAAGTCATTAAATGACGTTTGTTGATTCACCAACGAATCTAATGACTATCTCTATGATAGAATATTTTTTCTAGGTTGCTATAATATATCGTCGTTGCGCCTGACAGATTCCATATGTGATATTCACAAGGTTTTGGGAAACAATAAAAAACATGTTATTAAAATAAGGAACAGATATTATCTGTTCCTTATTTTAATAACATGTTTTTTTATTACAATAACAATAACAGATATTATCTAGTTATGGTACCCCCTCGCCCTACCGCTCTAGATTAGAGACGGCACACGCAGCATTTAGTATTGTTATCAGAGCCACATCCTTATGGATACGGGGAATGCTGCGGTTGCTGTAGGTACGAGCCTTCATTATAACTTCAATGAAAGCTCGCACCATTACTATTTGGTTCGGCCTACACATCGGTCGTCCATTTTTAATCACTAGTTCTTAGAGCCTCAAAATCGGCTACATAGTTTTAATATATAGTTAATAATTAAAGTCTTGTGAATCTTTTTAAAAAACTAATTAAACGCTTCCGAAACTTGACTGGCGCAGCCGGAGCGGATTTTTATATAAGCGATTTTCACTATAAATTTGGTGTCCAAATTCGCCAAATTAGTAAAAGTACGCGATTAAAATCCGACGAACCAAACAAATTAGTCAAGAGGCGAAAAACCAAAGAAAATGGGAGTCATCGGTTGGTGAGTAAATCTTTTTGCCTTCCTTTCAATTCCATTTTCCCTTTGTTTTTTAAAAATTGTTACAAATTTGTTATATGTGAGATAAAACTTCGCTCTATATAACTTTGATCTGGTTTATCGTATAAAACTCTACGTAAACTATAGTATATAAGAAAGTTTATAAATGAAAATAAATAATGAAATATTGATATTGAAATATTGGAAATAAAATATTAATTGTGAACATTTGATATAACTCTCAAAGTTCTTTGTTTAAACAGTATAATTTTGATAAAGCCAAACTGGCGTAATTTACTTAAAAAATTTTAATTTTTGTTTTAACATTTACATATATTTTGTATTATTGAAATTGTGTTTAGAAATAAGTTTTATATTTTACGATTTATAAGTTACAAAAAGTTCTGTGTAAAGAGTTTTTACATTTTTCTAAATCAAGCTCGTACTCAATTTTGCTATATTATTATAGTTAGATTCAGTAATATTCGCTAATTTTTAAAATGGAAGCCCAACCCCAAGAACAAGTTATCGCTATTCCGAGCGAAATGTTAAAATTAATTCCCACATTCGGTGGAGACAAAAGACAGTTAAATCTATTTTTACGTAAAAGCGAGTACATAATAAGTAAATACCGTGGTAACGACCAACAAAATTTATACGTATACCACGCTATAACAAGCCGTCTTGTAGATGACGCCGCAGCCCTCTTATCAGAACGGGAAGACGTAATTACTTGGTCAGAACTTAAAGCCCTATTAGAGCAACATTTTGGAGACCCGCGTAGCGAACAATGCCTATGCATTGAGTTAGAATCATTAAAAATTAAACAAAGCGAGTCATTCTTAGATTTTTGTAACCGAGTTCAAACAGTAAGATCCCTGTTAATTGCCAAGGTAAATATATTAAACGACAACGAACTCAAACGCGCTAAGATTTCTATTTATAACAATACATCATTAAATGTTTTCTTGTATAACTTGCCCGCGCATTTAGTTAGAATTGTGAGATTAAAAGCTCCTACTACATTAGAGGACGCCCTCAGTGCAGTTTTAGAAGAAGTAAACTTTCATGAACAATATACGTCACGAAATAAGATTTATAATAATAATCAGAATAATATTAACAAACCCCAGAGTTCTATGGAAAATACTAAACCTAATTTCGTAAATTCCCCTACACAAAATAATCATAACTTTAACAAATTTAAATTCGGTGTACCGCAAACTTCGCGTCAACCACAACAATTTAATAGAAATTTTAATTTCAATAATAATAATAATAGTCAGCAAAATCGCCCACAATATGGATACCGTCCGCAATCAGTAAATCGTCCCCAACAATTCGGATATCGACCACAATTCGGATATCGACCACAGTTCGGATATCGCCCACAATTACCCCAAAACGCTAATAAAACTATGACTCCACAACAGTTTGGACAAACTAGACAACCTATAAACGACGTGTCTATGAGAACCGCTATTCCAAGACAACACGAAATAAATTTACTTAACGATACGTACGAAGACAGTATCGAATATGATCAAAATTATGACTTTTATAACGAAGAAAATTACGTTGACTATGACGAGAACTTACCTTTTGAAGAAAATCTCGATGAAAATTTAGTAGCTCAGGATTCTCCTGAAAATTTTACTATACCAGCCTCGAAAGACCTGAAACCATAGAAATTAATTGTGATCCAACTTTAAAATTGCCCTACATTTATATCCCTGAAATAAATGCTAAATTAATGATCGACACAGGTAGCACTCGATCCTTTTTCAGTCCTAAAATAGCATATGAATATTTTTATGACTATATTCAACCTGAAAATTTCCAAGTAGTCAGTACGCATGCTTCTAGTTTTCACAATGAAGTAATAGAAATTCCATTGTTACCAACTTTTAAATGTAACGAATACCATAAGTTTTATTTATATGACGTCGACTCACGTTATGACGGTCTTATAGGCAATGACCTATTAAACCAATTAGATGCCGTAATAGACTTGAAAAATTTAATATTAAAAACTAGAAACTCTATGATACCTATTATTAACACAAACTTAGATTATCCAATTGTAATTCATCCACGATGCGAACAACGTGTCAAAGTTCCAATTGACCAGTACTCAGGTGAAGCTATCTTAGAAAGTAGAGAATTTAGCCCAGGCGTACGAATGCCTTCTGCATTAATTAATTGTCATAATGGATATGCTAGTACTGTTATACAAAATGCCACAAATAAGAAATTCATAATGACATTTGCAAAACCATTATCTGTAGCAAAACATAACACACAAAAGTGTAAAGTAAATTTTACTAATAACTTATCAGAAAAACGCGTCGATAACCTATTAAATAACAACTTAAAGAAACTACGATTAGATCACACTAACTCCGAAGAACAAATAAAAATAACTAATTTATGTAAAGAATATAAAGATATTTTCTATTGCGACCAATTACCTTTAACATTTTCAAATCAAGTTAAACATAAAATAAGAACTAAAAATGAAGATCCAATTTTTGTTAGACCATATAGACAGGCCCCAGCGCAAGCTGAAGAAATAAATGGAAAACAGAATACTAACGCAGATGCACTGTCGCGAATTAAAGTAAACGCATTAGATGCCTCAGATAATCAGTCTATGATAGTGAACATAGATAAAAAGGACCGTAATAACTCATCTACTATGTCCATATCAGATGAAAGTAGAACAACCTCAGTTATCACTATTTCAGACTCTGATAATTCGAACAAAAATATAGAGTATCCCGTTAGATCTCCCTCAGAGATAAGTAACGCTTCTCAAACTATACATTCAGCATTAGATATGGAATCGTTAGGAATACCTATATTACACGAAGCAATCGATACAAAACCTAATCAAATTTTAGTATTTTTCTGGCATAAAAATGAACCACAGATAAAACATTTTAATAGAGAAAAACAAAAGATTATAGAAGTATTTTTGCCATTAAATAATGAAACCTTAATTAAAGATTTCCTCAAAGAATATATCAGACCTAAACTTAAATATTTTATCTATTTTGAACATCAAGAACACCGTAAGCAATTTAGCAACATTGTAACACAGTTATTTAAAAAGAATATGGTTCAACTTTACGAATGTACAGAACGCGTTGTATGCATAGAAGACGAAGGCGAACAAAGAGCCGTTGTTCTTAAACATCACGAAGGTAAAACTTGCCATCGTGGAATCAAAGAAACCCTTGTTCATTTACGTAGAAATTACTACTGGCCTAAGATGCAAGAAACAGTAACTGCTATTATAAACGCATGTGAAGCTTGTAAAAAAATGAAATATGATCGCAAGCCATTGAAACCCGTATTACAATTAACACAGACTCAAGAAGCCCCTTTTCAAGAAATCTTTATCGACTTATTTTCTATAGAAGGAAAACAGTACTTAACTTTAATAGATGCTTTCAGTAAATTAGGACAATGTATTGAGATTAGTAACAAATCTACTCCAGAGGTAGTTAGAGCTCTTGTTAAATATTTTTCATTTTACGGAACCCCTAAACGAATTAGTGCGGACCCCGGAACTGAATTTAATAATGAATTAATGAAAGAATTTTTATGTTTACACAAAATAGATCTTCACATCGGAACCCCAAATAACCCAAACTCTATGGGACTTATAGAAAGATTTCATTCCACGATTATTGAGATATATAGGCTTGCTAAATATGAACAAAAGTGTACCGACGCATCATCTGTCATGACATACTCTGTGATGGCTTATAATCACACTATTCATTCCGTTACCGAATTAACACCATTTGAAGCAGTTTTCGGGCATACTGACTCAGAAAATCCATTTAATATTAATTTTGAGAAAACTTATATACAGCAATTAGTTAAAGATCATGCAAAGCGAACAAAGTTTTTATATCAGTATATAGCAACTAAAATGTTAGAAAAGAAAGAAAGCATTAGAAAGCAACGCGGAGGCGAAGAGAATATAAGCCTTTCGCAAGGAAAAGTAGTTTATGTTAAAGATACTAATAAGCGTAAAAGCAAAGATAAAGAGCGATATCATAAAGCGGAAATAACCGGCGAAATAGATAGAAATATTGTCCCTATTAAAACGCACGGACGTATAACTAAAGCCCCAATTAAAAATATCAAACGACCTCCACAGGTGGAGTGTACTGATCGTGACGCCGGTGCTGGCCCTTCATCTGCACCGCCTTGACGGAAACCCAGGACTTCTTCCTGTTAAGGAAGGTCAAGCTTATGTTGAAATAGATAACTGGACTATTATAAAGACCTTACATTTAGATAACATTTATAACGACTTAATTTTTGTGATTTCTAAGTATACTGAATTTAAGAAAATGTTAGATTTAAATAAGCCATTTCCACATGACTTTATCAATATGCTAATGCACTCTGATTATATTCGCGATTTAACTATTAATAAATATAGACAATTAGTTCCACAAAAACGTTTTAAACGAGGTATTTTAAATCCTTTAGGCTCTCTTATAAAAATAATTACAGGCAATCTTGATCATGAAGACGCTTTAAAATATGAGCAATTAATATCTCTCGCTAATCATAAGCAAACGTTAACTTCAAACAAACTCACGATAGTCTCCAAGATGTTAGATAGCCTTATTAACGTAACTGAGAAAGTAAACGAAAATACTATCACTTTGGATACACGCTTGAAAAAGGTGGAAAGTTCATTAAAGGATTTAATTAATAAAGAGAGTAACTCTATATTAGCTTCGTATATTTTAGGATTATATAGTTTGTTTATAAGTACTTTTCATACAATTTATATTCATTTGAGCGAAATTGAGACAGCTCTAGCATTAAGTAAAGCTTCTATATTACATCAGTGTATAATTAACTCTACAGAGCTGTTAGAACATTTAAGGAATATATCTATTACAGAAAATCTTGTTTATCCTGTAAATGAAAATAATCTTGTTAGTTTAGAGGAAACATTTACTGTAAAATCTTATATAAAGCAAAACCAGATCACGTTTATCATAGAGATTCCTCTTATCGAGAATAATACTTATAATTACCTAAAATTGTATTCCTTACCTATTTTCCATGAACCTGAAAATAAAACATTAACTATATTTCCTAAATACCCCTACCTTTTGGCAAAAGGATTGAAATACTTACCGATCACGAAGCCGTGTCGCCCTCTTGCTGCTGGCGACCACCTCCTGTGCTCTGATGGAAATAGAGCAATGAATCCAGAGCTTACCTGCGTGGAACAGCTGATGAAGTTCGACAGCAACCTTAGCCGCTGCCAACAGCATCCTATCAACATAGAAGATGTCAAAGTGCAGCGAGTCAATACAGATAACTACATTCTGTACTCCCGGTTGCAAGTTACACTTGTCAAGCACTGCAACGGCGAAAGGAGTAACTACCAGGTGAAAGGCACCTATCTGCTTACGCTCGAAGATCTCTGTGACTTCGAAATACAAGGCATCCAGATTCACCATCGTCGTGCTTTCACCGAGATAGAGGACATCGTACCGATTCCAGTTATAAACCTACCGCAGTTGCGCACGAACACGTCACTATCCAGTTCGCGTGCACTCAACATGAAAGATGTCGGCTTGGACGAGATCAAGTTTATGTCGCACGCCTTGAAAAACAGTGAAGTGATCAATAGTGCTCTTGATAGAGAAACAGACTCTAACTTCAGTGTTCTAGTATATGTAAGCCTATGCATAATTAGTATAGCCATTTTTGTATTATTATATTGTAAATTCCATAAAATTGTAAAAATTTATATTGCTTCTAGGCAAAATCATCGGAATCCTGAAATCGGACAACCCGATAATTTTGCTCTTATGGAGGGAGGAGTTATGGTACCCCCTCGCCCTACCGCTCTAGATTAGAGACGGCACACGCAGCATTTAGTATTGTTATCAGAGCCACATCCTTATGGATACGGGGAATGCTGCGGTTGCTGTAGGTACGAGCCTTCATTATAACTTCAATGAAAGCTCGCACCATTACTATTTGGTTCGGCCTACACATCGGTCGTCCATTTTTAATCACTAGTTCTTAGAGCCTCAAAATCGGCTACATAGTTTTAATATATAGTTAATAATTAAAGTCTTGTGAATCTTTTTAAAAAACTAATTAAACGCTTCCGAAACTTGACTATCTGTTCCTTATTTTAATAACATGTTTTTTATTGTTTCCCAAAACCTTGTGAATATCACATATGGAATTTGTCAGGCGCAACGACGATATGATAATTAGGTATCATAGATATATAATCAGTGGATGGTGTTATTATCTAAGATTACAAAATTAAATTGAAGTATTAGATAGGTAAGTGCTAATTTTTTACAGGATTTTGTTGACATTGTTATTTTTTGGGAAGTAATTAATAGGGCAGCCATTTAACTATTTGGTAAGCAACAAAATGGTCAGCCGAAAAATCAATTAGGCAGCTAATAAATATTTTGTTCAGCAATATAATCATTTGAGCAGCTTAATAATTATTTGGGCAGCAGAATAATTAATTGGGTAGCAAAATAATTTGATGAGGTGCAAAATTTTTATTTGGGTAGCAATAACATACTCGTATCTTTTTTATTTTGCCGGAAATGTATTAGAGAAAACATTTAGATGCTACCCAATTAGTTATATTGCTGACAAATTAGAAATATCGGCTGCCCATAAGTTGCTGACCAATTTTTATTTTAGTTCACCAATTGTATTTTTTTGCTGACCCTAATTCGAATATTTTGCTGACCGTTTTCAACACCCTAATTTTTTTCGTCTACAAAAATAGGTAAATAAAAACAAAATTTTAACACGCAAATTATTTGCACGAATGCTGTGAATACCATCTAAGATGCTGAACAAACATCATACCTTCGACGTCCTCAGCCTATATTCGTCCTACTGCTGACGCAGGCCTTTGTCACGGCGAAACACATAATGAGTATGGGCCGTTACACCACCACACTAGCGCAATGCGGGTTAGTGGGTAGAAAAAGCAATCGGGACCAACGGCTGAACGTGCCTTCCCAAGAAAAAGGGAGTTCGATATCATAAGGTTTTGGTCATCCATCCGAGGCTTGACCATGGCGAAGGTAGCTTTGTTTTCAATATCGAAAGCCACAACATACTAACCCTGTACTAACCTTACGCCACCGAGCTCCTCATACATTATACCATATGATATACAAAATAATAACATATCATCATTGACGTAATATAATATATGATAAATAGATAAATAAATACACAATCATGAAGATTAAGGAGATATTGTAGATATAGTAGTACTTATGTTAGAGAAAATGTGGATATTTTTATAAAAAAATTTCATCATCGTGACTAACCTACCCACTAAAATCTCCCCGTATGCCAGTGTCGGCATCTCGACGGGAATCCAGGGCTCATCATTTGACCTGTTATCACTAATGACACACTCGCCAGTCCCGTCGCCCCTCCATGGTGATCAGCCCGTTGCTGGGTTCACCAGCACCGGCCCGCCGTACGAGTTGTCACTAACCTGTCTCTCCCCCGCCTCGCCCCGCAACTGCCACACGAGCTCCGCGCACTGCGCCAGGCCCGTCGCGCCCAGCGGGTGACCCTTCGCGATCAGCCCGCCGCTGGGGTTTACTACCACCTGCCCGCCGTATGTATTGTCACCAGCGTCAATAAACTTCCCTGCTTCACCCTCCCCACACAACTGTAAGCCTTCATAAGTAACCATCTCGTTAGCAGCGAAGCAATCGTGAAGTTCCACCACATCAACTTGCTTCGGGGAAATGCCAGTCTTCTGATAGATCCTCTTAGCCGCGAAAGCTGTCATATCTGTGCCTGCTACTTTCATAAGGCTCTTCTCGGCAAATACAGCTGGAGTGTCAGTAGCCATCTCCATGCCAATGATCTCGACAGCCTTATCTTGAAGTCCGTAACGGATAACAGCTTCTTCGGACATCAGAACAGCCGCCCCCGCTCCGTCGCTGGTCGGACAACATTCCAATTTAGTCAGAGGACCATAAATCCGTCTTGATTTCAACACTTCTTCAACAGTGTATTCCCTTTTGCTTTGAGCCCTAGGATTCTTAACGCCATGGCGATGGTTCTTCGCCGCAATCTTCGCTAAATGCGTCTCAGTTGTTCCATACTTCTGCATGTGCTCGATACCAGCATTACCGAAGTATTGAGGAGTGAGTGGTCCAGGGAGAACTTTGGTGATTTCACCCATCTTCTCAATATGTTTTTCTAAAGGATCTGCCCTGTCTGTGAAGTTGGCGTTGCCTAGAGCTCCTGGCTTCATCTTTTCGAACCCGACAGCAAGAGCGATGTCAATGAGACCTCCTTCGATGAGTTGTTTGCAGAGGAACAGGGCGTTTGATCCAGTTGAGCAGTTGTTGTTGACGTTATAGATTGGGATTCCGGTCATACCGACTTGGTAAAGAACTCGCTGTCCACAAGTTGAATCTCCGAAGACGTAGCCACAGACGGCTTGCTGGATAGCATCATACTTCACTCCGGCATCTCTTAAGGCATCAATTACTGCTTCTTTCGCGTAGTCAGGGTAGTCACCGGCTGTGCCTGGTTTGACGAATTTCGTCATTCCAACGCCAACAACAAAAACTTTCCTCGTCATTTTTATGTGCAAACTGTCACAAACCTTAAAACACAATGAAATTATATAGCGGCAATGTTATTTATTTCAACTTATCACTAGACGATATACGTACCCGAATATTTGATATCTTTATGACATAAGTCTACAATAGTTGTTACATTTTACGAGTGCGGCTGGCTACGCTCTTAACCCCGAGCGATAGAGAACATTTTTAAAAGATCGACGCGTAATCGTATTTGGTTATCACTATACAAAGATAAGTAAACAATTTGAGTAATACAACGTGAAGGATGGCATTCGAATATAAGCTTTGTTATGTGTTCTGTAGATACAATTTGCAATGACGTAAATGCCCATAACAACGCGTGTCGAGCGTACAAAAAAGTTTATACAAAACATAATTGTATCTACACATAAAGGATTTAAGATATATATATATATATATATATTACAATGTAGGTAATTTTTTAGCTAAGCCGGCATCATATGTTTGCAGGTAGCACTAAGTATAATGACGTATATGATATGTAACACAGAGTGTATGGTCCCATATTACTAGCAAAGATATACGGCAACACGATTTGATTTTTTTTTATAAAAATACATTAAGTATAATATTTGTATTAAAACAAATTATTATAAAATAATTATGTAAAACAATTAACTTGAACATAAGTAGTTAAATAGTATAGTATACATTCGTCATCAGCCTATATACGTCCCACTGCTGGGACAGGCCTTCCTCATGGAGAAACACATGAGAAGTATGGGCCGTAACACCACCACGCTGGCCCAATGCGGGTTGGTGGGTAGAAACGGTCGCAAATGTGACCGGGACCAACAGCTTAACGTGCCTTCCAAAGCACGGAGGAGCTCGAGATCACAAAGTCTTGGTCACCCATCCACGGCCTGGCCATGGCTAAGGTAGCTTTGTTTTCGATCGAAGCCAAAGTGCACTGACCACTACGCCACCGAGCTCCTCATAGTATACATACATATATAATTATTTAAATAAAGTTTATAGTATACATTTATGTGAGAGTATGTCTCCCTCTCTTGCAGTAAAATACTGAGTAGTTGCAAGTTTATCATTAAAAATCTCGTAAGTATTATAACAGCTATATCTAAATAAATTCACGAAAAACAATAATAATTTTGTTTCATACCTATTATTTACGATTTTATTTATAGTTCATAGTCCTGAAATAACATATTATTTTCATTGACTAATAAAAAACATTTAATTTTTAAACGATCACAATTATTACCTTTATAAAATTCGAGTCAAACTAATGAAATTGAATTTGAATGAAGTTACCTGTTTTATAATCATGAAAGATAATCTCGTAATTATTTCATTGGTATCTATACTACGTTAGGTTTACGCAACGTGATGTAAGTGATGATATTACTTTTTTGCTATTTACTAATGGGTATTTAAAATACTCATTTTGCGTTTAGAGTGCACCAAGCTTTTGACGCTGGCGTAAGCGCAGCGGCCCTAAGATAATCGGTCCGCGCGCTAATTTTGGTATTTCTTTCATATTTTAAAATAAATAAAGGGTGTTATTTAAATATGTTATTGTTTATTTATTGATTTATGTATTATGTGCTACCTATCTATATAAGTGTGGGATTAGATATATTGAGCAATTAAACGCAGCTTTTATCCAACTGAACTTTTATTAAAACTTCCTAGCACTTCCTACTCAACCGTCCGCCATAAACGTCACACGCTAACCCCCTTTACCTCACCCCTCACGCATCCATCCTTCCGCTTGCGTTCCGTTCCCACATAAGTCTATATTATTGTAAATTTGTTTGTATAGGTACTATTTTAGTTTTAAAGTTTTCTAAACCCTTTTTTTGTTTGTTTACTTTACGCAGTGTATAAATAAATAAAATATGTTTGTGCACTTCTTGTTTATACCCACTACCATCTACTCTATGATTGTTTGTTGGGTTGACTGGGAGATATCTCTGTAGGGGATAAGTTCGTCTTTGCCAAATATTATTTCTTCTATCTTCTTCTTTTTCCTGCCCTGTTCCCAATTCTATTTGTGGTCGGCGCAACATGTCTTCCTCTTTCACTCTCCTCTATTACTCGTCAAGTCAACACTCACGCCCATCCTCATCAAATCATCATTCACACAATCCATCCATCTTTTCTTTGATCTTCCTCTCCCCACACGCCCATCCACTTTCAAGTCCATAACTTTCCTGGTGACATGATCATTCTCCCTCCTCATTGCATGTCCATACCAAGAAAGTCGTTTTTCTCTCAGTTTATCAGCAATCGGGGCAACTTTCAGACTTCCCCTAATGTATTCATTCCTCACTCTATCCATTCTCGTCACACCACACATCCACCTTAACAATCGCATTTCAGCTACATGCAATCTTTGTTCATCCATCCGCTTTACAGGCCAAATATTATTTCTTCTATGTATTGTATTATTTTTCTGTGTGAAATAAAGAGTATTTAAAATGATGTACTACGACTTTTTAGAATACATTATTATTAACAATAAATGTCGCAATAGCATAGTTATGACCATATATTATAGATTAGTGTTATTTTTTAAATTTTGAATATTAAATTAAAATTTCGCCGATAGAAAAGTCTCTTTATTTGTATCTTGGTATTAATATTTATCAAAATAGTCAAGACTATATTCAAGACTAGTACCTTTATATATCTTTTTAAATTATTATTGAATTCGGACATTCCGTTCAAAAATATCGCGGGTTCAAATGGAAAATAACGTCACGCGCTTTCGAGTTCATCGGGTACGAGTATCAGCGTAGGGATTTTACGAGCAATATCCGATTATGATACTTCAAAAAAATATTATTATATCACTCAGAGTAAACAGAACTGGAGTAGCCATTAGTCAATTTCCCAAACATTTTTTTCTGCCATTTCTTGCGGGGGGTGAGGTTACCACTACACTCAAAGCCAGCCGTTTTTACAAATGCACACATGCATAATTCGACACACAAATTTAAATTTCACGCACACACACGCTTAAAATAGTCACGTGGGGTGTGCGTTTTGACAACGTCACAGCCGCACTCCCCACGAGACTAGCGTTCGAAATTTGAAATCGTAGAATTCTAAAACATGAAATAATGAAGTAAATAATCATGAAATCTTATAAATTATAATTACAAATAAAAGGTGACACCATCTTTTAGCATACTCGATGTTTTCTATTTATTTTTACAACAAAAAACAGCACAGGCAGGCATTTTTGCGGGAGCTCTGTTCGCCGTAACGTTTACAATGTTATGGCTGTCAAAATGGCGACTCAACTAGTTTTATTAAACGTGCAAGCATCCGATGCTTGTGCATTTGGCAGAGGGGAATGTTAGACAAAGGCTACTCCAGTTCTGTTTACTCTGAGTTATATCATAAAAATAACGCAGTATCATAAAAATAAAAATACGTTCGTAAAAATTTAATAAAACTAGTCCAGATTTATTAAATTTTTACAACATTACTGATCTTCATTATTCAAAAATTCAAAATTCAATATCGTTTATTCAATTTAGATGCGTCTTTGCACATTATACATTATAGCTTTAGTAATAACAATACAACAAGAGAAGGAACGCAAATATGGCACAAAAACCTCGGTGCACTCTTACGGAATGTCAAAAATGAAAAGGAAACTGAAATGGAACAAAAATGAAATGGAAAACGCATAGAAGTAATATTACGCGGCGAAACGTGAAAAGCGCCTCTAGCGGAAACTGATTGAAATCACATTTCTCATAGAAATTGACATTTTTCACAATTCTTACCGCAACTCAAAGTGAGAAGTATTTTACAATGAAAACTTGCACTAGGGTGATTGTGAAAAATACTTAACAATTAAACAATTCAAATGAAAAATACGATTGTGCCCTGATAACATTGGCCATTTATATTTAGCTGCAGCTATATGTTAAAATATCGGTATTTTATAAAAAGTTACTTTATATCAATATCAAAAATATCTTTATTTTATAGGCTTGATAAAAAAACACATAAAAACGTCAATTTATAAATAATTGAATTTACAACTCGCTCGGAACGCAGACATCCCCGAGAAGAGCGAGCCAGAGGTTGCTCTTTTTTTTCATATTTTTTATAATTAATTTTATATATAATTTTTATAAATAATTTTTATAAATAATTAATTAACATTTTTTGAGTCTGACAAGGGACCCTCCACAAATGTAAGTTCTGATCATGCGCGGGACAGTATGGTGTCATTAGGCTCTGTTGGACCTTTATCCCAAGTTACTGTCAAGAAATATCTCAAATTACTGGATGAAAGTAAGGGTTGTGGGCCGGATGGTATACCTCCCTTATTTCTAAAATCATGTCGGTGGAGCTTATCTGAACCAATTTCTTATTTATTTAATTTATCCCTTTTGCTAGGAGTAATGCCTGAGGTTTGGAAACAGTCTTACGTGGTTCCGGTTTTTAAATCAGGTGACAAACACGATGTGCGCAATTATAGACCTATCTCTAAGCTATGTACAATTGCGAAGATGTTTGAGAAAATTATTTATGACATCTTATACCCGTCCCTTGGACCGCTAATCATAAATGAACAACATGGGTTTCGGACAAAGAGAAGCACAGAGACTAATCTGTGTGAATTTGTATGTCAGGTAGCGAAGTCAATGGACCAGGGTCACCAAGTCGATGTAGTTTACACGGATTACTCAAAGTGCTTTGATAAAATATCCCATTCATTGCTGCTAAAAAAGCTAGAGCGTACTGGTATCCATGGTGATTTGTTGCGTTGGTTACGTTCTTACATCCGCGACCGCACCCAAGCAGTAGCTGTAAAAGGTTATTGCTCAAGTTTTGTCCCTGTAACTTCTGGAGTTCCACAGGGCTCTCATCTAGGGCCCTTGTTATTTAATTTATTTATAAATGACATTAGCCGTACATTCAGACATAGTAACATTTTAATCTATGCTGATGATATGAAGATCTTTAGAGTCATAAAATCTTCTTCAGATACATTGATGCTTCAGGAAGATCTTGATTCTCTTTGTGAATACTGTTCTCTAAATTATCTGTATATTAATGTTGATAAGTGTAATACTATGACATTTACTAGGGGTAAAAGGCCTTATCTTCATGATTATAGGGTCAATAATCTATCCATCAAAAGGGTGAATGAGGTAAGGGATTTGGGTCTAATTGTTGATGACAAATTAAGTTTTAATTCCCATATAAACTATATTGTTGCAAGGGCTTATCGGATGCTAGGCTTTGTGTTGAGAATGGGTAAGGAGTTTAAAAAAGCTTCTACGCTTGTACTGCTCTATAATTGTTTTGTTCGATCTGTACTTGAGTGTGGTTCAGTCGTTTGGAATCCTCAGTATAAACATTATATTACATTGATTGAGTCAATTCACAATAAATTTATTAAGCACATAAAATTTAAGTGCTTTAAGACGCACCAGTCCGTCCCTTCTTGTGTGTCTTCTATGTCTTCTCTTGCATCTCGTCGTGCTTCGAGAGATCAAGTATTTCTTTATAAATTAATTAATAATTATTTAAATTCGCCATTTCTTTTAAGTAATATTACATTTAGATGTCCTAGAGTGAGTTCTAGAAGTAATAATGTTTTTCATGTTCCAACCATAAGAACAAAATATGCTAGAAATATGTTTCTTATCCGCGCATGCCATGCTTACAATGAATTTTATAATGCTGTTGATATTTTTGACATAAGTTTACAAAAGTTCAGAAACATCATTCACGGTGTTTCAAAACAACCATAGATTTCATATTTTTATGTTTGTTTTTATTTATTAGTAAAATATATCTTTGTTGTACGTTCATGATTATTTTAAAGTAGCGTGACTGTTCTGTTGTAATTTTTTTTTTTTGTAGTTTTGAGTTGTTTTCCTTTCTTTATTATGATGTAGTAGTTTGCTTGAACCGTATCTATGAAGTAATTTTTATGTGGACACTTTACTGGTTTCTGTGTAATTATCTGTGTACTAACTGTATTTAATTCTTATAACTGTTTGTGTTCCAAATAAAATAAAATAAAATAAAAATAAATAAATAATTCTTTTGTTTTTTATAAATGTGAGACTAGTACAGTCACCGTCAAAAATATATGACGATTTTAGTACCTGTCATTTTAAGGTTTAAAGTAAATTATTGTTTTGCGGACTAAATTCTGGTGATATGATAATGTGACAGAGTATTAAAATCGTCATATATTTTTGCCGGTGACTGTACAATCAAGTGAGTGCATTATGAACATAGATTTTTAGAACAATATATAAGCATATATATAATATTCCTCTATATCCTCATATCATCACGCCTCTATCCCGAACGTACTACATAAATTAATTACTACCTGTTGCCCGCGACTTTGTCCGCGGTACTATGATTTTTAACTATCCCACGGGAGTCCTTTAATTTTCCGGAATAAAAAGTATCTAAAATGTTGACCAGGGATATACGGTATCACCATGTAAAATTCTATTGAAATCGGTCCAGCCATTTCGGAGATTGGCCGGTACAAACAGACATGAAAACAAAAAAATTAAAATATATTTTTTTTTGGTATTTTCCCTCTTTTTACATCCGCCTGACTTGGTATTAAATATTTTTTTCCTATGTACAGACATTCGACTTCTGCAGTTTTATTATTTCAAGTATATGTATTCGAATTATATGAATGTTTGTTTTATGAATGTTTGCATATATATATATATTTATGACGACCTCCGTGGTCGAGTGGTCTGTATGCCGGTCTCAAGGCGTCGCCATCTCGAGAGGTTCTGGGTTCGATCCCCAGTGGGGGCAAGTGTTTGGGTGATGAATTTTCAGACATTTGTTCTCCAGTCTTGGATGTTTATATATATATCTATATATTCTGGTCATGTATATGTATTTATCTATTTAATATATTTATCCGTCATCTAGTGTCCGTAACACAAGCAGCATTAGTTGCTTAAAATGGGGCTAGTTGATAGGTGAATGTCTGAGGATATTATTATTATTATATTTTTATTCTTTATTTTATGTATGCATAAATTTTATATAAGTACTGTATTATTTAAGTTTGAATGTGTATTTTATTATTATATAAGCAACCAGTTATCTAATTTATGACATACCGACAGCCTTCCTTTCTTGATGATCTATTTCCTGTTCATCCTAATGTTGTCTTGAAAATATCATTTTTAGCTACAAGGCCGCCCAGTGTACATTTGAGGTTTCTTAAGTTGTCTGTTTTGTTTCTATATATATGTTGTATGTAATAAATAAATAATACAGAAATAATAAATACTACAAACAATTTCTTTTCGTTTGTGTTTGTGTTGAAAAGATGACAAAGCCTTTAGGCAAAATGACAAGAAAATCGCATGATGGGCTTTGAAAAATAAGCGTTTGCTAAGTTACCGAGGATAAAATATGTAAAACTATTTATATTGTTTATGTACAAACTGTTGGTAGTTTGTATATATTATTTCAATAGTATCAACTTACAAGTAAATTAAATCATGAAATAAAATATCTAAAATAAATGTTAATAAACTAAATACCATATATAACAAAATGCATGATAAACGATGTGTAATAATTACATATAAATACAACCAAAGTGGCGTCATTGTTCAAATTAGTTCCTTTTTGTATCACTAGATGGCGCCACCAATCCTTTACATCTCGCTAATGTTTACTTTAACGGATTTATATGGTCAATCTGATGTTCATTAAAAATTATATTCGCCTTGGACACGGTGTTTCATTTCAGTAACCACCTTGGGTTTTAACAGTTTACCTACCTAAAGGTATTTTATTTACGGCGCTCAGGTAATAAGCTCTCTAGGTTCCATTAGGAACATAACGCTAGAAAATGTTACAATTTCTAATATAGGTTTGTGTTTTGGGCAATGTATGAGGCAATAAATTGTTGACGTGTTTTTTTCAGAGCATGGGATTCATGAGCAGTGCCCACAACCCAAACCCTGTTGTTCGACAAGATGAGGAGCCTCCACCACGAACAAACGTGGTAACATTATACAATATTTAGGCTGTTATCTTCTTTCTTTCTTTCCGAAGAACGGAGGAAATCTGCAGCTCTCTTATTATTTGCTAAAATTTCTTTATATAATACATTAATTTTTCAGTACGTTTTGCCTAAAGAAGAAAGGGAACATTACAATAATGATGTTCGAATGGTAAATATGATTTGCAATTTAATTTTTTAAATAAATAATTTAAAGATTACTAAAGTCTACCATTTTGGTTTAGCTTACACCTGCACCACTTGTAAGTTAAAGCTTTTTCAAATATTTTGATAAATAATATCCATAAATACCTATGCCGCCAACGCCCACCTAATGCAAATTGAAGAGGCAGTGGGCTGGTCACATTAGCCGTAGAAATGACGGTCATTAGAGTTAAGCTTAGAATGGAGACCGCGACTTGTATGACGTTGTGTCAGAAGATGAGAACCCGGACACAAGATGGAATGACGATATTCATTTCGCTGGGTAAGGATCGAGAACGTGGTGTGCATTAGGGGAGACCTATGTCTAGAAGAGCCTATACCCGATAGGTTGATAGCGAAGAAAATAAGGACTATATATAAGGACAAATATCTATATATTTGTCCTTGTCAGGAGGCGAACTCAGGACCTCAAAATTCGCATTTACAAATCACCACGTCAAAATTTTAGGTATTATATATTAGATTAGGAAGTCGAAGTTTGTAATCTTTATTTTTACATTTTTATAGAGCGATGAAGCTGTAAGTAAAAAAAATCAACACATTATTTTATAACTATTATATTATCATTAGATATGTGCCGAATAGTGGTTTCGCCGAATAACCGAATACCGAATGTTATTCGGTTTAACCTTTATCAAACCGGATATTCGGCCGAATTATTCGGTTTACAATTACTTTTCTTAGCCTCGGAAACAACTTAGATAGCATGTACGTTTCGTGTCACTACAGGCGATGTAAAAATAAAAGTTGACCATGTCTGAGGATATTTATTTATAGGCTGATGACGATATTCGGCACAAAAACCGAATGATTAGGCCGAATCGAAATAGTGAAATGATGCCGAATACCGAATACTAAACGAATATTCGGCGCATCTCTAACTATTATCTTTCCCATTCTAAGGCTGCCTTTCCACCATTACTTCGTATCACGTGGCTCGCAAAATTTTGCCATCCTAATGCTCTATTTTGCCTCGCACACAGCATAGCTCTGGTGCTACAAGGCACCCTCAGTGTGCCACATGGCACCCTCAGTATGCCACAAGGCACCCTCAGTGTGCCACAAGGCACCCTTAGTGTGCCACAAGTCTTTCTTTTCCATTCTTTTCTCTCACTCGGTTAGGCTCGCATAATTGCTTCGGCAGAACCCTAGCCGTTCCTACGATAGGGTTCGAATGGATATATCGAGGATTCGAGGGGCTCTAGTAGGTAGTGCTGGTTTTTATGGAGAGTCCCACACGCCGACGGCAGGTAAGGTCTATAAAAGAAAAAAAAATATGGGTCACTTAACCTTCATCCCTCCCCATCACACGCATACACCATGCTTATCTGTTGTTCCTTATCTTTTTGGGCATTGGTGGTATTTTCATATTTTCTTTAGAAAAATTAAGTCCACCGGTAACAAAATATTGTTGTTGTCCTCAGCCAATATAAGTCCCACTGCTGGACACAGCCTTCCTCATTGAAAACAACACATGAAGAGTATGGGACATAAAACCACCATGCTAGCCCAAGACAGGTTGATGAGTAGAAACGGTTGCAAAGTCAACCGGGACCAACAGCTTAAAGTACCTTCCGAAGCTCGAAATCACAAGGTTTTGGTCACCCATCTACGGCCTGACCATGGCGAAGGTACTTCTGTTTTGGAAATCGAACACCAAAGCGTACTAACCACTACGCTACCGAGCTCCGCAACATCTGAGTATCTGCTATAATAAATTTCATTATATTTCGCTGAATTTAATACATGCAACTAATATTGAAGAAAAGCACTTTTATTAAATTAAAAAAAATACCAAATACTTCAAAGATAGTTTATTCTTCGTGATATAATATTATTTTAAGCAATGTAACGTAAAATAAAAATCTGGATCCATTATTTACATAAAATAAATAATAACACGAGTTCACATTGGTCTTGTTTCAGCGAAATACAAAATCATCTTTTGACTATAATATAGTGAACAAAATTGTAAGTATTATTATGATATTTCCAGCTAACATAAACATATCATCACGCCTCTTTCCCCGAAGGGGGAGGCAGAGGTATTAACACCCACATTTCGCCCGATAACTTAAGCCCCCATGTCGCAGGTTGCCTGTTGCCATGCACCGGGCACATATTTAGGCAAGCGATAGCTGTACATAAGTTTTATCCAAACTCATTGGTACAGTCAGCATTAGAAGTAGCTCAAAATTTTAGTATTCTGTCACATTTTACATGTACGACATTTTCCTAACACATCATGACATATACTTCGACATTTAATTCGTCAAGGTACTTAAATGGTGAACAACTTTTGATGCTGACTATACAAGCGGTGACATCGAACCCGCCATTCCCCGTCCGTCCCTACTCGGCTACCGCTGTAAAATACAAATAGCTATTTTAATAGTATTAAAAATGTTAATATTACGACATTTTAGATTTTGATATATTTTTAACATAAAATAAATAAGAGAAGATGATTTACTATGAATAATTTAATTCTTAGTAATAAATAGATTTCAATGTTGTAACGATAATGTTTCATTAGCTAACTCTACTTCAAGGGTTTGTCGTAACAAGAGCCGAAAACAAAACATAATTTTAAATAAATAAAAGAACTAATCGGTACATACAAAAACAAAATCTATTTTTATTAAAACTATGTTTTGCCCGCGTTATCTTGAAATGGTGTGTTGGTATGTAGCATATAGCCTTCCTCAATAAATAGGCTATTCAACACGTAAGGGTCCGGCGAACAGTGAATGTTTCATACAAACATAAATCTGGACATACCATCGCTGTTATTCGGATTAAGGAAGTATTTTTCTATGTTTCTGTTAAAGTTACATAATGATTAATTCGTTTTTAATATGAAACAAATAAGCGGAAAATATGTCCGAAAACGTCGAAAAATTTACGAAATATATTCGCATATATTTATAAGTTTATAAATATTTTGAGCAAATTTTTTTAACAGAAACATAGAAAAATACTTTTTTAATCCGAATAACAGCGATGATATGTCCAGATATTATTAAATTGAAAATGATTTTGGTATTACGTTTGTATGAAAAATTCACTGTTCGCCGGACCCTTAAAGATTTTTTGTCATTGGAACAGTAGCGTCAATTGGTGGAATTGAAAATTTACTCCTACTCGATTATTAGAAGCAAAGTTCACAGTGACGTAAATTTGTCTTTAATTTTTCTGGGAGGCGTATTTTTAATTTTTTGTAATATTCACCCGCATGGCACCCGTTCCCATGGGAATATCGGGATGAAAGGTAGCCTATGTCCTTTCTCAGGCTCTAGACTATCTGTGTACCTTTCGGTTAAATTGTGAAAGCGAGACAGACAGACAGAGTTAATTTCGCATTTACAATATTAGTATGGATTATAGGCACAAAAGTATCTGCCTGGCTCAACGTCATCTGACAACGCGGAGGCTGCTTTGGATGAAATGTATGATTTTGTAAGTTGTAATTCATTTATACCTCCGGGCATTGTCATGAAAGTAGACGAAGAGGATGAAATATCGAAGGGCCGAGTGGTTTGTATGGTTTCAATGAGTCTTGAAGCCAATGACAACATTAATGTCTTGAATACGCTCGTTTCTTAAGTTCACACGGTCAGCAAAATATACGAATTTCGTTTAACAAAAAAATACTATTGATAAGCTAAAAAAACTAATTAGTCCACAACTTATGGGCAGCACATATTTCTAATTTGTCAGCAAAATAACTAATGTAATGTTGTTTTTTAAGGGTCACAAACAATACATTTCCTAGGAATTGATCCTTGATCTTTCATTGATCTTTTTCCTAGATTTTAAACATTTACGGGAACATATATGTTGCTGCCCAAACTAATTACTTTGTAGCTCAATTTATTATTCCCCCAATTATGCTCCCAAGTTAATATTTTGACGCCCAAATAATTATATTGCTGACAAAATATTTATTTTGTTTGCTGCCCAGTTGATTTTTCTGCTGACCTTTTTGTTGCTGACCAAACTACTAAATGGCTACCCAATTAATTACTTCCCTTTTATTTTCTTTACAGCAAGATAAACTGGAAAAAGCTAATAAGGTAGAGTACTGACGACGAATAAAATAATAACACTCTTTGTAAGGTGATAATGAAAATAACGATCTGATTTACGGACTATAGTCCATTATATCTAGTACATATGTTGTTGTAAAATTCTCCCATGTAGGGAAGGCAAAGGGAACAGAGCCCATACAGCCAAGTCTTCAGTATATATATTTCTTCAGTAGTTTGCATTGAAATGCTAGTGTAATGCATTTCAATGCATCTTGCGAGAGTTTGGCGTCAAACGATCGATGGCAGACACTGTGGTGCTACTTGGATGAGGTGGATTACCACGATAAAAAACTCATCACTTTTCACACCACTTGACGTTTATTTCGATAATCCTCCATATTGCACATCATCACAGACACTTATTACACAAAACTACACTGATTTTACGTAACAATATCCACTCCGTACAATATTACAATCATCGAAATAAAAATCACGTCCGCCATAGTTGAATGCCGCCAAAAACTCCTAGTACATATTTAAAAAAAAAAATGTGGGGTTCTTTGGAATTAAAAAAACAAAAGGATGCGTTGCTGCTAGCTCTTGGCCTTCATCTCGCCTGATGGTAAGTGACGATAAGGCCGAAGGTGGAAGCGAGCTTCACCTGTAATCCTCAACAACTGAGGAACTGGCTATCTTACCTCTGATTGCCGGAACACAACAATGCTTATAACATTGTTATTATGGCGACAAATTTAGGTAAGTCAGTGGTAGCTAGCCAGGAGGCCTTGGAAGCCCTACCACCAACCAAACCGAGCAGAAAAACTTCTGCCTCATGGGGAATCGAACGCGGACCTCCCGATCAACACCAGGTGGTGTCAACGACTCGACCAGAGAGGCGGTCAAATATATAGTATATAACTTGATGTTGTTAATTCACAAACGCACATGCCGTACATAAATATTACAATACATTAATAGCAGGCAGCGATGTTGTTTGTTTGTATAAAATCTTCTAAGCGAATATAACTTTAATTAATTATATTGTACCAAACACAAATACAAAATTTATTAGACCGTGTAATTTTTATCACCGTTTTCTTTCAGTGGGATGAATTTGTTGCTAAGCTTAAAGAGGATGAGGTAAATGCTGTTTTTGTTTATTTTTTATGGAAAAGAGGGGGAAACGGGAAGACGGCTCTCCCGATGGTAAGTGATCACCGCCGCCCATAGACATCTACACAAGGAAAGAATAATTCTACAAGACAGACAACAATAAAAAAGAAAAATATTTCCTTTTCTTTCAGACCGACCTCCGTGGTCGAGTGGTCTGTACGCCGGTCTAAAGGCGTCGCCATCTCGAGAGGTTCTGGGTTCGATCCCCAGTGGGGGCAAATGTTTGGGTGATGAATTTTCAGGCATTGGTCCTCCAGTCTTGGATGTTTATATATATTTATATATATTCAAGATATTTGTATGTATTTATCTATTAAATATATTTATCTGTCATCTAGCCGTCACAAGCAGCATTAGTAGCTTAAAATGGGGCTAGTTGATAGGTGTGAATGTCTGAAGATATTATATTAGATTATATATTATTATATGAGTATCTTCGTAAATAATTCTATTTTTTATACCTTTTTAGAAAGAGAAAAACACAGATACACCGATAAATGTAAGTAGAAATAACTATGTAACTTCAATCTGATAATAATTTCTTAGTAACGTAATAATTGTTTTTACTTATCTATTATTCATTTAAATGTTTTCAGTGGAGAGAAAATCTGAATAAATATAAAGTAAGTGAAATTTGATCTCGGCGGCGACCGTAGTGGTTAGTACGATTTGGTTTTCGATATTGAACAAAAGTTACCATCGCCATGGTCAGGCCGTGGATGGGTGACCAAAACTTTGGGACCTCGAACTCCTCCGTGATTCGGAAGGCACGTTAAACCGTTGGTCCCGGTTGTGATTGCTTCCAATTCTATCCACTAAACCGCATGGTGGTGTTACGGCCCATACCCCTCTTGAGTTTGTTTCCATGAGGAAGGCCTGTGCCCAGCTGTGGGACGTATGTATGTAGGCTGGGGGTGAAGTAAAGTATTAAAAAAATACAAAAAATCTTATATAATTAAAGGTTGAAAAGCAAACCCTAATATAGTTATTTTAATTTTTAATTTTGTGACAGGCTTGGCTTGATAATGCCATCCAAGAAGAGGTAAGTTTTTATTTAATCTAATAAACAGAATACATTATCTTTTATAATCTGTAATACAATTTTTAATGTTTTTTTTCTTTAGAAAGACTCGTTTCAAGCTACGGTAAGGGATATACTCGTATGTTTGTTTACAACACATACAACACATACATACAATCACGCATTTTTCCCGGCGGGATAAAAACTCTGTTATTTTATTTTACATCCGTTAATTGCTACGTCTCGTGCAGAATCCAATTTATCAATGTAATAACAGAAATGAAATTTATTTTCACAAATATAATTCCAGAAACACAACTGCGAAAATTCTGAGAATACAAATACATTTCATATAAGAATTAAAGGTCAAAGTACTGGAAAATCATATTTATTAGTTGATAAAGAAACACAGCGTACTGTAATCTGAGGGATGATAGTCCAATTTTGCTTACGTACAGACACAGACACCTATGTAATAACTAGTACCTAGTAAAAGTTATTCGTACATAATTACAATACTTTAATAAAAAAAGACGTGTGGCACTCGGGGACTGCCGCGGTAAAGCTATTGCATAGCATTTTGTATCAACTTATGCAATTATAATTTTATTTATTTATTTTATTCATGCAGTATTTCTTTTTCTTTGATATTAATTCAAGTTACGCTTTTTGAGCGTGGTGACCGATAAGAAAACAAATTTTTCTATTATTAAATAAATAAAATAATAAATGCACTTTGTTATTTCATATCCACGCACACAACGCCGTGTCGAAGACTGCCGAACTGAAGCGACGTTAGACGATGCACGGCCTTCAAGCCACACCTTGCGCATCGGAGTGGGGAGCGTGAGGTTTTTTCGTTACGGAATTTCTGGATTCGGTCCCCGCGCTCAAGGCCCGCGATAGAAGCTATGCAATAGCTTAAAAAAATCCAAAACTCTTTTATTCAATTTAAATGCGTTTTAACACATGCTTATGAACGTCAAAAGCATTTTACAGAATTTCGTGAAAGCAATAAACTACGCCATCCGTTCACAAAACTACCAGGAGGCCTTGTTCTGAGAAGAACGGGCAAGAAACTCAGCAAGTTTCTATCTTCCTTTACATTAACATTGTTTTTTTAATGTCATAAACTACAACGACAATGAAGTCTTAGAAGTAAAAAATAAATAAATTTCTGAGCTATAATATTCTGCAGTTTACCATATTTTCCATTACAAATATAAGTATAGCACGTCTCAATCCAAGTTGCCAAAAAGGTAATCAAACAAAGGTTATGTTTCATCTCTAAAATGTTTTGTGATGACTGTAGGTAATTGAAATCAATTGAAACGGACAACAATTGTTACCGTTAATTATATTTACGTGCCAATGTCCATGTAAAAAGTGTGATTGTTGAATAACAAATTCGGTAAGTCGCCTTTTTAGTTTACCTTTTTGGCAACTTGGATTGAGACGTACTATAGTCTAAAATATAACATAAAAAAAAATTAATTAAGGTTCCGTCGATTGAAGAAAATTGATAAAGTAGTATACACAACCAGTCATACATTCAATAGATATCTTCACCACTTGCCGTACCATATAGTCCCAAACAAAATTTCACTGACAAAGTTATTTCTACAGAATAATACTCGCTACTAGATTTCTGCTTTGTCTTATGTTTGAATGGTAGAAAGCGACATTGAAGCTTAAATAAATAAATAATAAACTAGATATACAAAAAGAATAAGTATATTGTCGCTTCAAATTATTTCTTCTCAAAATAAATCCGATAACAATATTGTTTTTTGACCTAAAAATGAAACAATTTTATCAAATTAAAACAATAGGGACCACAATGAGTTAATTTTATCCACTCTGATTGACTATAATATAAATGTCTTTTTTTTATTTTTACGATTTCATAAAATTATCGTATTATTTTTTTTACAAATTTCCAGTCTGATTACGATTGTTTTACGAGCGATATGAATGTAATTTATATACTATCTTCACTTATGTTATAGTGTTCGAATTATTAACACTAGCGTGGTTTTTAAAACCGCTCTCGTGTTTTATTTAATAACCTACATTATGTGACAGTTACATAAACTGCTATTATAAAAATCAATATCCCTACCTATCTTCTTTACTTATCTTAAAATTGCGTTAAAAAATTATTATGCTTGATTGAGGCCATTACAGCCTTCCAAAAATTGCCATAGCGGACGGTATTTCACGTCCACAAGGCGGGGTATTGGTAAAGTTTTCAACTAGCAATAATCGCACCTCGGATTAACCTCATTGGTTACGATATTGCCTCTGCGCAAAGTTACCAAAAAGTTCTATTCAAGAGTATATGTGTTGTCTGGGGGAAAAAACGCTAGCGTGATTAAACAGACTAGTAGCGCCATCTAGTGCCAGTTTTCTGAACTGTCCGCGGCTGCTATTTTCGTCTTAGTTTGTTTCGCTGTCCACATTTTATTGACATGAATTAAGTTCTTGTAGTAAAATCTTGAGTTATAATTGTGTATTATGGATATTTTAATAAAAAAAAACATTAATTTAATGTAAAATTTATGACACTAATGCACACGTGACATAAAAATTATATTTTTTACAATCAAAATGTAGTGCTAATATGAGACAGATTGTTGAGGATAAGAACATTTTACCGGCGGGGTTGTGGATGTTTCCGAAAGGGTTCCCACGACCTCGTCTGGCAGCGACACACGTACACTCGTCGTGTCATCCTCGTCCGAACATGACGACGATGGCGCGGCGGTCGCGCGCGTGTTAGCGGCAAGGTGACAAGGGAGGAACGTCGCTGGTTTTTAGTGGGTAGGCCCTGCACTCTGCGGGGAGAGTCCCACATAACCCTATGCCCTCCCAGACATAGGTGTATGCGTAACGCATTTTCCAGCGTAAAAAAAGGATAAGAACATTTCATTATTATTTCAATGCACCTAGGTTCAGGTAGTAGTGATTTCATTCTAAAAAATGTATGTTTTGTAATATATTTAATTCACAGGATCCACCTCCTAAAAAACCGAAGGACCTAATAGAAGAGATTGGCTCTTCGATAGGAGTAAGTTATTTTACTATTTAATGAAAAAGTAATTCCTAAAAAAATTTCGTAACCGCCTCAATTTCTTTTAAATTAAATTTTCTCAATAATTTTTTAAGTAGGCTTTCAAGACCATAACCAAATATAGAATATCGAAAAATGCTCAAAGGAGGTGCGAGTCTGATTTTGATGAAAAGCTAAAACTTCATCATTGGATTTTTGATAAATCACTAATCGAACACAAAAATCTGAAAAAAACCAAAGAGTATGTAATTTCATACAGAGAAGGGACTTCATACTTTAAAAAAAAGAGAGAGTGAGTGTTGTTTACCAACATGAACATTTATTTTCATCTTTTAGGTTGGTACAATATATTTTTTGATAGTTCTAGTGGTTCTAGTAGTAGGAAAGAGTCGATGAACGAACGTCACTAGAGTCGAAACTAGGAATTCTTGCTTAATATGAGTAATTGTGGCACTAAATAGTGAGTTCATCATGCGTATTATTTGACCTATCACCATGAATGAAACTTCCTTGCTATAAAACTAAAACAGTTGTGGTAAATATTGTAAATAATGGAATTCTTTTTTTCATACTAATTTCATTCCGACCGAAAATTTAGTTACAGATTTTTATTTATTTTTTAGATGGAAGGGTACTGGGCGAAAAAGGAAGAGGTATTATATTATTTTTTTTAGAGGCAACAAGATTTAATATTTCGGGCTCCCCTTTATAAGGACTCTTAACAATTAATTTAGTTGAATCTATGGCTGGGCGTACACGGACTGCTTGAAGTAGTTTAGACCGACCGCTTCAAGCTGCGACTGTATAGTAAACTGTGATTCTATACACTGCCATACACACGACTGCTCTAGCAGTCGCGACCGCTTCAAGCTGTCAACTTCACAACGAAATTCTATCGTGTTGCCGAATGCTCGCGAGCGGTTGCGAGGCATACACCGACTGCTTGAGCTGTTGACTGCTCTAGCGCCGCGGTAGAAAGTCAACTGTAGCAGTTGGCAGCGACTGCTCGAGCAGTCAACAATCGACCGCTGCAGCGGTCGTCTTTGACTGTTTGCTCTGCTTTGACTGATTGGTCCGCGGTTGCAAACTGCTCAAGCAGTCCGTATACGCCCAGCCTATGTTTCTTCAAACTTATTTTGATAATAATATAGTATATACGTAGCCCTGTTTACGGTAAACCTGTCCTGGCTGTTTGAATAACAGAGTAGTTATAGTCTTTTTATAGTGCCCGGTAACGGTAATAGGCTCACCCAGGTAATAGGGGTATTACGTGAGACCGACGAAATTACTGGCAAAGATAAAATAAATATAATAAATAAATATCCTCAGACATTCACACCTATCAACTAATCCCTATTTATACAAGGAATGCTGCTAGTATTACGGATACTAGATGACGGATAAATATATTAAATAGATATATACATATAAATATTCAGAAAATATACAATACTTAGGTATATAAACATCCAAGACTGGTGAATAAATGCCGGTATTCATCACACAAACATCTGGCCTCACCGGGGATCGAACCCAGAACCTTTCGAGATATCAACGCCTTGTGACCGACGTTCAGACCACTCAACCATCTCGTCAAAGTGTGGGTGTTAAATGTATCTCTGCCTACCCCTTCAGGGATGTAGGCGTGAGGATGTGAATGTTAAATTTAATGATGTGGACTGTCTTCACATAATTAAATTTAACTTCTGATTTATCTAACGGTTATTTTAAAGATAAACAATCTATAATTCTAACCAATATACATACATATAATCAAGACTATTATCCCCTAAGGGTTAGTCTGAGACTAGGCCAAAGCACCGCAAAAGCAGTCCATTGCCATAGTCCGCGCAGCAGTGGCTGCACTCAGCGTGACAGGTGGTGAGCCCGTCGCCGCTATAAGCTATTGGATGGTTGTGCAGGTCTAAGTCCATTAGTCGCCTTTTACGTCACCCAGGGGAAGAGCTGGGTTGGTAGCATTCTTTAAAGAGCCGCTAACCAATATGGAATTTGTAAATATCGAAATGTTTATTAAATGTATGGTGATTAATTAACTCTTCTATTGCATATTGTCAAGTGGCGTTGAGTCATTTGCAGTGCGTTTTTTTATTAAATAAACAGTGAATTATCACTTAACTTAAATAAGTTTTTTATTTTACATATACTTACGTTCGTAATAATACAAAATTAAAACAATTTGGTGTAATCAAACACTATATCACAATACAAATTATAAAAATACGAATTATATTTAGTGATTCTTGGAAAAGGGACCGAAATTAATAATTATTTTAAAAATAAATATACAGAGCAAATTCTATCAGCTGTTAGCGTCAGTGTTGCCACACGGGAAAAAAAAGAAAAACTTTATACTATATGATATTAACTATATGATATTATCGATATCATGTAAGTTTTATGAATTATTCAGCTGTGAAACTGTTTATTTGTTGATTAACAAAGTGTGTGTTGTTGATATACAAACTACGGATTAAGGAAACATTAGATTGGTCTATGGTTGCACGTAAAAACTGGGTTGAATTTTATTAACATATTTTGTTTAAATAATGATTTTTGATTGACGTGCGCATTATTTATGATTTGTATTTATGATTTATTTCACAGGAGGTAAGTAACATCATAGTATATTATAATAATATACAAATACACACAACACACACACACACACTTGAGTTGTGAAAACTACTTGGGGCCGGGTCGATCCCAGCTCGTACTTATTTTTTTATAAACAAGCTGTTACCCGCAACTTCATCCGCGGTTACTGGTTATTAACAATCCTACGGGAACCCTTTACTTTTCCGGAAAAAAGTATCTAAGATGTTGACCAGGGATATAAGGTGCAAAATTCACCGTCACCAAATATATGAGCATGCAAAATTTCATCAAAATCGGTCCACCGTTTCGGAGATTAGCCCGTTCAAACAGACTGAGAAACAAAACCAATATGGAATTGGACTCACTACTTAAATCAATTCTTGGACGTCTAATGTTTACTTAAGTATGTTTGGATAAGTGAATAATTTTGTAATCTTTTAAGATCGGAAGGAATGCGAGTTAATGTGTTTATATGTACCTATTTATAACGTAGTCTAAATAAGCATTT
Source organism: Parapoynx stratiotata (assembly GCA_910589355.1). Taxonomy (NCBI): domain Eukaryota; kingdom Metazoa; phylum Arthropoda; class Insecta; order Lepidoptera; family Crambidae; genus Parapoynx; species Parapoynx stratiotata. Next base: position 3,912,355 of record OU342483.1, read on the forward strand.
AATAAAAGCCGCTGAGGCTTGTTAAATGTTTAATTGAATGATTTTGGAAATGTTATTTTTTTTATCTGGTAATAAATTTAAAAAAAAGAAAAAAACATTTTTGGTATTTTCCCTCTTTTTACATCCTCTTGACTTGGATTTTAACCATTTTACCTATGTACAGACATTCGACCTCTATATTTTTATAAGTTGTATAGATATCACTTGCCTCACACGTCCAATTCATCTTCTTCTTGCCCTTTTCCCACTCTAGGAGGGGTCGGCACAACGTGTCTTCCTCTTCTATTCTTTTCTGTCACTCGTCAGCTCAGCATCAGCATCCACTTATTTTATCTTAACATCTTTTTTCACGCGTTCAATTCAGCGCATTCAATCCTTATCCATGCTCAGCATCTTGTTATGTGGCATTCATCTCATAAACAGGCCAATGAGTATGTGTGATACCTAATGTATTATGTAACAATAAAATGTAATAAATAATGAAATGACAATGAAATAATGAATGTTCGCCGCTTTGGATTTCGATACCGAAAACAAAGCTACCTTCGCCATGGTGAGCCTTGGATGGGTGACCAAAACTTTGTGAAGTCGAACTCCTCTATGCTTCGGAAGACACGTAAAGCCGTTGGTCTCAGTCGCTATTGCAACCGTTTCTACGTACCAGCGTGGTGGTGTTACGGCCTGTGTCCAGCAGTGGGGCGTATTAACGGCTGAGAATGAAAATATAATGAAAAATTCTTGAAATTCTAAACCATATTATTATCTACAGTGAGACAAACTCATTTAATCTTTTACAGCTACAGCTAAAACAATGCGGGTTCGTTCCCTTTGCATAGATAAATCAATTCTTGGACGTCTAATGTTTACTTAAGTATGTTTGGATAAGTGAATAATTTTGTAATCTTTTAAGATCGGAAGGAATGCGAGTTAATGTGTTTATATGTACCTATTTATAACGTAGTCTAAATAAGCATTTAATAAAAGCCGCTGAGGCTTGTTAAATGTTTAATTGAATGATTTTGGAAATGTTATTTTTTTTATCTGGTAATAAATTTAAAAAAAAGAAAAAAACATTTTTGGTATTTTCCCTCTTTTTACATCCTCTTGACTTGGATTTTAACCATTTTACCTATGTACAGACATTCGACCTCTATATTTTTATAAGTTGTATAGATATCACTTGCCTCACACGTCCAATTCATCTTCTTCTTGCCCTTTTCCCACTCTAGGAGGGGTCGGCACAACGTGTCTTCCTCTTCTATTCTTTTCTGTCACTCGTCAGCTCAGCATCAGCATCCACTTATTTTATCTTAACATCTTTTTTCACGCGTTCAATTCAGCGCATTCAATCCTTATCCATGCTCAGCATCTTGTTATGTGGCATTCATCTCATAAACAGGCCAATGAGTATGTGTGATACCTAATGTATTATGTAACAATAAAATGTAATAAATAATGAAATGACAATGAAATAATGAATGTTCGCCGCTTTGGATTTCGATACCGAAAACAAAGCTACCTTCGCCATGGTGAGCCTTGGATGGGTGACCAAAACTTTGTGAAGTCGAACTCCTCTATGCTTCGGAAGACACGTAAAGCCGTTGGTCTCAGTCGCTATTGCAACCGTTTCTACGTACCAGCGTGGTGGTGTTACGGCCTGTGTCCAGCAGTGGGGCGTATTAACGGCTGAGAATGAAAATATAATGAAAAATTCTTGAAATTCTAAACCATATTATTATCTACAGTGAGACAAACTCATTTAATCTTTTACAGCTACAGCTAAAACAATGCGGGTTCGTTCCCTTTGCATAGAAACGGTGTACAGTCTCTTGTCTCTTGGTAGATCTGTACTATCTGTTGATGACTTGCTGATGTTACGGATGTAAATGACAACTCTTAGTACTTGATCTTGTTTATTTTCTTGATATTAACGAGTACACACTAACATGATCTAATGTGAACTGAATACAATAATTTCATATTAATTTATTAAACGGAATATGCTGACGCGGGTCATGTGCGGTAATTAGAACCGTACATATTCCCGGGCCAGAGAAAGTAATTAAGATAATTTTGTAAAACTTAAGATATAAATTTATATAAAAATACAAATGATAAGAAACAAATTTAAATATTTCATACAGAGCTATTAAACATCTCATTGAATTTACGCAAAATGGGGCTCGTAGACTTGTTTTCGAATCCGGTGGTAGGCGACCGTGTCTCCGCTGCGTAGGACGGGCTCCCGCTGCCTCCGGCGCGCGCGCTGGCCGCCGGCGGGCGGGCGGCTGGAGGTCCGCTCAGTACACGCATCTCGATTGCTTGCTCTGCCGCACTTGGATGCATTGTCATACGACTGTGTCGTATCCGTCTGATGATGATGATCATTCCAACAATAATCATTACGCCGATTATGAAGTATATCATGACGTAGTGATGTATATCATGATGAGACACGCTGTCCAGTAGAATCTTGTTGTTCTTCATATATCGTATCTTGTCTTCGATTAGTGAAGCTTCTAACTGGAATTCTATGTGTGACGTGTTGGTCATGTTCAAATGTGGTATGCTTATGTTGATCAAATGATTAATTGGTGAAATTTTTGGTGTATACAAATCTGGAGTTATGCGAACCTCGCTTGAATGAGGTTTATGAGGATAAATGGTGAATTCGTCGGTTTTGATTATACATCCATGACCTACGCTTACGAGTCCTGCGCCAGTCAGCTGATGTGCGGTCATTTGATTCCCACACATTGTTCTTACTTGACATTGCTCGCAACATGAGTAGATATATGTGTTGATAGAATAGCTAATTTGCCATGTATTTTTACACGTTCTTATTTTAGTTTCACATTCCTTGTTTTGTAATTGACACAGGTTTTTGTCAGCTTTCATCAAATATTCTGGTTTCATACTATGGCAGAAATACATTTCCTCTGTTGTATGACAGGATCTGACATCTATTTCACTCATTGGTATAAAAGTATCTTTCTTGATGTTCATTGCAACATAATCTGATACGGGAACCAATTCGATGACTTTGGTGTCTTGATGTTTCGGTATCGGTATGATCTTCAAAATTTCATAAGTCTCCCTGCTGATTAATGGTATTTTAATTTCGAATAGAAGATAATCTTGCATCATCCTTGTTTTGATCTTGATAAGGTTATACAATTTTCGAAGGTCCGAATGAATATTTTCGATGGGAAGAGACACATCTTTAGGTAACTTGCTTGCTATAATACTTAATTCTTCAGTCAGTTGGTTCGGCGTCAGCAAATGTAAGTTGAACCGTCCTTGATAAATGTCGGTCACTGTGTCTAGTAGTGTATTTTGTAAACCTTTTAAGTTGCTTAGAACGTTACTTGCTATTATGGACCCAATTGCGAAGTCATTAGCGTAGCTATTTGCTTGTGTTTCATCTTTCAATTGTTTCATGGCATTTTCTAGCATATTCATATGTTGAGTTACTACTTTACGCTGTTGGTCCATCACATACTCTGTTTGTCTCAATAAATTATTTTCAGATTCGACAACTGATGTCTGATTTTTCCAAAGGTTCACAATATGTTTTTGGTTTTCTTGCAATAGTTTTATGTCGGTCTTATATTGTTCAGCGAATCTTTCATCTAGAACACCGAACAGTGTATTCGCTAGATAGCCGACGCCGTTTATAAGACCTCGGCGTATCCGTTGTCTGGCCGGGCGCTGGTCGAGATGCTGACTCAGTAGCAGCTGGTTATAGTATTGTAGTTCCGCGTAGTCGTGACGTAACTGGAGTAGTATCGCGTCACAATGTGCTTGCTCTCGTATTTTGTTGCATGTCGTAGCGAGTGTTTTTAAATATGTATCAAGCGTCTTGTTTCCTTGCCAATAAGGCTCCATTTGATAATATACAATAAGTTTCCATTCATCCTTGATCAATAGCATATCGGCGACCTTGTCGAAGTATAAACTTTGGTTATCTCTGAACTTGCTTATGTTTACGTTGGCTTCAGAATTTGCTAAGACAGACATGAATAGAAGGAATGTCATTAGCAATGAAGTGAAAAAGGATTTCTTGGTGTTTCTTTTCCGCTTATTTGACTCGTGTGTAATAGGTTCCGTTCGTTTTGACTTGATTTCAGGGTCATCTTCGTGATTGGTAAGTATAGATAACTTGATAATTGGGCGTTTCATGAAGCCACCTTTAGTTTTGAGAGTGACAACACGAACTAAATTATCACGGCCTGGATGTAGTTCCACTACTCTTCCCATGAGCCACTTGCCTGGTGGGAGGTTATCTTCTTGTATGAGAACTACATCGTTAATCTTGATATTACTTTTTGAATGTTTCCATTTTGACCTTGATGTCAGCTGAGTGAGATATTCCGTTTGCCAACGCTTCCAAATATCGTGCATGATTTTTTGAGTCAATTGCCATCGTGTTCTTAAATCTCTCTCTGTTTCTACTAATGTCAAAACTGGTCCACTTGAAAGGAAATGTGCCGGCGTTAGGAAGTCTAGATCTTCTGGGTCTTCTGTTAGGGCGCATAGTGGCCTTGAGTTCAGACACGCTTCGATCTGAGTAAGTAATGTTGTGTACTCTTCGTAGGTGAGTTTTTGGTGCCCTATGACTCTTTTGAGATGAAATTTAAAACTTTTCACTGCAGCTTCCCAGAGACCTCCCGCTGATGGCCACGATGGTGCGTTGAAATGAAACTTAATTTCCATATTAGCTAACTCTTGATGTAGCTCTACATTAAATGTTTCTAAAATTTCTTTGTATTCTTGTTGTAGTACTCGGCTTGTTCCAACAAAATTGCTGCCATTGTCGCAATACATGTTTGTTGGCGTTCCTCTTCGCGCGGCCATCCTGCGTAGAGCCGCTATGAACGATGATGTTGACAAATCAGAGACCAGCTCTAAGTGGACAGCCTTTGTAACCATACACACAAATACTGCCACATATCCTTTTGTAGTTTTTATACCGCGGCCCTTGTTGGCCTTCAAAAAGACGTGCCCAGTGGTGTCCACGCCAGTGTGCTTGAACGGACGTGACGGATTCACCCTTGATGTCGGTAACTCTCCCATCATTTGTGCTTGCATGCTTGGCTTCTGTCTCTTACAGGTAACACACTTGTGAATGAATTTTTTTGTGGTCCTGATAGCACTCGGTATCCAATATTTTTGTCGAGTAAATGCTAATGTTATGCGAGCTCCTCCGTGAAATGTGAGCTCGTGCGAATGCTTGATTATTAGTTCTGTGAGCCGGTGATTTCGAGGTAAGATAATTGGGTTTTTCATTTCAGGACTAAGATGAGCGTTTTTCAGTCGTCCGCAAACACGAAGGATACCTTCATCATCCAGGTAAGGATTTAAGGTGAGTATTTTGCTTTTTGATGGTATCTGTTTCTTGTTTTTCAGGTTATTTATTTCGTCTTCAAATTCTATATTTTGTACTTGTTTTATTATTATTTGTTTTGCTTGAGTCAATTCTGATAATGTCAGCCACTTCCTTGTTTCTCTCGGGTGTTTTCTAGTTGCAAATCGGCGTATCCAGGCGAATACTCTTACAAGTTTAGTGAATGAGCTATACTTGTCTATTAACCCATTTATAAAGGTATTATGGTTGTCTTGTGATATTACATAAACTTGTTTTTGTGCTGATTTCTCTTCTTCGCATGTAGTATATACAGGCTGTTCATCTTGGTTTGAGCTTTCTGAATTAGATAGCCATTCTGGCCCTTGCCACCATAAAGGCTGTTGCACCAACTGATTTGCTGATAATCCACGGCTTGCGCAGTCAGCGGGATTTTCTGAAGACTTCACATAGTGCCAACACTGGGATGGCAAGATCTCCGTTATCTTGCGAACTCTATTGGCTACGAAAGGCTTCCAACGGTCAGGATTTCCTTGGAGCCATCCCAACACTGCCATAGAATCGATCCAGCCGTAAATCTTGACTTCTTGACTTGTTAAAAGAGTTTGTTTGACCTTGTCCATCAATTTCGAGAGAAGAAGTGCTCCACACAGCTCCAGTCTTGGTAAGGATGTTTCTTTATTGTTCGGAACTAATCTTGATTTTCCGGCAATCAATTTTATTTCAGTCTGTTTTGAACCTTGTACTTTGCTGTATATAACGCAGGCGTAAGCTTTCTGCGATGCGTCACAGAACCCGTGCAATTCGAGCTTACATGTAGCGTTCGTTTTCAACCATCGTGGTATTTGTATGTTATTAATATGTATATTATCTTTCTTGATATTTTTCCATTCTAGATTGATGTCTTCCGGAAGTTTTTCATCCCAGGTGAGGGATATTGTCCAGACCCGTTGAAAAAGAAGTTTTAATTTTGTAGAGAGCGGAGTCAGCCACCCTAAAGGGTCAAATAGCTTCGAGATATCAGATAGAAGCGATCTCTTTGTATTATTTGTTGTGTAATCTTCACTTATTTTCGATTGAAAAATAAAAACATCTTTGCAGGGGTCCCAATACAATCCAAGTGTTTTTGCTGACTTGCTTAGCTTGAAATTATAGTTATCTTGATCTTGCTTGCTAGGTTCATCTAATAACTCTTGATAGTTAGAATTCCACTTCCTTAAATTGAAGCCACCGCATTTCATGAGTTTCATAAGATCTTGCTTTAAACGAAGAGCTGATTCCAGGGTATGGGTTCCATGAAGTAAATCATCCATATAAAAGTAGTTTTCTACGACTTTCGCAGCTTCCGGATAATTATTTCTTTCGTCATTCGCCAGCTCCCGCAGCGTCATCATTGCAAGGAACGGAGCGGCCTTGGTGCCGTACGTAACCGTTGTAAGTTGATACTCTTTCATTGACGCATGTGGGTCATCTCGCCATATGATTTTTTGAAAAGCTTGATCTTCTTCATGCATCCATATTTGCCGAAACATTTTTTCTATATCGGCAGTTATGGCCACTTTATATTGTCTCCAGCTTAAAATAAGCGTTAAAAGATCTTTTTGGAGATTTGGCCCCTTAATCATGCAGTCGTTAAGACTTGTTCCGCTTGTTGATTTCTGGGATGCGTTGAAGACGACACGATGGGTAGTTGTTGTGGAATCTTCACGCAGGACGCAATGATGAGGTAAGTAAAATTCTTGATTGTTGTTATGGCAGGTGGCGAGTTTCATGTGACGTAATTCTTTGTACTCTTGAATAAAAGTCTAGTATTCTTTTGCGATATTTGTGTTTCTCTGCAATTTTCGTTCCAATTGGAGGAATTGTGCGATGGCTTTGTGTTTGGACTGTCCTAATTCATGAATATTAGATTTTAATGGTAGTCGGACTTGATATTTCCCATCAGTGAGCCTTGTTGTTGTTGCCTTGTAAAAGTTCAGGCAGTCATCTTCTTCAGTAGAAGTAGACGCATCATTCGGGATATCTTCTATTTCCCAAAATGTCTTAATCTCGTCAATATTGTTCACAATAATATTACATTGTAAAGTATTTATTTTGCCGCATAAAATCCAACCTAGTCTTGTTTGTTGGGCGACGAGTGTCATATTATTAACCTTGTGCATTCCATGTAATAATATACTTGAATAGATATCGGCTCCAAATAAAATGTCAATACACTTGCTTGTATTGAAATTGGGGTCAGCTAAATTAATTGTATTTAGGAACTCCCATGATGGCCTTATGAATGACGTATTGGGTAAGTTTCTTGTTAAGTTTTTCATTATATAAACGTCTGTGTTAAATACATAATTTTCAGTGTTGGAACAACATCTAATATTTATCATTCCTTTGCAGGTGTTGTCCTTGGTTCCGACTCCTGTTATGATGCCCCTGCAGTTTTGTCGCGGGATTCCCAGAATTTGAGCAGCATTAGACGTTATCAAAGAGACTTGTGACCCCTGATCTATAAGTGCTCTCATAGTTCGATATTCTCCATCGGCTCCTTGAACTTTAATCAAAGCTGTAGCTAATAAAATTTCGGTGATATTGTTTAGTTGAGCCACGTGTGTTGAGCCTTGTTTTGTTATCGATACGGCGTTGCTAGCCGTAGCTCTTGACGACACGTCGGGCGGTGTCGAATTATGTTTCCCACAAGCGGAGTGCATTATCGTATTATGATTCCCATTGCATTCTCGGCATCTTTTACTTGATATACAAGGATTTCCATTATGGTTGTATAAGCAATTGTAACAAAAGTTGAGTTTCGAAATACATTGTCGTTTCTGGCTAGGCGACATTTCCAAGAATTGCTTACAAAAATAAATTCTGTGCTCATTACTGTTACAAATGGGACACTTTAATATGGAATTTCTTGAATAGTTAGGCTGCGTAGTAGCCTTGTTGCTAGCGAAGTGCCTGATGTTGTATGATTTTTCTTGTCTATTTGCTTGAGGTAATAATTTTCTATGATAATTTTCAGATTTTCGGCGGCTTGATTCCAACGTTGTAAATTTTAATTCCAAATATTTCAAAAAATCTTTTAGGGTTGGTAATTCTCTTGGTTGTTTCAACCATGCTTGATAGTCATCATAGGTGTCTGAATCGAGTTTTTGTATTAAAATATACACCAGAATAGGGTCCCAGGTGGCTATATCAATACCTAAGTTCTTGATAGCGTTTAGGCATTCAGTAGTGACGTCATGCAATCTCTTAATTTGGTTGACGTTTGTGTGTTGCATAACTGGAACATTCATTATGGTGTCCATGTGGTGATGAAATATCATTTTCTTGTTATTGTAGCGATAGTTCAATATATCCCAACTGTCATGATAGTTTTCAGAACTTATTTGTAGGTGTTGAATAAGTCGCTCCGGCTCTCCCTTTAACTTGCTTTTAAGGAATTGCATTTTTTGTGCGTTTGATAATGTAGGGTTGCTATGTATAGCTTCGTAAAATAAGTCCTTGAATGACATCCATTGCTGATAGTTGCCGTTGAATATAGGGATGTCAAGATGTGGGGTTGATTTTTCCCTATGCGAAACTGAGCATATCTTGCTATTTATGGCTCTTTTTATCTCGTGATACTTTTTCTCGTGCTCAGTGAATCTCGACTCATAATTCTTGTTTGATCCTTCAAGTTCACTGTCCAGTTCCCAATGCAGGGTGTCTATCGCATTCCAGCGCGCTTGAATGGTCTTCAGAGAATCTTCAAATTCCCATCTCTCTTCCATAAATTCGATATTAAAATTAGACGCGGTTCTTGCAAACGCCTTAAAGTTACTGAATTGCCTTTTTAGCATATCATCCAGTTTACTATTGTTACCCGAATTGATTTTCCCAGTAACTTCCTGAGGCTTTGTACATACGTCGTCTTCTTGGTTATTATTGCCTTGTTGCATGTTTGATGTCTTGATGTCTTCTTGTAAAGATAGTTCAGCCCAGCTCCCGATTTCTTGCGAGGGGCCCGGTAGTACTTGAATTTCGTCAGAAGTCTTGCTAGAACTTGATTTTTCAATGTGTTTATAGGCAGCCAAATATTCTTGCTGTGTGTGTTCGTAATAATTGTCTGTAAAATAATCTTCGTTTTCGGATAGCCGGTCTTTGAGTTTGTCATGATTTTTTCCATATTGAACCCAAAGCTTGTCTAGCGTATCCAGACGTCTCTTGATATACTCTTGAGTTTTCCGAGCTTGGCTATCTTTTTTAAAATTAATAAACACCTTCTTGATTTCTTCTGCGATTTTCACTTGTTCGTAGAGTATGTCTTTTACATCCATGATGAAGGAAAAAAAATTACCTTGTTTCTTGATATAAACTTGATAATCACTATAACTTGCTTGCTTGTTATGACGTCGTCACGTCCCAAACGAAAAAAATTCTTGATTTATGTTTATAGTGATAGGATAGTAGGTACCTTACTATATTTTCTTTGTTGTGCACAAACTTGATGAAAATGTGGGATTGTTGTTACTATCACAAACAAATAACCACAGGATCTTGGACCCCAAAAACTTGATTCTTGATAATATTTGTATTTCGCTGGCCTTGATAGTCCGTTGTTTAATGTGTCCCCGAATGATTCAAGCGCCTTCTCAATCCACGTCGGTGAGACCCGCTGGTGGGAGGCCGACGGAACCGATCGCTATCACTCGAAAATCACAAAAAAAAACTTGGCTCGAAGGACCATACAGATGTACAGTCTCTTGGTAGATCTGTACTATCTGTTGATGACTTGCTGATGTTACGGATGTAAATGACAACTCTTAGTACTTGATCTTGTTTATTTTCTTGATATTAACGAGTACACACTAACATGATCTAATGTGAACTGAATACAATAATTTCATATTAATTTATTAAACGGAATATGCTGACGCGGGTCATGTGCGGTAATTAGAACCGTAGAACCGTCATATTAAATTTTACATTGAAAGTGGGCTAATATTAAATGCAACGCGATACGAATTTAACAAAGGCTTTTGATACCATTTAGTAGGGGAGCGGTAGAATATAGGGGTGATGTTATAATAATAAGTCGTTACAAACTGGTATAACCTTTTTTTTGTCTTTTTTTTCAAGGTCGTATGCTAGGTGAAAACATTTCTATATGTAGAAGTTATTATTTTATTTTTCACTCTCAATTTCCGTCATCAGCCTATATACGTACCACAGCTGGGCACTCGCCTTCCTCATGGAGAAACACATGAGGAGTATGGGCCGTAGCACCACCACTAGAGCCACCACGCTGGCCCAATGTGGGTTGGTAGCGTAGTAATACTCCCAAAAGAAATACTTGGTGACCACGGACAAAATCAAAATCAAAATCAAAAATAATTTTATTTAATAGGCTAAACATAGCACTTAAAATCGTCAACATTCATATATAGTCACATCTATTATACATAAAATAAATTTTAATAATAAAATTCACAAAAGACTTAAAATTCACTGCCGCGAGCGCTTGCAGCAAGTACATCCACATAGCGCTTTGACTGTGGTTGTGGTGGACACATGCTGAGTGGCTCTCCACAAATGATTCTCTTTCTGTATCTCTAATAAATTATTTCCTTTTCTTCTTGTATATTAAACTCTTTATTGCACCAATAAACAAAATTATAGTTAATAAAAAAAGTAAGCAAAGGAGGACTTATCTCTAATAGAGATCTCTGCCAGCCAACCTATCACAGGTGTGTGAGATTTAGTAAGGAGAGCGAAGAGAGTTTTATTTACTGTTTAGTTTACAAATGAGATTTTTTTTTCAGAAACCACCTCCTCGAAATGGTGTTCCTAATCTAAAGAAGATAGTAAGATTTAACCATTATTATATCAAAATTAATGTTTAATATTGAGTTATGAGTAATATTTTGTGGAATGAATTGTCGCCTGCGGTATTTACGGACCATGACATGAACGGAGGAGCTCGGTGGCGTAGTGGTCAGTGCGCTTTGGCTTCGATCGAAAACCAAGCTACCTTTGCCATGGCCAGGCAGTGGATGGGTGACCAAGATTTTGTGATCTCGAGCTCCTCCGTGCTTAGGAAGGCACGTTAAGCCGTTGGTCTCGGTCGCATTTGTGACCGTTTCTACCCACCAACCTGCATTGCGCCAGCGTGGTGGTGTTGCGGCCCATACTCCTCATGTGTTTCTCCATGAGGAAGGCCTGTCACAGCAGTGGGACATCTATAGGCTGATGACGAATGACATGAAAACCTTCAAGAAAAGAGCGTATTCCCACTTTCCCCGGCAACGCACTTGTGACCCCAGTGGTGTTGCGAGTGTCCATGGGCGGCGGTAGTTGCTTAACATCAGGTAACCCGTCAGCTCGCTTGCCCCCTATGCCATAAAAAAAATACTTGATAGAACTCAGAGCTTTAAGTGGTCGTAAAGGCGAAAAGGCCTGTGTACTCGGAGGCGCAACGATAAAAGTCCCTCGAAGTAGACCGACCGACGTTCTGGTGACGGTCTTATTGAGTCCCTGGAAGCGGGCGCCGCGGGCAGGACCGGACATTGTGAAAATATCCTATTTTTTTGGTGAAGGATAATGCGTTTTCGCATCCCCGACAGAAGTAGGGAAAAAGCTGCAGGGGTATGTTAGACTCCTTATAGTACCGTGACCAACCACTAAAACCTCCAGTGTTCCAATCTCGACATCTCGCCGGGCGTCAAGGGCATATATATCAATGGTACATCTCATGACCCCGGCGATGCCAGCCTGTTGAGGCCCCGTCTAGTCTCACGGATGAGTGACGCGCGGAAGCGTGCGCCTTCCCAAACATTGGATGAACAGTGGACTCACCAAGCCCACTGCTCTAGTTCACCGGGGAAGATTTTGCTTTAAACTAGCCTTCTTTTCCAAATCCTTCTCTGCCGTTTGGCCAGGCCAAAATACCTGGCGATTCTATGATTCCCTCTATGGAAAAAATCGTTGGACTAATAGAAAACAATCGATTTCCAAATGAAATAGATGTTTTTATGCTAATCATGTCGTTGATTCACAGTATCTCGGTTGTCTATTGAGAACTTAGATTCCTAAAGCTGTAGTAACTGACAGAATCTCATTGACAGATCCCTGGTAGACAGTTGGTGGCGATGGCACAAGCGAGAGCTGAGGTAATCTTCTTTAAATATAAAAGCAAAATACTACTCATTGATTAATCTCAAAAACTATAACACCTACAAACTTGAAAATTGGCAGCTAGGTTCCTTGTAGGGTGTTGCCATCCGGATTTTATAAAACTACGCCTTTAAAGGAGTAAAACAGGAGCAACCAGTGCCAAACTGGACGGGATCGCTAGTTTAAACATAAGAATCAAAATAGTTTACACTGAACTTGTTTTGTGAATGGGAGGCATGGAAGGCTTACAGATCTCGTCTGTCAATCTGTATTTACTTTCAGAGTATAAAGAAGGACTCCTACTACCCGCCACTGTTAAATGTCCCGGGCTTGGCGAATGGCGGCCAGCCGCCGCCGGCGCCCGCGCTTACCCCAGCTCAGATGCAACGAGAGCTGCTTCGAGAGGGTTCACGTGACATGGAGCCGCAACCTTACCGACCCCCACCGGGCATACCACAGCGCGGGCAGCCATACGGACCACCACAGGGTGGGCAACAGCCATACGGACCATTACAGGGTGGCCCCCAGCCTTATCGACCGCCACCAGGCATACCCACACAGGGTGGACCGCCAGATGGTGCAGAATATTATGTAGGTATTTTTAGAACAATATCGAATCTGCTAGCTCACCGTTATATGGGGACCTTAAAATTTGGTCACGCTTTTTTCCCATAAGGGTAGGTAGAGATTACTTCTTTCATTTTACTACTTTGCTTTTTTGGAGTGCAGTTGCAGTGCGTATACTCGGTTGCGTAATGGTTACGCTTTGGCTTTCGATATTGAAAACAAAACTACCTACCCCATGGTCAGGCCTTGGACGGGTGGCTAAAACATTGTGATCTCGAATTCCTACGAGGTCCCTGTCGCAATTGCAACAAGTTCTACCCACATGGTGATGTTACGGCCCACACTCTTCATGTGTTTCTCCATGAGAAAGGCCTGTACCCAGGTGGGACGCTTAATGGCTAGGGTCGGAAGCGAGCGGAGATATAGGACGAGAAAGACTTAGGCGAAAATTTTTCAGGTCAGGTCAAAAATATCCAAAATCGCCGAACATGGCGTGTGTGAGAACTGTAAGACTAGATGAAGCGAAAGAAATATGCAAATATCGTAGTAAGTGGTAAGAAGTAGTCTTTGCCTACCCCTGTAGGAAAAAGGGTGACTTTATGTATGTATTTATGTATGTCTTATCTTACAATATTTAAAATGTTCTAAATTCCTTTTGTTATTATGGCTGATTATAAAAGGCCAACTGTTGAGTTTCTTGCGGCACTTCTTCTCAACAGGCCATTCACGTCGAAGTGCTAGTAGGAAAAAAATATTGACGTGCAAAAGTATTTCATGTAAATCTAATTGCAGAATAAATGATTTCATTTCATTTCGTTTCGTTTCGTTTATTTTAATTTAATTTAATTTCATTTCATTTATAGGTAATGTAATTATATTCAAGGAATAGATAAAATGATAATGAATTAATTGTAATTTTTAGAACGAGCCACCGCCAGGAATGGGGGGTTTTAATCCAGAATTTACTAACCCGATGGGGCAAAGGCCTAACCCTCTTCAGAGTGGCGACTACCCTCGCCCAGGAAGTAATGAATATTTCCCAGTGCCTAGGAAAGTTGGAGAATACCTTGGCCCTGAAGGAAGTGGATCTGGGAGGCCACCCATATCTAGGATGGGCTCGCAGCTGGGTCCGGGAATGGGAATGAGTCAGGGATATCCAGGAGCAGGAATAGGGGCAGGAATGGGTACAAATATCCCTGACCCCGCGTTCGGGTCATCGTTCCTGGGAGTGGATGTGGGCCTCAATAAGGAAGCTCAGATAGGGATTCAGTCCATGCAAGGAGCATCAACGGTATCATTGTTTTTAATTATTAAAATAAGTTACATTCCCTCCTCTTTTCCCGAAGGGGTAGGCAGAGGTGTTAACACACACATTTCGCCAGCTATGTAAAGTCTCCATGTAACATGTGGCGAGTCTGTTACCAAACACTGGGCACAATGTGAGGCAACCGATATTTACAATCTAACTGTACGTAAATTTATTCAAACTTAGTGATACAGCCGGTGGAATCGCACCCGCGAGTCCCGTGACCTCAGTGCCACGACGTTCCCCACTCGGCTACCGCTGCCATGGATCAACTAGCCCAAATTAAGCTTGATTATGCCGCTAGTGTTATGTACTTAGGGGCCATCCGTAACTTCATCCATCAATAAATAAATAATTAAATTAAATATTTTTTTGTGACGTCACGAAATTAAAATTATTTTATCGTATTTCGTTGGTCGTGCTAGCGGCGCTGGACGGGCGATTGGGGCAGTTTCATACAAATCTATGCACTATCTTTTAACTAACTACATCTAATAATCGAAAATTATTATTTGATAATTCATTTGATGGGATTATAAATGGGTCAAATTCAATATTATTTAAAATCTTAAAATACGCACGTTGCGCTGACCACAGAACAATAAAATTGTTCTGTGGCGCTGACCGCTTCGCTCGTGCCGCTCGCTCCGCCTGTGCCACCCGCTGCCGTCCGAAACATGGCCTTATATTTTATGATAAATATGTTACCCATAAGGTGCAATATAAACCTAATCGTTTTTTCTGTTACAGGGCTCTGAAATGCCGAACATACAGGACACGCTTAGAATTTTGAATCAACAGGTAAGCATATAGACTAAAGCTTATGGATAATATGCTTTGAATATTCTCTATCGTTAAATGGACATAGAAAACCATCACTCTTGACTAAGTATTTATTTCTGTTTGTGTCTTTATAACAGCTCCAAAGACCACCAGGACCACCCTCACGTGGACAAATGGTAAGTAAAGCTAAAGAATATTATATGGGCGTCAGATGAAATGGCGACAGGTCTCAGGAGCAACTCAGCCCTAGATTGCCCCTTAAGCTATAGGGAAAGATGTATAAATCCTTCGTTAGACCTGTCGTGATGTATGGATCTGAATGTTGGGCAACGAAAGCGATGGATGAAACAAAACTGCACTCAGCAGAGATGCGAATGTTGTGATGGATGTGTGGAGTCACAAGAGTGGACAAGATCAGGAATGAGTATATTAGAGGACAAGATCAGGAATGAGTATATTTATTAAGAAAACCCTCATGGGAAAGGCATATTACAAAGTTCAGGATTATTTAGATGATAGGAATGTGTGGACGTCCGTTGCTTAATCTTAATAATGTTTAGCTTAATTTGCCACTTTAAAGTAATGAGACGGTAATACATGTATCATTCATACAAGTTAATGTTATAAGAGATAACAATGTTTAATCTTATTTTGATTATATACTGACATATAATTTTTAATTGTAAAAAATGTAACATTGTGACTAATAGATTGTATGATTGGCTATTTAAAAAAAGTGGCTCATGAGTTTTTTACCGAGTTCTTCTCATGAAATGCCTTACTCTCGGAATCCGGTCGCTTGTATCGATTACAACCACAGTCAAAGCGCCATGTGGATGTACTTGCTACAAGCGCTCGCGGCAGTGAATTTTAAGTCTTTTTTGTCAATTTTATTATTAAAATTTACTTTATGTATAATAAATGTGACTATGTATGAATGTTGACGATTTTAAGTGCTATGTTTAGCCTATGAAATAAAATTATTTTTGATTTGATTTGAGAGGAAGTTTGAAAGTAGCGCCAGTGGCAGAAAAGGTTAGGAAGAATAGGTAAGTGTGGTATGGACATGTGATGAGGAGGGATGAATGTCACATTACAAGGATGTGGACGGACCTAGAGTGAGAAGAAGACCAAAGAAGCGATGGATTGAATGCTTGAAGAATGATATAAGAATAAAAGAAGTGAATGCTGATTTGACGAGTGGCAGAGGAGGATGGAAGAAGAAAAACGGCAAGAAGAGTGGGAAAAGGGCAAGAAGAAAAACAGACGAAGTGGGTGTTAAAATGTCTAGCTACCCCTTTTATTCGCGGAAAGAGGTATGATGATATGTCATCGTTATTCGGCTAACGTCTCATAACCTCTAAATGGCTTCAAAACGAAACAATAGGAACGGCGAGCGTGGCCTTCAACGAGTTGAAACAGGGGAATTATAAAACGAGCGAATGAAAAAAACTTCGCGACTGATGATGACATACTGTATTAATAACTTGAGCGGTATGAATTTGAGTAAGCGAAAAATTGACTTAACTTACAAAACGTGGGTTGTGATTAATCCATTTCGGATATTAAAATTCTATCCGTTCGACTACATTACTAAGTGAGCGACTAGACATACTTACAGAGGGCAACTAAAATGAATTTGTATGCAATTTCTAGAAAATGAGCAATAATACACATAACATACATATAATTACGCCTCCTCCCCCGAAGTCGTAGGCAGAGGAGAAAAGAGACCACACAAAATATTGATTTAGCTTAGCAGGTTTTAAAAGCTAAATTAGCCATTACTTTTTTTAGGATCCAAGTAATCCAATGGCTCGGAATCAGATAATAAACTATGAAGATACAGAGGTGAAAACTAATTGAAATAATACACACCCCCCACAGAATAAAGCAGTAACCGCAAAAACAAATATTTTGAAACAAAAAATGTCATGTCTATGTGAATAACTTCATTGAATGAAGGAGTATTATTATGTTTATGTTTAGTTTCATAATTTTTATAAAATTAAATAATTTATATGCGTGTATATAAGGTTGTAGATCAAGAAAATGCAAAATGCGTATTAAAGCTTCTGCGAAGTTTGAGTATTTATATGGAATGGCCAATTATAACTAACGAGTTAAAAGTGGGTCTCATCCCATGGTATATGTTGCTTAAATTCATGTTGTATAGAAGAAAATATAAATTGACCATGAAAATTAATGCTTTAGTTATTTGGTTAATCCTTTAGTTGTTTTATTGTTTGGTTACAGTTGTGTGTCTTAAAAAGCGCCTTACTATCTCTAGTAGCCACTACACTAACAAACACTTATTTGAAACATGATTTTAATAGTTGGGGAAACCACCAAATAGAGAGTACGAGTATGAAGAAGGGGGGACGGGACCAGAAGGGGTGAATATACATATAAATAATATCATATATTGGGTCCTTACCTATGAAATTAGTGTTTTTATTCTGTCTTAGTATTTTGTCTGTAACTATTAAGATTCAGAGTATTCCTAGAAAATAATTACCGCGTCTAAAAATAGACTATATTTTTGAGCTCTTTTGATTTGTTTTGATAATTTGTTGTAAGTTTAATTGTGTTAAAATTGGACACGGAGACAACTCTTTTTAAGTGCCTCCCGAGACATCATTTTATTTGCATTCACTCAAAAACGATAAATAATTTTTATGATGTGTGATATTACACACATTACTAAAGCTTGTCTAATGATACATGCCAAATATTATTATCTCTGGATTTGTCGTTGTGAAGAAAAATGATAAAATGTTAGTATGTAAAATGCAGAATTCCCCAAAATCTCCATACAAAACACCAATTTCATAGGTAAGGACCTAATATATTTATCATCATTTAAAATTTGTAAGTATTTACTTTTAATAGTTTTTCAAACAGAACTGTTTGATTGTACATATTAACATAGTTTGGTTTTCTTTACACAGTGAAAAAATGTCGTTCGTTTGAGAAAGAATAGTACGATTTCGAACACATTCCTTCGATGAATTCTTAAACGACCTACTTTTTTTAGCGATTTAAAAACATCAGAGCAATCAATAAGTACATTAAATAACTAAAAATATCAAGACAAACATTTTTATCATTACAAAAAACGTGAAAGACATTGAATGCCATTTTAATGTGAATACCTCCACTTGATTACAAAAGTTTCGATGACGCGCGACGTTTAAAACGACGCGATATACTGTCAAGTGTCAAGTCATATTACGTATTTATAATTATAATTATTTATGATATGAGAGGATTTTTTTCAGGTGGAAAACGGTCCTCCTCCGTCTCCTGGAGAGCAGTATTGGCTGAACAAATATGCTGCAGTAATTTTCTTTTGCAAATTTTAATTTTTTTTATGATACTTAGTGGATTTCTGAGACGTGCGAACGCGAACAATACCAGTAACATTACAAAACGGTTACTAGGTATTTTGAGCTATAGCTGTATTCAATGATTTCATAAAAAAAACATGCTTAGCAAATAAAAAAAACCAAAGGACTATTTTTTATTTTTTTTCATACGACAGGCAAGTTCTTGACCTTCATCTCACCTGATGGAAAGTGACGATAAGGCCGAAGGTGGAAGCGAGCTTGACCTGTAATCCTCAACAACTGGAACTGGCTATCTTACTTCTGATTGCCGGAACACAACAATGCTTAAAACATCGTTATTATGGCGAAAAATTTAGGTAAGACGGTGGTAGCTAGCCAGGCGGGCTAAGAAGCCCTACCACCAACCAAAAACAACCTATATGACTGGATTGGAAACTTTAGATTAAACATTTCAAATTACATGGAAATGAATGTTTTATGCTGGAGAAATTTGTTCTGCACGATGGCATCCACTACAGTGAAGGTCAGGAGGAGAAGAAGGTGAAAAGAAGAAGGTGGCGTAAGGAAAATTGATAACAGATGCAACTGTTACAGGTTTCACATAACAACTTGCATTCTAGATATCTATATTTTTAAAAATATTTTAATGAATAAATAATAAGTGCAGAGAAAAGCAGTTGAGATTATAAATACACTTATAAAATTAATTATATTATGATGGTAAGATATTTTTTTATTATCACACTTTTTTTCTTTCAGAGGAACGACCCCAGCTGGCCCAAGAGTGCCAAAGATGTAAGAACACATTAAACTCCCCATCACACACATTTAATTCCCAGGAACCCTTTGATCAATTTATGCCTTCAATTGTTTTATTAGAAGAAGTTTTCAAATTTTCATTGGGCATTAAATTAGACAAAATAGAATAATAAATACTTAATTGTTCGCGAACCCAGTGTTCGCGTGGCCCTCAAGGGTTTAAGGATTTGAACCACCACATTGAACAGTCAGAGAATAATGTTTTAATTAACTGTGCGCCATATAGAAACCTTATTACAGCGCATTTAAAAATATAACCGAACTAGTGATACTAGGTGGGTGACAAATGCAAATACTATAATTTTTTAGAGTCTTTTTTAGTCACTTTAGTGGCGCATTCTTGCTTACTTGAATATCAATACACAAAAATATGTCACTTCCTGCAGTCTGACTGTGTACTAGGTGTGACTAGGGACAGACTCCTATATTATACATTAATATTAAAAAATTCGCAACGAATTTTGATGCACTTTTTTAATAAGTGATTCAACAGGAAGGTTTGTGCCCGTGAGAAACCGGGGTAGGTCTGTAATATTAAAATAAAAATAATATATACTAATTGCAGATACCCGAAACAGTTCCAAGGTTTATGGATCAGCCGAAGCCACCAATAGCGAAGCATGCTTTACGAACGAAAGTAAGTTGCAATTTCAAATGATGACACGAAGTCCGCATCATAATAAATTAAGATTCAATATCATTAACACAGTATAAGAAGGGACGAAGGCTGTGAATAGAGATTGTATGGTATGTTCTGATATTACTTTGTTTGTATATTTGTTCTATTTCTAGTCAGAAAAACCCGCAGTGCTATTGGGACCGCCTGCTGATGTCAAGTGGAACAAGAAGCCTATCTCTTCGGTGAGTAGGCACAAAATAAAAATTTTTCAGTTATGTAACTTTCTGACGAAGTGGCTCGAGTTTAGTTTATATAGTCAATTTAAAAACCTTCGCTGTACTGGGTTTTCCTTGCTATTGTATAACCAAGAGAATACGCGTAATACCAGATGTCAATCGGGATAAAAAAAAAAAAATTTACAGGCTTCAGGTGCATATAAGAAGTATTCAATATCAGAAATTTTACAAGTAAGTTACATAATTACAATTTTTCTATGAGCATTATAATAAAAAAAATAAACCAAGGGAACATTAAACTCCATACTGTCGTACTTGCGTTCCCGTACGGTGATTGTTTACAATAATCGTGACGCTACGGCACAGATAATTCATAGACCATCAGGACCGAAGGCGTTTTTGACATTAAAGCAAAAACTTAATTTATAATTTAAAAATTATTGTGTTATAGGCTTCAGAATTTTTTTTTATTATTTTTTATGGCGATGGCCATCAGTAATTAATCATTTGGGGCCCAATAAAAAAATGTCAACTAGACTATTAAGTTCATATATTTTTAATTTTTTTTTATACCTATTAGTGTAACATAATTCACGCCTATATCCTCGAAGATACCGGTATTTTCACCAGATGGCATTGCAAATTTTTTTTAAACGCTAAATACAAGATTATGAAACAGATGACTTAAAAAAGGTACTTCAACCCTTATGAAGTTGTTAAAAAAATACTCAACTTACTTAACCCAGTTTTACAAATTTTAATTAATAATGTATTTTTAGAACGAGACACCAAAAGAGGATGATCCCAGGCTGTTACCAACTGTGGTAAGTATTGTCACGGAAAATAAAAACTATACTGTCTACAATTTTATTTTTTAAGACAATAATACTGTTGTGTTGTGAGTCCATTGTAGTGTAAAACGTAAAAGTGTAGTGTAAAAGTGTCCAGGTCTATCCTAAACGGGTTAATAGAAGGCAATCCAATCGTCAAAATAATAATAATATATATATACTCTTTATTGTTCTTGAAAATACATTAAAACTTATATTACAATACACAGTTTGCAATGGCGGACTTATCTCTAAAGGGAGCTCTTCCAGTCAACCCATAAATGTTAGTGATAAGATCACATTAAATACATTTATAGATCACATAACATACATTGTAGATAATTTAAAGAATTTCAATGGAACATAGTAAACTTAATAAAACAACAAGGAAACAATCACCAAACCCCTTAAAATAAGCTATATAATACATATCTTCAATTTATACACTTATTGAGCATAATTTATAAAGTAAAAAGTTGTAATATGTAATTATATATATATTTAAATATATTATATATTTAGTATTTATTATATATTTATATAGTATTTATATACTATAATGTTGATATATGAATATCTATAATAAACATACATGCACGTTTTCACTCTTATCTTCCACGTGTATAGTTAAAATCATAAAAGAAAAAAAAAACAATAAATAAAAATCATACCAAGTAAATTATAAAATCAAACCATTTTAAGTAAACAAACATAAAAGCAAAACATATATTTTCACCATTAAAACAAGCTGATAAAGTGTGAGCGTAGTAAATAGCGCTCCGCTTTCTCTAGCTCTAACTAAAGCTAGCACAATAAACAAAAAAAAAATGTTAACCATTAAGCAGGTGACTATTAAACTGCAAAATAAGAAAACGAAACAATTAAACACTATATACATATACATACCAATATACATACGTTTATAATAAAAATAATAATAATATATAAATAAAATAGAAATGAAATGATAAACTTGCAAATATTATCAAGAGACTTGTGATAAGTAGTGCTACTTAAGTCTGGTCTTAAAGCAATATAAAGTGTTATATTGTATGTGAAATATTTAATGTGTTATAATGGTAAAGAGAAAAGCGACATAGAAGGGGGATCTCGCAGGATGAAAGTCAAGATAACGTTAGCGCGATTTACTGTCTTCAAGCGCCATCTAGTATTCAGTAGCTGAACTGAATTTATGAACGAACCAAACACTTGTAGATTTTAATTTCGATACATCGTAAAAGCTCTGCTTTTAATAGTAAATAGCCAATGTACATACAGACCACTGTATAATCTTTTCATTCCATGTTTTGTGCAAGAAAAAATACCGACTATTTTATCTATGAGCTCAACGTTTTACGCGCGAACAGCAAAAATCGAGACAAGCGAAAACCCTCTAAATAACTTTATTTATTTATAGGGTTTTCACTAAATTTAAATATCCTTTCTAGGATGATATAGGATCGCCTATTCGATGGGTGAAATTTAATTCGGTAAGTAATAACTGATAATAACTGTTTACGACACTGCTACAACATGATTGACTAGGTCGGGACGCCTTGGGAACGGCTTGGAGAATTGTTCCGGTAGAAGTGGTAGATTTATATTAGCTCCCACGGAAGGGGATGAATGGGGTATATCGGGGAGTCTGTGTAGAGCCAGCATCACTGGTGAGTCCCACTCACACCTTCCCCTGTGTAAAGGTAAAGACCGAAAATGGAACAAATAATGGTTGAGTAACTCAACACATTTCGCAAAATATGCTGAGATCGGCCGTTATGGTCCATGTCCCGTTTGCCCCGGCCGGTATGCATCCACATTCTAGTTAACATTTCGCTCATCCAAAAGAATATTGACGTAATTACTTTTTTGCGATTTTTCAGGAGAGCGTTTTAAAAGTTTGACATCGAAAATATTGTGTATTTCCAATCATTCTATTGATA
The DNA here is from genome assembly GCA_910589355.1 of Parapoynx stratiotata. Lineage (NCBI taxonomy): Eukaryota > Metazoa > Arthropoda > Insecta > Lepidoptera > Crambidae > Parapoynx > Parapoynx stratiotata. The sequence goes on from OU342483.1 coordinate 3,935,322, forward strand.
TATTTTAATAGTTATGTTGTGTTACTTTACTACCAATAATATAACATAAAAAGTTTGCGAGAAAACTTATGATCACTATTTGAAAAAACGAAATAAAACAAACCAGACGTACATTTATGACATTTTATACATCAAATAATACAATTATGACATTAAACTAGGTTTGGATATGGGAATAAATCATGAATTTAAACAACATTATATTCAATTTTAGTTTTATTTTTATAAATCTGTCTACGTTTTATAAAATGTTTCCGCGTATCCTTTCGAAGTATAGGCCAACACCATGACTGCAGTGACTCTCTCTGTCGGAAACTAATGGAACAACAATTCTGTCGTCTTTACCATAGATAAAACGGGCAAAACATGAAGTTATGGCATCAAAAACCCATTTTTGACTTTTTGGTAATTATGTCATTATTCTTTTGGATGATTTTTACATTACAAAACTGAGGAGGTTGCATTACTCTTTACATTAAGAAGTGAAAAATTACAATTGACTATCATCGCACCGTGCTACACCTGAGGATATCATAAATATACACTATATTATTGTATTTGTTTTCTTTAATTATTTAAATAAGAATGTTACGAAATTCAATCTCCGTGATTCAATCTCTTCATCCCAAACTGAATCATTATGACTTGAACATTCCTTATCTGTACATATAATAATACTGTAGAGGTCGAATGTCTGTACATAGAAAAGAAATGCTTAAAACTAAGTCAGAGGGATGTTAAAAAACGATTATTTCTTTTTGAATTTTTAATTTCTCTGTCTGTTTGTCGGGATAATCTCCGATTTCAATGAAATTTTGCATGGTGATACCTTACACCCCTGGTCAACATCTTAGATACTTTTTATTCCGGAAAATTAAACAGTTCCCGTGGATAGTTAAATAACCAGTAACCGCGGACGAAGTCGCGGACAACAGCTAGTTATTATTATGATCGATCATTCATCAGTGATTTATTTTTCAGAATGAAACAAGCGATGGACTTGCGAGGTTAATGGTATGTTTGTATGAATTTTGTGTGTATTATTTATAAAGCGCGTTGTCGTATGTCGCAGGAAGATATATACATACATACACATACATAAAATCACGCCTGTAATCCCCGAAGGGGTAGGCAGAGTCCTAGGAGCACTGTGTTCCTTAAGACCACGTTTTGCTATACAAAAATTGGGTTTGGTCAGGTGAAAAATCGTGAAAGAGTAGTAACAAGTGGCTAGCTCATCGCCTACACAATCACAGACCCAGTACCCAATACGCCCTTAGTCGCCTTTTACGACATGCTAGGCAAGCAAAGCAGTTGGTACTTTCTTTTTGTGTCCCGGACCAACACGGAAGATATATAGAGCCGTTATATAGTTATATTCCTAGGAATATGATTATATACCGGAGTAAAGTTATACGATACCGATTCATACTCTCTTCTAAGTACATTAGTCGCCTTTTACGACACCCAAGGGAAGAGATGGGTTGGTAGTATTTTTTTCATGAGCCGCTACCACACGACTCCTTACTATCTTACGAGACATAATATACATATTTACCAATAGTTAAATATCATCCCCTCTCTAAGAACCTCTTATGATGCTGCAAAATGAGGGTTATTATATTGATTAAAAATTATTTTGATTACAGGACTTGCGCACGGGAAGAAATCGTCAAGCCATAATTAATGTAGGTATATAATAAACTGTTAGTCTTATGAGGAATATTGACTTATTCATTCAATTAAATAAAAACTTTGAACATACATGCCATGTAACAGGTGGCGAGCCTGTTGCCATGCACCGGGCACAATATGAGGCAAGCGATATTCACAATGAAAGGAAGGCTCGTGAACATATTTTAGGAATATCAAATGCTTTTTCGTCTACATAAATTTATTATGTTTTGGTCTGTTGAAAGTTATGGTATTATGTAGGAATATATTTATTTATGCATGTATGTATTTATAATATCCAATATGTAGTATATTATGTAGCTTATTTATATATAAATTCTATATTAAATTATGTTCATATTGAAATGTGTTTTTGTTCTTTTTGTAAAAACTTAGTGCACCTACTTCTATTTTTTCTGCAAAACCCAACGGTTGACTGGTAGAAAATGCCTTTGGCATTAAGTACGCCAATGTACACAAAATGAATAAATAAATGAACTGTACATAATTTTTATTCAAACTCAGTGGTACAGGTGGTGGGATCGAACCCGCGAATTCCGCGGCCTCTCGAATGAGTAGCCCGTCCGTCCCAACTCGGCTACCATTGCCTATTTAAAATGTGATTGTAAAACTTGCAGGGCACCGTATACGTTCCAGTCACGGATTATAATCTAGAAAGACTTGGGTTGAGCGTAAGTATATTTAGTCATATCATCGTCCTCCGCCTATATACGTCCCGCACATGCCTTCCTCATGGAAACAAACACATGAGGTGTATGGGCCGTCTCGTAGGTCTGCTTCCATTCATCTTAGCATCTATAAATGAAAATGGTCTCCTATGAAAAGATGAAACGAGATGTATTGAGATCCTGCTATAATATTATAGCAGGATCTCAATACATCTACTATAGTTAATGTATATACATTAACTATAGTGCGCGCGGAACTCATTGGCCGCGCCTTCGGTGGCGACTCATCTCCGGAACATTCAATGCGTGTTGCCGTCGCGAAGTACGGCGCCGAACTGAGTAATAACAGCAAGCGCCCCCGCCTCTCCGCCCCACCGCTCACATACCTAAGGCGCGGCCAACTAGTTCCGCGTGCACTAGTCAATGAGCATAAAACGAGACACGATAGAAACATTTATTGTTTGCGAATACCGGTGTTAGCGGTGCTCGCCAAGGGGCTAATAATAGGTCTTTACCAATGAAATTGCCGTTTTTAGGTTTCCGTAGTAAACTAGGAACCCTTATAGTTTCGCCATGTCTGTCTGTCTGTGTGTCTGTCTGTCTATCCGTCCGCGGATAATCTCAGTGACCGTTAGCACTAGACAGCTGAAATTTTTAATAAATATGTATATTAATAACGCCGACAGAGTGCACAAATAAAAAGTGGAATAAAATTTTAAATTAAGGGGGTGCTCATACACGTAATGTAGGGACTGATTTTTTTACTCTGTACCCTAACGTGTGATATATCCTTGGATAGCTATTCAACAATGAATAGGGATTTTCTAACACCATTCAACGATAAAATTTATATTTTCTGAAAAAATCCCACCGAATTTAAAAAATAATGTGCCCCCTTTAACTTTTGAACCATAAGTTCAAAAAATATGAAAAAATTCTCAAAAGTAGAACATTATAAGTACTTTCTAGGAAAATTATTTTGAACTTGATGGTTTGAATAGTTTTTGATAAATTTTATAAAATGGAAAACTACGGAACCCTATACCGAGCGTGGCGCGAAACGCTCTTGTTTCTATCTCTTAGTATTTTGTCTGTAACTATTATGTTTGAGAATATTCTTAAAAAAATAATTACCTCATCTAAAATAGACCATATATTTGAGCTTGATTTGTTGTGATTTCCTTTTCAGTGTTTAACACTCCTTTTCAGTGTATAACTCGTTAAACTCGTTTCCCGAATACATCATTTGATTTGCATTCACTTATAAACGATAAATAATTTTTATGAAGAGTGATATCACACATATTGCTAAAGCTTGTCTAATGATACACGCCAAATATTATTATCTCTGGATTTGGCGTTGTGAAGAAATGAGAAATAATTTTAGTATGGAAAATGCAGACTTCCCCAAAATCTCCCTTCAAAATACCAATTTCATAGGTAAAGAAAAGACCTATTGTACATTATAGCTGCCGTGTGTGGTCTCCTTATCGTTATACCGCGTGTAATAGAGGGGTGTAGACAAAATGAAATAATCAAAAGAGTATCCCACCTGGACTCCATACACAAAATATAAGAATTAAATAATAACTTTAATTTAATGTGCAATTTTAATTATATTAATTTATTTATTACGTCATTTTTGAACTACAACACTAGCGGGGTCACGAGTTCACAGCTTCGAATTATGCGTATTATGATGCTCCTTACCTGCTCATGGGAGCCTGGTACTCGCGGCTCTTTAGGCTGCGGCGGCGACGTCAAAGGAGCAGCGGCGCGATAGCGGCGTTTCAATGCCACTATGCCTCGTGCCGGGCGGTCGGTTCAAAGGAACGGGAGTTTGTTAAACGAAAACTTTCGATTCTCTTCTTATCCATTTAGAATAAAGGTGAAAATAGCACAAACACTCACACTTTGCAATCATAATACACGTGTCGTGTCTAGTAGGTACACTACGTAGGTACTGTGTACATAACATCGTACGTAACACACAATAAGGTATAAGGTATAAGGTTAAACGGGCCATTTCCGCAACTCGACGTCTAAGCGCCTTTTTTGCGTGTGTGGGAATGATGCTCCTATTCTCGCCAACCCAGCTCATCCAGGTACTTCAGCAGGTTCTTCAACTTACCGAAAACCTCCGGTAGTGAGCTCGGCTGACCGAGATGTCTTACCCGGTAGTCCGCCACACCTGGACACTCCATGATCACGTGTGCAGCCGTTTCTTCCGCCTCCATGCACACCCTGCACATGGGGCTGTCGGTTATACCTAGGTTGAAAAGGTGTTTGTTAAAAGGTCCGTGGCCTGTTATGGCCGCGGTTACCTGACGGAGTTGCATCCTGTTTAGTTTCAGGATGTTCTTAGATAGGCGTGTGTCAATTTCTGGTAGTGAAGCCTTTGATTGTTTGCAGTCCTCTGTGTTCTTCCAGATCTCTTTGTGAAGTAGTCTGGTGTTCTGTTTGATCTGGTAATTAAACCATTGTTTGGGGAGAGGCACTATCGGTTCTGGTCCGTAGATTTTTGTGCCTGACCCCCGTCTAGCTAACTCGTCTGCTTTATCATTGCCGCACGAGTCGCTGTGTCCTTTTATCCATTGCAGGGTAATGTGGTTCTTCTTCCCAGCCATCATCAAGACGTGGTGGCATTCGTGGATTAGTGTTGAGTGACATTGAGTGTTTTTAAGTGCTTGCAAAACGGATTTGCTGTCTGTTAGAATTCTTATGTGTTGATCTTGAATGTTCCTTCTTATAATTTCTCTTGTGGCGGTAATGATTCCCAAGCATTCCGCCTGAAAAACAGTGTTGTGAATTCCCATAGGTATAGAGATGTTCATATTTAGATCGTACGAGAATACGCCGCAACCTGTCCCCATTCCGGTTTTGGAGCCATCTGTGAAGATTCTCAGATCTGTTAGGTTAAGACCTTCTTTTCCGTCGTCTTGGAGTTGTATTTTATACTTTTTGTCGAAGCAGTAACGGACGTACATACCGTCGTTTGGGGCCTCCATCAGTGGGAGGTCTGTCGTGGCTTTCTTTAAGGAAGACGTGTGTGGGGTGGGGGCCTTGCTAAGAAGACCTAGTTCTTTCAGCCTAAACATTGTTAGGGTGGCTTCCTGTTGTATGAAAAGATGAAGAGGCGTAAGGTTAAGCAAAGCTTCCAGGGCTGCGGAGGGTGTTGTTTTCATGCACCCCGTGATTGCCATGCTCATCATCCTTTGCCAGCTTTGCAGTTTCTGTTTCACAGTGATGAGTTCTGTTCTGCGCCACCAAACCAGTGCTCCGTAGCTTATCATTGGTCTGATTACAGCAGTGTATAGCCATAGAGTGAGTTTTGGGGTTAGACCCCATTTTTTGCCAAGCATCCTCCTGCATTGCCAGAAGGTGTTGCTGGCTTTTCCTAATTTGGAGTCTATGTGTTTGGCCCATGTCAACTTATTGTCGAGAATTATTCCGAGGTACTTTACCTCCGTTTTTAATTGGAGCTCGGTTTTAAAAAGTGACGGTAATCTGTAGTTGCCGAGTGTACGTTTATTAGTGAACAGGACTAGTTCTGTTTTTGTTGGATTGACGTTAAGCTTGTATTCTGTGCACCATCCTTCAATTATGTGGAAGGCTCTTCGCATCAGATCGCAAGCTATGTTCGTTGATTTGCTATAAATCAGCACTGCAAGATCATCTGCATATCCTACTGTATAGCAACTTTTCCTGTTTAATGTTACTATGAGTTCGTTAGCGACCAAGTTCCACAGTAGCGGTGAAAGTACGCCTCCCTGTGGGCATCCTCTCGCTACTATTGCACCTTGACCTTGGTCTCTTCCTAGTCTTACTACTCTGAACCTTAGCATGTTCTGAATCCACCTTATGATGGTGTCGTTCACCCTGTGTTTCTCAAGGGCTGCCTTTATGCTATTAAAGTTAGTTTTGTCGAAAGCTCCTTCTATGTCTATGAAGGCACCTAGACAGACATCCTTATTTACTAGTGCCGTTTCTATTTTGGTGACTACTGCATGAAGGGCTGTTTCAGTTGATTTACCTGCGCTGTATGCGTGTTGGTTGTGATGGAGTGGGAGGTGTCTCAGCGCACCGTCCCTTAGGAATCTATCACATAGTCTTTCCAGGGTCTTTAGGAGGAAAGAAGTTAAGCTGATTGGTCTGTAAGATTTTGCCTCGGAGTAATTAGATTTACCCGGTTTTGGGATGAAGATTGCTCTGACTTCCCTCCATTGTTCGGGAATGTATCCTTGAGCCAGACTCGCTAGTAAAATGGTGTGAATCAGCTTAAGTAATTTAGGCCCCCCATTTTGTAGCAGTGCCGGAAAAATTCCATCAATCCCAGCTGCTTTGTATGGTTGGAAGCTTTTTATAGCCCATATGGTTCTTTCTTGGGTAATGACCTGTCTCGCTATTTCCCAGTGTTCGCTTGATGTCGTGTAGTTTGTCTCGGGCCAAATAATGTCCCTTGTGATTTTGCAATCTGGGAAGTGGGTTTCCAGTAGTACTTGGTCCACTTCCTCCGGTGTTCTAGTGTAAGTATTGTCTGGTTTCTGCAGCGAACCCAACCTCTGCGGTGGTCCGCTGCTTAGAAATTTCCTAACTCTGTTAGCCTTTTGGAAGGATTCTATCTCTCCGCAGAACTTCTTCCAGGCTTGCGATTTCCGGTATCGTATGCGTTTCTTGTACTGGGTTTTCGCATAGTAGTATTCATCCCAGTCATGGTCGTTTGCAGTGTTCATCGCTCTGTTAAGGCTTTTCCTGACTCTTTTCCTCAATCTGTCTAATTCTGGGCCCCACCATGATTGGTGATTAGCCTTTTTTGATTTTTTGGGGTCCACGAGAGGGCAGGTGTTATTGTAGCAGTATTTGGTTGCTTGGTTTACTCTGGTGACAAGCTCTTCTAACAAACCTATGTCTTGAACTTGATCAGGGTAGCAGAAGTCCTCTAGCTGTACTTCCATAAGATATTGGTAGGCCAGCCAGTTGGTCTTCTTTGGGTTCCTGTAAGGTTCTGGTTCTGTGATGTTTACCCCCAGTTCGAACCGGATCCACCTGTGGTCCGAGCAAGAGGTTTCATCTGATACATGCCAGTTGGAGATCAAATTAGAGGCCCCCTCGTTGGCTATAGTTAGATCTATGATAGTTTGGGCGCGTCTATTAATAAAAGTTGGTTTGTTACCCTTGTTTATTATGTCTAAGTTAGTAGTGGAGAGATAATCTATGAGCAACTTACCCCTGCTGTTTGTTTCTCTGTTGCCCCAGATGGTGTGGTGGCAGTTGGAGTCTGTAGCAATGATGAGGTCCCAGCCCTCTGACTCACAGTGTTGAACTAGTCGCATCATGTCATGCGGTGGTGGTTCTTCCCCCTCCGGCATGTACACTGAAGACAGGACTAGTTTGTTTGTGCCGGAACCGGTCACAATAGATGTAATGTCTCTGGAACAGAATTCTGTTAGTACACATGTTTCAATGTTGTTGGTAACAAAAATGGCAGCCCTAGGGTGGGGTTCTGAAGAAGTAATCAGCTTACCATTGAGATTGCTCAGGCCCTGAATTGTTCCTGCCCTGGAGAGCCATGGTTCTTGAATTAGGGCTACGGCACTGTCGTTATTACCCTCCAGCCACTTCCGCAGTTGTGCTGTTGCCGTTAGACTGTGGTGGAGGTTGGTTTGAAGGGCTTGGCCCTTACACGAACGGGATTGCTTCGCCATCCTCCTCGGTGCTGAGGTTTAGCTCCTCCAGGCCACCGGTCCAACCCGCGACTCCTCCTTGGGCGCCCCCCTCGGCAGTCGGTTGACTGTCCAGGAGAGCGTCCTCAGATTCGTCGAGGAGAGTACCGGTGGGGGAAGAGGTTACCCGTGCTGTTTCGGCTTCCGAGATGGGCGGCTCTGTCTCCATTGATGTGCTGGCGCCTGGCGTGCTCTGCCGTTGGTGTTGGGGTGGGGTGGTGGAGAATCTGCCCTTCCGAACTTCGAATCTGACATACACTGTCCCCAGCATGTATGCCAGTTTCCTCTCCCTCTCCAACAGGGCTGGTACAATGTCATCCGGGACTCCTACGATGACAAAAGTTCCTGCTTCCTGGGGGTGTGCAGCGTGTACTACCCACCTCTCGATCGCCGCCCAGGAGTTGAAATATTGGAGGCTCTCCCCAATGTCCTTGGCCGAAGCTTTCTCTGGTATCATGATACCACACCTCGTTCTGCGGACTACCTCCGATGGTTTGCTCACCTTCAGAGTTTCCCCTGAGGAAAGCTTCACGCCGTCGACTGCGGTCTTAAGCCACTTCATGGCTTCCACGTTCGAGCAGCCGACCTGCAGTGAACCATCGGTGTAGGTAGGTTTTCCCTGGAACACGGGTCGTTCGTTCGGCGGAGGTTTGTGCTCTCTGATGAACAGCCTGAGCTTATTCATCAGCAGCTCTTGAACCTCGTCGGCCTGAGTACGTGAGAGGTGTCCCACGTTCGAGGTGGTGATCGCCGCTATGAGCTCCGACTTGGTAGCCGCGGCGTAGTTCCTAGGAGGAGTCGCAGAGCGCAGCTTCTTGTGCTCCCCTCTGGGCGTGCTCGTCTCGTCCAATGTTCTTTTTGGGGCCTTGGTTGCTTGCCTCGTTCCCGTCGACCCAACCTGGACAGGCGAGCTCGCTCTCGCTACCGTATCGAACTTAATCGTCTCGGCAGCGGTGTTGCGCGCCCGCTCTTCCGTCGTAGGCTGGGGAGGGATCGATGCAAGGGCCGTCAATGTTGGGCCGGATTGCTGTTGCCGCTTTCGCATTTTCCGTCTATAGGCGGCGCTAGGACGGTGTCTGGGCCTCTTCCCCTTGCTGTCTAGTTGCGGGGGGTGCTCGACGTTGTTGCTGACAGGCCTTTTCCTCTGCCTGTGTTCTACCACGATCCAGGAGTCACCCGCCTCTTTGCTGGTCGATGGTATTGCGGGGTCAGCACTTGAGTACCTCGTTGTACCCGCCCCCCCGCCGTCCTTTGTGGTGACCGCCCGAACGCATGCCGGTTGCCCGGTCGATGCTGTCGGGCCGTCCCCGCCAACTGACGACGTGGTGGCAGAACCGTTGTTCTCCGGTGCTTTCCCAACCTTCGCGCCAACGATCTCGGGCCCGGCCAAGCGCGTGACCTCCGGTCCCAGCGAGCTGGGAACCGATGTCCGGGTGCTGGCCGAGACCGCGATCTTTCGCGCTGGTTTATCCACCCCAGGTGCAGTGGTCGACTCCTCCTGTCGCTTAACCCTCATGGTCTGTTTGGTAGGGCGGGTCGGAATAGGTTCTTTGGTGTTACCCTTAGAACCTTGTCCCCCTATTCCCTTATGCTGGGTGTTGATGATACGAGCGCGGGGTTCTGATGCGGAAGCCGCTTCTGACCCACCGGCGCTGGTTGGATTGGTTATTGAGTCTTCCGGTTTCCCTTCCGACTTGGGTTTAGTATTAGTTTTATGAAATCCTTGATTATCCATAGGTTAGTTTGAAAAAAGTTCATTCGTGTGCTTCCCACCCTCCTTGGAGCCCGCAAATGGGAGTGCCCTAACGGGTCACTAGGATTACACACGAGTATAGGTGGACAAGGATGGCGTAGTGGTGCGACATCGGGGGCTCGGACGTGTTAGGTCAAGGACCAACACTATGCGAGGCTGGGGGCCGGATTTCAGACCCCGCAGTTTGTCCAACGCACCCTCACCCCTTCAGCATGACCATTCCGCTTCTCCCCACCCACCTCGCCTGTGGCCCTCTGACGGGACACGGTGGCCATTACCCTCATGCTGGCTAGACACGAGGGCTACCGTTTAGCCTGAAATCGGGACCGAAGACAGCGTAAGACGGGTGGTCTGCCTCGACTCAGCTGTCCAGGACTCCTTCTTCCCTGCGTACGGCGCTCAACTGCGCAGGTCCTAGCGCAGGAAGGTGCTTAGAAGCTATGTACATATAATGGGTTCTATAGACTTACTTAGAGTACCTTAGGGCTAACAAGCAAGGGGGAGATTGGTGCTTGCCCATGCACATATACATAATAAAGGATATGATGTCAATACATACACTTTTAAATATTTAGCAAACATATATCTATGGGACCACAGAACCACCTCCTGTCCGTGGTTTGGGAGATAAATAATCTATAAAAGGGGGGTAGATAACTATATGCGTACCAAATACATATACAGATTTTACATTCGGATATACTTACTTAAAATACATATAAGGGTATAACCCTCCTCTTTTACCCGGGCTTGGGACCGGCAGCAGTGCGAACACTACAGGCAGAGTTTAACACACAATAATTTACAAAAGCACTGAACACGTTATTTAGACATTGTTCTATGAAAGATTTCAAATCAAAATTAAATCCTTTCTTGTATTGAGTTATTTTAAAACACAGATCACAAAAATGGTTCGAAATGCCGACCCTGGTTTTCAAGGCATAGTGCACCGTCAATGAACCTTTCGCGATACAAATCGCGAGCTCCAAGAAGGCTGCCATTGGCTGCCCCAACACTTAAAACCATTTCAAAATATTCATTATTTGTTAAAAACGGTATCTTTTACTTAATAGCAACTTACGACCGCGACGGATAGCAAGCGACTAATGAAATATTCCGCACGCTCGACTACCAAGGCTACAGGAATATTTTGATTTACGATTTTTTTAGGGTTCGATGTATCATAATAAAAAACCACTTATGCGTTTGATTACTCATAGCTCTGCTGTTCTAATATTTTTTAAAATGCAGAAAATAAAAGCAACGTTCATAAGTGTGCTACTTAAATATTCAAAACTAGGAACATAGGGGATAACGTAGGAACCTATGAAATTAAATAAATAAGTCAACACAACTTCTTACTTTGTTTAGGTAATTAAACTAAATTTGAATATTTTGACTTTTGAGTATTATTTAATTAAAACAATCATGATAAAACTGTTGGACACGGATTACCGTCTACCTTCAACGTTAGCTCATCGTAACGCAAAAACATGAAGACTAGAAGAACTTAGCTCAGTAGTCAGCCTAGTCGCACGGATTATTGAAGTTCGCAGGTTCGAATCTCACGAATTTTTATTTTCTAGTGTTTTCTATTAAAAATATTTTCAAACATTTACGAACATGTTAAAATTTACTAAACCAAAATGAAATATTAAAAAATATTTAATAATATTTGTACTGAACCAATTAATGTTTATGTTAGATGAAAAAGGATACCATCGGAAGAAAGGGATAAAAATAGTCTCGATTGCGCGCTATACCACTTCCACCACGTTTGCTTGTTAATGTTTCTGTTGTCCTAGTACCTCATATCTAAATAAGTTTTATTAGTTTTGGTTGTTTTTTGGGAACTACTTCCTTACTAATATTATCTGTCTCTGTCTTACACCTAAACTGAATTGATTTAAATGAAATGCTCTGTCTACGGTAAAAAAAGGGAATTTATTTTATTCCAAATTTGCTAAGTCCTGCTCATGGGTGACTGGTACTCGTAGGCTTCAACACAAGGCGCGCGCGCACTTTAGGCGGAGACATCTAGGAGCGCCGAGCGGTGCGAAAATGGCATTTCAATGCCACTCTCGGGCTAAGCGGCGGCGGCGGCGTCAAAGGAACGGGAGTGTTAAGCGAAAACTTTCGATTTTCTAGTTATTCATTCAGAATAAAGGTGAAAATAGCGCAAACATTGAGCACTTTGCAATCATAATACACGTGTCGTGTCTAGTAGGTACAAAAAAATAAAAGAAAGGTGTACTAGGAACATACGATCTAAAAGAGGTATAATATGTTCTGCCAGGTCGTTGCCGTCTAACATCTGATTCACCAGTGATGTGACTCCTTTACCTTTAATATCGATAAAATCTTCTAATTTCGATGTCTTATATCTCGACTTCTATTTAACTTATTTTTCAAATTTTTTGTAAATAGGGTTCAGGCGGGATACACTTTTGATTTCTTCATATTGTCTTCACTTGCCGGTTATACACTGTATATTAGGTCTCCCTTTTTAGAGAAAGCACGCATTGGATGCTGCTCATTAATGTGTAACGTTGCGTCGCCCGTCCTCGTTCGTTGCAGTGTGAGGATCGCTTAAATGGAGTATAAAGTGGTTGTAATTATTCATTTTGTTTCAGACACACAAACCAAAGACTCAAAAGAAAATAATACCTACCGAAGAGAAAGACCTCGTTAATATTTTAACTTATAATGTGGATATGAAGAAAATAACCCAAATGGACTGGCTTGCTATCGAAGTGGGCATGGGGGGTAGTGTTGGGGACCCTTCGGTAAGAAAAGGCCATAGCTCATTAGAGTTTTTACTTAAGGCGAAAGGTAAGGAAAATGACTTTGAGCGTTTGGCGTAATCGAAATTGAGCGACAGCGACATCTATTGAAAACTTGAGGTGCGTCGCAAAGATGACGGCTAGTGTTTATCACCGAGTATATTTTAGTAGGCACTACTAGGAAAATACGTTACAATTGATAAATTTGTGGTCTTTTCTAAATAAACTCACCGTCGGAGACTAGGTATTAATGTAATGGATATGTAAACTGAGTTTGATAATAAACAGGAACGTCTTTTAAGGAAAAAAGAAATTTCGATAGATAAATTGAAAAATTTTGAGTGCTTTAAAAATGTTGCTATTAATAATTACTAGTATTTTGGACCGTCACAAACAAGGTTTTGATATATGTCAAAACATAAATTAATCTGATCATCCCTTGTGCTGTATTTTTGCCAGACTACTGGACCAAAAACACCTCATTTATGAATATTTGCCTATCCCTTCGCCTTAATTAACTTAATTATTTCTTTAGCACAGTAACAAGATACAAATCGTAACATTTGTTACAAAATACCTCATAAGAGTTATTTGTATAGACAACCGGACTGTCATCATACCATCATTTGGGGACGTTTCATAGGTATGCTGGCCTGATGTGACGTGTTTTCCATACATTTAGACGTAAGTATAGCGCGCGAGGCCGGCGCTGGCGGTCAGCGTACCTATGAATATACCCTTATAGCTGATGCGATAAATAAACTCACATTTACATTCTAACTATGCCCTTTAAAACTCTCTTATTTAAAATTTTAAGCAATAATTTTTTTTTTGTGTTTTTAGTGTTCGGGTGAATATTGCCAGTCTAGGGTAAGATTTTATTGCATTAAACCACCATCTTCAGACCAAAATATTGTGTTTTGGTCACCGATCTATTTTGCGAATTCTACCTGCATAGTTATATAATATGATCCTGTTGGTCTTGGTTGCTATTGCTATTGATTGCTATACTATCCGCTGTTCCACGTACGGTCAGCGTGGTAGAATGGCGATTCTTCATCTTGGCCAGCAGTGGGATGTATATTAGCAGTGAGTGACTCACGTTACGCCTCTTTCTGGACGAAAAGGGGCAATCACAGAAGATTTAAAAAAAGGACAGAGGGTAGGTATAGAGAAGTGAGAAAAATAGAGAGAGTTCTAGCTACGAAATATGTAGGTACAACAAGTTAAACAAAAGAAATATTTAATAAAAAAACACAGTAAATAACGGCGAGGGGAGAGAAAGTTTTGATACACTCAGCATCAGAAGTAGCTAATCATTTTAGTACTTTGTCACATTTTACATGTACGACATTGTCCTAAACACATCATGACATTTACTTCGATATTTAATTCGACAAAGTACTTAAATCAACTTTTGATGCTGATTGTACAAGACTGAACACATGATGTCTGGAATCATTGCCTTATATACAATGACCCCAAATTTAATTTTGAAAAAAGAAGAGAAGCCAAACAGAAAAGTAAAATGGTGCGTATTCTCTCGGTAGCTATAAGAAAGAATGAGATACAAAATAAAAATCATAAAACCTACGACGAAATAGAGAAGGATGACAATTTTACGTCATGTCAAGTAAATAAAATAATAAAATATATTTAAATATGAAATTAAAAATCGTAAATACTACATAAAATAATATGAAACGATAAGAGAAAAAGCATGAAAATAGAACCGCCGTAGATTAAATCCATAAGAACGACCCCAAAAACCCTTAATAATAGGTTGGGGAAAAAGTTTCTTCGCATTTTTTAAGAAAATTCATAACATTTTTTAATATAGTTTATTTACATTTAACTAAAGTATGTAGGTACCATTTTGTTCGATAACTTTTTGCCATCTTGTAGGTAGGGACATGATCCCATTGCTATAGATATTTTGGGACTTCTGGTCAAAATACCGCGACAAGTGGTTTTGGCAGTCCACTCGTGATGTTAACCTGACACTGCCTAAAGAATTCTGAAGAGACCGAAACAGGTGGAAATCTGAAGGTGCAAGGTCAGGACTATACGGCGGATGCATTAACACCTCCCAGCCAAACTCTCTTAATTTTTGCTGAGTGGCTAAAGATGTGTGAGGTCTAGCGTTATCATGATGAAAAACCACACCCCTTCTGTTGATTAATTCTGACCGCTTTCTCTCAACTTCTTGCTTTAATCTCATTAGTTGTTCGCAGTAGAGTTCAGAATCGATGGTCCTGCCTGGTGGTAACAGCTCATAATGAATAATGCCCTTCCAATCCCACCACACGCACAGCATCACCTTGTTGCGAGTTAACCCGGGTTTCGCCACAGTCTGTGAAGCCTGACCGGTCTTTGACCACGACCTTTTTCGCACGTTCTTGTCGTACGTGATCCACTTTTCATCACCAGTTATCAGCTTCTTCAAAAATGGTTCGGTTTCATTACGTCGTAATAAAGAATCACAAAGGAGTACACGGTTCATTAGGTTTCTTTCAGTGAGCTCGTGAGGTACCCAAATGTCGAGCTTTTTTGTGTACCCAGTTTTTTACAAATGCCCCAAATCTGTTTTGTGGTCAATTCCCAGTTCTTCAGCTACGTCGTAACTACTGACATGCCGATCTTGCTCCACTTTTTCAAAAATGGCATCCATTTTATCTGTAATAGGGCGACCAGAGCGACGTGCATCTTTGACATCAAAATTTCCGGATTGAAAACGCTTAAACCAAATTTGTGCTACTCTCACAGACACTGCACTAGGTCCATAAACATCGCAAATTTTTTTCGCGGCTTGCGTTGCATTTTTACCTTTTTTGTAGTAAAATTTTAAAATGTATCGAATTTCTTCAATAGATTCACTCATCTTGGCGGTACGAAAAACAAATGAAAATCACACATTTTCCTAATTTGAATTTGGAATTATGTTCTTTAAAATTTAAACTTTCAATGATACCAAAACCAGCCAGATACAAATAGTATAGCCAAAGAGATTTTATTACAAGTTTATACATACTATAATGCGAAAAGACTTTTTCCCCAACCTAATACATAATAAAGAAAGATATGGCAATAAACAGATAATGGAAGGGTAGGCTCTATGCAACATTATGTGCTACAAACTAACCGTGTAATTCATAAAAAATAATAAAGGCTTAATAAACCTACTTCAGTTAAAAGTGATTTGTCACTTTCTTTCTAATTTAGATTTGTGTTTGAAAGAAGAAACCAAAACACTGTAACTAAAATAGGTTTATTATATTTTATACGGACGAAGATACACAATATATCCGTATCAGGCTTAAAGTTGTCGAAATTGTGATGCAGTTGTGATTGAAATCTTTTAAATTAGGGGATAATTTCCACCATAAAGAGAAATTCAGCGTAATATACACAATGTAGAATGCGACAAGATGAAACATATTACTAGTCGATGCAGGTTTACATTAATTTTTAGCATTATTAATTAAATTAAATGAAATCTTTATTTGCTTTGAATAAGGTACATTCTGCTGGTAGTTGTAAATAAGACAGTTCTCTTATTCAGCATTTTAGCACATAATGATGCTGATTAATTAACCAATATGACTTTTATAAAATTATTTATCGCAATTAAATTAAATATAAAATATTATTAATAATGTCAAAACAGTGAATGTAAGATTTATCTATTAGGTTCTTACCTATAAAATTGGTGTTTTGTATGGAGATTTTGGGGATGTCTGCATTTTACATACTAACATTTTATCAGTTTTCTTCACAACGACAAATCCAGAGATAATAATATTTGGCATGTATCATTAGACAAGCTTTAGAAATATGTGTGTGAACACGCTTGATAAAAATTATTCATCGTTTTTATGTTAATGCAAATCAAATGATGTATTCGAGAGGCAGTTAAAAATAATTGTCTTTGTGTCTAATTTTAACACAATTAAACTTACAAAAAATTATCAAATTAAATAATACGAGCTCAAATATATAGTCTATTTTTAGAAGAGGCAATTAATTTATAAGAATTTTCTGAAAATTAATAGTTACGGACACATTGCTAAGACAGAATAAAAACACCAATTTCATAGGTAAGGACCCAATATATATTTTTAACATATTTCGAATAAGTTTGTGGGTGATTTTGTTTAAATATCAGGGTGGTTTAATAGGTGGGCTGGCCATCAACAACAAGAGATAACTAACATCGATTCACAGCCACACGCGCGCGCGGGCTTTACGTCAAAATGTATAGAAATCTCGCCGCGGCGCTGTTAACCAGTACTGGCGGCTAGAAACGCCCCTTATAGACGAGAGTCCTCAATTCACTTTTAAAATTTCAGTGTAAGAAGATGGCATGTGAGACCTCAGTAAGTACCAGTTTTAGTGCATTGTGATGTTTTGAAATGGAATATAGATTTAATTAATAAATAGATACGGAACACTGCCTACAATTATTACGCTTTTCCGTGGAGTTATTTATAATAAAGTGGATGTCCGCTGCTGCCTTTATATTTATGCTGCGGCTGATAGATTTTTGTAATGTTTATTATTTGTTGAGTACCTACACTGCTGGTCGTCTGCAGAATAGAAACCACATTACCCTTTGAGACCAAAACAAGCACCGGGATGTACTTACGTCCGCGATACACGGCACTGGGTGGCACAGCAGATGTACCTAAATAACGAACTGTAAAGTACTTACTGGCAAGTATTAGTCTCCAGCTCCTGAATAGTGACGGGGTTTGGGAGGAGCGATTGGGAGGAGTCAACTAGGCCGATCAAAGCCAAGCCAGGCCTTTCTTTTTCAACAGTTATGACGGCACTTGCACAGTATACCAAATAAAAGAACACCAATACAGGGGGCTCTATTAGGCTACCAAGACACCTGAACAACTTCTTTAGCACCACGAGGATGGATGACGAGACCGGATCGCGCACTTCACACACATATTCGATTGCGTGCTCAACAACGACTCCCCGATAAAATTAAGGGGCGCGCCATTGGTTTACAACAATTTTTTCCCCATTTTCAGTGTTCCGGAGACACTTGTGCTGCTGGGGTAACATTTGAGATTTATATTCATTTTGTTTAATTATACACTGTAACATCATAATAATGAAACTGTTAAATCATTTCAGTGTATTGGACATTCTTGCACAGCGATGGTAAGAAGAAAAATAACAGATGTACTAAATTCATGATCGGTTATTGAGTTTAGGCATGCCCTTTCAAGCGATTTCTGGATTATTTTTTGTTGAATAATGGCTTTCCGGAGGCTGGCTCCGCTATTTATTACACGAACTTCTTGTAGCGACAATGTAATACCCCATTCAAATATTAAAAATGTAACTAAGTATAGTTTTTTAAAGTAAAAATGAAGCTAAATAGTGAGTACACTGAATAAAAAATGGTGCAGCCTGCATGCTGCTATCAAAAGACTGTAACTAGCGTTGGCGCCCGGGCAGGGACTTTTAAAACTTTTCATATTTAAAATTTTTTTACATCTCTCATGTTCGGTAAGTAGGTCCTTAATACCCCCAGATGCGGGTTGTAAGTGATCAATTACCGCCCTAGGTTAATAATGTAACTAGAAACGCCCTAGGGCGGTAAGTAATTAAAAAAAACTCTTTCAAAAAGTTTGCGTACATCTAACCATCTTACTGGAACTAGACATCATGCATTCAGCCCAATGACAAAAGAGGTCGCTTCGCTATTTTCATCAATTTTGAATATCGAACGGCGAAGCTAAATTTAGTTCTTGAAAATAAATTTATTTATTCTTGTGACAAAAGAGGTCGCTTCGCTATTTTCATCAATTTTGAATATCGAACGGCGAAGCGAAATTTAGTTCTTGAAAATAAATTTATTTATTCTTGTAATGCCTTTTTTTCCACTTACCTCACAATCGAGATGTAAAGCAGAGTAGTTAGCTCGGGTGTAAGCATCAATTGCACCCTCGAACTATAAGCGCCCTCGCTGCGCTCGTGCGCCTAAATATCTCGGGCTGCGATTGATGCCTTACAGCCCTTGGCTACTAATCTACTATTAAGGTCCATAATAAACTTCAGAGTTTAGTATCACTGTTTTTTTTAAGTATTTTATCGGGGGCGCAGCTTATTGAACTTTTTATACTTTTTCAGTGTAAAGGACCGGGTTGCCTATCTAGTGTAAGTATATCAGTAACATAATTTGCAAGCTGCTAAATGATTGGCTAGCTTTAATGTGATAGTCATAAAGCACCATTTTCGGCCAATTTATATTTACATACAGATATGACAATGATTGGATTCTGTTTCCCAACAACATAATTATAAATACTTTTTTTTTTTAAATATGTCTCTATTTACTATATGTAATGTTTAATTCACAGTGTATAGGAGAGGAGTGCACTGCATTAGTAAGTACAGTTTTTTTACAGAAGGGTCGGACATTTGACTCTTTCTCACCTGACGTGAAGCATATAGAAGTTCATTACATTCACACTTATAATCCGCTTATAGATATTATTATTCTGAACTTGTTGGGTCTGATAACGTATCTATACCGCAGTCAACAACGCAGATATTCCACATACAGTAATAACACATACAAAATATTTACGTAAATATACGTAAAGACTAGCTTTTTCCCGAGACTTCATCCGCGTAGAATATTTACTTTGAGATAGTGTGATGGTATGTAGCCTATAGCCTTCCTCAATAAATAGACTATTCAACACTGAAAGATTTTATCAAACTGTTTTTTTGTCCTTAATATTTTTGGGAGGCTTTATCTGGGTTCCCATGGGAATATCGGGATAAAAAGTAGCCAATGTTCTTTCTCAGGCACTAGACCATCTGAGTACCAAATTTCGGTTAAATTAGTTCAGTAGTTTTGACGTGAAAGCGAGACAGAGAGACAGACAGAGCTACTTTCGCATTTATAATATTAGTATGGATTTTTGAACGTGTTGGACTTAAAAACAGCTTAGTTATATCCGCGGTTCGTCCATCTTACAATGGTTGATCGAGAAAAAAAATTCACTATTGTAGCAATTGGCTGAGAAAGCCAAATAACCTTGGTTAACGTTAACACTTACTACTTTGTACAGTCAGTATCAGAAGAAGCTCGTCACTGTACATGTTACATTTTCCATGTACGTCATTTTCCTAGACATATCCTGTATTTTGCTACAACATTTAGGTATTTATAGGTCTTTCACTATGAAATTGTCGTTTTGTATGGAGATTTTGGGGAAGTCTGCATTTTCCAAACTAACATTTTTTCAGATTTCTGCACAACGACAAATCCAGAGATAATAATTTTTGGCATGTATCATTAGACAAGCTTTAGCAATATGTACGATATCACTCTTCATAAAAAATATTTATCGTTTTTAAGTGAATGCAAATCAAATGATGTTTTCGGGAGGCACTTAAAAAGAGCTGTCTGCACTTTTAATTTTAACACAATTAAACTTACAACAAATTATCAAAACAAATAAAAGAGCTCAAAAATATGGTCTTTTTTAGAGGAGGTAATTATTTTATAAGAATATTCTGAAACTTAATGTTTACAAAGTACTAAGTGGGAAAAAAACGGCTATTTCATAGGTTTCATAGGTATTATTATTGTCAATTTCTTTTGAAGCTGTTTACTAGCTCGAAAGTTTCAATATATCAAACAATTTTTAAAGAACATTTTTTTAAATTGGCAAGCGAACAAAAACTTTCTGATCTCTACTAGTCTCTGGTGCTCTCAAGTCACACTGAGCCGTGTCTATGACATAAAACCTTTTTTGTTATAATTTTTAATTTTATTTTTTTATCTGTTGACATTGTCAAACTTTTTCATATTCGTTCACATTTTGTTTTTCCATTTTGCATTGCAGTAATAAATTTTCTTTTTTATTTCTATAAAATTTTTCAATTACATATTTACAAAAACCAGCATTATGATAACGCGGGTTCTTACAAGCCGTTTGGTCCCTCTGGCAAATTGTTAGTAATAAATTACTTGACGCAGTTGTAAAACTGTGTCGGTTACAGACTTAAATTGAATGGCTGTATAAGTTACGACACCGTTAAGAAGTTACGAAACTTCAATGTCTAAAACTAATTTAGCTACTCCGAATTATTCATAATTACATCATAATTTGTAATCATACTTTGAAACATGTCACAATTCACTCATATATTTATAACGAACTTTACAACTTTTGTTTAATCAATTTTAACTTTAGGAAAGATTGCAAAGATGGCGCGTGGAGACACAAGTTTTTAATATTCACGGAATAAATCAACAATGTGCTTAAAATTAATTGAATTTTCATAATGATAACAAATTAGAATTAGTTATTTTATATAAGTAAGCTGTTCCTTTTATAAATGTCTTTCAACGAATTTTTTTACCTATCTAATCCTTTTTATAGTACGTCTCAATCCAAGTAGCCAAAAAGGTAAACAAAAAGCCGACTTACCAAATTTGTTATTCAATTATCACACTTTTTACAGTTATCTTCGTTCTTAATTTTTCTACACTTTACTATACATACATATAAAGAGTCACGTCCTCAGCCTATATACGTCCCACTGCTGGGCACAGGCCTCATGGCGAAACACATACGGAGGATGGGCCGTATCACCACCACGCTGGCCCAATGAGGGTTGGTGGATAGATACAGTTGCAATAGCGACCAGGACCAATGGCTTAACGTAAAGGTACGTGTATCTATCCACCAACCCTCATTGGGCCAGCGTGGTGGTGATACGGCCCATCCTCCGTATGTGTTTCGCCATAAAGCGAAGCACGGATGAGCTCGAGATCACAAAGTTTTGGTCACCCACCCATCCACGGCCTGACCATGGCGAAGGAGCTTTGTTTTCAACCAAAAGCCAAAGCGTACTTACCACTACCGAGCTCCTCACGCCACCGGTTATTATAATTACTTAGGTGAAAATGTACGAAAACATTTTGCGCAACTTGCATTTTAATTTCACTGAACACGTATTTTTGTGACGGTAAGTCATGTAGTCTCTTTAAGTGTCAATTTTACTACCATTTCTCTTCACGGGGAGTTTTGTTACACTGTATATTAGGTCCTTACCTATGAAATTGGTGTTTTGTATGGAGATTTTGGGGAATTCTGCATTTTCCATACTAAAATTTTTTCAGTTTCCTTCACAACGACAAATCCAAAGATAATAAGATTTGGCATCTATCATTAGACAAGCTTTAGTAATATGTGTAATATCACACTTCATAAAAATAATTTATCGTTTTTAAGTGAATGCAAATAAAATGATATTCGGGAGGCACTTAAAAAGAGTTGTCTCCGTGTCTAATTTTACACAATTAAACTTACAACAAATTATCAAAACAAATCAAAGAGCTCAAAAATATAGTCTATTTTTAGACGAGGTAATTATTTTTTAGGAATACTCTGAATCTTAATAGTAACAGACAAAATACTAAGAGAAAAAAAAAACACCAATTTCATAGGTAAGGACCCAATATTTTTAATCTATCCCTTGGCTCCCGTCACATCGCATCCAACATTCTTGCATCCAACTAAGTTGTTGACGGCATACAACTTAGTTGTGGAGGAAAAAAGTTAGATCTCACCGCGAGTATGATCCAGATTAAAATGAACAAGTCACGTAGAATAGATTGGATGTTATTGGGTCCTTACCAATGAAATTGGCGTTTTTCTCTCTCTTAGTATTTTGTCTGTAACTATTAAGATTCAGAGTATTCCTAAAAAATAATTACCTCGTCTAAAAATAGACTATATTTTTTAACTCTTTTGATTTGTTTTGATAATTTGTTGTAAGTTTAATTGTGTTAAAATTGGACACGGAGACAACTCTTTTTAAGTGCCTCCCAAATACATTCACTTAAAAATGATAAATAATTTTTATGAAATGTAATATATCACATATTACTAAAGCTTGTCTAATGGTACATGCCAAATATTATTATCTCTGGATTTGTCGTTGTGAAGAAAACTGATAAAATGTTAGTATGTAAAATGCAGACATCCCCAAAATCTCCATACAAAACACCAATTTCATAGGTAAGGACCTAATATTTGATGATGTTATTCATTGACGTTTTGTGTCTATTTTTATGCTCTTTTACGTTTCGGATCCCAAATATCTAATTCAACTTGTATCAATTTAATAAGCTCGAAAACACTCACATTATTCCACTCCATCGTTAGTACGTTTGGTTGTTTACGCACGACAGCTCTCCACGGCGACGCTCGTGCAAGTGACGGCCAAAGAGAATATAATCAAGCTACGTTTTGCGCAGTGTGGCAGGTTCACAAACATTGAGACTGTGACCTCTTTGATGTAAAAAAAAATCTTTTTTGAACAAAGAAAATATATTCGCTATGTTTTAACATACCGATGTTGTCCACTACGCTTTTATGGATATGGACTTGCCTTCCAAGAAGAACACGCATTTTTTATGTTTTTTTGGGGGTAATATTATAATTTACCTATTATGGGTGGACGTGAATTTTATTTCAATGATTGTAATATTGTTTCGGAGTGGAACTTGTCTTGACGAGCAATGTGGAGGATCATTGAAATAAAACATCATTGAATGACATGGCTGTACGGGCTTAGTTCCCTTTTGCCGTCCATTTATAGGGAGAATTAAAAAAAAATACAGGAGTTTTTGGCGGCATTCAACTATGGCGGACGTGATTTTTATTTCGATGATTGTAATATTGTACGGAGTGGATATTGTTACGTAAAATCAGTGTAGTTTTGTGTAATAAGTGTCTGTGATGATGTGCAATGTGGAGGATTATCGAAATAAGCGTCAAGTGGTGTGAAAAGTGATGAGTTTTTTATCGTGGTAATCCACCTCATCCAAGTAGCACCACAGTGTCTGCCATGATTGTTTGACGTCAAACTCTCCTAAGATGCATTGAAATGCAATACACTAGTATTTCAATGCAAACTACTGAAGAAATAAAATACTGAAGACTTGGCTGTATGGGCTTAGTTCCCTTTGCCTTCCCTTCACGGGAGAACTTTACAAAAAAAAAAATACAATGTTATTAATTTTCATGTTGCAGTGTGAGGGTATGGCGTGTGATACAAGGGTAAGTGCATTACGTTTAAGGTGTTAACGGCAATATGATTATGACTTATTTATTATAAACATGATTATCATCACGGCGCCGGCACTATCCCATGATCAAGGCTTTATTTTGATTACCTTCAGCTGAGCGATTGACGTCGAAGTGAACAAGGTCGCACTACCACTTTGTCTTTTTTTATTTGCAAATCAACAGTCTTATTTGTTTTGCCATTTGTTTTGTTTTGTTTGCCTTTGCCTTATTTGTTTTGCATCTTCTATTGGGAAACTCGGCAGCTTCAACTTACACTCTGGTTGGACCCTGGATGGACGACCAAAGGCTATGTGGTTTCAAGATTTTGGTGCTTCAAAGGCACCGTTAAAAATTGGTCCCTGATGTCACTGTAGCTGGTTGTAACCATCATCAAAATCACTACCAACCTCAACATGCCTTTCGACGGGAATCCACAATTTTATCGCAATTCCTTTCAACGATTCTCATTACCCCTATAACGATTCAATTGTTCAATTATTCACAAATCCTAGAATTTGGTTTCATCGCTTTTTTATTTCATAGAATACTCATTTTAAATTAAATAGAGGCCTCTTTGGAGGGAGTCTCAGCAAATGTACTACTACACAATTTTCAACACTCTTGCTTATAAAATTCGCCACAATCATATGATACACATGTGTATAGGTGATTACCGTCTTTGGCTCTCAATGTCGCCTTAGCAGTAATCACCAACTTTATGCACTTGTACCATAATGTACTATAATCGTCAACAGGCGAATGCATCGTTTGATGAAACTTTACTGCGATAAAAAGTTGTTATGTGAAAGAAGTATAATAATGGGTTATTCATTTTGAAACATGTTTTTACGAATAGTTTCATCGACAGCTTAACTTCAATGAAATGTATGTTCGATTTGCCGTTTTTCTATACAAAAAAAACAATTGGAAAAGATTTCTTAGGAATCGTTTTCGATGATATAAAACAGCGAAGAATAATTATTCGATCAACTGAAAAAAATTATAAAAAATCGTGGAATACTTTTCGATGAACTGAAATTCGATAAAAAGAAATTCTGTGTTCTAATATACACCTTTCGACACATGCTTCTTAAGTTTTCTATCCCGGGGTTTCTACGATTTTTTTATTTATTCACAATAATTTTTTTTCTAGTGTAACGGTAAAAAGTGCAGCGCAAAAGTAAGTTAATTATGAATTATTGAAGCTTTACATACTCACGCCTGTGGATATAAGTAGTTTTTGACAAATCTTAGGGACGAATATGTCCAGCAGTGGTGTTTTTAAAGCTGATATGATGTATACCGAGTTTCCCTCTGTATACCATAATAATACATGTTTTTCTTTTGTACTTCACAGGGACCTTGATGACCATACCTATGAAATTCCCGTTTTGTATGGAGATTTTGGGAAACTCTGCATTTTCCATACTAACATTTTTTCAATTTTCTTTACAACGACAAATCCAAAGATTATAATATTAGGTCCTTACCTATGAAATTGGTGTTTTGTATGGAGATTTTGGGGATGTCTGCATTTTACATACTAACATTTTATCAGTTTTCTTCACAACGACAAATCCAGAGATAATAATATTTGGCATGTATCATAAGACAAGCTTTAGCAATATGTGTGTGAACACGCTTGATAAAAATTATTCATCGTTTTTATGTTAATGCAAATCAAATGATGTATTCGGGAGGCAGTTAAAAATAATTTTCTTTGTGACTTGAATTTTAACACAATTAAACTTACAGAAAATTATCAAATTAAATCAATTAGTCTATTTTTAGAAGAGGCAATTATTTTATAAGAATGTTCTGAAACTTAATTGTTACGGACAAATTGCTAAGACAGAATAAAAACACCAATTTCATAGGTTTCATAGGACCCAATATTTGGCATGTATCATAAGACAAGCTTTAGCAATATGTGCGATATCACAGTTAATAAAAAATATTTATCGTTTTTAATTGAATGCAAATCAAATGATGTATTCGGGAGGCACTTAAAAGTAGTTGTCTCCGTGTCCAATTTTAACACAATTAAACTTACAACAAATTATCAAATAAATTAAAAGAGCTCAAAAATATGGTCTATTTTAGAGGAAGTAATTATTTTATAGGAATACTCTTTTCTAGTATGGAAAATGCAGACTTCCCCAAAATCTCCATACAAAACGGCAATTTCATACTTTAACCCCTAATAGTTACAGACAAAATACTAAGTGAGAAAAAAAACGGCAATTTCAAACTAGACCTATTATGTTTAGGTTTCAATGTAGTATCTTCTTCAGATTGTGTTTTGTTCACAGTGCAAGAAGTTCTCTTGTCACCAAACAGAGAACGGTATTGCAATATTACAAAGAAACCCGTCCACGTTCGAGCACAGCTACCCACAGTACGGCCAACCTGTCGACGATATTTAATTTGGTTTTTGAGTTGTAGCACATAAAAGCGATTTTTGTATAACGTGTTTTTATTCATTATGTAGTCTATTTAAAAGCGATTACTTTCGGTAAATTCAAATAACAACATAATTCGTAACTAATAAAATGTTCAATTAATTTACAAAAAAATTAGCAAATCACAACTTGTCATTGTGAGTTCCGAATCACCTGACCAGTCGCGAAACCGCCAAAGCCGTTCCATCTTATACTATTAGGATCAGCCAATTACGCCAGGGATGGTCAATGTCGACATTGAACAATCCCAGCGCGTATCGATAAAACAGTGGCCATTTTTTTTTTAATCTGAAAGTTTATCGTATATTTTGTGGTTAAGGCAAATGACGGATGGTTAACTATAACTACTCAATGTCAGAAAACGCGACACTATAGAAACAAACGAGCACTAGTGTTCGCAAGCAATAGAGAAACAATATTGCTTCGCCAATTTTCATTAAAATAAAGTATTGGTCTAGCCGAAGTCATACATTTTGGTATTATCATTACAATCGGTCAAGATTTTGATGATTTGGTTAATGGCTCATAATCAATTTTGCACTTTATGCCAAGCATAATAATAGTACATTATGATATAAGTGCGTTAAGTTGAAAATTACAGCCGAGGCGATATTGCTAGCCCGAGCCGTGGGTGAGGGCTATAAGAAGGCAGAGGCTGTAATTATCAAACCGCACGTATGTCATACGACGTTTTATAACACATTTGCCAGGAAATAAATAAAACTCAGGCATTCTTAAACTAATAAATCTTTAATCACTTGTTAATGAAATTAAAGAATTAAATGTTTATTTATTATATTTCATCTCCCAAAGGTAATCTTATTAAGAAAATGTTGGCTACCTTTCTGACATAAAAACTCTGTGCTAAGATTTAAAAAAGTATCGTTCATTTTTAGACGGAACATCATGAACTGTGCGTTTGACTTTACATTATCGCACAAGTACATAATGTGATAGGTTATGATATTGAAATTGGTCAAATAAGAGACCCTTTACGAGCAAATGTATTATAAAAGCTGTTATTCTAGGTGGATGGAAAACTCCTCCCGGGCAAGACTCACCGCCCGCCACTGGCAGCGGACGGGAAAAGGAAAACCGCCCCGAAATCGGTTCCTGAGTCTCGCGCAACGGTGGCCTCTTTAGCTCCGGTAGCTAACCTGCCCAAGCAGGCGCGGGAGATACGTGCATCTTCAAAGGTGGTTAGGGCCCAGAACCAAATCGCTGGGCCTTCTACAGTAGAGCAGCCAGTTGTTATGGAAAGCGAATGGGAGGTCGCCGGAAGCCGTAAAAAGAAGGCTAAGGAGGCTAAAAAGAACGCAGTGGCGCCTCAGAAGACGGCAGCGGCTCCTCAGAAGGCGGCGCCTAAATTGCCCAAGGTGCCAAAGACTTTGGCGGTAGTGGTCTCCCTCAAGCCAGAGGCGGTGGCAGAGGGAGTCACGCTGAGGGGGGCCCTCGCGAAAGCCCAGGCCACCGTAAGTTTCGGGGATCTGGGAATTGGTCCGGCCCGATTTAAGACGGCAATTACGGGAGCTCGAATCATCGAGCTTCCTAAGGAGACCACAGCTGCACAGGCGGATACGCTCGCAGCTAAAATTGGTGACGCGATTGGTGAGGTGGCTAAGGTCACCCGTCCCACCAAAATGGCGGAGATACGCGTATCCGGCCTGGATGATGCAGCTACGGAGGAGGCTATCCAAGCTGCATTGGCGGCTAAGGCCGGTTGCTCGCCAGACCTTATAAAGGTGGGTACTATCTCTGCCGGCTATGGTGGGGTAGGATCGGTGGTGGCCTCGTGCCCTGTGGAGGCGGCAACGAAACTTGGCGAGGTCGGCCGAATATGCGTGGGATGGAGCTCTGCTTCCGTCAAGGTGCTAGAGCAGCGGCCTCTAAGGTGCTTTAGGTGTTACGCCATAGGGCACCCCTCGCAGACGTGTCCTTCTAAAAAGGACCGCAGCGAGCTGTGTTTCCGCTGTGGCGCTGAGGGACACAAGGCGGCGGCCTGCGAGGCGGCACTGAAATGCGCTGTCTGCTCGGACCGTGGCCTACCGTCTGGGCACCGAATGGGGGGGATTAGTTGCAACCCTCCCCCAGTGAAGGGTCGCCTTCTGGTGACCCCCCGAATCCAGGCCACGGAGGCCTCTTCCAGTGTGACGCCCATGGAAACCACCAATGCTAAGTAGGTCCATGGGCAACATAATCCAGGCTAACTTAAACCACTCCGGCGGGGCACAGGACTTATTGTGCCAGGCGATGGCGGAGTGGAGAGCCGATCTGGCCATTCTGTCGGAGCCGTATAATATCCCCCTATCCCCTAGGTGGGTAGGGGCGACTGATGGCTCTGCGGCCATAGTAAGGGCAGCCACAAATTCTGCGCCTCCACTCATACTCAAAGAGAGGGGCGCAGGGTACGTGGCAGCATGCTGGGGGGGAGTTATGGTCGTGGCGACATACTTCTCCCCCAACCGCAGCAGGTCGGCATTCGAAACCTTCCTGGCTGCGGTTGAAGGCGTGGTCCGGAGAGCGGCTCCCTTGCCGGTGCTCGTGGCTGGAGACCTCAACGCAAAATCTAGGGCGTGGGGGTCCCGAAGCACCGACGTTCGGGGTGGTGATCTAGAGTCCTGGGTTTTGTCCTCAGGTCTCCAGGTCCTAAACCAAGGCACCATCCCGACGTGCGTCCGGTGGCAAGGCACGTCTATTGTTGACGTGACCTTTGCCACCCCAACGCTCGCCTCCCGCATTAGGGACTGGCGGGTGATGGAAGATGTGGAGACCCTATCGGATCATAGATACATCCGATACGAGGTCTCCACGGCATCCTCAGGGGCCCCTCTACATCTGGGCCCCCAGGCGGGCGCATCCGCCTTTCCGAGGTGGGCGCTCGCCAAACTCAGCCGTGATGTAGCTGGGGAGGCAGCGATAGTGAGGAGTATGTATTCGCCACCCCTCACTGTCGCTGGGGATGCCGACGCCATGGCGGCATTGTTTGCGGACGATCTTAATGTCGTCTGCAGTGCCGCCATGCCGAGGACGCAACCCTGCCCCCAGCGGGGGCAGGTATACTGGTGGTCGCAGGAAATAGCGGACCTGCGTACCACCAGTATGGGAGCCAGGCGAGCCTACCTGAGGTGTCGTAGGCGCACCGGCAGTACGCCTGACGAAGAAGCCGCCCTTCGTCAGACGTACAAGGAGGCCCACAAGGCCCTGCGGACGGCCATCTGCAGGGCCAAGATCGCTGCCCAGGAAAGTTATCTGGAGATCCTGGACAGCGACCCCTGGGGGAGGCCGTACAGGGCGGTGCGGGGGAAGGCCTTAGAGGCGGCCCCCCGCACCTCCTGTATGGAGCCTGGGTTGTTGCGTGGGGTCCTGGAAACGCTGTTTCCAAATCCAGGACCCTTCACGCCCCCTAGGATGGTTACCTCCGGCGTCTCCGGGCCGGAGGTGTGGGCCGAGGGTCCCCCTGTGTCGGATACGGAGTTTGACATAGGCTGGGACCGGCTCCGGCGTAAAAACAAAGCGCCGGGGCCAGACGGGGTCCACGCCAAAGTCATGGCGTTGGCCCTGGGCCCCCTGGGGGAGCGGTTCCGTGCGGTGCTCAACGCCTGCATCGCGCGGGGCCGTTTCCCCGTGCGGTGGAAGGTGGGTCGACTATGCCTTCTGCGGAAGGCATCTCGCCCCGCCGACCACCCCTCGGGCTACAGACCGGTGGTGTTGCTTGACGAGGCGGGGAAATTTTTCGAGAGGGTCCTCGCTTCCCGTATCGTCGAGCACTTAGAATGTAGGGGGCCGGACTTGGCCGAATGCCAGTACGGCTTCCGCACCGGTCGGTCCACCGTGGACGCGTTAGCCCGCCTCAAGAGGTGGACTGAGGTGGCCACAGCACAGGGGGAGGTGGCGATCGCGGTGTCTTTGGACATTGCGAACGCCTTCAACAGCCTCCCTCACGAGTGCATAGAGGAGGCACTCAAATACCATCAGGTGCCCCTCTATCTCCGCGTCCTCGTCTCAGACTACCTTCGCGAGAGGGTAGTCCTCTACGAGGACGCGGACGGACGCGTCCAGCGCTGGACTATGGCGGCAGGTGTACCCCAGGGTTCCGTACTAGGCCCTCTACTGTGGAACCTGGGGTACAATTGGGTTCTGCGCGGCTCGCTCTTGCCCCGCATGGAGGTCGTTTGTTTTGCGGACGACACCCTCGTCGCGGCGAGAGCGAAGGAGTGGGAGGAGGCGGCATATTTTGCGTCGGTCGGCGCCACTATGGTCGTCCGACGCATCCGCCTCCTGGGACTGGACGTGGCCCTCGACAAAACGAGGGCCACGGTATTCCACGCCCCACGGCGCAGAATCCCACCGGGGCTTCGTGTCCGAGTGGACGGGGTCCGGATTCCAGTCGAGGTACACATAAAGTATCTCGGCTTGACTCTGGACCCTCGGTGGAGTTTCGAGGAGCACTTCAGGCTCCTCGCTCCTCGGCTGTGTGCCACGGCAGCCGCGCTCGGACGGGTCCTCCCCAACCTCAGGGGACCCAGCTCTGCGTGCCGTAGGCTGTACCACGGGGTGGTGCGGTCTATGGCACTATACGGAGCCCCGGTGTGGGCGGAGTGCCTCTCCCCTCGAACGGTGGCCCTCTTGCGGAGGCCACAGAGGGTCATTGCGACTCGGGCCGTGCGAGCGTATCGCACGGTCAGCCACGGGGCAGCCTGCGTGTTGGCAGGCACGACCCCGTGGGATGTTGATGCCCTCGTGTTGGCACGGGTGCATCGGCATCGAGTCGCAGCGCGGGAACGGGGGGAACGGCCCATCCTCGAGGAGGTGAGGAGGGTCCGTACCCTGGCTCAGAGGGAGGCTCTGGGCCAATGGGCTGAGGCACTCGCCTCCCCAGCAGCCGGCCACTGGACGATCGACGCGATCCGTCCAGTGTTGGAGGAGTGGGTTGGGCGCCGGCACGGCAGCCTCACCTACCGCTTGGTGCAGATCTTGACCGGACATGGGTGCTTCGGTCACTTTCTGCACCGCGTCGCACGGAGGGAGGAGTCGCCGCGGTGTCATCATTGCGACTCCCCCGATGATACGGCCGAGCACACCCTAGTAGAGTGCCCGGCCTGGCGACGGGAGCGCCGCGACCTTTGCGCGGTGCTTGGCGGGGGATACCTCTCGCTGCCTACTCTGGTCACGGCCATGGTGGGCAGCAAGAGAGTATGGGAGGCTGCCGCCTCCTTCTGCGAGAACGTGCTCTTGCAGAAGGAGGCAGCGGAGAGGGAGCGGGAGGAGGATGCTCTAGCCGCTCCTCTCCGGCGTAGACGGGTGGGCAGGAGAAGGCGGGCGCCATAAGCCTCTCCTTCTACCTGCCCCGCGAGCGGCCGCGTGCGTTGGATGGCTTCCACGCACGCATTCCACCGGCTGCCACGTCTGGGGATCTCCCGAATATACCCGGGAATCCCCCATTGGCGCAAACCCCGACTTAGTGTCTGACTAGGTCGGGAAGCCCTGGGACCGGCTCGGAGAATTGCTTCGGCAGACCCCGGGTCGCTCCCACGGAAGGGCAAGGAGGTATATCGGGGAGTTTTAGTGGGTATTCTCGGCCGCCGCCGAGCGAGTCCCACACACGCCTTCCGCCTCGCCAGCGGTTGGTAGGTCCGTAAATGGATTTTGTCCTCGAGAAAAAAAAAAAAAAAAAAAAAAAAAAAAAGGACAGCGGCTCTTGACCTTGCATTCTTCAAGATGTATTCTTACAGAAAACGCGCTGATGCACTAAGATACATTGTGTAAATGGAACGTACACAATAAGTTCTCGTCTACCTGCATTTCATTTTTCCTTTAGTGGTTTTGTGAAGTTACCTTAAAAAGGCAGCGATGGCCATTAGAGAAAAATGCAAGAAAAATGGCATTCGCGCAAAGAGGTCACTGATCTTCTTAGCAAGTATCTTGGATTTTTAACTTAAAAAAATATACTGACGACTTTAAAACTTCCTTTTTTTAAAGCCGGTTAAAACGAAACGTATCAGCCTAAGTAGCATGAGCAGCGCGATATGATATTTATCACGTTTTTATCACGACCAATTGTCGAATTCCATAGTACTTTGACAGTTGACCGTGATAAAAACGTGATATAAACCATAATGCGATGTTCATGCTAAAAGAGCAGGCAAGTTGAAGCGTAAGCCTGTTTCTCTCTTTTCCGCTCTTTAAGTCTAAAGATGTGAGCAAATGCTACGTTGAACCAAAAAAAAACTCAAATGAAGCTTGAGTTGTAAATAACGAATTTGAGGAACAATAGGTTAATAAAGTTGTTGTTTTAATGAAAGGAATGATAATGGATGTGAAAAGACTAGAAAGATAGACATACCATGAATGAGACGGTGGATATTTAATAGTAGTTTATGTAACTGTCACATAATATAGGTTATTAAAACACAAGCGTGGTTTAAAAAAAAGCCTTGGCGAGTTTTTTAATAGTATCACGCGAGTGTTTTAATCCCGATTTATGTGCAGTTACATACACTACTTTATCTACACTCATTATTCAAAGAAATAAAACAAAAAAATTTATTAATTTTATTTATTGTTGGCTGTCTGGAAAACATTTGCCATAGTTTTGTGCGTTTTTAAGAAAAATAAGTTTTGCATAATGAGTCCAATCTGTTGCATAATGGTCATTATGATACAGTTTCCATTTTTAAATTTTCGTTTTTATCATCTGTTTTTTAACACATTATGTCTGTCTGTCATTATGAGTTCTAGTCTGAGTTCATAATTCGAACATTATAACATGAGTGTAGATAAAATAACATACATACATATAACGACTATAATGCCCTAAGTGTTAGTCAGAGACTAGGCAAAAGCACCGCAAAAGCAGTCCATTGCCATAGTCCGCGCTGCACCAAGCAGTGACTGCACTCAGCGTGACAGGTGGTGAGCCCGTCGCCGCTATAAGCTATTGGATGGTTGTGCAGTTCTAAGTCCATTAGTCGCCTTTTACGACACTCAAGGGAAGAGCTGGGTTGGTAGTATTCTTTAAATGAGCCGCTACCACACGATTCCTACCGACGACGATTAAAATAACATTATACATATAAATATATGTATGTAATAAAAGAATGCTGCGTATTTTTAGTTTTATTAAGTACATAAACATAAAGAATCGGAAGTGTAAATCAACAGTAATAAAAGAAACTGCATTGGATTTAATACCTAATGGAATTTGTTCTCTTATTATTTTATCAATGAGCTGTAGACCCGCATATAAATAACTAGCTGTTGCCCGCGACTTCATACGCGGTTATATGGTTTTAAAACTATCTCAAGGGGACCCTGATTTTCCGGAATTAAGAGTATCTACGATGTTGACCAGGGATATAAGGTATCACCATGCAAAGGTTTTTTTTGTGTATTTTCCATCTTTTTATATCCCCTTGATTTTATGCATTTTTTTCTATGTACAGACCTCTAAAGTGTTATTATATATATATATAAGAAATAGTGAATAAGTAGTTATATGTATTGATTTGAATGCAAAACCAAGGCTTTCGACCACCAAAATAGATTAGAAAATATTCATCGTTCTTTTAATCATCGGAAAACCATTTTAGAAGACAGAATCTGCGCCAAGATTTAGTAGCACCACAAATCTGTGTGGCCTAACTGGACTTTCAGTGTTTGGAGTGCTGCCAAAAAGCTATCTCATGTTTGTAAAATTACTTTTAACTTTAAAAATTGGGATGCTTAGATGTTTTAGAGCATCTTGCAGGAAATTTAAATCTAGATTTAAGACTAGATTTTGTCAGTTTTACTATGGGTTTTTGTCAAAAAATTACTAAATCCTTTTGACATTTATACTTTGCATTTTTAACAAAAATGACTCGTTGCATTTCTTAGGATCTTTTTAAGGAGTCACAGTCTATAATTTACAGTTAATTTAAGTGAGTTATCATCAGAATGACGCATATTTTTGCTTTAGTTTTCTTTGTGCTCCTATCTAGTTTATTTATATTATATTACATAAACAGAACACGTTAAAGTGTACCTTAAAAAACTAAATACATAGCACATTTTTGAAAGAAAACCTTCTGGCAATTTCACAAGCTTTAGGTTCTTGTATCTATTTTTATCTATTCTATTATTCTATTAGGTCCTTACCTATGAAATTGGTGTTTTGTATGGAGATTTTGGGGATGTCTGCATTTTACATACTAACATTTTATCAGTTTTCTTCACAACGACAAATCCAGAGATAATAATATTTGGGCATGTATCATTAGACAAGCTTTAGCAATATGTGTGTGAACACGCTTGATAAAAAATATTCATCGTTTTTATGTTAATGCAAATCAAATGATGTATTCGGGAGGCAGTTAAAAATAATTGTCTTTGTGTCTTATTTTAACACTTACAAAAAATTATAGTTACGGACAAATTGCTTAGACAGAATAAAAACACCAATTTCATAGGTAAGGACTCAATATATGTTGCATCTATTCTATGGACAATTTATATCTCTATATCGCTTTTGTAAGTAAAATTTAGCTACTGCTGGCTGCTGGAAATGTTATTATGACTTGAATGAACATTGAGATTTTGCATAATATACATATATTATAAATTATTCATCTTATAAAACTGTAGAGGTCGAATGTCTGTACGTAGAAAAAAATGCTTAAAATCAAGTCAAGGGGCTTGTAAAAAGAGGGAAAATACCAATTTTTTTTTTAACTTTTTGTTTTTTTGTCTGTACATCTGTTTGTCTCTTTGTACGGGCTAATCTGATAAGTGATACTTTTTATTCCGGAAAATTAAAGTGTTCCCGTGGAATAGTTATAAAAACTATAGTAGCCGGGGACGAAGTCGCGGGCAACAGCTAGTAAATTATAAACTCACACAGATATGTTTCGGCAAAGATATTATGTAGGCACAGTGAATAATTACTCAAATTTAAAGTAGGTAGGTAGGTAATATGTATAATAGTACGGCCTGATGCTACGAGCGACTACGGGATCTACGGTGTGCTACGGTGCTATAGTGACTACGAGCGTGAGGTTGATTGTTTTTTTGACAGCTTTGTATTAAAATTTTTATTTTAATTATAATTTATTACAGTTATAATTTAACAAATTATTATTAGTTACTATTTAAAAAAATACACAGCTTAACTCCTTAAATCTACAAAAAATATTTTTTTGTATTATTTTAGTTATTCAGTTTTAGTCTAGTTGACTAGTTTTTTTATTGGAGAATTATTTCGGCAGACATGGTCACTCACACTGGAGGGAAGAAATGGGCTTATTGATGAGTTTTAGTAGGTATCAAGCAGATGCCTATCACATGTCAGCGGTAGGTACGGTCCGTGAATGAGTGAGATCTTACATCGAATTTTATTTTGTATTTTTTTTCACGGGGACTTTAATTATCAGGCGAATTATAGGCGTATCACACCATTGACCACCCCTTTGGGGATAGATGCGTGATAATAATGTTTTCCATCCTGAGCCTATATGCGTTCCACTGCTGAGCACAGGCCTTCCTCATGGAAACTAACACATGAGGAGAATGGACCGTAACGCCACTACACTGGCCCAATGCGGTTTGGTAGGAAACGGCTGCAATAGCAACCAGGACCAACGACTTAGTTTAAGATTACAAAGTTTTCGTCACCCATCCACTGTCTGACCATGGCAAAGGTAGCTTTGTTTTCGATATTGAAAGCCAAAGCGTACTAACCACTACGCCACCGAGCTCCTCGATAATGTGTGTCGATGTATGTTCTTTTTACACAAACAAAGTTTATTGTTCTTATTCTCGTTTATTGACTTGTAATATGATATAAAGGTCACGTTATGACGATCAAATACTATTTGGAAGTAAAATGACCCAGCTTTTGTTCGGGATGGTAAATAATAATATATGTTTATTTTGTACTATACTCTGTTTATGTGTGGGAGTTCTATTGTATTGTACAATCTAAGCAACATTGAATAAGTTTGTACTAAATAAAACTGAATGTTCTCGAAAACCAATAAGATATTAACCATGTTCTGTAGGAAAATCCAAAGTTTAATTTATTGATTTTGATCTTCTTTTGTTTTTACACATTTTTTACATTTTATTTTTTTATAGCTTTTATATCCAAATAGTTTTAATGCCAAAAAGTATTTAATACAATTATCAGACCTCAAATAACATAATAAAATATAAACATAACAAACTAATCAAGTTGGAGATACCGCATATATGTTAAAAGACCTAACCTAAAATTTTATTCAGTGCACACATAGTAAGAAATTACGCAAAGGAAAATCAAACATAGACAATAGGCTAGTTGACAATTCATACTGACATAACAAACAATACAGGTTAAAGCCAAGAATTTTGTACTCTATATGGATGCCAAACTCCCATACAATAGCATGAGGCAATGTTCTGTCTCGATCAGTAGGTGTTCCCTCTCATTATATCACTATTTATGAATGAAGGCTATCCGTGGGATATCCTCTTCCTCTCTTTCTATCCATAATTTCTGTCTCACCTGTCATATTTACGCCATTTTGACACCTAAACTGATAATTGGTACAAATTTTTGTAATTCAATATTTTAAATAAAAAAATATAAAACTGGTGATGACGTTCGTTGTTTTGTGTTGTGTAAGTGAGTGATATCCTGGATGTACCTTATCATTTCACAGGTGAGTCAAAAATCACATATTAAATGAGAGTATTTGTTTGAGAAATTCGTGTGTATTTTTGTGTGACGTCATTAGTAGTAATAGAAAGCTTTATTACGAAATTACAAACTCATTCATTAAAGTGATAGAATGAGAGGGAACACCTACTGATCGAGAC
Source organism: Parapoynx stratiotata (assembly GCA_910589355.1). Lineage (NCBI taxonomy): Eukaryota > Metazoa > Arthropoda > Insecta > Lepidoptera > Crambidae > Parapoynx > Parapoynx stratiotata. The sequence goes on from OU342483.1 coordinate 3,972,356, forward strand.
AGAATATTGCCTCATGGTATTGTATGGGAGTTTGGCATCCATCATACAGTACAAAATTCTTGGTTAAAGCACTGAATAAGAGTCGCACTCAGCATATGTCGGGCGCAGAAACAGTACGACGCTGGTCTTCCGTGGACACCACACAAATACATTTATATAGATAACGCAAGTATAACGATTTGTATTGAAACCAAGCATGTCAACTTTTTAACGTCTACTGTGACGTCACAGCCGTAATTTAGAGACGGGAGATCTAAACTGATTGAAAGATACCGATGACCGATGCCGCCAATGCCCCTCCGATAATTATCACAGGAGCTTTTTTTTTGTTTTTGCTAATTAGTAGCGGCCAACCCCGACGTTTTGTCGGGGTTTTCGGACATGCGCAGTACATGCATTTGCGTCATCTATGTAAATGAATATCTGCATATCTGAATATCTGTCTGCTATAGTGGACACCTTGAATGTGCGGACGAGCGCTCGTTGATATTGGACAATACCATTGCTTTAATTCTTCGCTTGTCTGTTCCGATATCTCGCTAAACCAATAGCGTTATTGAAAATAGCTTCGCTTCTTCGCTCCACGTTAGTAGACAGGCAGCCTTAGTGCGCTGCCACACTGGCGGATTGCAAGCGTTTTTAAAGCGGACCGGCCACGCAGCGAACACGCCGCGTCTGCACGGTGAAGACGTCGCGGCTGCGCGGCGAAGACGTTGCGGACGCGCAGCGTACGCGTCGCGGATGCGCAACGTTTCCGCCTCGTGTGAGTGACGTATGATACATTAAGTAACAGAATGGATTCCAGTTTTTTTGGCTCCGTAATTTTAAGCATAACGTTTATTGTCATAATATGAAGATCCATAATATTGAAAGGCATAATCATCAAAACGCATAAAATTGCGACGCATAATTTTGAGAGTCCTAATATTGTATCGGCTAAAATTGTTTGTCATAAGTATTAAAAGGCATAAATTTGAAACGCACAACTAATGAAAAGCATAATGATCACAACGCATAATATTTTTCTCTGCCCCAAATTGTTAACTAAATATATTTCAATGACACAAATATAGTTTTTAAGGGTCATAAAAAAAAATAACCTTAACCTAATATTTATCAGAACACATTTCCTTGGGATTGGTTCTTTCGAATCTGGGTGATTATTTGATTCATTTTAGGACTACCTAATGTTGTGCTAAATGAAATTAGGAATTTCTATAGTTATGCTTTATAATAATATGCCTTTAGAGAGTTATGCCACTTAAGTGTTATGAGTAAGAAGGAATATGTGACATGATTGTTTTTCTATTTGATGATTATGCCATTCGATGTATGACAAACGATGTTATGACAATCGACGTTATGCGAAAACATGCGCTCCCAGTTTTTTTACTTTGAAAACGCAAGAAACCGAGCGGGGTCTTCTGTATGTGAGTGTACAAAATGGCGTTCACGCTTCTCTCCGCGGCAAAATCGTTGCGCGTCCGCAACGTATTCGCCACGCAGCCGCGACGTCTTCGCCGCGCATACGTGGCGTGTTCGCTGGGAGGCCGCTCCGCTTTGAAAACGCTTGTAACCCGCCAGTGTGGCATAGCCCTTAGTAATCGGGATGTTCCGAGGCTATGCGACATGTAGGGAAAACTTTTTATAACATTTCTAATCTTGTACTATTTTGTGTATTTATTATTATTGATTTGGTAGTATTATTATATATTATTGTTATTATTATTTCGGGGTAATTTCTCAGCTAAAATGCTGGTTTAAACTACATTTACGGGATTAATTTTATTATTACTATTATTAATTTTACTTTAGAACTTCACTGATTTATGCATTTGTTATTGTGCCTTACCCCAAAAATTTTTTTTGGATTTGTTTTGTTTCCATTAAAAAAAAAAATTCTCTACCTGGGAATTGATGCGATTCATATAAAAAAAATACACAAACATCAGCCTCTACCTCGTAGTTACCACCCACTTTCGAATGCGCTGCAGAGCGATTAAAATGTGAGAACATTATGTATATTATTATTATGTTGCCAATCGGAAGGATGGATCATCATCATCATCATCAGACCACTCCTATCCACTACTGCGCCTCCCCAAATGCACCTTGAGACCGGCGCACAGACCACTCGACCACGGAGTTCGTGGTATGATAATTCAGCGGAATTAATTTGAAACAATGAAATCATAGTAAATTTAGTATGTTAAAATAGCTTTGTGATATAAAGGCTTTATATGGTAAAGAAGAAGACTTTCAAAGGATTGATCTGCTACCATGGGTAAACGCATGGTTTTATCGTCCTCGACGTCTTCAGCCTACTTTTATTGCTATCGTTGATCTATTCTATCACCTTTGTTTTTATAATAATTTCTATAACATATAATATTTCACTGTCTGGTGCTTTTCCCTGACTGTCCACGACGATGCCACTGCCACAACGTTCTCTATTCACCACATTTTTCTATGATGCACATACATACATATAATCACGACTATTATCCTCTAAGGGTTAGTCAGAGACTAGGCAAAAGCACTGCAAAAGCAGTCCATTGCCACCAGGCAGTGACTGCACTCAGCGTGACCAGTGGTGAGCCCGTCGCCGCTATAAGCTATTGGATGGTTGTGCAGTTCTAAGTCCATTAGTCGCCTTTTACGACATCCAAGAGAAGAGATGAGTTGGAAGTATTTTTTTAGCCGCTACCACACGACACGACTATTATGTTGATCATAATAATAATTAATGATTGTTGTGATGTCGGAAGTCGCCAAAGAGCTTCTCTGTACCCTATTAATTCTGGAGCAATCAAAGCACCAATAGCTTGAATAATCCTATTGACAAGGTTGATTTCGGGCGGTTCAAGTTATGAACTGACGGACGTTGGGGTCGTAAAGTTCTCGAGCGAAGAATGTTTTTCATAAAAATTTAATTTTTAGTACCTACTTGGTGTTGCCTCCGTGTGATCTCAGTAGCCCTACTGAGAGCACACGGAAGAAATATTGTATTGTCCATTTTAGTTAAGTTTACGCAAGATATCCTTTTTCGTTATGAAAAATATTTTATTTTATTTTAAGAGTATTAAATTGCCTATCATGTACTCGTACATTTTATTTCAGTTCGCTAGCGTCTTTATTTTCCGAGATATTCTAACTTTCTTAACCGACCCTTAATTTTTGCTCGCGAGTGTATTTTCAAATAACTCTTGTAAACTATCCTCTGATCTATTATTCTTGAAAAAATTCTGAAACAGGAGTTTCTAGAAAATCGTCAAAATAACGAGCCGCCCAAATCTTCTAGCTTGCGCCCACGCACCTCTATTGCTTCCTGAGGCCGAACATAGATCTCGTGTCAGACAGGTGTTAATGTCTCCCCCACTTCTCTTTGCTGCCGTGACCAACTGACTATTAGCAGTTTACTGAGCTTTGAATAGCCTTGTTTGAGGTTTTGATTACATGTAGACGTTTCTTCACCAATAAGTCAAAATTGTTATCAATAAATAAAATATGAAAAAAATCTAAGGACTATTATAATATATTGTACTAGCTTTTGCCCGCGACTTTGTCCGCGTAGAATAGTTTCTTTGAGACAGTGTGATGGTATGTAGCCTATAGCCTTGCTCAATAGTCTATTCAACACTGAAATATTTTATCAAATTAGAACAGTAGCCTCAATTGGCGGAATTGAAAATTTACTCCTACTCTATTATTAGAAGCAAAGTTCATAGTGGCGTAAAGTCGTACATTATTTTGGGATTTTTTATAAAACAAAAATTACCTTGACCCGCATGACACCCATTTGCATGGGAATATCGGGATAAAAGGTAGTCTATATCCTTTCTCAGTCTCTAGACTATCTGTGTACCAAATTTCGGTTAAATTGGTTCAGTAGTTTTGATGTGAAAGTGAGACAGATTCACATTTGTAACATTTGTACGGTTATTATGCCTGGTGCGTGGCAATGACTTAATAAAATTGAACCACAAAAATGTTTGATATTCCAATCTGTACCTTCTTCCTACAAATCTCATGATTGGCTCATCATGTTGTTCAAACTCGCAAACAAGGTCTAAAGTCGATCGATCATTGTGAGTCGAACAAAGGGATGTTCACAAAACTCTCGAAGTACTCGTTAAAGTTTGCAAGTTAATAAGCTTGCTTTGTGATGTCTGATGATAGCTGGAGTGTAGCCATGCCTTTGTTTTGGATACAAAAGGTTCGCAGCTTCGATGGGACCGCTAATAGTTCTAAGTTGGATGAAGTTATTCTGCTCCAAGATTTTTCTTAGTTGGGTGAAATGAAAGGGAGCTATTTTGGTTGGGTAGTGTTGTTCCATTCGTTCTTGAACCTCGAGTTTCGTTTTTTACATATAGGAAAGCCCTTGGCCTTCATCTCATCTGACGGTTAGTGACGACAAGGCAAAAATCAAAATCAAAAATAACTTTATTTCATAGGCCAAACTTGGCACTTAAAATCGTCAACATTTTACATTATTTTACAATATTGGGTCCTTACCTATGAAATTGGTGTTTTTATTCTGTCTTAGCAATTTGTCCGTAACTATTAAGTTTCAGAACATTCTTATAAAATAATTGCCTCTTCTAAAAATAGACCATATATTTGAGCTCGTATTATTTAATTTGATAATTTTTTGTAAGTTTAATTGTGTTAAAATTAGACACAAAGACAATTATATTTAACTGCCTCCCGAATACATCATTTGATTTGCATTAACATGAAAACGGTGAATAATTTTTATCAAGCGTGTTCACACACATATTGCTAAAGCTTGTCTAATGATACATGCCAAATATTATTATCTCTGGATTTGTCGTTGTGAAGAAAACTGATAAAATGTTAGTATGTAAAATGCAGACATCCCCAAAATCTCCATACAAAACACTAATTTCATAGGTAAGGACCTATTATAAATAATAATCATTAGGGGTATAATATTAATGTTCATTACCGCGAGCGCTTGTATCAAGTGCGTGGTTGCACTTTGATTGTGATTGTTATCGATACAAGCGGCCGGATTCCGAGAGTAAGGCTTTTTATGAGAAGAACCCGGCAAGACTCATGAGCCACTTTGAGGCCGATGGTGGAATTAAACTTCATCTGTCTTCCACCAAGACTGAGGAACCTGCTATCTTACCTCTGATTGCCGGAACACAACAATCCACATTGTTATTTTTGAGATTAATGTGATGTCTTATATTCATTGTCAATAAAATCTTGAAAAAAGAAGTGTAGTTGCTTGTTATACCGTATTACCGTTATTGTGTGTCATCTAAATTCAAATGTGGCGTTACATTTTCATAGATAGTGAAGCAACCGAAGCCGACCGAAAAAATACCAATTGTCAACAGAATCATAAACATTTACGAACCACAATCATTTTTATATATTTATTATAGGTACTTATAACAATAGTTATTTTTCCATTTCCATTGAATAGCTAAATGTTTTTGACTTTTGAAGGAATAAGGACAGGTTCAATAACCAGGAATACACCAAAACAAATACATATTTGTTGAGAAAATTACAGTGAATATTCAGAAATAAAATTTTTCGTAGAATATTATTATCCTGGATTAAATAAAATCTCAAATTGTTATTATAATAATATTAGTTATTCGAAGATACGATTTTAAAATCCAATTACATTAAAAACAATATTTTGGTCTTACAAATGCCGAATAAGCTTTAAAGTATTTTCAAATATGTAATAAAATAAAAGAAAATGAAAATCATGATTTTTTTCTATTATCTTATATTATTGGAATTAGTATTCGGCTAGATATATTATTTACTTTAAAGGTTTCGACATATACGATTATATCTTTCAAAATAAACTTTTTTGTATTTTCGTATTCTTAAACGAGTATATTAATATAAATATCTCACATTATTACGTGCAGTCACGTGCTATAACATGTATACACTTTTGACGGTTAGCGACTCTTATTACAGGCGAATAAACTCTACTCAAATGTGATTACACATTTTTGCACATGACTGTACAATCTAAATTTCGAGTTTCATAAAATTCAAACAATTCAGTCCCGGTGAGCTTTCAGTTACAATGCAGCGGCATTAATGTAGTGTTTGACTCGCGTTGCGGACGCTAAATTAGCCAGTCTCGTAAATAATTGTTAAGGTATGTCAACCGCACCGTCTCAGTATTTAAAACATATTTGATATTGATAATTATTATATGATCGGCTATTTAAAAACAAAAGTGGATCATGATTTTCTTGCCGGATTCTTCTCATGAAAAGCCTTACTCTCGGAATTCGCCCGCTTGTATCGATTGCAACCACAGTCAAAGCTCTCTGTGCACTTACTACAAGCGCTCGTGGTAATGAACCATAATATTATAAGGAAAGGAAATAGAAAGGAAAAGCACTCCCCTTACGGCTATCCAGCTATGAAGAATCTCGAACTCGCATATTATATAATGTATTTTTTTAATTAATTATATAAATTGTTAAATTTCTAAATTGTAAAATATTGACGTTTCTAAGTGCCAGGCTTGGCCTATGACATAAAGTTACTTTTTTTTGTTTGTTCGCATGCGATCCAGGAGGGCTTGTTCTAAAAAACTAAGTGCTTGGTAAAAGTTTCTTGTTGGCAGTAGATAAAAAAAGTGAAAGCGTGGATGTGTATGCACATCTGCCTACCTCTTCGGGGTTACATACAGCCAGAAACATTGTACGTTGAAGTTTAGGTTTGTTTACAAAGTGATTATAGATTATATGTGTGTGATTACTTATATGGCCGATCCTTCATCTTTTATCACGCCTATAATTATATTGTTTCAGGACAATGTGTAAACAGAGTTGTAATCATTGCTACTACTCTTCTAGGTGGTACATCCCCACTTTTTTATATCTGAATCATGACAACTGTTTCGGAAAATAAACGAATCATGGAATTTCTCTACTTGTCACTGTTTATTACGGCGAATCAGAGCGAGACAGCACATGACTTTCAAAATCTCATTTGTGAAAAGACACATTCATACATACATACATATAATCATGACAATTATCACCTAAGGGTTAGTCAGAGACTAGGCAAAAGGACCACAAAAGCAGTCCACTGCCATAGTCCGCGCTTCACCAAGCAGTGACTGCACTCAGCGTGACAGGTGGTGAGCCCGTCACCGCTACAAGCTATTGGATGTCGTGCAGTTTTAAGTCCATTAGCCGCCTTTTACGACACCCAAGGGAAAAGACAGTTGAGAATAATATGCTCCTCAGGCACAAATAGGTAGGTATTGTTAGGAAAAGCCTAGATAAGAGCCCAGAAAATCAATTTCAGAAGAATATGAAAATAATACGTCATTATAACATTTATTTCAGTAAGGGTAATTAGGCTCTAAGCAAAGATACTATTGTAAAAATATTTTTAGATTTATGCACGAAATCGTTAGGAGAATGTGGAATGCTCGTATTAAAATAGCACTGACATTTTATTTATCCCACGTAAAGGAAAAAGGGCCGAGTAAGGGTTGGTTCATAAGGAAGCGGAAATCATGATAAAGTAATTGTGTAGGTTTTGTTATACTACTTCCTGCAGCAGGGGTTATTTTAAGAGGACCGTGAATATTGGTAATGACCACTTTCTCGCGTTACTCTGATTATATAAAGCTTAAAACTAACTAACTTCCAATGTTAATGAGCCTTTTTTATTAAAAAAATAGATAATAGACACATACATACATAAAATCACGCCTATAATCCCCGAAGGGGTAGGCAGAGTCCAAGGAGCACTGTGTTCCTTAAGACCACATTTTGCCAAACAAAAATTGGGTTTGGTCAGATGAAAAATCGTGAAAGAGTAGTAACAAGTGGCTAGCTCATAGCCTACACGATCACAGACCCAGTACCCAATACGCCCTTAGTCGCCTTTTACGACATGCTAGGCGAGAAAAGCAGTTGGTATATTCTTCATAATAGACACTTATACATTTATTTCATTGCATTGCATTTCTTCAAGGATAGATACATGATGATATGTTGTATCTTTACATTGAAATATGTATTCACTTAGCCTTTTTGAAACTCTTTATTTCCTTGTAAAGAAAATAATTTACTGTCAAAAGTAACCTATTGTTCCCTCTTTTGAAGCGTAAGAGAGAGTGAAATAGTTTGGAGAAGTATACGTCCGGCAGTGCATAATGCATCACACTTTTATCCCCGAAGTCAAAAGCACAAGTGTGAAATCTACGTCTGACAATGCATAATGCTTCACAATTTCATCCCCGAAGTCAAAGGCAGAAGTGTGAAATCTACGTCTGACAGTGAATAATGCATCACAATTTTATCCCCGAAGTCAAAGGCAGAAGTGTGAAATCTACGTCTGACAGTGAATAATGCATCACACTTTTATCTCCGAAGTCAAAGGCAGAAGTGTGAAATCCACGTCTGACAGTGCATAATGCATCACACTTTTATCCCCGAAGTCAAAGGCAGAAGTGTGAAATCTACGTCTGACAGTGCATAATGCATCACACTTTTATCCCCGAAGTCAAAGGCAGAAGTGTTGACCACATTTCGCCCCTGCTGTATCAAGTCCTCAAATAACAGGAAGTGAGCCTGTCGCCATGGGCACGGGGCACGGTGTGTTTATACAGATAACGAAAGTATAACGATTTGTATTGAAACCAAGCGTGTCAACTTTTTAACGTCTGTGGTGACGTCACAGCCGTAATTTTGAGACGGGAGATCTAAACTGATTGAAAGATACTGATGCAGCTGATACCCCTTCGACAACAATCACAGAAGGAGGCATTTTTCTTAGTTTTTGCAGCCATTTGCGGATACCCGCAGTACATGCATTTGCGTTATTTATGTAAATATGTGACGGGGTGAAGCCAGGGATAAATGAAAGACGCTGGGTCGTCACTTAGTTATTGTAGGTATATTGTATATTAAGGAATTAAGGCACAACTGAAACAATTATATAAAAAAGGTAAATTACACTGAACACAAAAACAATTTCACATTTAACACTAAATATATTATAAAAAGGGTAGGGCTACTTACAATAATGCCTAAAAGAGACTTATAGACTTTGTTATTTATCAGGAACTGATCTTGTGGGTTGTTGTAACTTTTAGTTTAAGCTTATTAAAATTGATCATCACTTTATAAATATATTACAATTATTGTTAGCAGTGAGTCAGCCGCTCTACGCGCTGACTCTGGTAAGAATGAACTTCGAGACCAAAACAAATAAAAGGAGACAGACAGCAAATTTAAAAACGGAAACCAAGAGAAAAATGGCCAGAGAAGAGCGCAATGACAGCAACGAGCCGCTAATATAGCTATGGCGCCTCGTTACAAATGTATATCTGTGGTGTGGGGTATGCGATATTCACAAACTGAGCTTGTTATATACAAACTCAAAATCGGCGGGGAACGGCGATCTCCCACAAGTAGTGTAATTTGTACTGTCGTTAAAAATTTATGTCTGTGTGTAAACAGGCCTTTAGCGGTCAATGAACGTTAACATAAAAGTTTCAGCATCACAGGCAGGTAAGCATTAGTGACCTTGTAACCTAAGAAGGGTATTGCCCGTAAACGACCACCGTTAATGTCCTTCCACAACATAAGGTCTATAAGAAATAGAACATAAGCAGAATAACAAATGAGTCAGTGCAGAAACGCGTATTATTAATATTTATTTGCCTATTTTTTGCGAGATATCTACGAAGTTTTTGTTTTTGCTGATTATCATAATTCATCAACGATTAGATAATATTTAGTGTAATTACAAACATACATATTCTTTTACATATAATTTAGTTTTTCAGGTGATAATAATATTCACTTGCACACATATTTCCATTATAATGTAGAAATTCATATTTTATGTGTTTCTATGTTTTTCAAAAACTCTACAGTGATTTTAGATTTTAGTGCCTTTTATGTAGATTGTAATGTCATGTAAATTTGTCAATCTTTTATCCATATTATGAATATCGCTAGCTTTACACTGGCAACAGGACTAGCACTTGTTACGTACTCGAAGTTATGATAAATATTATATCTCATATCTCTATAACAATTATGTATGAGTTTATATATATGACGAGATAACCACAATTTGTGATATTATACCTGTCATATTATGACAATTTACTTAAGAGTTGTAATTTTTCATATCTATCAAAAACATCAAATCTATAAAGGTATCGAATCAATTGTCCTTAATGAGACTTAAAAAATATTTAGTTAGCAAATGCCATTCATAACTGTGATTTGGGACGGAAATTTAAAGGCTTAACCGACAGCCAGATAATTATATGAAGTTAATAATATTGGGTCCTTATCTATGAAATTGGTGTTTTTTTTCTCTCTTAGTATTTTGTCTGTAACTATTAAGATTCAGAGTAAGTCTATTTAGATTCAGAGTCCTAAAAAATAATTACCTCGTCTAAAAATAGACTATATTTTTGAGCTCTTTTGATTTGTTTTGATAATTTGTTGTAAGTTTAATTGTGTTAAAATTGGACACGGAGACAACTCTTTTTAAGTGCCTCCCGAATACATCATTTTATTTGCATTCACTTAAAAACGATAAATATTTTTTATGAAATGTGATGTTATACATATTACTAAAGCTTGTCTAATGATAGTTGCCAAATATTATTATGTTTGGATTTGTCGTTGTGAAGAAAACTGAAAAAATTTTAGTACGGAAAATGCAGAATTCCCAAAAATCTCCATACAAAACACCAATTTCATAGGTAAGGACCTAATATAACACAACATTGTTGGTACTGTGCCGTGCTAGTCTGCAGCTCTTAGGGCTCGTTTAAGAAGACGCGGGGCGTCTGGCGGAAAAACGAACATACGGCGAGGTATTGATGCGTTCAAGGAGACGCATTTTCGCAAGCTTTTGTTTGAGTTGTAGCGTCACACGCGGCGAGCGATGCCGCGTCGGACGCGGCTGCTAAAGCGGTGGGTGATGCCGCGGCAAGCATTAAGAATTGATTGCTTTTGTGACAGAGACAGTGTGTGTGACAGAGCGACAGTCTATATGTTTAAGTTTGCTCGTGCCGCTTCACGCGCCGCTTGACGCGCCGCCTCACCATTGACGGTAAAAACGCCTGACGCGCTCGACGCACCGCTAGTCCTTAAACGAGCCCTTACGTTTTAAGCTGCCTGTCAACTGGACCGGAGAGGAGAAACGGAGCTTGAGCTGTGGCAAAATAAACCAATAGTATCGCTTCAAATCTCCGCTTGCTGATCCGATATCTCGATTAACCAATGGTGTTGCTGGAAACCTCCGCTCCGCTCCCTCGCTCCGCGTTGGTGGACAGGCAGCCTTAGCATACTAAAGGACAATGGGCAAAAATGTATGGACCGTGGTACCCGCTCCAATAGCCATAACCACTACATATTTGGAAAGACATTCAGATGTAGGAACACATCTGCCATGGGGCCAGTTCCAATTCACGTTTTGAAATTAGTAGGGATGATACCAGTTTTTCTATCAAATCTGGTTTTACTTTCCAATAGCTATGTGTGTTGTGGGTGTGGACGGACCTAGAGTTAGAGGAAGACCAAAGAAGCGAAGGATTGAATGCGTAAAGAATGATATGAGGATAAAAGAAGTGGATGCTGAGCTGACGAGTGACAGAGGAGAATGGAAGAAGAAGACATGTTGTGCCGACCCCACCTAGAGTGGGAAAAGGGCAAGAAGAAGAAGAAGAGCTATGTATGTTACATCGTTGGCGAGGTATTTTTAATAAAAGTTACTATAGCACCATGTTCGAAACCTTAGTCCGTTCAGAGATATTCTTTATTATAAATGGCAGTTGAGGCTACAGTTTCAATTTAAAAAACACTATCTCAAAGTAAATTCTACGCAGACGAAGTCGCGGAAAAAAGCTAGTGTTGAAATATGATCGGATTTTGTTGAGATAATTAATGTTATCAAGAAGTAGTAATAGTTTTAGTATTTAGTTAAAGAAACACTTAAGTCACTAATAAAGTTTCTTTTTTAATGGTAATTCTCTCTACTCTGTGGTCTCATCAAGCAAAATTTTATGACTGTTCAGATAGGTATACTAAATATGCTTTTAGTAAATAATACAAGCTCTGTTGTATAAAATGTACGTCTTCTTTATTGACACTTTCTTTAAAAACAGGTATTTATCATCAAACCTTCTAATAACATTGAAATACATACGTCTGAAATGGGGTCCGTTACAAAGTGTTGGCTCGTAGACGATGTTGTATGCAGTGTTGCTTTGGAACCAGTTTAAGTTGGTTTGACGCTCCACATCGCAAATTCAACCTATTGTCTTTGTACCACAGCTTAAATTTGAATACATTTGCCTTTCAAAACTTCAAGTCGTTCTGTAGTTTGTCAATTTCAAACACTTTATGAGTCAATAACGTGGTAAATAACAGAACTGTATCCGGTGTAAGTTTTCATTGTAAAAACTTCTCACTTGTAGATTTCAATTAGATTCCGCTTTTCAGGTTTCTCATAGAAATTGGCATTCTTGACATTTTATAACGCAACTAAAAATGAGAAGTTTTTTCCAATGAAAACTTAAACTAGGAGTACTGATTACCTTTCTAGGCAATTAACATACATACATATAGTCACGACAATTATCCCCTAAGGGTTATTCAGAGACTAAGGGTTTTGTGTGTGTGTGTATGGAAATTGGCTTAGCCATTTGGAAGAAATGAGGAATGAAAGTGACAATAAAAAATAAAATTTTTACAAATACCTACGAGTATACCGGAGTGGGATATTACATAAAAGGTAAATCATATAAAAAGCACATAAATAAATAAAAACAAAAAATCGTTGTCTAGTCGGGGACTGATCTATACCTAACAATCAAGGGTATACCAAGGTATTTCTCGGACCGCCGCCGACTCGCAAACGATTTTTTTGGTAGTGGTTTTTGAAATTTTTTTATAGCGAAAATAATTTCCGACTTTCATTTAATTGAAATTTCAATGATTTTACAATAATTTTGCATAAGTTATGGTAATGGACTTCAGTCAAGCACTAAGGCTTTAATATGACATGAAATCATTGATAATCTATTTAACAGAATTAAGCAATAATGGTGGTAATTTGTGAAACATTGAAACCCTTTGAACCGGCATTGACTGGAGGCATTGAAAGCAGACGACCAATGCCAGTACGTTCCGACACCTTTGGTAATTTGATTCGATTTGATGGACATTGGTAATTTAACTTTATTTATATTTTGGGAAGTAAATAACTGGGCAGCCATTTGATTATTTGGACAGCAACAAAAAGGTCAGCCGAAAAATGATTTCGGCAGCAAACAAATATTTTGTCAGCGATTATTTGGGCGCAAAAAAAATTTCGTCAGCAGAATTATTATTTGGGTAGCAATATACAAGTTACTGGAAATGTAAAAAATCTAGGAAAAGGAGCAATGGAGGATCAAGGATTAATCCCAAGGATCCCAAGGTCTGTATGCCGGTCTCAAGGCGTCGCCATCTCGAGAGGTTCTGGGTTCGAACCCCGGTGGGGGCAAATGTTTGGGTGATGAATTTTCAGACATTAGTTCTCCAGTCTTGGATGTTTATTTATATTTATATATATTCAGGATATTTATATTTATATATCTATTAAATATATTTATCCGTCATCTAGTGTCCGTAACACAAGCAGCATTTATTGCTTAAAATGGGGCTAGTTGATAGGTGTGAATGTTTGAAGATATTTATTATTATTATTATAGTTACTTATTAGGTTAAGGTTTTTTTATGACCCATAAAAACAATATTTGTGTCTTCAAAACATATATTCAAACAATTTGGCAGCAGAGAAAACATTTAAGTTGCTCAATGAGTTATTTTGCTGAAAAATAAGAAACATCTGCTGCCCATAAGTTGCCGACCAATTAGTTATTTTCTGCGGACAAAAAAAAGCTCGCTTCCACCTTCAGCCTTATCGTCACTTATCATCAGGTGAGGTGAAGGCCAAGAGCTTGCATGTGATATTAAGTAAAAATAAAACGGAATGAAAGGCCGGCTTTGATATTACTATCGTCTTTCGATTTTATATCTATTTTTACCGTTACAAGCTTATGTCTGTTTCGTACCCAGCCTATATATATTACATCGCACTGCTGGGCACATACATTTAGAAACACATGATTATGGGCCGTAACAACACCACGCTGGCCCAATGCGGGTTAGTGGGTAGAAACGGTTGCAGTATTAATTGGGACCAACGGCTGAACGTGCCTTCCGAAGCACGGAGGAATTCAAGATCACAAACTTTGCTCACCCATCCCAGGACTGACCATGGCAAAGGTAGCTTTGTTTTCGGTATCGAAAGCTAAAGCGTGCGAACCACTACGAACTCTTCTATTTAAATAGAGGTATATATTAAAAACGCGATATTCGCAACACCAGCATGAAATTATCGAAAATAATATTAAGGAAGCCAAAACAATTTCATGAGTTCTCATTTATTCTTCCTTTTCCTGCCCTGTTCCCAATTCTATTTGGGGTCGGCGCAACATGTCTTCCTCTTCCACTCTCCTCTATTACTCGTCAAGTTAACACTCACGCCTATCCTCATGAAATCATCATTCACACAATCCATCCATCTTTTCTTTGGTCTTCCTCTCCCCACACGCCCATCCACTTTCAAGTCCATAACTTTCCTGGTGACATGATCATTCTCCCTCCTCATCACATGTCCATACCAAGAAAGTAGTTTTTCTCTCAGTTTATCAGCAATCGGGGCAACTTTCAGAGTTCCCCTAATATATTCATTCCTCACTCTATCCATTCTCGTCACACCACACATCCACCTCAACATTCGCATTTCAGCTACATGCAATCTTTGTTCATCCATCCGAGTTATTGAAGTTCAAATTATAATAATAAATTTTCCGTAACATATATCTGTGGTTAACAGAATCAGGCCAATTAGTAATAGTGTGCAGTAACTTGTAATATGGAATTTAATTGGAGCTGTATACACCTGTGCCAAATAGTGGTCATTGTCTCTCAATGAACGAGAGCAAACAGAGTTTCGTGTGCCGCGTAGTTACAAAATACATGGATCGTTAACGTTAATGTATAATATTAATTGAGAAATATTAATATTGTTGTCGCCTTTCGGCTTTTGGGGTTATGAATACAGCCGATATAAGTTCGATGAATAGGTTATTGCTAGATCTTGGTTATGGACCTAGGATGATCGGAAAATGTGCAAACAGTAATATTGTTTTGTATGCGAACAATTTGCTTGATATTTTGTTTTCTTTTTATTTAGGTATTGATTTTGTTTTCTTTTTATACTACCGATTATGTTATTTTAAAATTAACTGGTGGATAACTTCATAACATAACACATCATCACGTCTCTTTCCCCTAAGGGGTAGACAGAGGTGATCACAACCACATTTCGCCTGATACGTTCAAGACACCATGTAACAGGTGACGAGTTTGTTGCCATGCACTGGGCACAAGTGACACAAGCGACATTCACAATCAACTGTAGGTACATAAGTAAAAAAAAAAATTGTTGAAAAATAAAAAATTGTTGAAAACTGTTGAATACTTTATTCTTCCTGTAGTTTTTGACAATACGCGTCCCAGTTAATGGTGGCGCTTTTAAGCGGCGCACGCTCCGGTGGCCGCCGAATTTGATCTGCGTCAATCGTTCACTTTGACGAGAGGTGTAGAGAGCTCATTTACACCTTATTACCAAAAACACTTTGACTTGCTGTAAAGTGTTTAACGACGTGTTTAAGGAATCTTGATGAAGAATATGTAACGGGTAACCCAATTGGAGTTTAAATATTAATGAAGAAGAAGTGGGAATAACATGAGAGAATCTCGTAAAAAACCAATTGTCACAACTCGACTCAGTTCTTTCGTAAAAAGTTGAGAGATCCGTGTAATGCCAAGTTGGTTAATTTATTACAATAAATAATTATATAAATGTTTACCCCTTGAATGTCAGCGCGAACACTGGTGCTCGCAAACAATAGATGTTTCTATTGTGTCAGGTTTTCTGACCATGGTACGCGTCGGCAACAATGAAATCGCATGCTGTAAATGGCGTTATGTCGAAACAGTTTTCATTTCCTATAAGCCGACAACGGCTGTCCCGTGGTTCGACATCGAAGGTTAGGAAAAGAGGTCGAATCTGTTCTGAAAATACTTTTCTTCTCATTGTGAGCTGTGACCACCATGGTTAACAACATAACAGATCATCACGCCTCATTCCCCGAAGGGGTAGGCAGAGGGGCTAAGGATTAATGTGGACGGATACGACACAACTGATGTATGTTATCGTTGATTCAATTCCCGCTTGCCACTGAGATTCAGTAAAAACTTGCTAAAAAAGCTTGTTATGAATATCAGGTTGCGCGTTGGTTATCGCGGTACTTTGCAAAAGTCTCGCCCTCTGTTACACAGGGACATATTATGTATATTTTACAGTTACAACCCGTTTCTAGATAGAACGCTTTTTTCCGGTTAGAACTAACTAGTTTTTAATAAATGCCTTTGTTAAGTCTACAATTAACGAATGCTCAAAATTGTAAAACAGTTAAAACTGGTTCTTACTAGATGAAACGCTTTTTTCCTAAGAGAATCAGTTAAAAATGTTCGTTCTGGCGCATTGCCGGCCGCTGTCGAGGCACGCTCGCTACGCTCGCTCGAATCGTGCGTGGTCGCAATTCTACCTAACAGTCGTCCTCGCTTCGCTCGTCGTACCTAACGGAGATCTTATTAAGCTACTTAATTCATCAGTAACTGAAAATCAAATATATCAATGGTAAGCTCTACTTCTTCTTTTTCAGTTAGTGGCGTCCGAATGGAGTGTTTTATTACTTTGGGTACACTGTCCGGCCAATGTCCCGTCTGCAGTTTTCACATGAAAAACAGGGGTAAATTCTATTTTTACCAAAAGCATTTGGGCCCTACCCTATGTGAATAAAAATGTATAATAAATTACCGGAGAATGTTATAACTGAAGCTAAATACACAAGTTTTATAAAGGCTTTGAAAAAATGGCTACGATTAAAATCATTATTCATTAGATTTTTTAATAAAAAATTAAAAATAATGTCGATCATGCTCTCTCTTCCGCCTAACATTTGCGCAGGTAGTTGTCGATGCATACTGGTTGATAATTAAATCAAAAGAACATCCTAATTGTCCTAATAAATATATTTAAATAAACAAATCATAAATCTCATAATTTTGATAAAATGTGACACTAATAATGCAATTAGAATAATTCTTTTATGTAGGTATTTTACCTATATTTTGTATTCACGTGCCCTTGCTGGCATGTACTGTACTAATTAAATTCTAACACCTATACATAAATAAATAAAATAAATTTAGTAAAAACTAGTTATAACTGGATAAAATGCGTTATTTCTAGTATCTGGCTCTAACTGTAATATAATACCTAATATACATATCAGGCGGAATAAAAGTGTTATCACCTCTGCCTATACCCATCGGGGAAAGTGAATATGAATGTGTAAAGGAGTTTGTATGCAATCTACTTTCTTGGTATAAGATTAGTACCTATATCTGTGACTAGATGGTGCAATGGTCTAGTTGCATCGTGCTATCGTTTACTCCCACTGATTTCATGGGTTCAATGGTTTTTTTTATTGGTTCTCCTCTTAAAAAAAGGATAAAGAAAAAGGATAAAGAATAAAGAAAAAGGATATAGAACTGACATGCTTATGTCAATGTCAAGAGCGAACAAGCTAGTTAAACAGTGTTTTCCTAAGTGCGGTAGAGATAGGTATACTATTTTCTGTCCTTATTAGAGTTCGTGTTTTTATTTGTCTGACACGTACCGTATGTGCCAAACGGTAATGTGTGTTTCTTTGTGTCGTCGTGAAATATTACGTTTTGGACTGTGTTTACTACTTAATCATACTTGTATTTATTGTGTTTTACTCCACTACCTTTATAAGTAATGGTACAGTGTTGTATTATCGGCTGCAAAAGTCGCAGTGAACGAAAACACGAAAACATAACGTTTCACACGTAAGTCCCATATTTCATCGTTTTATCTAAATCACTAAGTGTACTATTACTAGTTACCGCTTATTTACATTAAATCGTGTACAAAATAGCGTGAAAAATACGATAAATAGCTAATGAAAATTTGTTGCTTTATCGTATTTGCCGACTAAGAAAACATGTCAACGAAAGTCAAGGGAGGCTGCCATTTTAAGTGTTATCTGAATTTAGCCGGGTTTTATGCGTTTTAGGGATACCTGTCGAAGAAAATGTAAATTACCCATACTTAAAGGGAAATATTTAAAATTAGTTATTTTAAATATTCTTAATAGATTACCTGCCATTTTTTACAATTTACTTGATTTATACATAGTTCTTTGTTATACCAATTATCGCAAATAATTGTTTAATTGGTAAATTCTGCACTAAGTCACTTTTTGAAACATGACTATCTTAGATATTAATTAGCCCCATTTAGGTTGTTTGTGAAATTGCATATTTATAAATTAATCCTGGGTGTGATAAGAACTCCTATGGATTCTTTAAGTAAGATTACATTTGGGTTATGCCGTCTGTTAGAAAAGTATGTAATCTATGCTTATTATTCACAATATTTTTTAAATAACAACAAATAATTGTAGATTTTTTACGTTGCACGTTTTGCACACTAGAAACATACCCTGGTACATTAAAAATATTTTTAAACTTTATTTTGCCACTAGGCGGGAATCGAACTATCACCGTATGCTGGACTGCACCCTAATACAAACATTATAATGCTTATATTATTTATCTATATTGAAGGTTCCCTAACGATGAGAAAGTGCGTGATGCATGGGTTAAAGCGACTGGTAGGCTAAATTGGAAGCCAACCGCAAACACGCGCATATGCTCTAAGCATTTTGAGACCCGATTCTTTCGTAAGACCCTACGCAAAGTATTTTTGGATAAAAATAAAATAAAATAAAAAATAAATAATAACAACAAAGTGGTTTTATTTTTCCAAATATGTTACTGCTTATTTATTAACATTATGATTATTGGGAAAATGTTTATTAGCATAGCAACATAGTTTTGACACATACTTTATTTCTGTCCTTTACGGGTGTACGCGTATGTCAGTTCTATATCATCCTTTTTCTAAGGTTCTCCTACTTCCTGTATTTATTGAATCTCACCTGGTAGGTAGATCATAATTAACAGAATGTAATGATATAGTTAGAGAAAATTTTAACTTTGCATATTGGTGGTTCTTTCGTACAAAAAAATAGTATTCTAATTAATTATTTCTCCTTTTTCAGGTCATTACTCTTGTGCGTGAGCGTGACCGGCCCAATTAGATCTGATTCCAATCTGTCAATCACATGTTGGCTAGGTTCGTTTTCCTTATCTCCAAAAAACAAGAAAAGTGGACTAATGTTTCTTGATTTCTATGTGTTTCTTTTTACCTTTGAGCCTACGTGGTTGGTCAAGCAAAAACGTAATTTAAAATTTAAAATTAATCGTATTATATGCGTCAAAAAAAAGTATATTATTTTTATGATGGTGGTTATCAGTAATGAATCATTGAAAAAGGGTCGACTAACCTAATTATCAAGTTTACTCCGTCCAGACGATGCTCCGAAATTTCCAGTTAAAAGTACTTTCGCGTCTAGACAGTAAGAAATGTATGATTTGATAAACTACCAAGAATTCTTGTCATCTGTTTTCTCCAAGGAATACTAACCACTTGAGACATAAGATTTTCATTGATATTACAATATCTATTATTACACTCTTATTTTTATAAAGTTACGAAGAAGTATTCTGAAATTATAATACAAACATACAATCACGCCTGTATTCAAGCAGAGTCCAAGGAGCGCTGTGTTCCTTAAGACCACATTGAGCTATACAAAAATTGGGTTTGGTCAGATGGAAAATCGCGAAAAAGTAGTAACAAGTGGCTAGCTCATCGCCTACTCAACCACATACCCAGTACCCAATACGCCCTTAGTCGCCTAAAAAAATCCTAAATTATAATAATATATTCGATATTTCAGAACGAGCAGCTCGCTGGCGTAGTGGTTACGCTTTGGCATAAAGAAATATTAAAATAGATTAAAAGAACAGAATAGGTTTTCGCTAAAATTAACCCAGGCTGAAAATAACTGTACTTATGAGATTTGGATTCTAAAGGTATTTTTACCAAAATATACCTTGATCGTTGGTCTTCACAGTATTTCTGTGTGACGTGGTGGACCGATGATAAATAAAAATGCAGTTGTCGTCACTTATTGCGGTTGTATAATTAAGATTAAAGGCACAACTGAAACAATTATATAAAAGGGTAAATTTCACAAAATACACAAAAACAATTTCACTTTTAAAACTAAAACATATTATAAAAGGTAGGGCTTCTTACAATAGTGCCTTAAATAAAATGGACTTTATAATATAGCTGGAACTGATAACCGAGAATCTTGTGGTTTTGTAACTTTTCTAGGATAAGCTTATAACTTGATTACACTATACTCAATACATTAAAAGGCTCCGTAATTTTAAGCATAACGTTTATTATCATAATATGAAAATCCATAATTTTGAAAGGTATAATCATCAAAACGCATAAAATTGCGTCGCATAATTTTGAGAGTTCTAATATTGTATAGGCTAAAATTGTTTGTCATAAGTATTAAAAGGCATAAATTTGAAACGCACAACTTATAAAAAGCATAATGATCACAAGGCATAATGATTTTCTCTGCCTCAAATTGTTTACTAAATAAATTTCAATTGCACAAATATAGTTTTTAGGGGTCATAAAAAAAAATTACCTTAACCTAATATTTATCAGAACACATTTCCTCGGGATTGGTTCTTTCGAATCTGGGTGACTATTCGATTCATTTTAGGACTACCTAATGTTGTGCTAAATGAAATTAGGAATTTCTATAGTTATGTTTTATAATAATATGCCTTTAGAGAGTTATGCCACTTAAATGTTATGAGTATGAAGGAATATGTGACATGAGTGTTATGCTATTTGGTGATTATGCCATTCGATGTATGACAAACGATGTTATGACAATCGACGTTATGCGAAAACATGCGCTCCCACATTAAAATAATATTTAAAATTATTGTCGGTGAGTCAACCGCTCTATACGCTGACTCTTGTTAGAATGAATTTCGAGAACAAAACAAAAAAACACAGACAGTAAATTTAAAAACGGAAACCAGGAGAAATATGGCCAGAGAAGAACGCAATGACAGCAAAGAGTCGCTATTATAGCTATAGCGCCTCGTTACATCTGTATTTATCTGGGGATTTAAAAACTCTCCCAGAGAGACGCGGCCTAAGTTAACGGTGTAATTGTAACTTATAAAGTTTATAAACCTTCACGCGAGCCGACATGACAGGAGGTGGCGATCTGCGCACGCATGGAAAAATAAGGCGATCGGCTTTTGTTTTTCCTTCTTGTATTGTCTGTCTCCGATCCCACACCTACCGTTTGTAAATTCCTACGTATGTACACATTAATCTTGCAAATGGTTTTGTGTAAATATAGTAATAATATATTATTAATAGTATTTTGTCTGTAACTATAAAGATTCAAAGTATTCTTAAAAAATAATTACCTCGTCTAAAAATACACTATATTTTTGAGCTCTTTTGATTTGTTTTGATAATTTGTTGTAAGTTTAATTGTGTTAAAATTGGACACGGAGACAACTCTTTTTAAGTGCCTCCCGAATACATCATTTTATTTGCATTCACTAAAAAACGTTAAATAATTTTTATGAAGTGTGATATTACACATATTACTAAAGCTTGTCTAATGATAGATACCAAATATTATTATCTTTGGATTTGTCGTTGTGAAGAAAACTGATAAAATTTTAGTATGGAAAATGCAGAATTCCCCAAAATCTTCCTACAAAACACCAATTTCATGGGTAAGGACCTAATAATATGTTTAAAGTAATGTACGCAACCTGTAGATAGTGTTCGAGGAAATGAAAAACCATTGAAAACTAATTACATAATGTTAACTTCAGTATTTTTAATGCCTATAATTCCGAAAGGATACGTAGATACACCCGTCAGGCAGTAATTCGAGGGGATTGAAGGCGATCTCTTGCACGAATTGTGCCGATTTCCGAACTCGGCTATAGTTACTTAATTATTTTGATATTTAATAATATGTAAAACTAATTTATGAATTACTTGAGTGTAGCGAGCTTTTAGCGCTATATTTGCGTTCATTGGTTGTATTTTAGCGCTATATTTGCGTTCATTGGTTGTATTTTAGCGCTATATTTGCGTTCGTTGGCTGTATCGTTATTACTAAAGCCATAATTATGTAATTTACATGCAAGATATTTCTATAAATCATATTGATTAGAGACAAGACTAAAACAAAATATAAGCCTGAGGGCTTATATTTTGTTTTAGTCTCACTGAGGTACAGCGTAAGTGCTTCACGGAGAGTAAATTTAATCAGCTTTGGAATAATAACAAAACCACATGTTTTCTACAACGTATAGTGCCTATATTGTCGAAATGGTTATTTATTTTAATAATACGAAAGAAATACCTAAATTGCGTTTGGCCTACCCCCAGATGCTCGGTGCACTCTTAATATTGCTTAAGTATCTACATTTGACAATGTAATTTTAGACAAAAAATTAAACAAAAAGTTATGTTATAAGTAAATGACTGATTATTAAACGTGACCATTAGGCTCACCTCACATTTCACTGTGGCTTAGAAATTGAGGCAAAAAGTGGGTGTAGAGGTATTAACCTTCACCTACACCTTCTGGGATAGAGGTGTATTGAAATGGTAATGACGTTAAACTATTTTTGGAATTAATTTGTTCAACAGTTTGAGGACCAATGGTAGGTTTCACGAAAAGTGTGATTCAACCTCAACATAAAATGAATGTGATATTATTTTGTACAAAATAAACCAAATAAATTTTTTCTTTTTCCAATATGCTGTAGAGGTGTGAGCCCGAAGCAATTTTTATTTATTTGCAATTTTTATCACAGCCGTTCTTCAAGACAATCACCCATTTGAAAGGGGAAAAATCAATTACCGCCCCGTTGTCTGGGGCATGGAACGTTATCTGAACTTATCTGTCGCAGCGATTATTTTAATAATATATTTTTATTGTGTGTGACATGTTTACTATATCTGTATCTGTAATGGACTGTAAAAGACTTTATTATGGTAATAACGCGAAGAAATTAAACTGGAAAAATTAAAGAGCAATTATTACTGGAGGATAATATTTTGTATACCGAAAACGTATTATTTAAGAATAATATTATTACTTTGTAGATTTTTTAAACTACGTTAACACAAAGGTAAGGTGGATTTTTTCTTTATTGCCAATTCTTCTCAAATCAAGGACTTTGTGAAAGAATTACGTAGATCAAGTTTCACTCATGTTTATTAATATTTTTAAGTTTGATTTAACTGTTTCATGGAGCAAATAACTTAGGCATTAAAATTGCAACAGGTGCCTATACATTTTAGCAGATTGAAAGAAGATGCAGGTGTCTAAAACGGTGGTTGCTAAATCTCGTATTTTCTTTCTGTCTGTCTAAAGGTGGTTTTCCACCAGAGAAGAGATGAGACGCGAATAGAAATCGCAATGACTCGTTTTCGCAAAAAAATTACATGAATACCATTCGCGAGCTCGCGCGAGGTGATTTTCCACCAGAGTGGCGAGCCGAGACGAGGAAGGAATACGGTCAGCTCTATATCGGAAGCAATACGGTTCTTACACAAACAAATATTTCAATTCACGCCTCGCATATTCTCGTCAATCCACACTGTTTCCACCAAAGATCTGCTAGGAGCGGATTGAAAATTTGCCATACGAATTTCAATTGTCTTCTCGCCTCTTTGGTGGAAAATCACCTTTAGAATCTTCAAATAGGTCTTCAATATGTTTGAGGTTCTTGCCACCTCAGAGATTTTGTTTTTAACTTACTATGCGCCTACTTTTGTGTATGCCTTCAATGAAGTATGTGACCCACGCTCTGAGAAGTAATCTACATAAAAAAATACTGAAGATTTAAAAGTACGGCCCGCCTTTGCCTTCCTTTTGTAAGGGGTGCACCGGAGATTGCCTGATAATCGTGAAACTTCGCAATGGGAAAGTGAATTCAATATCAACGATGTCATTTCACAACCAGTTAACAATTGACGACTTTTCAAAATTTTAAGGTGTATATTTTATTATTGTAAATAAAACTAGATGAAAAATTAAGAGACATGTATTTTTTGATTTTTCAAAATATCGACTTTTTCATTTATCTTTTTAAGTTTAGTGATCAGCTCATTCTAAAATGTCGTAAGTGCCAAATGACGTCATTCATACGGAGGAATAGCGTTTTGCTTTTGCCTATGTTTAAAAAATAGTTACTGACGTTGACGTTTGACTTTTAACCGTCAAATTTAATTAACACTTTGTTTGAAACTTATCAATTTGCTCGAGAAGATTTAGTTCATTTTACTTTGATATTTTTGTTGCACCATGAAAGTGAGCGCAGGATTCATTCCGCTGATTTTAATAAAATTTGTTGACATTGCCACAGATTATATAGAAATAACAATGCCATGACATCAACTTTTTTTCCTGCTTGGCAAAGGGCAATCATTATTCCTCCGTATGACGTCACACGTACTTTTTTAGTTTTTTCAGTTTTTCTCGAAAGCTATACAACAAAAAGAAATATTTCAATGTTTTTGGGGTTAATATAGCAAAATGTAGAAATGGTTTTTATATTTTAAGGTATTAAAAAATGAAATGTTGTCAATTCATAAAAACAAAATTAAATGTAAATACGTAAATATAATAATAATAATAAATTATTTATTTACTCTTCACAATAAGTAAAGGAGAAAGTAATATAAAGGAGTTCCTAATTACTAAGTAGCATTTTACAAGTTCGTTTGATTATTGTTAGTTAAGATGTTTTGTTTTTTAATTATTGGATGAGGGAAATATTATTAAAAGAATCTGTTACAGGAACATTAAAATTTTGTGAGTAAACAACAGGCAGCGATAGGTGAGTTGGGGAATCAGCACTACTCGTGCAAGAGGTCGCGAGTTCGATCCCACTGCCTGTACCACTGAGTCGGTGACGTAGTGGTTAGTACCGTAACAAAGCTGCCTTCGCCATGGTCTGGCTGTGGATGGGTGACCAAAACTTTGTGATCTCGAACTCCTGCGTACTTCAGAAGGCACGTTAAGCTCGGTTGGTCCCGGTTGCTATTATAATACAAATAAAAACATTAGTGCAGTTTCAGGTGAATATCGCTTGCCTTGGGCATGGCAACACTCCTCGTTACATGGGGAAATGTGGGTGTTGCAACTTTTGCTTTCCCTTTAGGGCATAGAAGCGTGATAGGTAATATTTGGTCCTTACCTATGAAATTGGTGTTTTTTTTTCTCTCTTAGTATTTTGTCTGTAACTATTAAGATTCAGAGTAATCCTAAAAAATAATTACCTCGTCTAAAGATAGACTATATTTTTGAGCTCTTTTGATTTGTTTTGATAATTTGTTGTAAGTATAATTGTGTTAAAATTGGACCCGGAGACAACTCTTTTTATGTGCCTCTCGAATACATCATTTTATTTGCATTCACTTAAAAACGATAAATAATTTTTATGAAGTGTGATATAACGCATATTACTAAAGCTTGTCTAATGATACATGCCAAATATTATTATCTCTGGATTTGTCGTCGTGAAGAAAACTGATTAAAATTTAGTATGGAAAATGCAGAATTCCCCAAAATCTCCATACAAAACACCAATTTCATAGGTAAGGACCTAATATGCTATATTATGTTATGGAAATTTCTGAAAACTCCACAACCAGCAATATTATTAAGTTATGAAGGTTACGTTTATAACAAAGAAAACTTGAATACATTAGAAATATCTCTACATAAATAATTCACACAAATTCTAACTTTGGATAAAGTTGGTCGAAATGGGTAACAATTCAGTACTTGGTTCAATATTTCAATATACATCACAACACCCACGAAGTTGGATTACAGCTAGTTTGCAATATTAGTTAGTAATCGGGTTAGTTCGACAGGTAATCTCAGTTTGGAAATATAGGCGATGTACCAGACGCATAATACCGTTTTGAACATCATTTCAAGAAGGTGTTAATACCTACAAAGTACCTATATACGTACGCCTCTTTCCCCGACGAACCCACGTTTCCCGCGGCGTAATAGTATTGACAAAGCAATAAATAAAAATTTCTACCAAGTTAATACAAATCTCACTAGAAACTACGGAGTTTCTATAATGAAAACCAGAATGAACTAAAATGTGATTATGTTTATTCAAAAGTATACCTTGTTAAAGTATACCATGCCAACGATATTCACTATAAGGCCCGACGCGCTTTATCGGCATCGGCATAGCTGAGGATTTGAGGTGATTAATAGCATTATACATTAACGTCATGGTAATAAGGTAGAAATTTCCATGATATATGGTCGTAGTAACAAAAATACCGCTTCGGTATGCTTGAGGCTGCTGCATCGGCAGGCTTGAGGATGATTTGGGATACTTCGGCATCTTTCAGTACCAGTGATCGGAATAGGTAGAGCTATTTAGGTTCATTGACCGCAAATGTTGATGTTAATATGGATAATCCTCGGGATTCCGACTAATACTCCGGGATTCGATTATTATAATTCTTTTATCAATTAGTATAAAAATAAGTAAATTATTGTATTTCAATATGTAAATTATTTCGTGTTGGTAATTTTGTTTAAGATTTTATTGTGTTTAAATACAAGTAATTTGTTCGTTTCAATCATATTTCGATTTTTGAGATACAAATAATAATATATATGGTATGTTCTTGTACAATCACGGAATGAAAATGTTAAATGATTGTTGATTTTTGTATAGTTATAATTAATTGTATCATATCCATACTATTCTATCATATGGCAAGAACATAAAATAGCTCTACCTATTCCGATCACTGTTCAGTACCTACGCTGCCGCCCGCAGCGCCAAGGTAGGAGGTAGTTTGGATGGTACGGCATGCTTAAGGACGCTTCGGCATCCCTAAAGACGTTGCAGCATGCCAAGGCATTGCCGACAGTGTGCGTTTGATGTAGCGATGCCGAAGGATTCCTTTCCTTGCCGATGCCGATAATGTGCGCCGGGCCTAAAGGTGGTAAAGCAATTTTATGGTCGACTATACTAAGTAAACCGATTTCTGTAGCAGCTTTGTTTGTTTCTGTTGGGGCTTACTCTTATATATATACTCTTTATTGCAATTCAAAAAGTACATAAAACAGTTTGTTAACATATGTTTGCAAGGGCGGACATATCCCTAACAGAGGTCTCTGCCTGTCAACCCATGAAAGTAAGTTAAGAAAATAGATTATAGGGGATACAAATGCATAAAGAAGACAATATTGAAAAACTCTAATATTAAACATACCTACATAATAATAATCCTACTTAAATACACATATAAAAACAAATTCTTAAATAATTACACAAATATATACTTATTAATAATATATACCTTTAAATATATACAAGATACCTAGATGACAAAATTCTGATTAAGCGGTAGTTTGAGTATTTTGAGATATATAATAATGCTTCAGCCTGGTTTTGAAGGAGTGTATAGAAGGACTGTGCTGAATAGAGGCTGGAAGACAGTTCCACATTTGAGCAGCGCGGAACGTGAAAGAGTGTTGAAGAAAAGTGGAGTTTCTTTTCGAAGTTTTAGCAGTATTCGTATATAATTTTTATAGTACAGACGCGAAGCTTACCGTCGACGAGTAGAACCTTCGTTCGTTAGTCCAGATAAGGAGGATAGAGATAGAACAGATGAGGAAATGGGCCGTTACATAAACGCAGGCCCAAGGCGGGTTGGTGGGTTGAAACGGTTGCAATGGCGACCGGGACCTACGGCTTAACGTGCCTTCCGAAGTTCAAAGGTACTCGAGATCACAAAGTTTTGGTCACCCATCCAAGGATGTACCCTACTCCTCATGTAATCTCCATGAAGAATGCCCTGTGCTCAGCAGTGGGACGTATAATTATATAGTCTGAGGAAGTTTATAAACTTTATTTTTAAAAAGGATATACATACATACATATAATCACGACTATCATCCCCTAAGGGTTAGTCAGAGATTAGGCCAAACACCGCAAAAGCAGTTCATTGCCATAGTCCGCGCATCACCAAGCAGTGACTGCACTCAGCGTGACAGGTGGTGAGCCCGTCGCCGCTATGAGCTATTGGATGGCTGTGCAGTTCTGAGTGCATTGGTTGCCTTTTACCACACCCAAGGGAAGAGATGGGTTGGTAGTATTCTTTTAATGAGCCGCTACGACACCGCTCCACACACGGCTTAAAAGGATATAGTTACTAATATTAAATGACAAGATTTTACATTTGTTTGTCATAAGCAAATACAATGAGCATCAAGTTGTTTTAATTCTAATTATTGTACAAAAATACTCCCACTTATCATCGGGCTGGAAGGGACGTACGCGATAGGGAGAATATGGGATGCCGTCTGGATTACAGCGATAAGGTTCTAAAGGTCTAATAATAGCGAAGCGTATTGTACCTTGTATTTTGATGTTTACTCCAATATATGTCATCCCAAAGATCAATTACGAGATATAGACTGATATTGTTGTCAGCTTGAGATTTTCTTTGCAGTGATTAAATACCTTTTGAGTATGAATTAAGGTAGATATTGCCTTACCATGGTTCCTAGAAATTCGTTGACGGTTTTGAACACAAATAATTATCATAATCATAATAATCATGTATATTAAGTAGTGGCGAGCTCCGTGGTTGAGCGGTTTATTCGATTTCAAGGCCATCTCGAGTGCTTGTAGGTTCGATTCCCAGTGTGGGTGAATCCTTGTAAAATTATCAAATGTTGTACTAGTGACCGGAACTAACGGCTTTCGAAGCACGGAGGATCTTGAGCGTCAAGATTTTTCGGTAGTAGCTTCGTTTTTAATATCGAAACCAAAGCATACCAACCATGCTAAAATCTATATATAATATATACAATATATAACTCAAAGGTGACTGACTGGCATAGTGATCTATCAACGCACAGCCCAAACCACAGAATGGATCGGGCTAAATTTGGCATGCAGGCAGATGTTATGACGTAGGCATCGGCTAAGAAAGGATTTTGATTAATTCTACCCCCAAGGGGATAAAATAGGGGATGAAAGTTTGTATGAAACTTTGTCAATTTTAATCCGATCGGGCTGAGACTGAGATAAAATTAAAGGGTTCCCTTGGGATAGTTAAAAAACCATAGTAACCGCGGACGAAGTCGTGGGCAACAGCTAGTATAGGAATAAACAGTCTGTTCTTTTTTCATCTTGCCGCTCCCAAGGTTTCTCGTTACGAGATGTCGTAAAATTGCAACGCTTTCAACCTACGGGCATCTTCAATAACTGCATTATATCGGTTATGTTATATCAAGTTAATACCGTTTTAAACGTGTTCACGGCGTTTAAATTAAATTGGTTATGGGTGCAGTACACGATTGTTGGTAACCTAATATTAGAGATTGAAAAGATGGCGTTAAAAGGTTGTTTTGTTTTTAATTTATAGAGACTGCGAAAGATAAAGCATCTCGCATCTACGCTTAGGCTGCCAGTCAGTCATCTCAGTCATTTCACACCGACTTCTTTCTGAACTCGTTCACAGTTCGCGCGGTTAATCTTTGGAACTCACTGCCTTCATCAGTACGTCATTGTCAAACACTCATGCTTTTTAAAAAAACGACTAAAGGAACACTATCTGTCTTCAATGCAGCTTCTATTTTAATTAATGATTTTTCTCTCTCTTATCTTCTCTGTTTCCGAATTATCATCATCCCGCATCCGGTTAATTTATTGTATGTTTATGTACTCTATCTAGTTTATGTATATATTTGTGTGTATTTACATAATAGTGTGTATTACTATACATTTTATTTATATTTACGTATATATTTATTTTGTACACGCGACTCGGCTCTTTTTTTGTCAGCATTTCTCCTATAGCAGGTGGGTTGTTAGACATTTCTATTAGAAATAAGCCCTACCTTCTGTACTTTTAATTTCTTCCTGTTCTGTATTTTGTGTACAATGAATTGTTAAATAAAGAACGCCAAGAAGGCCTTTCTTGACGAGAACCGCCTCTCTGGTCTAGTGGTTCACACCACCGGGTGTTGATCGGGAGGTCCTGGTTCGATTCCCCATGGGGGCAGAAGTTTTTCTGCTCGATTTGGTTGGTGGTAGGGCTTCTAAACCCGCCTGGCTAGCTACCACCGTCTTACCTAAATTTGTCGCCATAATAACAATGTTTTAAGCATTGTTGTGTTCCGGCAATCACAGGTAAGATAGCCAGTTCCTCAGTTGTTGAGAATTACAGGTGAAGCTCGCTTCCACCTTCGGCCTGATCGTCACTTACCATCAGGTGAGATGAAGGTCAAGAGCTTACCTGTCGTATGTAAAAAAAAAAAAGAACAAAATTCTGTTTTCGAACCTTCCCTACCGCTGGCTAGGCGGACGGCGTTGATAGAGAACTCAATAAGACTCCCCGATATACCCTCCTTGCCATAGGAGAAACCCGGAGTCTGTCGAAGCAATTCTCCGAGCCCAAGGCTACCCGATTTAGTCAGACACTAGGTCGGGGTTTGTGCCAAAGGGGGGTGTTCCGGGTATGTTCGGGAGATCGGACAACCACTCTTTCGTTCACGTCTAAGTAAGAGGCAATGGGTATTAGTCTCCGGCAATTTTATCGGAGGAGCTCGGTGGGGTAGTGGTTAGTTCGCTTTGGGTTTTATATCGAAAATAAAGCTACCCTCGCCATGGCCTTGGATGGGTGACCAAAACTTTGTGATCTCGAACTCCTCCGTGCTTCGGAACGTTAAGCCGATGGTCCCGGACACTATTGCAACTGTTTATACCCACCAACCCGCGGATAGCGTGGTGGTGTTACGGCCCATACTCCTCATGTGTCTCTCAATGAGGAAGGCCTGTGCCCAGCAGTGGGACGTAGGTATATAGGCTGAGAACAGGACAATTTTATCTATTCGGCCCGAGGTAGGCCTACTGGTGGCAATAACCGTAGCAGCTACGGTCTATTGGCTACGGCGTAGCTTAGTAGTTCGTGCGCTTTGGATTTCGATATTGAACATGAAGCTACTTTCCCCATGGTCTATCCTTGGGTGGGTGATCAGAAATTTGTGATGAAATTCCTCCGTGCTTCCGAAGACGCGTTAAGCCGTTGATCCCCGTTGCTATTGCAATCGGTGCCTACTGGCCCAGCGTGGTGGTGTTTCGGCCCGTACTCCTGTGTTTCTCCATGTGGGAAAGTTTGTGGCCAGAAGTGGTGTGAAAATAGGCTCGCGCCACCTACGAGCCTTTTCATAGTAGAAAAAATTCCTTTACCTTACCGTTGATAGAATTTAATTTTATCACAAGAAATTGCTTTTCAGTGTTGATTATAATATTAAATTTAAATTTTAAGTACACGCGTGTTCTTTCATATTTGCATATTAATTTACGAGAAACCGCTAATTCAACACAATGTTGATGCTTTAATATAGTTTATTTGAATAAAATTACCATTCTTAATCCTTTAATTACTAGTTTGAGTACTGTAAATAATCTTCAAATCTACAGCATACAATTCAAAATAAGTCGTAAATAATTAATTACTTTTCTGTTCGCCATTTTCTTTGAAAATTGAAGAGATGATAATTGAAATGAGGGTTTTCAGTACTTGACGTCACGTAGGTATTTAGTCTTTGTAAAATTAGCATACACAATACCCGCTTTTTTTTCTTAATTCATACTCATGAATCCACACACTCGTGTGGGTTCACAAAATCCGTAAAACGGAATTGAAATCTGGCGTTTCAAGTATTCAACCAAAACCAAAACATGTTGATATTGATTATTGTAGATATACATATAAGAATTATAGGAGGAGCTCAGTGGCGCAGTGGTAAGTAAGCTTTGGCTTTCGATATTGAAAACAAAGCTACCTTCGCCATGGTCAGGCCGTGGATGGGTGACCAAAACTTTGTGATATCGAACTCCTCCGAGCTTGGGAAGGCACGATAAGCCATTGGTCCCGGTCGCTATTGCAACCGTTTCTACCTACCAACCCACATTGGGCAAGCGTGGTGGTGTTACGGCCCATACTCCTCATGTGTTTCTCGATGAGGAAGGCCTGTGCCCAGCAGTGGGGCGTATAAAGGCTGAGAACGACATATTGGGTCCTTACCTATGAAATTGGTGTTTTTATTCTGTCTTAGCAATTTGTCCGTAACTATTAAGTTTCAGAACATTCTTATAAAATAATTGCCTCTTCTAAAAAGAGACCATATATTTGAGCTCGTATTATTTAATTTGATAATTTTTTGTGAGTTTAATTGTGTTAAAATTAGACACAAAGACAATTATTTTTAACTGCCTCCCGAATACATCATTTGATTTGCATTAACATAAAAACGGTGAATAATTTTTATCAAGCGTGTTCACACACATATTGCTAAAGCTTGTCTAATGATATGCCAAATATTATTATCTCTGGATTTGTCGTTGTGAAGAAAACTGATAAAATGTTAGTATGTATAATGCAGACATCCCCAAAATCTCCATAAAAAACACCAATTTCATAGGTAAGGACCTAATATAACACTTATATGCGTACACACAGTAAAATTCTTAGATCTAGCAGCCAAAATTGGTGGTTTTATGACTATATAGTGAGCTCATCCCGACTACCTAAAATGTTAAGAACTTCGTCGTTGAGAATAAAGATATTCATTATAAGTAAAGGTGGTCACTAGGCACCGCATCAGAGCAAGTGCACACAGCGGATGAAAATCTTTAATAAGATTCCGAGCTATCCATTACACCGCGGACGCAGCTTCGAGGAAATTCATAAAAAGCATAATATTTTCCTGCTACAAAATTATGATAAAACTAAGTTGAATTTTTAACCTTATATTATAGAATATATTGTTTCAAGGTTTTTATATGTAACACTGGTGTTTTTTATATTGGGTCCTTACCTATGAAATTGGTGTTTTTATTCTGTCTTAGCATTTTGTCTGTAACTATTAAGATTCAGAGTATTCCTAAAAAATAATTACCTCGTTTTATTTTTGAGCTCTTTTGATTTGTTTTGATAATTTGTTGTATGTTTAATTGTGTTAAAATTGGACACGGAGACAACTTTTTTTAAGTGCCTCCCGAATACATCATTTTATTAAACTCTTTATTGCAACAAGAAACAAAATTACAGTAAATAAAAAAAGTAAGCAAAGGAGGACTTATCTCTAATAGAGATCTCTGCCAGCCAACCTATCACAGGTGTGTGAGATTCAAACACCATTTTATTTGCATTCACTTAAAAACGATAAATAATTTTTATGAAGTGTGATATTACACATATTACTAAAGCTTGTCTAATGATACATGCCAAATATTATTATCTCTGGATTTGTCGTTGTGAAGAAAACTGTTAAAATGTTAGTATGGAAAATGCAGAATTCCCCAAAATCTCCATACAAAACATCAATTTCATAGGTAAGGACCTAATATTATGGAATATAATGTTTCAAGGTTTTTATATGTAACACTGGTGTTTCTTATATTGTTTAAAATTAATTAATTAAATTAATCCAACGGCTTGTAGCGGCGACGGGCTCACCACCTGTCACGCGAGCAGTCACTGCATGGTGAAGCGTGGACTATGGCAATGGACTGCTTTTACGGTGCATTTACCTGGCCTCTGACTAACCCTTAGGGGATAATAGTGATTATATATATGTAAAATTTGTGGAAACAATGTTAGTGGACACTATGATTGTAATAGTCAAATCTACTATTGAATTTTACGGTTTTTTTAGGCAATTGCTTAGAATTTTTTTTATCCAATTTACGTTATATAACATTGGAACGCGTCTTCATTATCCTGCCCTGCTTTCAATTTCATCTGGAGTCAACGCAGTATGGCTTTCGCTTCCGGTAATATAATTAACCGGTGTTCAGTTATAAGATGTGTTTTTTTGTTAAAAACAGTCTTAATTACAGTTTTGTGACATACCAATCACATACACCCTATAATGACGTTTTTTTCACGTGGGGTACAGAGATAAGCTCGGTGGCGTAGTGGTCAGTGCGCTTTGGCTTCGATCGAAAACAAAGCAAAGCTACCTTCGCCATGGTCAGGCCGTGGATGGCTGACCAAGAATTTGTGATCTTGAGCTCCTCCGTGCTTCGGAAGGCACGTTAAGCCGTTGGTCCCGGTCGCATTTGTGACCGTTTCTACCCACCAACCCGCATTAGGCCAGCGCGGTGTTGTTACGGCCCATACTCCTCCTGTGTTTCTCCATGAGGAAGGCCTGTCCCAGCAGTGGGACGTATATAGGCTGATGACGTACAGAGATTCTCCACCGAACACATAATTTTACTAATAAAAAGCTTTTATGAATTCTCTAATAGTAACCTGCTGCTAGGCTCGGGGAAAAGTATAGCAAGCTATCTTCTTCTTCTTCTTGCCCTTTTCCCACTCTAGGTGGGGTCGGCACAACATGTCTTCTTCTTCCATTCTCCTCTGTCACTCGTCAGCTCAGCATCCACCTCTTTTATTCTCATATCATTCTTCACGCATTCAATCCATCGCTTCTTTGGTCTTCCTCTCACTCTAGGTCCGTACACATCCATGCTCAGCATCCTTCTTGTAATATGACTTCATCACCCCCCCTCATCACATGTACATACCACGCTAACCTATTGCTCCTTATCTTTTCTGACACTGGCGCTAAGAGTATAGCAAGCGATATTCATCTTTTATTATAAATCATGAAATTCATCAATGTATATATTATGATGAAATGAAATAATAGTAGATTGTTAACCGAGGGTCGAAAGAATCAATTCGCGAGGTTTAGACTATTGTCCGAGTTGGAATAGATTCTTTTACCCGTGTTAAACACTCTACTTTTCATTTCGAATATGAGGAAAATAAAACTAGTGGTTTATCTGAACTATTTATTCATAAATATATCGATTTTATATTCTTCTCCGCTCGCCACTTCATAAAATTATTGTTTATAAATCTTTCTTTTGATATTTCCGGCATAAGATTTTCGATAAACCAATTTGCCTCGACTTAAATTCAATTTAGTGTCAACATTTCCGAATCACTTGAACTCATTTTTAATATTCAAATCTTAGCATAAAGATTATTACCTATTTTTTTGAATTCCGTCATATGTATCTATGACGCCGAATAACTGATTAGGGCCAGGCCACAACACTGCGTTGCGGCGTCGTATCGAAAGACAACATCGCACAGAAATGCGATGCAATGCCGTAACGCAGAAAGGAGAATGGGGAAATGGGAACCACTCTTTGAGATTTAAATCGCTCAACGTTTTTAAACCGTGTGATATTAGATTTAAAATTTGTAATAAGGTTGTTTATTTTCAAGCAAAAATATTGACTTCAAAGCTGGGAATAATGATAAAAACATGTAACATTTTGTTCAACTCCTGCCGGCTTCGCGCCCGCACCGATACTATTATTGCCTGCATATCTATACCAAAACTCGCGGCGACACGTAATGTAAATTTTTTTTCTTTTTCCCTCCCTTTTGTACATGTCTTCACAAACACACATTTTCTATTCATTTTATACACAATGAAAACACTATGGTGTGTACCTATAATTGTTTTAATATAATAATTGATCAACTCCTGCCGGCGTCGCCTGCGCACCAATACTCACACACGCAATATTGTTGCATGCATTCCTAAGGCGCTATAAAAACTGACAACCTTAGCCCCCCTGCCACCCATTGCTTATCTATCTAATTATCTAAAGAATATTATTAGAATATTATATTTGAATAAAAGTACCTACAGCTTCATAAAAACGATATTGTCCACTGCTTAGTAGCTCCTTTTTTATTTTGAAGGTTTGAATGTCGGTAAATATTAAAAATATTTTAAGGTTAGGTTTTCTTTTTTGTCAACTTTTTATCCCTAGCTTTTCAGTATATCTTGCCATTACATATTTTGTTAGGTTTAATTAGAGTATCAAGACTAGGGCATTCGTTCCATGAAACGTCATGTTTTTGATTGGTACTGAAAACACATAGGATTCTGCCATTCTCCTTTCATCGGATACGACTTCGTACGCATCGAAATTTCTACGATGCGTTCTGCGGTTTCGTAGATTTCTGCCTGGCCCTTAGTATCCTGCCAATGTATGTCGACTTTTTTAATTTTAAGTAGGGAACTCACCGCGTTATTGTTGCGTCTTATTCCGCTTAAAGAAGTTTGCGATAAGTTCGCACTGGCTGTTTAGAAACTCACATGGTCGCAGCATTTTTTATTTAGTTTTTTTTTTACATAAAACTCTTCACAGCTAGTTCTATTTTTAAAGTTCTTTCCGGCCCTTAGGTGGATAGTAATTTTTTTTGAGTTTTCCCCTCTCTATGGAGTGAAGCGGAATTTTCCACCCAATAATCAGAGCAAAACAATACTACTTTCCGAGTATGCGAAATAAAAAAACAAATGCGTTGGCTTGAAAGGGAAACAATAGTACTCGTAATTTCGCAATAATTAGTTACTAGTATACCTCCGTGGGTATACCCTCTAAAAATTTACAAAGTTTAATAAATTGTATTTAGTTTCAATAGTTTCTGCATGTCATACAAAACATTTCTTATTCTTGCTATTGACAGTAATTCAACTCGATTCTTTCATATTGCAGCGTAAGATATTTAGGAAAAGTCACGGGGTTCTCGTCAATCTACATGCAATTTTTCCTATGAAGTCAGAAGGGGCGGGCGGGAACTCAGTAAAACAGAACACCCGAGCCAACCGAACAGTCTGTTCAGTGCCTCCGTAGACATCGGACGCGTGTTTAACGGCGAGCGGAAACGTACACGAAAAATAAAAAATACGCATACGTGTATCGTTGCGCGATTTTCAAGTGTTTTGTGTGTGTTCTCGAGATGTGTTAATTAAACGATCAGAGATTGTTTCGTTTTGGTATTTTTTTGCTTTTCGCTTCTTTTACACTTTTATTTCGTGAGTGGTTCTGGTTGGAATTGAAAATTCTTTTTTTCTACAAGTGATAGGCCGAGTTTTCAGGTAAGAATTTCAATATAGTGTTTTTAAAAAAAAATACAACTTTACTTACCGTTAATTTGAATAATGTGAAACCGTCTACTACGTCTGTTTAGATTGCAGTTGAATAAATTTAAATTATTTGTGAAATCTTGTAGTGATAATTTTATTTCGATTACAGTTTGAATCTTTACGGAGATATTATATATTATTTATTTATACCTACTTTATTGCACATAATACAAATAAAGAACTTATGATATAATAACAAAAAAGCAATTGGCGTTCTTATTGATAATCAACAATCTCTGCCAGGCAACCATTATGCTGCCATTATTTATGAGAAGCTATTATTATTATAATAATATTAAAAAGCGAACAGTCTTTGGAATTTAAAATGACGATTATTTCTTGAGAATAAAGTAGAGAAGGAATCTCTATATCTCTTTTTCTATACGAAGTGGGTAATTAATAATTTAATTTAGTTTTTATCGAATTAAAATTTAATTTCATTATTCATTCCACGACTTCTTGGATTGTAGAGAATCTATTTAGTGGTAGCATCTGTTCTGATAGTTCGATTTTCGTTTTGAAATACATATAGTGTCCAGAAACGGTAATAGACTCGCCCCTTTTATGTGGAAGCAACGAAATAACTGGCAAAGTGGGGGTTTGAAGTGCCCCTCTGCCTACCCCTTCAGGGAGGCGTGGATGATATTATTATGTATGTATTTTCCAGCATTATTTGAGGATTTAATCTACGAATATTTTCAGTTTTATGTAATATATTTTTAGCTAAATGTATATGTCGGTTAAATCCGCAAATAATTCCACTCGTTCATTAATATAATAGTAATTACTATTTCATCTGAAATTACACTGTCAATGGTAATCAATAAATTTTAATTCGCTGTACAGAATTCTGTTCATCAAAATTTATTCAAAAATATATTTCGGTAATATCGGTGTATTTGTTTAGTAAATAATATTTTAATTTTTTTTTAAACAATAGGCAGCGATCCATTCAACAAGCAGGTTTTTAATCCTCTTGTGCCGCTGAGTTCTAAAAACCTAACTAACTGGCCTTAACTTCCCACTGCTGGGCATAGACATTCCTCGTGCAGAAGCGTATGAAGAGTAACACTACCACGCTGGCCCAATGAGGGTTGGTGGGTAGAAAAGGTTGCAATAGTGCCTTCTGAAGTATGGAGGAGTTCGCTATTACAAAAACATGGTCACCTATCCAATCCAATGCCACAGCGTTCGATACACTACGCTATATTCATCCACTACATTATGTTCACAATAAACTACATAACAAGGAGCTCGGTGGCGGTACGCTTTGGATTTCGATATCAAAAACAAAGCTACTATGCTCATGGTCAGGCCTTGGATGGGTGGCCAAAACTTTGTGATTTCGAGTTTTTCGTGCTTCGGAAGGAAGGTTAAGCCGATGGTCGCGTTCGCTATTGCAGTCGCTTCTACCCACCAACCTGCATTGGGCTACGTGGGGGTGTTACGGCCCATATTCCTCATGTGTTTCTTCATGAGGAAGGCCCGTGCCTAGTGGGACGTATATAGATGACGGATCCTATAGGATGGGTATGACAAATGACGTACGGAGTGGGTTTAAAGAGATTTAGCTTGACTCTACGTTTCACATTTAATACGGTTGAAAAAGTTGAAGTTATTAGGAGAAAGTATGAAGATCGTGACTTATATTAAATATTAAATTCAAAGGATTTCCAATAAGTCATGCCATATTAAAAAACGTAAGGCTATTCACACACTAAGCTGTATGACGGAGCATGTGGGTGGATGCGTGATCTAACGTTGTATGGAAGTACTATCGAACAAGCAGATTTATGACCCACTTTGACAATATTTCGATTACAACTGTCTATTGCACTTAGGGCGTTTTTACGTACGTTTCCAAGGAAACCTGTATACATTTGAATTTTGCTTGAATTTATATGCTACGGAAAAATGACATTATGGTGGGTCAGGAATCTATTTCTTCGATAGTACCTACAGCCTTCCTTTCTTGCTGATCTATTTCCTGTACTAAGGATGTCTTGAAAATATCGCTTAGCGATAAGGCTGCCCATTGTACATTTGAGTTTTCTTAAGTCTGTATTGTTTCTAGACATATGTTGTATGTATAATAAACTATAAATAAATAAAGCATCTCATTTTGTATAGAAAAAACGCACAGTCCAATACATGTGAAACGCAGCCGCGCGCTCATGCGATTCACGCGCCTACATGCGCTAAACACTTCTACTAGTACAAGGTACGGCATACGAGTCGAGCGTTATTTTGGAATATACATATATTTATACATATAATCACGGGCTACTCAAAGACTAGGCAAAATCACCGCAAAAGCAGTCCATAGCCATAGTCCGCGCTTCACCAAGCAGTGACTGTACTCAGTGTGACAGGTGAGCCCGTCGCCGCTATAAGCTATTGGATGTTGTGCAGTTCTAAGACCATTAGTCGCCTTTTACGACACCCAAGGGAAGAGATGGGTTGATAATATTGTTTTAATTTCGAAAAGCGGGTATAAAATGAGTCGGCTCAGTATAGAATAGAATAGAATTTGTTAAAACTGTGTACACAAGTTGTTATAATTGGTTAAGATCCCACAGTCTGTCCATTTCGGACGTACAATATTAATATCATAAAATATAAAATTAATGATTACAAGACACTTCAATTACCCATTATTAACAAGAGTCTGCATTGCCATTATTTTCGAAATATTCACAATATATAAATTATAAAAACATGCGTATATTAACCATAGTTTCAATTGGTATTTGAACTTGTAACCATCTAGAGACTTGATGTATCAAGGCAATTAGTTGTATATTTTAGTTTCAGTGTGTGAATCGACTAAACCATTAAGGCTTAGGAGTTTAATATTCCAACTCTTTATGAAAGGTTTTTGTTGTGCACTACAAACTTTTTGCTTCACCAAATTCACAGAAACTCACTGTACTTTATTAAAAATAAAAAGTAATATCAAAATCTTTTTAGGATTGCAATAACTTAAAGCATTTGAAAAACTTCTTCTTCGGTCTGCTTCTACATAATAAATTCTATCATGTCTAGCTTATCAGTAGTCGTGTTGATATCGACATAGGATGGCTAGCACGACCACCGAAACAATACGATAAAACAATTTATTGCTACGAGCTCCAAAATATGTAGTAGATTCAAGACGGTGGCCATATCCAAGGTATTTTTGACAGTTTATATTGTATAACTAGTTTTTTTTATAACAACAACGACATAATCATCCCACCACTTTTCTTCCCCGAAGGGATATAGGCAAGGGTGATAACACCCACATTTTAGGTAGATATGTGTAGTCCTCATGCAGCGAACCTGTTGCCATGCACCGGGCACAATGTGAGGCAAGCGACATTCACAATTAACTATTCATAAGTTTTATTCAAACTCAGTGGTCGGTCGGTACAGGCGGTGAGATCGAACCCGCGAGTCCCGTGACCTTTCGATCGAGAGCTCATCATTTTATCGTCTTTCGTTGGATGTGCTAGCGGGACTGTGGCTTCATTGCATATCAAGGGTTAAGATTCGAATTCTGGTTGAGACAGTTAAATGGACATTATCTCCTGAGGATGACGGAGAGTAGATTTTCCTTCTTCTTACCTATTATTTTAGACGGGGTCTACCCGACCTAGTCAGACACTATGTCGGGATTTGCGCCGAAGGGGGATTCCCGGGTATATTCGGGAGCAGCAGCCGGTAAGAAGCCATCTTCCGCACGCGGCCGCTCGCGGGGCAAATAGAAGGAGGCACTTAGGGCGCCCGTCTTCTCCTGCCGACTGGTCTGCGTTGGAGAGGAGCGGCTAGATCATCGTCGTCCACCCACTCCCTCTCCGCTGGCTTCTTCTGCAAGAGCACCTTGCGAAGTAGGCGGTAGCCTCCCATACTCTCTAGCTGCTGCCAACCATGGCTCTCACCAAGGTTGGCAGCGAGAGGTATCCTCCAGCGAGCACCGCGCAAAGTTCGCGGCACTCCCATCGCCAGGCCGAGTACTCCACTAGGGTGTGCTCGGCCGTATCATCGGTGGAGTCGCAGTGGCGACACCGCGGTAACTCCTCTCTCCGGGAGGTGCAGAAAGTGACCGAAGAACCTATGTCCGGTCAAAATCTGCGCCAAACGGTAGGTGAGGCCACCCACTTCTCCAACACTGGACGGATCGCGTCGATCGTCCAGTGGCCGGCAGCTGGGGAGGCAAGTGCCTCAGCCTATTACCTCAGAGCCTCCCTCTAGCCAGAGTACGGACCGTCCTCACCTTCTCGAGGATGGGCCGTTCCCCCCGTTCCCTCGCTGTGACTCTACGTTGATGTACACGGGCCAACACACGGGTATCAACATCCCACGGGGTCGTGTCCGCCAACATGGCCACCCCAGGGCTGACCGGGCGGTACGCACGCACGGCCCGAGTCGCAATGACCCTCTGCGAGACGACCGTACCAAGATGAAAGTTATATTAGGGTCGTTCTAAATGAGAGCCAGGTCAAATCCACCACTAAAGGGAAAATGTGAAGTTAGTGACGAGAGTAGTAGTAGCCTACCACATTGGAAAGATAGCGTGATTACTAACTAGGTATATTCGTATAAGATACAGTATTATTTTATACTGTAGTCGGTCGGCCAGACGGCGGACTATGGCAGTGGACTGCTTTTGCTGTGTTTTTACATAGTCTCAGACTAACCCTTATAGGATAATATGAAAGATTATATTATGTATGTATGTTGATGTTGTGAATAATATTTTAATGAGTTCATTATTTTATATTTTTCTTGTATTTTTTTATGTTTTTGTAAAAAGTCCATAAACAAAAAGCTTTACCTATATCTTGGATAAAGAGAGTATAAGTTTAAAAATATTATTGTAGTCAACATAATTCTTCAAGCTTAATCTTTTAAGACTATACTTTCGTTAAAGTAACTGTTTTTATTTTACGTAAATCTGTCTGATAAATTTATCAACATTTCAAGAGACCCTTTTTAATTACTTATTTAACTATTAACGATCCTTGTAAAAAATAATAATACTTCGTTGCGATCGTAGTTACAACTGTAAGTAGTATTAAAAAA
This sequence comes from Parapoynx stratiotata, assembly GCA_910589355.1. NCBI lineage: Eukaryota > Metazoa > Arthropoda > Insecta > Lepidoptera > Crambidae > Parapoynx > Parapoynx stratiotata. Next base: position 4,014,705 of record OU342483.1, read on the forward strand.
CTTTGACATTAACGAACTTTTCTTAGAACTAAATTTTGTCTGCTACTTTGTTTAAAATATTGGGAATCAAGAATTATGAAGTATTATTATAATATTGATGAAAATAGCAATTCAACGGTGAAAACTACAATTCAATCTGTGCAACTGTGTTTGTCCCTCCGCCTGCACCACTGAGTTTGAATAAAACCTAAGTACAGTTTTTTGTAAATATCGCTTGCCACTCATTGTGCCCGATGCTCAACAGGCTCGGTATTTGTTGCATGGGGACTAACATATCTGATATGGTTGGTAGCCTAGCCGCTTACAATGGGCCTCATAAGAAGGCTCAAGGTCACTCAGGAGGCAATGGAGAGGGCTATGCTTGGAGTTTCCCTGCGTGATCGAATCAGAAATGAGGAGATTCGTAGGAGAACCAAGGTCACCGACATAGCTCACAGAATTGCGCCTTAAGTGGCGGTGGGCAGGGCACATTGCTCGTAGAACTGACGGCCGTTGGGGCGGAAAGGTTCTCGAGTGGCGACCACGTACTGGGAGGCGCAACGGGAGGCCCCCAACAAGGTGGACCCACGATCTGACGAAGGTCGCAGGAAGTCGCTGGATGCAGGCGGCTCAGGACCACGAGTTGTGCCGATACTGCCGATCATTGAGGGAGGCCTATGTCCAGCAGCGGACGACAATTGGCTGATAGATAGAACATATCTGGCGAAATGTGGGTGGTAACACAAGAGACGTGATGATAAGTTGTTATTGTTTAGTTAGTTAGTAGTTTTTGAATGATGTTTGTACAATAAATACAAACATTCAGTTAGGCATCACATGTAAAAATTTTAATTAATTCTTAACTTCTGTTCAAACTCAAACTCAAAGTCGTTTAATCAAATTGGTATCATCAAATACACTTTTGACAAGTCAAAACAAAATAAATTACAATTATCCTTGTATAACCTTGGGTACAACAGGTCGCTCCTGTTGTTGTAATGGAAAAGGTTCTAAATAAAAGATGCCTTTAAACCATACAAAAAGAATTTATTACATATAAAAAATCGGAGCCTATATACATTCGGTGAAAAAACTAAATAGCGTGTTTCAGTAATTGCCGTCCTTGGGAACAGCGCCATCTATTGGCCAAATTACGAATCAACTTTTAACAATGGTTTGTACAATCCTAAAATTGACAATACCACTACTTTTTTTCGGCCTGTTCACTACCGGGAGGCCTTGTATAAAGAAGATACAGGCAAGAAACTCTGCAAGGGTTCCATCCTCCCTCTACATGAATATGTTCTAGAACCTAATAAAATTTACTAAGGTGCGTAGAAACTATGTAACGTAATTTCAGATAATGTGGACACTGAATGTTATTTAACATGTTATTGATTTGTAATAGTAGATTAGTAGCCAAGGGCTGTAAGGCATCAATTGCAGCCCGAGATATTTAGGCGCACGAGCGCAGCGAGGGCGCTTATAGTTCGAGGGTGCAATTGATGCTTACACCCGAGCTAACTACTCTGCTTTACATCTCGATTGCGAGGTAAGTGGAAAAAAAGGCATTACAAGAATAAATAAATTTATTTTCAAGAACTAAATTTAGCTTCGCCGTTCGATATTCAAATTTGATGAAAATAGCGAAGCGACCTCTTTTGTCATTGGGCTGAATGCATGATGTCTAGTGCCAGTAAGATGGTTAGATGTACGCGAACTTTTTGAAAGAGTTTTTTTTAATTACTTACGCCCTAGTGCGTTTCTAGCTACATTATTAACCTAGGGCGGTAATTGATCACTTACAACCCGCATCTGGGGGTATTAAGGACCTACTTACCGAACATGAGAGATGTAATAGTAGATTAGTAGCCAAGGGCTGTAAGGTATCAATTGCAGCCCGAGATATTTAGGCGCACGAGCGCAGCGAGGGCGCTTATAGTTCGAGGGTGCAATTGATGCTTACACCCGAGCTAACTACTCTGCTTTACATCTCGATTGTGAGGTAAGTGGAAAAAAAGGCATTACAAGAATAAATAAATTTATTTTCAAGAACTAAATTTAGCTTCGCCGTTCGATATTCAAAATTGATGAAAATAGCGAAGCGACCTCTTTTGTCACAAGAATAAATAAATTTATTTTCAAGAACTAAATTTAGCTTCGCCGTTCGATATTCAAAATTGATGAAAATAGCGAAGCGACCTCTTTTGTCATTGGGCTGAATGCATGATGTCTAGTGCCAGTAAGATGGTTAGATGTACGCGAACTTTTTGAAAGAGTTTTTTTTTTATTACTTACCGCCCTAGGGCGTTTCTAGCTACATTATTAACCTAGGGCGCTAATTGATCACTTACAACCCGCATCTGAGGGTATTAAGGACCTACTTACCGAACATGAGAGATGTAAAATAATTTTATGTAACTTAGCACTGAAGGACGAGAAATGAAATGGTTACATACATAGTTATATTGCATTGTTATGTCTAATGTGTACAGTATTGTTTTATGTTGCAATGTTGACATAATGTGTGCGTGTTATAAAACACAAGTAATCATGTTGCATAGTTTGCACGCACCTTTAAAGCCCATATTTTTTTTTTATATTAATAAAACGTTTTGTTTAACCGTTTCTACCAACCAGCATTGGACCAGCGTGGTGGTATTAGTGACCAAACTCCTACAAACCTTGAAAAAGCTTTTCAGTGACAAAATCTTAAGTATGACCATAGTAACGGGCAAAACTAATAGTTATAAATACAAATGACTACAAACAGTTACGTGCCTTAAAAATAGTGTCACGTGTTCGCAGAACAATTCTATGTTCTCTTTACATCGTAATATAATATAGAGAATAACGCAATAATAATAATAATAATAATATCCTCATTCATTCACACCTATCAACGAGCCCCATTTTAAGCAACTAATGCTGCTTGTGTTACGGACACTAGATGACGGATAAATATATTTAATAGATAAATACATATAAATAACATGAATATATTGAAATATATATAAACATCCAAGACTGGAGAACAAATGCCTGAAAATTCATTCATGCCTCGAGATGGCGACGCCTTGAGACCGGCATACAGACCACTCGACCACGGTGGTCGTCAATTTTTATTGATAGTTATATTGTCGTAATATTGGTACATGGAGGTAAAGTTTATCTCCATTTCATATTTATTTATTTAATTATTGCACTCGATAAGAATACAATATGGTACATTAATGGATAAATGAACATTATGATCCGCATTGGGCAATCTTTGAGTGTTTCCATTAAAAATACATTTCAATAAATATGGCACATTACAAAAAACAATAAGTCTAAGAATGCTTTGCATATACTTATTGAAACAAGCACAGTTGCATTTATTTTTTATATGCCGAGTGTCGAGTGGTCTGTACGCCGCCGGTCTCAAGGCGTCGCCAGCTCGAGAGGTTCTGGGTTTAAAATTGATCTAGTTGATAGATGTGAATATCTGACGATTATTATTTTATTTATTAATTTATATATTCAAATCTCTTACCCGTGTAAATTTTATCAATAAGTGAATAAATATATTATTTTTATTAATTGGATGCATTATATTTATTTATTGTATTGTATTACTTTCCGTTAATAGTTGGCTTTAGTATTTGTATAATAATTTATTATTATTCAGAGGTGTATTAATTAATAGTTCATTACAAAATATATTTTTGTTGAAATTTTCATTTTAAAGTTTATCAAAAGTTTAAAAGTTTAAAAGTTTATCAAGTTTATTTTAAAGTTTATTATGGTAATGCAGGGAGAGGAAGACCAAAGAAGAGATGGATAGATTGTGTGAATGAGGACATGGCTAGATTGGGAGTGAATGTTGATATGGCGTGTGATAGGGGAGAGTGGAGGAGAAAGACTCGTTGCGCCGACCCCAAATGAAATTGGGAAAAGGGCAGGATAATGATGATGAAAGTTTATCAATTAAATATCTACTCTGTAACTGTAAAATATGCCTTAACAGCTAGAAAACTTTTTTAATAATTAATAAATTTTATTTCTTTACAAGTGTCATTTATATTTTTGGGTAAATTATCATAAATTTTTACAGCCACAGCTTGTGTGCTAGATGAGAGTAATTTAATTCTAATCTCGTAAATATACTCGTATATTGTTAGGTGAAAGAAAAACAATTAGGTATGTTGTCCGACATCAGCCTATATACGCCCCACTGCTGAGAATGGGCCTTCCTACTTGCAGAAACACACGAGGAGTATGGGCCGTAACACCACCACGCTGACCATGCGTGTGGATAGAAACGGTTGCACTCCGATGCACGGAGGAGCTCGAGATATCAAAGTTTTGGTCACCAATCCAAATCCTGAGCATGGCGAATGTAGCTTTGTGTTCAATATCGAAAGCCAAACCGTACGAACTACGCCATCGACTCAGTGATCGCTTCCTTCAAAATGACTGTAAATACTAAAAAAAAATTTTATTCCAAAATAGTCCCAATTCAAAAGTAATTTTGGCATCGTCTCTGTCACGGATTTCTCATTCAGATCAAGTAGAAATAGCTAGTAAGTGTTTACGAAGTCCTATGTCAACTGTTTTGAAGATTTCATCATTATTGGACAACCTCCGTGTGATTACGAAAAATCTATTCTGTCCGGAACCTGGAAACACTGAGCGGTTTTGCAGGGAAGGGTTCACTTTATACTGGTTTCGTTTGGAATTTAAGCACAAGATTATTGTCGTGCAAAATTTTCGTGTAGGTTGTGTTTGATGACCGGGCCCAGTATTCTTAGGACGACTAAAAGACGACTAAGGGCTTGGGTACTGGGTTTGCGATTGTGTAGGCGATGGGCTAGCCACTTGTTTCTACTCTTTCACGATTTTTCATCTGACCAAACCCAATTTTTGTATAGCTAAATGTGGTCTTAAGGAACACAGTGCTCCTTGGACTCTGCCTACCCCTTCGGTGAAATGATATATTTTTTCAAATAGGAGCAGTAGTTTCTGAGATAAGGTTACTATGGTTAGCCTATCTATGCACAGCAGTACACCAAAGTGTAGAAGTGAGTTTAGAATTTCAATGTCTATGGGAAACATCAAAAGCGCCCCTAGCGGAAAGGATCAGAAATCAAGTTTCCCATAGAAATTTACATTCATAACGCAACAAAAAAATTACTTACCCTACGGGTACAGTCAAGAATTTTGTACTTTATGAGGTACAGCAGTGCGAACATAGAACATCGACTGTTGCCATAATTGATCGACAAAAGTATCCGTCCTTTTCACTCTTGAGACTTATCTGTCAGATTTATCGAATTTTTCGATCTTAGACGTCAAATTTGGCTTAGCGATAGTTCTATGCTCGTAGCGCAGAATAGACCTGTTGACCCTTCTTTATTGGGCCCTAAATGTTTCATCACTATTAACCACCACCATAAAAATAATATAATTTGTTTTTCAGGTCTTTAACAAAATACATTTTAAATTACGTTTTTGCTTGACAGACAAAAAAATATCTGTGCCGTGAAGTCACGATTTTCGAAAACAGTAAATACCAAGTGAATACGCATGTATGCCATAGGCTGACACAGCCGACGGACATGCTTGATTGGTTGCGACTGGCGTTTGACAGATTTTGACCATGCGTAGTAATTGTCCAAAAGCCAAAAGCATCCAAACAACCAAAAACATCCAAAAGCTTATAGCGGCGACGGGCTCACCACCTGTCACGCTGAGTGCAGTCACTGCTGGTGAAGCGCGGACTATGGCAATGGACTGCTTTTGCGGTGCTTTTGCCTAGTCTCTGAGTAACCCTTAGGGGATAATAGTCGTGATTATATGTATGTAGTAATTGTTTATATGACGCGTTACTTCACCAATTTCACGGACATGGCCGGTAGCGGTTCTTGGCAGATGAAAAAAAAGTAAAAATAAAACATTTTTAAATTGAATCCTTTAATCATATTTATTGTACTTGGTGTATTTTGGACCGTTGTTGTTCTTAAATACTATGTGAATTAAATATTATTTTTGATATGAGACAACTAGCCTATTGTCAGCACAAATTTGATTCGGAAAATCCCTTACCGTCTTTTTTTTTTATTCGCCGCAAATACTAAGTTGATAGGTATACAGATTTCATAATTCTATTATTTTTCGAAGCATTGAATGAGACGGCTTATCTAGTTCGTTCGTCCTATGATAATTTCAAAAAAAGTGTTCGAAATTCAACAGAAACCAGAAACCAATTCATATCCATTGAAATTTGGTTGGAGAGTAGGGCAGCCAATATTTGTATCACTTCTTATTCTTAGCTTTTAGCATTTATTTCTTAACTCCCGCGCACAAAGGCCACTCATGAAAGTATTATCTGGACTATGAATTTTATTAGAGGCATATGGACCAAATACATTGGTTCCAGAAATACACCTTGTGAACCTAACTGTATATCATTGTAATGGATTCAGTACATTACGCTGACCAGCGTTTGAAGCTATGGATATCCCTTGTTAAGCTTGTAGGATCTTCTAAAACTTAAGTCGCAAGAATTAACAGTGAAGGGTTCTCTTCATACCAGTTTCAACTGGAATTTAGTTAATTTAAATAAAATAAAATAATATTTGACGACCTCCGTGGTCGAGTGGTCTGTACGCCGGTCTCAAGGCGCCGCTATCTCGAGAGGTCCTGGGTTCGATCCCCAGTGGAGGCAAGTGTTTGGGTGATGAATTTTCAGACATTTGTTCTCCAGTCTTGGATGTTCATTATATATGTATAATATTATATATATATATATTCAGAATAATTATGTGTATTAATCTATTAAATATATTTGTCCGTCATCCGTAACACAAGCAGCATTTAGTTGCTTAAAATGGGACTAGTTGATAGGTGTGAATGTCCAAGGATAAAAAAAAAATGTTCGTCCTCCTTAGCCTATATAAGTCCCTCAGCTGGACATAGGCCTTCCTCATGGCATGAGGAGTAACGGCCGTAACATCATAGCGCTGGCCCAATACGGGTTGGTGGGTAGAAACGATTGCAATAGCGACCGGGACCAACGGCTTAACGTGCTTTCCAAAGCGGAGGAGTTCGAGATCACAAAGTTTTTGGTCACCCATGACCATGGCGAAGGTAGCACTACGTCACTGAGCTCCCTTAAAAACACCCAAGGGAAGAGATGGGTTAGTAGTATTCTTCACACACGACTCATTTTCAATAACAAACATTTACAGAAAGAGTCGAACGTTTTTCTTCCAATATTTCACAACGTCTGAAAAATCTTCATGAATAAGACAAACGTGATCGAGTAGAGTTTTTTTTGTGTGATGTTTTTCTATTTATTCTCCAGTATTAGTTATTTATTAATTTATATGTATATAATTATTAGGAGCTCGGTGGCGTAGTGTTAGTACGCTTTGGCTTTCAATTGAAAACAAAGCTACCTTTGCCGTGGTGAGGCCGTGGATGGGTGACCGAGGATGGGTGACTGAAACTTTGTGATCTCGAGCTCCTCCGTGCTTCGGAAGGCAAGTTAAGCCGTTGGTCCCGGTCACTATTGCGACTATTTCTACCCACCAACCCGCATTGGGCCAGCGTAGTGGTGTTACGGCCCAAACTCCCCATGTGTTTCTCAATGAGGAAGGCCTGTGCCTAGCAATGGTGTGTATATAGGCTGAATATAATGATTTATCTGTCCTCTAATATCTTAACACAAGCGGAAATAACTGCCTACTTCAGGTAATTTAAACAATTTTACTCTACTAAAAAGAGAAACAACAAGCGATTACTTTATATAGCGGTGCAGATAGGCAAACATCCTATATAATGTAAACTTTGGTCATTAACGCTTGCTGATAGCTCCATTATGGCGAACACCCAGTAGAACGAGAGAGAACTTTTAAAAACGATATTCACAAGCTTTTCGAGCCAACTATAATATCAGCAAACATGTGGGAATATTTTTATCCTGATTTTCCCCGCGACTTCCAAAAACAAAAATGATATAAAAACACTTAAAAACGTCAATTTATGAATAAGTGAATCTACCACTCGCTCGGAACGCAGAAATCCCCGAGAAGAGCGAGCCAGAAACTCGAGGGTTGCTCTTTTTTTCACATTTTTTACAATTCTTTTGTTTTTTATAAATGTTAGGCTAGTACAATCAAGTGGGTGGATATTTGGATATGAACCTAAATTTTTAGCGTAATAATCAGGAAGAATATATAAGCACTTGAAACAATGAACGATGTTGAAATTCGCTAAGCAATTAAGATAAAAACTAATTAATTAAAAAGCGACTGGCAACATCCCACATTACGAATCAACACAATATGTAACATAAAGACGTGTCAATCTGTCCACGCATTTTTATCGTTCAAATATTCCTTCGCGAATTAAATTAATTATTTGGATAAGGATTAAAATTATATCATCCTAAAACACCTTCCCGTGTTGGTCCGGGACACAAAAACAATGTACCAACTGCTTCTCTTGCCTAGCATGTCGTAAAAGGCGCCTAAGGGCGTATTGGGTACTGGGTCTGTGATTGTGTAGGCGATAACCTAGCCACTGTTACTACTCTTTCACGATTTTTCATCTGACCAAATCCAATTTTTGTGTGGCTAAGAAACACACTGGTCTTAAGAAACACAGTGCTCCTTGGACTCTGCCTACCCCTTCGGTGAAATGAAATATTTTTTTCAAATCGAAGCAGTAGTTTCTGAAATTCCACCAAACAAATAAACTCTTCAGCTTTATATTATTACTAGCTGTTGCCAGCGACTTCGTCCGCGGTTACTGTGGTTTTTTAACTATCCCACGGGAACCCTTTAATTTTCCGAAATAAAAAGTACCTAAGATGTTGACCAGGGATATAAGGTACCATGCAAAATTTCATTGAAATCGGTCCAGCCATTTCGGAGATTAGCCCGTAGAAACAGACAGATAAAAAAAACATAGTTTGGTATTTTCCCTCTTTACATCCGACTAACTTGGTTTTAAGCATTTTTTTTATTTCTAGACAATCGACCTCTACAGTTTTATTATATGTATAGATAAGTGTAGATTATAAAATGGAGATAGATTTATTTCATAGGCGTGCGTGAGTGTATTTATAGAAAGAGTTTTATATTTAAATGAGATTTTATATTTCCAATGAAGTAGGTAAGTATAACATATATTATTATATTAGGTCACGTTTTTTTCCGTAACGTTAGGAAGGTACTTCTGGTAAATAAATATTAATTAAAATCTAACCACAGGAGATATTTATAATCATTACTGATATCGCCTGTGGTTAGTTTTTATAAGCTAACTCAATCAAATTTATTTAATAATTGAATCTGTTAGAAAATTCTTTTTTGTGAAAATGTTTCTCCCATTTAATTTCTCTCCCACACGGTTGATCGCGGTTATTATTTAATTATCGCGAAGTCTATTAGACAAAATTAAGCGGAAAATATTTGACGACCTCCGTGGTCGAGTGGTCTGTACGCCGGTCTTAAGGCGTCGCCATCCCGAGAGGTCCTGGGTTCGATCCCCAGTGGAGGCAGATGTTTGGGTGATGAATTTTCAGACATTTTGTTCTCCAGTCTTTGATGTTCATTATATATGTATAATATTATGTATATTCTGAATAATTATGTGTATTTATTTACTAAATATATTTGTCCGTCATCTACAGGGTGAAATTAAAATCATTTGACTAAATTTTACAGGACATTTTAAACATTATAATAATTGGTATAATAACAATTAATCGCAATTAATCGCAATAATCGCAATGAAACATTCTGTAAGAAAATACAATAACGCAAATATTGGTTGTCGCGCTGTGTTATTGAATGAAGCAGGTGCTACATTTGTAAACAAAAGTGTGTATCGAATTTAATGTAATATTTTTCTTATATAAATTTTAGATGTTATTCTTTATGGTTTATGTTTTTAATGTGTATATTTACTAGTAAAATAACTTTTTCAAGTAAAAGCAACTGAAAAGTTCAGATCAGATTGCCAAAAAAATGCGGCAATCGTAAACGATATGGAAACTATAGACTTTTTGCAGGAAACTTTTAAAAAGTTGATAGTTGCTTCAACTTAAGTAGCTCCATGTGATAGAGCCTGAAGGCGCTGATCCCGATTCCTTTGTGGAAAACTGTCAATGTTTGTGCTACTCGAATCTAGGACACATAAGTGCTAATACCTCGAGTCCCAGTGGAAATCAGGTCAGCCTATTTTATAGACGTCCTTTGCAGAATTTCGAAAGGCAGGACTTCTCAATATGCAGTAAGATTGGTCCTGAGCAACGTGCCGAAGGTTGTGAGACCTATGAAATTCGCTCAATCTTTTTAAAACATGTTTCATACATATTTAATAATCTTAAATAATTCAATAAAGCATAAAATAAATTAATTTATACATCAGAATTATACAAATAGATCAATTTTACAATTTTACCTTATGAAATATAATATTATACAAATCAAATATTTAAATTTAATCACTGTTAATAACGGTTTGCTTAGGTTACAATGTAGTCATCCGTTAGTACATAAAATATCGGAAAATCTTACCTTCATCATCGCACATATTTTATTATATATATTTAAGTTTATAAAATACAGTTAAACTACTTCTAAAACTTTACATTAAAATTATAACTATAATAAACATACCTCAATATAATATTTATGTTATATATTTCAGTGTAGATATTAGCGCTGAAATATATAATAGTATCTATAAGCTATTCTCTTAAAAAAAAACCTATGAAGTTGCCGTTTTGTATGTAGATTTTGGGGAACACTGCATTTTCCATACTAACATTTTTCCAGTTTTCTTTACAACGTCAAATCCAAAGATAATAAAATTTGGCATGCATCATTAGACAAACTTTAGCAATATGTGTCAAGCTTTATCACACTTCATAAAAATTATTTATCTTTTTATGTGAATGCAAATCAAAATATATATTCGGGAGGCACTTAAAAAGAGTTGTCTCCGTGTACAATTTTAACACAATTAAACATACAATAAATTATCTAAACACATTAAAAGAGCTCAAAAATATGGTCTATTTTTAGATAATTATTTTTAAAGAATACTCTGAAACTTAATAGTTACAGACAAAATACTAAGACACGAGAAAAAAAACGGCAATTTCATAGGTAAAGACCTATTATATTATACATTTTGGTTTGAGTTATTCAGTTGTTATTAGTTTTTTTTGGAGATTGGTGACGGCAATGGGCTTGCACCATATAACATGGTACAATGAAATAACCGTCAAAATTTGGATGTCTCTAAATATGAATAAAACTTACGCACAGCTTGTTGCGAATATTGCATACAACGGTTAAAGGAATCGTAACAGCGTTAGTTTATTGTCCTCAGCCTATATACGCCCCACTGCTGGCCACAGGCCTCTCTCATGGAGAAACAGATGGAGAGTATGGGCCGTAACACCACCACGCTGGCACAATGGGTAGAAACAGTTGCCATAGCGACCGGGACCAACGGCTTAACGTGCCTTCCGAAGCAGGGAGGAGCTCGAGATCACAAAGTTTTGGTCACCCATCCAAGGCCTGACCATGGCGAAGGTAGCTTTATTTTCGATATCGAAAGCCAAAGCATACTAACCACTAAGCTACCGAGCTCCTTATCCTCATCTCGGCTTGCCTCTTCGGGGATGGCGTGATCATATGTTTTTTGTGTTTATAAGCGAAAGTCATCTTATTTCAGCAAGTTCCAGTGTCTATCTTACATGTATACTCGTAAACAGGAAAAATATTTAAATATATCAAAGAAACGAGCCACAGTTACCGAATCTGCATCGTAAAATGATGCAACCAAATATTTTTACCTTGCTATTACCTATGCAATAAAAACGGACATGAACTTAAATGTAAATTATTCATAGAACCATTGACATAAATTTTTAACACTCCACGTGGGCTGCTAGCCAAAAAACGGTTTTATCTAAACGAAATAGAAGTTTACAACTACACGTACCAATCATAGAAGAGGAGATAAATTCGGGAATGGTAGAATGTAAAATTTTGATTGTGTAGCGAAAATCCACTTTAACGCGCCATCAGAAAATCCATTTTTATACGCTTGACAATGTTTTCACCTTGTGGGCTAAATTTGGTTACACTTATTAAATTGTAAAGTGAGAAATCGTGTATTCATTTTCGTTGCCATTATACTGGTACGAATCTAAGAAAAATATACTCGACGAAAGGATCGTATACAAAAAATCTATTAGGGCACCTTGACTGGAGGAGAACGTGAAAGAAATCCAACAAGATTTATAAACTAAAGTTATGATCGTTATTTTCAATGTGAGAATATGCGCAAAAATAATGTACCAACTGCTTTTCTTGCCTAGCATGTCGTAAAAGGCGACTAAGGACGTATTGGGTACTGGGTCTGTGATTGTGTAGGCGATGAGCTAGCCACTTGTTACTACTTTTTCACGATTTTCCATCTGACCAAACCCAATTTTTGTATGGCTAAATGTGGTCTTAAGGAACACAGTGCTCCTTGGCCTCCACCTACCCCTACGGGGATTACAGGCGCGATTTTATGTATGTATGTGAATATGCGAATCTTTAAAAAGCGAAATACTAATCTGATTAATCACAAAATCTCAAAAACTATATACAAACTTGAAATAGCTTGGTGGCTTTCTGATAGAGTCTGCTGAGAACGGATTTTACGAAACTCCACCCCTAAGGGGGTAAAACAGGGGTAATATGGGTCGGTAGTAATAATAAATGAATGAATGTTTTTGGTAGTTAGAGAGGGGCTCGGTGGCGTAGAGTTCGATACGAAAACAAAGCAAATGTAAGAATATATTGCTAAATAAAATATTTAAACTGGTTTATAGCATTTATGATATAGTATGTAATTTTATTTATGTATATGTATATAATTTATTATGTAATTTATATATAGTAATTTATATATAGTAGTTTATATATGCACCTTTTATATGTAAGTATTACACCTACCTTTCTTTAATTCTCTCTCTGCCCAAAGGTTGCCTGGAAGATATTGTTATTAGCTATAAGTCAATGCATTTTTTTTTTCTTTACTATATTTCTGTGTTTTTATTAGTTGCAATAAAGAATTTTATCTATCTATCTATCAAACTTCGCCATGGTCAGCCCGTGGATAGGTGACCAAAAGCTTGTGATCTCGAACTCCTCCGTGCTTCAGAAGGCACGACAAGCCGTTGGTCCCGGTCGCTATTGCAACTGTGTCTACCCAAGAAATTTAAGTTCCTGGAATTGTTCGCATTGGGCCAGCGTACGGCCCATACTGCTAATGTGCTTCTCCATGAGGTAGGCCTGTGCCCAGCAGTGGGACTTATATAGGCTGAGGACGCATTTAGTTAATTGGACACCCTGTGACATAGGGTCATGAACACTTCGACCCGGCTTACCCACTCATTGATGTTTTTTTTTCTTCTTTCCCTCCCTGCATAACCGTCCACTCTCATATTAGGTCCTTACCTATGAAATTGGTGTTTTGTATGGAGATTTTGGGGAATTCTGCATTTTCCATACTAAATTTTTTCAGTTTTCTTCACAACGACAAATCCAAAGATAATTATATTTGGCATCTATCATTAGACAAGCTTTAGTAATATGTGTAATATCACACTTCATAAAAAATATTTATCGTTTTTAAGTGAATGCAAATAAAAATGATGTATTCGGGAGGCACTTAAAAAGAGTTGTCTCCGTGTCCAATTTTAAGACAATTAAACTTACAACAAATTATCAATACAAATCAAAGAAGCTCAAAAATATAGTCTATTTTTTGACGCGGTAATTATTTTTTAGGAATACTCTGAATCTTAATAGTTACAGACAAAATAAAGAGAGAGAAAAAACACCAATTTCATAGGTAAGTACCCAATATTATTAATAGGGGTTAAAGTATGAAATTGCCGTTTTTTTTCTCTCTGTCTGTAACTCTTAAGTTTCAGAGAATCAAAAATATGGTCTCTTAAAGAGAGACCATATTTTTGAGCTCTTTTGATTTGTTTTGATAATTTGTTGTAAGTTTAATTGTGTTGAAACTGGACACGGAGACAACTCTTTGTAAGTGACTCCCGAATACATCATTTGATTTGCATTCACTTAAAAACGATAAATAATTTTTATGAAGAGTGATATTACATATATTGCTAAAGCTTGTCTAGCTAGTAGTAGAAAAGTACCTAAAGTAACGGAAGCAAGCAAAGCCACCTTTACATTGCGGACCCACAAGATACTCTTTTAAGGATGTGTAGGTTTTCGCCTGGTAGACAATGAACTATGGAAAGTGCTATTTAAGTCGCTCAGCGAGCTATAGAAATGACTTTGATCGGAGTATCTCTGAAAGACCGCATCAGGAATGAGGTGATCCGACAGAGAACTAATGTCACCGACATAGCTCAGTGGATTAGTAAAATGAAGTGGCAGTGAGCTGGTCACATAAGCCGGAGCTGACGATCGCTGGGGTTGTTAAATTCTCGAGTGGTGAGCGACTCGGTAAACGAAGTGTAAGACCCCTTGCGACAAGATGAAATGGTGATATTCGTAAGTTGGCTGGAGAGACCGATAGCCAACCTATGAATAAATATACCCCAGGGTAGGCGCACATTTTGACCTGTAAAAAATACATGTACCCAAATACCCAAAATACTTATTTAATTAAATAGCACGCCAATTGTATGCCTATTATTTTAGGTTGAAGTCCTGCAGGGCTGGAAAAATAAAGAACTTTTATGGTTTACATATAATTAAGTACTGCGGCGACCTTCTTCGCTTTACCGCGTTTTCTATGACTGATAAAAATAATAATGGCAACGTCAGAATTTAGTACTCCCTTCTTTCGCAAAACTACCCAGATCTTATTCTCAGACATGCGGGCAAAATAATAATATATCATATTGCTATCTCTGAGGTGAATGGTTGTATGATGAATACGAGTATTTGTAGGCAGTATGTAAATGGATTTCTCTTCGTCAAAAATGTCACATATCGTATTATCACGCCTTTTCCCCGTAGGGGGAGGCAGAGGTGTAAACACTCACTTTCCGCCAGATATATTAAGTCTCCATGTAACAGGTGGCGAGCCTGTTGCCATGCACCTGGCACAATGTGTTGTAAGTTTAATTGTGTTAAAATTGGACACGGAGACAACTCTTTTTAAGTGCCTCCCGAATACATCATTTTATTTACATTCACTTAAAAACGATAAATAATTTTTATGAAGTGTGATATTACACATATTACTAAAGCTTGTCTAATGATAGATGCCAAATATTATTATCTTTGGATTTGTCGTTGTGAAGAAAACTGAAAAAAAATTAGTATGGAAAATGCAGAATTCCCCAAAATCTCCATACAAAACACCAATTTCATAGGTAAGGACCTAATATTATAAATGCGAAAGTAACTCTGTCTGTCAGTCTTGCTTTTACGTCAGAACTACTGACCGATTTAATCGAAATTTGGTACACAAATGTTCTAGAGCCAGAGAATGGTAATAGGCTACTTTTTATCCCGATATTCCCATGGGAACGAGTATGGCGCGGGTGAAACCGCGCGAAGCCACTAGTGTGGGTATATTTTCATATGAATATCTAGCCGTTATCTATAACACTATTGTTTACACTAATTGATACGCCTGTAAAGAAAAAAAAAAAGAATTGAACACTCATAACCTACGTGTGAATAATAAAATGTTATAAAATTACCCAACCGGTTTCCCAGAAACATTTATTTTGAGTCATTCTGTATCTCCCGGGAAACACTTCTTTTCATATGAAAATTCCATCTCGATTCGAAATATTTATAAGAAGCTGTAGCTTATGAATATTTAACACAAGTAATACCTGCTACGTACGGAGTCGGAACATTCAAATGTATTCTGTAAGCGCCGTTTCTTTTTATGTGTTTAGTTTAATTAAGTTTAAGTTTCATTTAAGTTAAGTGATGTTTACTTTAGTTAGTTAAACTTGTACATTTTCCTATGATATTTGATGTTTATAGAAGAATCTGAGTTCTGAAATATAAAAATTTTAATGTATTTAAAAGTGCGTTAAGGATTCTCAGCGATTCAGAACTTTTTAAATGTATTTCATGAAAAATATTTATAACTAAAGTTTAACTATAGGTTTTCTTTTGAAATAGCTTAGGCGGCTTTAACGTCTAGGGCACGTACAATAACATTGTGCTATATATTTTATCTATACTCGTAATAAAACTGTAGAGGTCAAAATTAAATGTCTGTAGGTACATAGAAAAAAAAATGCTTAAAACCAAGTCAGGGGGATGTAATAAAAGAGAACACACCAAAAAATATTTTTCAATACCAACAATTTAGGTTACTGTTCCAATTTCAAAAAATCTTTCAGTGTTGATTGAATAGCCTATTTATTGAGGAAGGCTACAGGCTACATACCATCACACTATCTCAAAGTAACTATTCTACGCGTTCGAAGTTGCAAGAAAAAACTAATGTTATATAACCTCGTTTTCGGGTACATCACAAGCATCAAAGCAAAGAACTCAATAGGATTTTTGACCAGCACCACAAACATATCAAAATATTTACTCAGAAGAAAGCATAATATTATCCTTAAAAGGTTCTTTACGACGGCACCAGATTATTTTTTCTATTCCCTGTAAAGAGAATGAGTTTCTTTGTTACTTGTGTAGTGCCCTAATAAGGTCGGCGTCTTGGTTTTGTCACTAAAGATGAATGTATGCCCTGAATCAAAAAGCGATTCGTTTTCTCACAATACGATTGTCACCTTTATTCCATAGGCAATAAATATCACGCTACAGAGAGCTAAAATGTTAGTTTTTTGATTTTGTGATTAAAAGTAGAATGATACAGTGTATCGTAAATTAGAGTCTGACAAATCTGAATTGGAGGAGCTCGATGGCGTAGTGGTCAGAGGAGCTCGGTGGCGTAGTGGTCAGTGCGCTTTGGCATCGATCGAAAACAACGCTACCTTCGCCATGGTCAGGCCGTGGATGGGTGACCAAGACTTTGTGATCTCGAGCTCCTCCGTGCTTCGGAAGGCACGTTAAGCCGTTGGTCCCGGTCGCATCTGTGACCGTTTCTACCCACCAACCCGCATTGGGCCAGCGTGGTGGTGTTACGGCCCATACTCCTCATGTGTTTCTCCATGAGGAAGGCCTGTCCCAGCAGTGGGACGTATTTAGGCTGATGACGAAATCTGAATTATTGAATTAAAATCGAGAGCGGTGGCGTGCATTATGGAAGACCTATGTCCAGCAGTGGGCGAGCATAAGTTGCTGAAGATGAATAAATATGATTATGATTATTGAAAACAGAAGTATTAAGGAGTTCGCAGACGGCAGCTATAAAATAAATTAATGTATATTTTAGCGGCGACGGGCTCACCACCTGTCACGCTGAGTGCAGTCACTGCTTATGTTACGGACACTAGATGACGGATAAATATATTTTCTAGATAAATACATGTAAATATCTTGAATATATGTAACTTTATATTAGGTCCTTACCTATGAAATTGGTGTTTTGTATGGAGATTTTGGGGATGTCTGCATTTTCCATACTAACATTTTTTCAGTTTTCTTCACAAAGACAAATCCAAAGATAATAATATTTGGCGTGTATCATAAGACAACCTTAAGCGATATGTGTGATATCAAACTTCATAAAAATTATTTATCGTTTTTAAGTGAATGCAAATCAAATGATGTATTCGGGAGGCACTTAAAAAGAGTTGTCTCCGTGTCCAATTTTAACACAATTAAACTTACAACAATTTATCAAAATAAATCAAAAGAGCTCAAAAATATGGCCTATTTTAAGGGGAGGTAATTATTTTTTAAGAATACTCTGAAACTTGATAGATACAGACAAAATACTAAGAGAGAAAAAACACCAATTTCATAGGTAAGGACCCAATATAAACATCCAAGACTTGAGAACAAATGCCTGAAAATTCATTACTCAAACATTTGCCTCCACCGGGGATCGAGCCCAGAATCTTTCAAGATGGCGACGCCTTGAGACCGGCATACAGACCACTCGACCACGGAGGGCGTCAGACTAACCTTTAGGGGATAATAGTCGTGATTATATGTATGTATGGATATTATAGCACGATACATCTCAATACATTTCGTTACATCTTTCCGTAGAAATCATCAAGAGAACACACACGGCATCAATAATGTATATTTTTGCATTTTCATATCTTATAGCTAAGACAAATGAAAGCAAACACACGAGGCAACTATTGTATGTGTGTGTGTGTGTGTGATACTTAAGACTGTTGAATGCTATATATCTCGAGCTGTAGTGTACAGCAATATACATTTAAAGCTGCCGTCATGAGAAGCTAGGTGGCGTAGTTAGTATGCTTTGGCTTTCGATTGGAAACAAAGCTACCTTGGCCATGGTCGGGCCGTGGATGGGTGACCAAAACTTTGTGATCTCGAGCTCCTCCGTGCTTCGGAAGGCACGTTAAGCCGTTGGTCCCGCATTGGGCCAGCGATGTGTTTCTCCATGAGGAAGGCCTGTGCCCAGCAGTGGGACATATATAGGCTGCGGACACAGGCCGTTTGTGAAGTCCTTTACGTAAACATCATCACCGATCAATAGGTGATCGGCGATTATAGTCTTTAATTATAGGATAAAACACGTTAGTTTGCTTTGTGACGGAACAGTGTTGTATCGAGATTATTCAATAGGATTGCATTCCCGAAATGGCCACGCATATAGGACTTTGAAATGCTGGCGTTTTTCTGATTGATAGGATGCCGGATTTTGCTTGAATGTAGCCAACATGATCTGTTAGGAATATCGATGTTGGATCAATCTTTCCGTTTGTTTGAAAATTTTCAGTCTAGCTTTTGCATTTCTTTTAAACCCGCTTTTCTTTTAACCGCCTCTCTGGTCTAGTGGTTCATACCACTGGGTGTTGATCGGGAGGTCCGGGTTTGATTCCCCATGGGAACAGAAGTTTTTCTGCTCGGTTTGGTTGGTGGTAGGGCTTCTAAGCCCGCCTGGCTAGCTACCACCGTCTCACCTAAATTTGTCGCTATAATAAAGACGTTTTAAGCATTGTTGTGTTCCGGCAATCAGAGGTAAGATAGCCAGTTCCTCAGTTGTTGAGGATTACAGGTGAAGCTCGCTTCCACCTTCGGCCTTATCGTCACTTACCATCATAACATGTAAAAACACTTTTTTTTGCCGAAATTCGATCAAAACCGAATATTCGGTCTGACACTAGAAATAATCTGGTAAATCTGGCTGGTAAATCAAACAATAACAACAAAGTGATTTTAAAAATGCAAAAGTATCGTTCACGTGGTGACAGATCACGACAAACCATTCTGACGAGGGTAAGATGGCTGACAGTTCTTCTGTTTTGTCCTCGGCTCGCCTGTAATTATATTTTTACGAGTCGTTCCAAAACCTTGTCGACATTACTGAGCGTTAATTGCGATAAATATTCTAAATTACCTTTCTGTGTAGGCTTCACCTCCTGTTTTTGTTGTAATTATTTTGGGTACAAAAAGAACTTTTTTTGGTACAGTCGAGTACAAATATTTTAGGTCCTTACCTATGAAATTGGTGTTTTGTATGGAGATTTTGGGGAATTCTGCATTTTCCATACTAACATTTTATCAGTTTTCTTCACAACGACTAATCCAGAGATATATTTGGCATGTATCATTAGACAAACTTTAGTAATATGTGTAATATCACAATTCATAAAAATTATTTATCGTTTTTAAGTGAATGCAAATAAAATGATGTATTCGGGAGGCACTTAAAAAGAGTTGTCTCCGTGTCCAATTTTAACACAATTAAACTTACAACAAATTATCAAAACAAATCAAAAGAGTTCAAAAATATAGTCTATTTTTAGACGAGGTAATTGTTTTTTAGGAATACTCTGAATCTTAATAGTTACAGACAAAATACTAAGACAGAATAAAAACACCAATTTCATAGGTAAGGACCCAATATACTCATTTTAGAGGATGTAGTGACAAGAATAGAGAAGGGATGCTAAGATGGTTTGGACATGTGAAAAGTATAGATGAAAATAGATTGTCTAAAGTGATATATGAATTGGGTGTGAGTGGAGATACGGGACGAGGCAGACCTAGGCGAACGTTCCTCGACCAAATTCTTGACAAGTGCCAGGTCAAAAGTACCCGAAATCGCCGAGAATGTATGAGGACTGTAATGAGAGTTAATGAAGCGAAAGAAATATGCAGGGATCGAAGCAAGTGGAAGGATGTAATCTCTGCCTACCCCTGTGGGAAGAAGGCGTGACTTATGTATGTACGTATTTTAGAGATGATAATCTTCATTTATTCCCTTCTTATAAGAGTAATTTACTGTCTAAAGTGGTTATATAAGTATTTTTGAAGCTGACTGTACCTGCGAAGAGTTGTAAGTGGCTCTTAATTGTAACTTTATTGTGTCATTTCTTTTTGTAAATAATTGTGTCTTGCAGGAAATTTAATTCGAGATTTTAAACTAGATTTAGTAAATTTTTGACATTTTTACTAAGGCTGAAATGTAAAAAAGTCACTAATGGCCACTTGCAGGAAATTTTAAACCTAGTTTAAATCTCAACTTTGTCAAATTTTGACATAAGAGCCATAGTAAAAATGTCAAAAAATTACAAAATCGAGTTTTAAATCTAGATTTAAATTTCCTGCAAGTGGGCCTAAATCTAGTTTTAATCTCGATTAAAATTTCCTGCAAGGCGCCCTAAGTCCCTAAAAAGGATAAATCTCCTCTTTTATTGCCTTTTCTAGCTTTAATTGACAGCGCGACTTGTCTTCGTCTTCCATTCTACTGTATTAATATTTTTCGTGGGAAAAGTAATATTGTGTTAGATAAATCCATGAAGGAAGCAATAATTATTAAGATAACATTACACAACTATCATCACGCCTCTTTCCCCGAAGAGGCAGGCAGAGGTGTTAAACACCCAAATTTCGCCAGATATGTTAAGTCTTCATGTAACAGGTGGCGAGCCTGTTGCCATGCACCGGGCACAATGTGAGCCAAGCGATATTCACAATAAGCTGTACATAAGTTTTATTCTTACTCAGTGGTACAGGTGGTGGGATCGAACCCGCGTTTCCCGCGCCCTTCGAACGAGTACTGTCCCGTCCGTCCCAACTCCGCTACCGCTGCCTGTCTGACTGTAAATATTAAGACTCGTCCCAAATAGCCTGTTGGTATTATAAACATATTAGGTCCTTACCTATGAAATTGGTGTTTTGTATGGACATTTTGGGGAATTCTGCATTTTCCATACTAAATTTTTTTCAGTTTTCTTCACAACGACAAATCCAAAGATAATATTTGGCATCTATCATTAGACAAGCTTTAGTAATATGTGTAATATCACACTTCATAAAAATTATTTATCGTTTTTAAGTGAATGCAAATAAAATGATGTATTCGGGAGGCACTTAAAAGAGTTGTCTCCGTGTCCAATTTTAACACATTTAAACTTACAACAAATTATCAAAACAAATCAAAAGAGCTCAAAAATATAGTCTATTTTTAGACGAGGTAATTATTTTTTAGGAATACTCTGTATCTTAATAGTTACAGACAAAATACTAAGAGAGAAAAAAAACACCAATTTCATAGGTAAGGACCCAATATCACGTAACATTATGAGATCTATTTTTCCAAGGTATTAAATTCTCATTTCGCCAGATATGATAAAGTCCTTATACCACAGGCGCGGGCCTGTTGCTATGAACAGTGTAATGGGATCAATCATTTCAGCCCTCAGAAGTTCAGTGCTGAACATAGACCTCACTTAGGATCGTGTTCCCGCGACCTTCACCAGATCGGATAAGGGGATATTTATATTATAAATGTAATTTTAACCGCCTCTCTGGTCTAGTGGTTCAAACCACCGGGTGTTGATCGGGAGGTCCGGGTTCGATTCCCCATGGAGGCAGAAGTTTTTCTGCTCGGTTTGGTTGGTGGCAGGGCTTCTCAGCCCGCCTGGCTAGCTACCACCGTCTTACCTAAATTTGTCGCCATAATAACAATGTTTTAAGCATTGTTGTGTTCCGGCAATCAGAGGTAAGATAGCCAGTTCCTCAGTTGTTGAGGATTACAGGTGTAGCTCGCTTCCACTTTCGGCCTTATCGTCACTTACCATCAGGTCAAGAGCTTACCTGTCGTATGTAAAAAAAAAATTTTATTATTATTTTCTTTTTTTAAATAACACTAACTGTTGTCCGCGATACCGTCCGCGGTTACTCATTTTTTAACTATCCCAAGGAAATCCTCTAATTTTCCGGAATAAGAAGTATCTAAGATGTTGACCAGGGATATAAGGTATCACCATGCAAAATTTCATTGAAATCAGTCCAGCCATTTCCCGTAAAAATTAGCCCGTAAAAACAGACAGATTTTTTTTTGTATATTCCCTCTTCATACGTCCCCCTGACTTGATTTTATGCATTATTTTTCTGTGTAGGTACAGATATTTGACCTCTACAGTTTTATTATTATGTATAGATGAAATATGTTCTTCCTAATCTGACTATTAAGTAACTACTAGTTAGCTAATCTATCGTCAATTAAACTAAGAAGGTCAGTTAAGATAGTTTAAGTGAGAACTGCGATATCTAAACTTAGTATCGCAGCTACGGATGGTCTGATAGCGAAATTATTCTGTGGGTTTGTTGGAAGCCACGAAGGACAAACTTCGGCACTTAAGGCCTACACACCTTACCTTAGTCCTCAACACTAGACAACTATTGGGTCCTTACCTATGAAATTGGTGTTTTTATTCTGTCTTAGCAACTTGTCCGTAACTATCAAGTTTCAGAACATTCTTATAAAATAATTGCCTCTTCTAAAAATAGACCATATATTTGAGCTCGTATTATTTGATTTGATAATTTTTTGTAAGTTTAATTGTGTTAAAATTAGACACAAACACAATTATTTTAAACTGCCTCCCGAATACATCATTTGATTTGCATTAACATAAAAACGATGAATAATTTTTATCAAGCGTGTTCACACACATATTGCTAAAGCTTGTCTAATGATACATGCCAAATATTATTATCTCTGGATTTGTCGTTGTGAAGAAAACTGATAAAATGTTAGTATGTAAAATGCAGTCATCCCCAAAATCTCCATACAAAACACCAATTTCAACATAGGTAAGGACCTAATATTTAGTGTATTCGAGTATCAACATTCGAGTATCTAGGCCGAATACGAAGCAGACACAATAGGCTAGTGGACCATTTTTTTTTATTGGGCCCCAAATTATTAATAACTGATAGCCATCACCATAAAAAAAAATCTGAAGCCCTTAACACGATAAATTTTAAATAATAAATTACGTTTTTGCTAAAATGTCAAAAACGCCCTCGGTCCTGATGGTCTATGAATTATCTGTGCCGTAGAACCACTATTATTGTAAACAATTCAATACGCATGCGTGATATAGCCAACAGTTTCTGACATTTTGATCATGCGTAGTAATTATATCCTATCCTGGGATGGGTGACCAAACTTTGAGATCTCTGTTTTCTCCGTGTTTCTAAAGCCAAGGCAAGGTTAACCGTAGGAAGGCTCAGCAGTGGGACATATCTTGTGACCAACACCATTTTTAATTGTCTCGTACAGAAGTAGGATTTGATAAAGTTCCAACTTAAAGCCCGAAATAATCGAAGATATTAATATGAATGCCGTTTTCACCCCAATGCTAATACAAATGATAATATTGATTTGCATAATCTGAAGGAAACCAACACCGAATTAAATTAGAATAATAATAATTATTATTCTAAGATTAGATTACACGCTTAAATAGCTTAATCCGACTTCTAGGTTTATCTTGCTTATAATAATGTTTGGATTAATGTATGGTCTATACTGGCGGTTACGTTGAACTAATGGGGTTCCTTAAGGGTCCGGCGAACAGTGAATTTTTCATACAAAATCATTTTCAATTTGAGAATATCTTGACATATCATCGCTGTTATTCGGATTAAGAAAGTATTTTTCTATGTTTCTGTTAAAAAAAATTATTCAAAATATTTATACACTTATAAATATATGCGATTATATTTTGTAAATTTTTCGAAGTTTTCGGACATATTTTCCGCTTATTTGTTTCATATTAAAAACGCAATTAATCATTATGTAATTTTAACAGAAACTACTAACATCGTTTCACAGTCACAAGCTGGCAGCACGTCGCTGGCTGCCAGCTTACCTATGAAACATCCCTTACCTTTGAAGATAGAGGCGAAATGATATGTTAGATGTATGTATAACTTAACGCTGAAAATTTTTCTCCAACAGCATTTAATTGTAGGAAAATTTGCTGATTTCTCAATATTCTTTTTCCTATCCTTTTCCACTTCATGGAAAAAGCCGGCTCGGAGAGAAGAGCATTTTTATCACGTTTAAAACAGAGCTTTGAATCGTTGAAATAAGGTTTCTTTTTATGTTTCACTTCTTTTGTTTTGCAATTACATTATACCTTTCTGTCTGAAAGGACGGGGATTCACAACATGTATTCCTCTTCTTTTTTTTATTTATTTATTAGAAAATCAACAGCCTAATACAAATCAGTGAGACATAATAGTATATCTATAGCTAAGGCCAATTACATTTTTCATAATTATAGACAATCATTACTCACCAAACATGTACAGTTAAACAATTAGAAGTGAAATATGTAAAATGGACTGAATATAATGGAACAAAAAATTATGGCACAAGTTAATACACATTAACGCTTATGCTCCAACGCAGCCAAGTAAAATTTTATATTAGATATGTAGATGTATCGTCGAGATCCAATGAATGTATAAAAATTCGTAAAACCAACTAACGGTTTTAATCATTTCTAAATTTGTGTTTTAGGGCCACTTGCAGGAAATTTTAAACCTAGTTTAAATAGCGATTTGGTCAATTTTTGAAATAAGAGCCATAGTGAAATTGTCTTTGTCGAAATCGAATTAAATCTCGTTTTAAATTTCTTGCAATTGGGCCTTAGTGTTTCGATAACGCATTGTTTATATCAGAGGTTCCCAGATTTATTTTTCTCATAGACCACTTTCGAAATTTATCTGGTTCCGGTGGGCCCCTGCAGCTACATTTCTACCATATTCCCAAAACTCGACAAAAATGTGAAGATGTGATGACAACAAGACCCCCGTCGTGTCTCCCGTGGACCCCTAGGGGTCCACCTGGACCACTTTGGAAACTGATGGGTTATATTGTAGTTTAGAAGTGTTAAATAATCGTCCAATCTTCTCTGTGGTTTATCAGCTCAACATCCATTTCATTCAAATTTCTGCATCGGCATCGTGTCAATGAAAGGCAGAACTGCTGACAAAGCCTGTGTCCTATTCTAAACCTACTTAATCTCTTTTATGTTCTGAAATGTGCATGTCGGGATTCAATGAAACTTGACACACTTAGAAAGACGATACATATTGTACCTCCACGTTTATTATGAGTACGTGGCCAACGCCATCATAGCTTATCTTTTATTTATTTATTTATTTATTTAAGCTTTCATGTCCATTACAAAAAGAAAATGTACACATGGCGGACTTAACGACTAATATCGCCCTCTAACAGTCAACCATCAGGCAAAGCAGAGATCTGGTGGCGGCTTAATAAAATTAACATATGCATCAATTTAATATTAAATATAATTACATGTTACTAGATAAATACGCAATATATAACTACATAAATAGTTAAATAAATAATAATATATAAGTATACATAAATACATACATAATAAGATGATGATTCGTTATGTAGAAACAGATAAACTATCATTATACATGTTAGAGAAGTAATCATGGTAGGAGAGTTGATCTGAAACTAAACTTAGAAGTAGCAGTTCTAATATAATAGGGTAGGGAATTCCAAAGCTCGATCGCTTGTCCAGTGAATGATTTTATGCTATGGGAGGAGTAGGTAATTATATTGTTTACTTCATTGAAACAATTTAAATTTCAGCACTAGATTTTAAAGACCTCGGTGGCGTTGTTGTCCGCTTTGGATTTCCACATTGTAACTACTTTCACCAGTTATTGGATGGGTGATGAAAACTATGTGATCACGTTAAGCTGGTGGTCCAGGTCCCACCAATTCGCATGGGACCAGCGTCAGCGTAGTGGTGTTTCGGTCGTACTCTTCATGTGTTTTGGCATTTAGGAAGGCCTGTGCCCAAGAATCTCTCTCTTCAATCGGTCCCTCATTGCTGAGGATCGTGACTCCGTTCGATTCCGTCAACAAGCTGTCTCCATCGGTCCCGTTCTGTTGCTTGGTGGAGTGCATCGCTTACGGGTATTTTTAGTTCCTCCGCAATTTTATCGGACCACCGTTTGTACGTAGCTATTTTTCTTATTGCATACTTTTTAATTTTTGTATCTATAGACTGGTTAAGTTGACTACATGTAAAGCGAAAGAAAATCACCCTAAAACTCCTTTCAAGAATTTGTCGAAGTTTGATACATCTTAATCAGAAAAATTGGTTATTATTTTTTCTGTAGTCAACCTATTGGAAGATTAACACCGGAGGAGTTTTTAATTGGAAAAATTCGAAAAAACCTAAAGATAAAAATTATAACACGTCTTTTTGTTTTCCAGAAAAAGTCTTCAAAGTGAAAGATAACAAGGCTTCTGAAAGTTAAGGAAAAACAATAAGCCTGATTAAAAAGTTGCAAGTAATGTATAATGGAATCGATAGAATCTAACATAGACTTCAAAGCGATAACTTCGACCTTATCGTAAATGTGATAGGGGTCATATAATCGTAAACTTTGAGATCCTCTTTCCTAAGAAGTTTTGGGAGCAATCTTAATCTGCTAACTACCTTTTACTAAGTTTCCTAGATAAAATATTTGGGGAATTCGTTGATGATATACCCACCATTGTTCTTGGTTGGATCTTTAGTTGGAGTATCATTTGTCTGCAAATGCACGACTAAGTTATTGAGATCCCTGGGGGCGATACAGCAGTACGCTATATGATAGTAATTTTTTTACATGTTATAGGGAAACTCTTGCCCTTCATCTCACCTGATGGTAAGTGACGATAAGGCCGGTGGAAGCGAGCTTTACTTGTATTCCTCAACAACCAACAATGCTGTATAACATTGTTGGTGACATATTATTTTGTCAGATACTAATTAATCATAAATAAATAACTTCAAACATTCACACCTATCAAATAGCCTCATTTTAAGTAACAAATCAACATCCAAGACTGGAGAGCAAATGTCTGAAAATTCATCACCCAAACATTTGCCTTGAGACCAACATACAGACCACTCCACTACGGAGGTCGGTGAATTATATTTATTATATTTTTGCGACGAATATATACCTATGATTTATGTGAGTAAATAAAAAAAAATAGATCTAACTAGTTAATAACTTAAAATGGTAGTAGAGATATTATAGAAGACATATTGGTCAACAAGTAATGACTTTCAGTTACTAAAATCGATGACTCAGTTTTTAATTGCAAATAGCAACTGTAAAATATTAAACCGGTTTTCTCAACAGCCTCAAACCTTAATCGCAACATGTCGGGCGATTTCACACCCTCCCTCCCTTTCCCTATGCCCAGGAATGTCAGTCGCTCATAGATTGCCAAAAAATTGCGGCAACCGTTAACGTTATAGCAACTATCAACTATTTACAAGAAACTTTTAAAAAGTTGATAGTGGCCGCAACTTAAGTTGCTCCACGTGCAAAGCGCCCTAGGTCCAGTTGCAGGAAAATTAAATCTAGATTTTAAACTCGATTTTGTAATTTTTTGACATTTCGGCCATATTAGAATTGTCAAAAAATTACAAAATCTAGTTTCAAATCTTGATTAAAATTTCCCGCCAGACACCCTTAAAGTTCGATTTTTAAAACACTTTCTATTGACTCCAGAATAATTCCGATACAAGTTACGAAACGGGAAAATTAAACAGTTCTCGAATTTCAACTACCCTCGAAGTATTTGTCAGCAAAACTTTTGGAGTTACATATATTTTATTTCCTCTTCCGTATAACTCTGCCAATTAGATAAATGTTGAAAAGTTGTTTTCATTGTTTTATTCGCACAATAAACAATGTATTGTAATACTTGATTATTGGGATGGTGGATAATGACTTTTTAAATGCAATGGACAAATATCGTTATACCAGGAGTTTTTAATTAAATTATGTAATATATACCTACTATTTGATACCCATTCCAACATGAATCAAATTATCTACTTTAATATCCTTATTCATAAGCGTTATTTAAGGTTGTTTTACTTTTTAACTTTCTTTATATAAAAAACTTTTTTTGCCAGAATTCAGATATGTTTAGTGATACATTTGTACACATCTGTAAAGCTGTAAATTTTTAACAATATTTCAGAAAAAAAAAACTCTAAGTTCAAGAGCATTAAAATCAGTTTAGTTTGCAACAGGACGCTATTTTTGTATTTTTGACCTTAATAACGTAATATTCCTAAGATTCGAAGCTTAATTTCCTTGGCAATTAAAATGCAAATGAACAACAGGCTATAGAAACAACGGCGTGGTTTTAAACTCATACAAAGATTTAGGGATTGCTCACACTTATTCAGCGTTACTCTATGTAAAACGAAGATATTCTTTGAGATGCGCACGCGGCTGAACAGAAGCGGAAAGCTGGAGAAGCTCCATATAGAACTAACGTTTTCTGCAGCTGAATAAGACACGCGTGAAGAGTCCTTTTTATTGTTAAAGGGGACCGTAGACCAGAGGAGTTACATAAAGAATAAAAATAGACATAAGCACATATATAAGTTTAGATATAAAACGTATGTATAAAGATTTGTATTGGAAACATGAGTGTCAACTTTTTAACGTCTACTGTGACGTCACAGCCGTATTTAAGAGACGGGAGATACAAAGAGATTGTATTTTACCGATGGCGCCAATGCCCCTCCGCTAATTATCACACACGAGGCATTTTTTTAGTCTTTGTAGCCAGACGCGCGCAGAATAGTTCACATCGGCCAACCCAGACGTTTTTCGGGGTTTTCTAACCATACATTTGCGTCATATGCTTGCTTATTCGCAGTCTGTATTAACTGTAAGTTTTCCTCAGAAATATAAAATAAAATAAATAAACAAATTTGTGTGGTAGCGGCTCATTGAGACGTGTGGTAGCGGCTCATTAAAATAATACTACCAACCCATCTCTTCCTTTGGGTGTCGTAAAAGGCGACTAATGGACTTAGAACTGCACAGCCATCCATTAGTTTATAGCGACGAAGGGCTCACCACCTGTCACGCTGAGTGCAGTCACTGCTGGTGAAGCGCGGCCTATGGCAGTGGACTGCTTTTGCGGTGCTTTTGCCAAAACTCTGACTAACCCTTAAGGTATAATAGTCATGATTATATGTATGTATATGTTGCAGTCAAAAGCAATTTAACCAGTCAGAAGTACTTTTGATTGAAAATTTTAAGTTAAGGTAATTTTTTTATGACCCTTAAAAATATTGCTTTTAATGAATATAGTCATTTATGCAAAACGCGTACTTAACTGCGTTTCTAACCGTTAAATTTCAGTCAAAACCACTTTTGACCAATCTGTTTAGTCAAAAGAACTTTTGACTGATTTTGCTAGTCAAAAGTACTTTTGACTGGTTAAAGGGTTTTGACTGCAACATATATATGGCTGCAACAACACGACTTATTTCTCTGATAGCCCTGAAGTATTGCTCCCTCATGAAGAATCGATACACTCGTTATGAATTGCAAACTAGTAGCAAAATCGAGAACAACCGAGTATTTGGTTTATTTTTACCAGCAAAATTAGGGCGGTCAATATTGCAGGAATTGAATTAGAATCTATCGCGTGTACTAAGATATTGGAAACTAAGCATAATATTAACATTATATAACGTATCATCACGTCTGTATCCCCGATAGATTATTTTTAAAGTATTCCACATAAATAAAAAAAAAGATGAAGCCTAATCCATTAAACTTTAATGAACGCGGAACAATTTTAAAAACAATCTTTTAATTTTATTTATGTATTTATCTGTATTTAACATACCACGAAAATACATAATTCAAAGGCGTAAATAGTCTATTTTAACGAGACATAAGTATCGTTTTTGTTGTAACTCATACAAAAATATCGAATTATTTTAACTATCAAATAAAGAGTTCTTTATTTCTAATCCAAATTTTAATAGTACATTAAGGTACAAGTCGAGAAGATGAGAAGAATAAGAGAGCCGAGGACGGGAATCATCATCAATACACGTGATCATTTTCCAACACATTTGCGAAGAAAATACACCCAAATAAAACAATTATTGGGTCCTTACCTATGAAATTGGTGTTTTTTTTCTCTCTTAGTATTTTGTCTGTAACTATTAAGATTCAGAGTATTACTAAAAAATAATTACCTCTTCTAAAAATAGACATTTATTTTTTAATTTAATTTGTTTTGATAATTTGTTGTAAGTTTAATTGTGTTAAAATTGGACACGGAGACAACTCTTTTTAAGTGCCTCCCGAATACATCATTTTATTTGCATTCACTTAATATATAACGATAAATAATTTTAATGAAGTAATATGTATTACTAAAGCTTGTCTAATGATAGATGCCAAATATTATTATCTTTGGATTTGTCGTTGTGAAGAAAACTGATAAAAATTTTGTATGGAAAATGCAGAATTCCCCAAAATCTCCATACAAAACACCAATTTCATAGGTAAGGACCTAATATAATCTTACTTACAAGTTTACTTCTATGTAGGTACAATATGTCCATTACTGTGACTTCACAGGTTTACAGTATTATTTTAACATAAACATATTATTAATCACACCTTTTTCTCCGAAGTGGTAAGCAGAGGTGTTAAACACCCACATTTCGCCAGATATGTTAGGTCCCCATGTAACAGGTGGCGAGCCTGTTGCCATGCACCGGGCACAATGTGAGGCAAGCAATATTCACACTGAACTGTACATAAGTTTTATTCAAACTCGTTATTTTTAAACATATTATTGTTATATGTATACACTCCGATGATGAAAAGCGAAACTCAATACATATTTCGTAACACTTATTAGGCAAGCAGTGAATTTAACAAGCGTAAAGATAATTAGAAGCCACTTAAAATAAACATTAATTAAAGGCAAATTTAAACGTGTATTCGTGTGGACATTGCGACTTCGCGAGCATTCGGTTCTCCTCGGATCTCGAGCCTCGTCCGTTAACTCACTTGTGAATAATAGTAATAAAAAAGTCACAGTGTGAAAAATATGTATCATTTTGGGTCTGATTGCAGTAAAATTGGGTTTGGTCAGATGAAAAATTGGAAAGAGTAGTAACAAGTGGCTAGCTCATCGCCTACACAATCACAGACCCAGTACCCAATACGCCCTTAGTCGCCTTCTACGACATGCTAGGTAAGCAAAGCAGTTGGTACATTCATTTTGTGTCCCGGATCAACACGGGACTAACGCTATCAATGACCTAAATTCTCCTTTGATAATATAATCAAGCGCATAATATCCCCTGCTATTCTACACAATAGTGTGGCCTAGGCAGCTCGTTAATCCGTGGGTTCGCCCTCGTAAAGTGCAGTTATGGCGACATTTTATGCATTACAGCCGAGGTGCGACCTACTTCTGTCTGTCAATTAAAATACGTGTGTATAGCATGGGTGCAAGCACGAAGGATCAATGTAAAGAGACGATTTATGAATGGCTGGCTTTAGCTGATGGAGGGTCTTAGAAAAAAGCTTTTTATTTACAAGCAGGCCTTAG
Source organism: Parapoynx stratiotata (assembly GCA_910589355.1). Taxonomy (NCBI): domain Eukaryota; kingdom Metazoa; phylum Arthropoda; class Insecta; order Lepidoptera; family Crambidae; genus Parapoynx; species Parapoynx stratiotata. Next base: position 4,046,562 of record OU342483.1, read on the forward strand.
GAGGACTACAAATAAAAAATAATAATAATAATTAATTAGGTTAAAATAAAATACCTTATAACACGGGCGTTTTATATAGCAACTACCAGTTGCCCACGACTTCGTCCGCGGTTACTATGGTTTTTAACTATCTGGTACCCTTTACTTTTCTCTCGAAGTCTCAGCAGCGATCGGTTTTAAATTGTCAAAGTTTCATACAAACTTTCATCCCCTATTTTATCCCCTTGGGGGTAGAATTAATCAAAATCCTTTCTAAGCGGATGCCTACGTCATAATATCTACCTGTATACCAAATTTCAGCCCGATCCGTCCAGTGGTTTGGGCTGTGCGTTGATAGATCACTATGTCAGTCAGTATGAGTTTTAAATAAGTTATTTAATATGTTACATAATCTGGACGGACCTATACAGGGTTATGTTTATTATTATACTCTTTATTGCATTTGAAAAAGTATACAAAACATAAGATTAGTAAAATTGTTTACAAGGCGGACGTATCCCTAAAAGAGATGTCTTCCAGTCAACCCATGAATGATCATCATAGTATTGTATTGGGACGCAGATGCACAAAAACACGATGACAGATATATATACACATCAAATATATAAAAAAAATTACATTAGCTACATCATTATACATATAGATACCATATATCCTTGGTTATCACCTTAGATACTTTTTATTCCCGAAAATTAAATGGCTCCCGTGGGATAGTTAAATAACCAGTAACCGCGGACGAAGTCGCGGGCAACAGCTAGTTACTTTATAAAATAAGTTTGTGAAATCACGGAAAACTCGCGTTGTGTGGTACAAGTTCTGTATTGTGGGAGTTAAATTAAATATAGTTCGCGCGGAACTCGTTGGCCGCGCCTTAGGTGGCAACTCATCTCGCTATTGGAATCTCATGTGCGTTTTGTTTAAAGTAGCCGGAACATTCAATGCGTGTGACCGTCGCGAAGTACGGCGCCGAACTGAGTAAAGACTACTAAAGACAGCAAGCGCCCCCGCCTCTCCGTCCCACCCCTCACATACCTAAGGCGCGGCCAACTAGTTCCGCACGCCCTGTAATAAAACCTTATGGTATGTATTTTGGAGCATTGTAACCAGGAATGATACATTGATTTATAATGTGTAGCTTCTTACCAAAGAATAATATGAACGTCTGTTACGCACGCTCTCAGCCTAAACACGTCACGGCACAGGTCTTCCTCATGGAGAAATACGTGAGGAGTATGGGCCAAAACCACGTTGGCCCAATGCGGGTTGGTATTTAAAAAACAACCAACGGCTTAACGTGACGAAGCACAGAGGAGTTCGAGATCACAATGTTTTGGTCACCTATCCAAGGCCTGACCATGACGAATGTAGCTTTGTTTTAGAGTCTAACTTCCATGAGGTTAATTGTTTCACATACATATAATAACGACTATTATCCCATAAGGGTTAGTCAGAGACTAGGCAAAAGCACCGAAAAAGCAGTCCATTGCCATAGGCCGCGCTTCAACAGCAGTGACTGCACTCAGCGTGACAGGTGGTGAGCCCGTCGCCGCTATAATATCTAAATAAAAAATCCGCGTTAATTGTTTCTTTGTAACAAAAAACGTTTGCTTGTTGACAAATGTTATTATAAGGCAGCGGCAGCCGAGTTGGGACGTACTACTTGTTCGAGGGGCCGCAGGACTCGTGGGTTCGATCCCACCGCCTGTTAAGAATGCCTGAACTTGAGCCCGGTGCATGGCAACAGGCTCGCCACCTGTTATGGCGAAAAGTAGGTGCTGACGCCTCTGCCTATCCCGTCAAGGAAAGAGGCGTGATGATAATATTTTATAATGTTGTTTACAAAATCTAAAAATATTTTTCTTAATCATTAAAAAAAGTGGCCTATCCCGCTATTCTCTTATAACTCAAGTCTCAAACCACATCCAGTGACTGGTCAAACTTTCTAACCGGTCCGCCGTTGGTTAATTAAAATAAGACCTTCACAAAGTTGTATCTTTATTAAAATAATTTCATGTTTCACTCCACACACGCCAGAGAAATAAAACTTTGCTGTGCTGGATTAAAGTTGTTATTTTGTAACACTCTTTTTTCTTATTATCACTTATTACCGTCTTAATTACACATAAAGGCATCAGAGTTAAGTAAAATCACTAATGTTTGTTTGTTTCATGTTGTTTACATCGTCATAATGACATATGTCAATTCCTTATGTCATTTTAACTTTTAATTTGTTTTTAAAATGCTAGTTTGACTCACCTTGATCGTGGTTCATAGACAAAACCATAGAGTTTAGCGTATCAAAACAGGCTAGTCAGTATATACAAAGATAGTCTCTTTATCAAACGACCGGCGTCCTTCTCGAATAAGTTTTTTTGGGCAATTTTAATGTTTCCGATGTCGGTTTCTTGTAAAATCCTCTTTAAAAAATGTAATAATAATAATGTTGACAAATTCCTCGTAAATTAATAAATTCCTCGTTGAGTATAAATGCACTTGCATGTTTATATTCAAATACAAGTTATTTTGCAATGAATCAACGTAATTTCAAATGAAAAGGGGCCCTTTAAGTATTTTTAGTAAATAATATAAACAAACAAACATTACTCATATTCTTGGATGTATGGACGAGTGTGTCTTTGCCTCGTCTATGGGAGCTACGGTCGAGACGGATTTCTCTCGAATCTGTGGATCGATATCTGAAAAGTCTCACGCGCTGGTTCTGATTTTGCGAATTTACTGAGATCTCGAAAAGAGAAGTCCTCGAATTTATTTCAGGAATATTATAATCAAGGGATCATTAAATTAAATAGCTCGAAGTTCGAGTATATTGGCTGAAGAGCGCATAAAATTATACATGCCGGCTGGTTTATAGGTTACCGGCAGCACTTTAATAAAAACCTATAAAATATTAATAAAAGCCCGAGAAAAAGGTCAGTTAAAGATAACTTTCTTATTAATTCAACCGATTGTAAAGCTTTAATACTTGTGTTTCTATAAATAATAGTCTTTCAGTAAGAATTGTCGAGATTTGTCATTGGTGGGTGGATACAAAGCTTATCCTCTCCATAACTTCAATAAACTCATACTAAAGATCCTTTATCCCTGTTAATTACATATATTTCAAGGTAATTGGTATTTGTGTAAAACAATAAATGTAGAATCATCATGTTTATGATCTAAATTAATAGTACTTGATGAAAGTTTGTCATAAGTTAGTAATTAAATTGTGTATATCTTCCACTCTCCTGAAATCATATGTTTTTATAATCTTTCTTTATTGCTTAGTTGTCAAAAGTGAATAGTATGAAGGAGAGTAATTTTAGTTAATCAAATCTTTTGTTAGCATGGGTTATACCCTTATTTAGTCCATAACAATGATAATATAGCGTTTCTTTTGACATGTAACAGGGCAAAAACTACCTGGTGGTAGTGTATGGTATAACCATACTACATACAGTACCAAAGAAGAACGATAATAAATAGTATATCAAGACATTTGAATATTGGAGAAAAGACAGAGTTAAAATTTAAAATACAGTATCCGGACCTGCAAGGTATGCAGTACTAACCAACGGGAAAGGGAGATATTAATAATAATTATAAATAATTATAAGAATTAAGAGTTACCTCTTTATTTTTGTTATACCTGTTTAGTACCTTTACATACCGAGATTGATCAAACAGGACCAGAACCAACCTGCCCTTGTATTTATTGTTGTTATATATTGTAAAGCTAGAATATTTAGTAAATGCAAAATTTGTAAATGTAATAAATAATAAGTATTTTTGGTAATTTGTTGTATTATTTGTTTTTCATAAATCTTTAGTTGGTGAGTAAAGGAGTAGTGAAATTTTAACATTACATTTGGCGCCCGAATATACAGGAGGTTCTGTGACTTTTTGGTGGCCCATTATTCTGGTCTAATGCTCAGATAATGTTGATCCATCTCGGTAGGTATTTTTTCATATAATTTTTGAAGGTTTATAGTACTGTATAAGAGAAATTTGAGAGAAACAAGTGAAGTAAACATTGTCATTTATTAAGTAATTATAACATATTTATTAAGTGAGTATTTGTGGCAGGATTGGTTCAACAATATACGTGGATAGAATATCAAGATTTCTTTCTATAAATTGATATATTTTTTTTTGTTGTTATTATAAAATATAAACATAGCAATAATAGTATCTCTTGAGAAACATAACATTACAATATATTTTTGTAACAATGGAACAAAGACCAATTACTTTTAACTTGCTTAACAAGGATGAACTAGAATATGAGGTGAAAATCAGGGGTGCAAAACCCGCGGATACTGTGGTGGCTTTAAAAGCACAGATCCGTTCACTCAATAAAGACATGCCTTCAGATGAGATTCTAACATGTGATCTTGATAGCAATATTGAATTAAAAGTAATACAAAAGAAATTAGATGAACTTGACAAACTGATCACTAGTTCTGCCAGTAAACCAGCCTCACTTAAGGTGTTAAATAGAATTCAAAATCTTGCACACCATTTATTCCATAGAATGGGTCGCTTGTCTCCTATTGAGGATGATGACAATAATCTCAATTCTTTATTACTTTCTCTTCAAGGTCGACTAGAAAGCATTCTTAGTAAAATTGACAATATATTTCATAACTTTAAAAGTAGCTTAACACTTGAACAACCCATAGTAAGTACCAATTTAGCAACACAGAGTACAAATAATGATTCTTCAGTACATAAACTTAATTTACGCTTTAATGGCAAATCTTGCATTGAAGCATTCTTACAACGTCTTGAGGAACTATGTTTATCTCGTGGCCTTCCAGATTCAAAGCTGTTCTGCTCGGCAGCAGAGCTTTTTACAGATGAAGCACTTTGCTGGTATCGTGGAGTCAAGTCTGATGTTCATAATTGGGTAGAACTTAAAACATTACTTCTTGATGAATATTTGCCATCTGATTATGACCATAGGTTGTTGCAGGAGATTAGAGGTCGCACTCAGGGTACTGATGAAAGCATAGTCAATTATTTAAGCATAATGCAAAATTATTTTTCTCGATTATCAAAACCGATCTCTGAGGAAGAGAAATTGAATATTGTCATGTTTAATATCAGACCATTCTATACTACACAACTTGCTTTAAGCCCTGTGGAATCCTGGAATGACTTGAAAAGAAAATGTAGGTTTTTGGAGAATGCAAGGGAGCGTACAGTACATTTTAGTGAGCCCCCTAAGGTGACAACTTCTTCACTAGCTCCAGACTTAGGTTATAAAAATCATAAATCTCCACCTAGGGTCTGCGCTATTCAATCTACAAATGGTCTTTTCTGTGTCCGTTGTAGAGTGAATGGTCACAGTCTGAAGGTTTGCAAGGCACCATGGCTTCTAGTTTGTTATCGCTGTGGGGAGAAGGGGTTCAATGCTAATAATTGCCCTAAATGTTCATCTTCAAAGCATGTTTCAACTGAGGTTTCAAAAAACTCCAGAAAGTGAACCGGTGGCAGAGCAGGGTATATTTTAACAATAAATATAAACATATTAATAATAATGGGCTTGATAATAATGAATCAAGACCCGAAAACATTAACTTCTCTTTACATAACAAAACTTTATGCGTTTCACATATAACGCCGGTTCACTCTATTTATAACAATGATACCCGCGCTTATTTAAAAGTGACAATTTTTGATGTTGAATTTAGAGGGTTGCTAGATTCAGGTTCCCAGATTTCCATTGTGGGCGGGCAAGCATATAAATATTTTAAAGATTTTGCTACAATACATAAATCTAGGGAATTAGAATTTATAAGAACAGCAAATGATTCCACTTCGAGAGTCATCGGTTACCTATTCTTACCAGTATCATTAAAGAATAGAATTCGTGTAATAAAATTTTTTGTCGTCCCTGGGGTTGCCACAGAGTTACTATTTGGTTTGAATTTTTGGAAGGAGTTTAACATTGCACCTGAAGTTTTATCATTAGTACAGGGCAATGAACATTTTTATATGAATAATCAAGTAAATTCTATTATCACGGCAAACCGTGTTATACATGATTTTGAAAGTTTATCTCACAATGAGCGAGTTAAGGCAGATGATGTAATCCGCCAGTTCGAGGAAATATCGGCAGAGAGAGTAGGATTAGGTAGGACTCATTTAGTTAGTCATACAATTGATACCGGTGACCACCCACCGATTAAACAGCGATACTATGTCGTCTCTCCCGCGAAGCTAGCAGAGTTAAATAAACACTTAGATCAGATGCTCAAGGATGACGTTGTAGAACCAAGTAATAGCCCATGGAATAACCCCGTCACCTTAGCTGTCAAATCTGATGGTACTTCACGTTTCTGCCTAGACAGCCGTAAACTCAACTCGGTATCAAAGCACGACGCCTACCCTATGCCGTATATTAGTCAGATCCTAGATCAGCTAAACAATGCTAAGTATTTGTCCTCCATTGATCTCAAGTCTTCATATTACCAGGTCCCACTAGACTCTTTAGAGTCTAGAGAGAAAACTGCGTTCACCATACCATGTAGAGGGTTATTTCATTTCAAAGTAATGTGCTTTGGCCTTACTGCGGCTCCAGCTACCCAACAGAGATTGATGGATAGACTGTTTGGACCTGAATTTGACAGTAGGGTATTTGTTTACATCGATGACCTTATCTTGATTACACCACCAGGTCCTGATGCTTTCCATGACCATTTACAGCTCTTACTAAAGGTTAAAGAAAGGCTTAGGTTCGCTAATTTGACAATAAATATGAGTAAATGTCAGTTCTTTAGGAGACAACTAAAATTCTTAGGTCATGTAATTGATGAATACGGGCTACGCACGGACCCAGACAAAGTAAGGGCCATAGTAGACTTTCCTACTCCCGCATGTAGAAAAGATGTCAAACGTTTCTTAGGTACTGCATCGTATTATAGGCGGTTTATAAAAAATTTTAGTCACAGGGCAAGTTCCCTGAATGCTCTTACATCTACTCGTAAAGGCGCGCCCCCTTTTAAATGGACAATAGAAGCAGATCAAGCGTTCAATGACCTTAAAATTGCGCTATCTACGTCTCCTGTTCTTGTATGTCCAGATTTTTCTAAGGACTTTGCCGTTCACTGTGATGCCTCGGATTTTGGCATTGGTGGTACACTAACACAAGTGTTAGACGGAGAAGAACATCCCGTCGCTTACTGTAGCCGTTCACTAACACCAGCAGAGCGCAACTATTCCGCCACAGAACGCGAGGCCTTAGCTGTGGTACACGTTGTTGAACATTTTCGTCCTTACCTCGAGGGTGGTCGACCGTTTCGTGTTATAACTGATCACGCGAGTTTAAAGTGGTTCTTAAATCTAAAAAACCCAACAGGTAGACTGGCACGTTGGGGTTGTAGGTTGTCTGCGTATAATTTTGTAGTCGAGCACCGTAGCGGATCGCAGAATGTCGTTCCGGATGCACTGTCCCGTTCTGTACCAGTGGCAGCCGTAAACACTGATGCATCTGGCAATGCGTGGTATAATAACATACTAAAACGTTGTACCGAACGCCCACGAGCGTGTCCAAATTTTCAAATTATTAATGGCAGACTTTTCAGATTTACTAAAAACAGTAACAAACTCTGTGGTGACTACCAGTGGAAGGAAGTTGTTCCTATTGAGCATAGAGAAGACATTATTAAAAATAACCATTCTGTACCTCTAGCTGCACATCTAGGTGTTGCTAAAACATATAAAAAATTAAAATTAAGATATTTTTGGCCCGGTATGTATAAAGATACTGCGGATTTTATTAAAAATTGTAATACGTGTAATTCATATAAGCATAGCTCACTAGCGCCGCCAGGCTTTATGGGGGAACCCAAAGTTTGTTGTCGACCATTCCAGTGCATCAGCATTGATTTAGTTGGTCCACTGCCCATGTCTCGTCAGCAAAATACTTATTTACTAGTGGTTGTGTGTTGCTTTACTAAGTATTGCTTATTGTTTCCATTACGTCGTGCGACGGGCAAAGTGATAGCACAAAGATTGGAGGATCATGTGTTCCTCGTTCACGGGATTCCACAAACAGTAATTTCAGATAATGGTCCACAATTTATAAGCCACGAAGTTCAGGCGCTTTACGAAAAATACAATATCCCACAGGTACACATGGGCCCCGTTTACTGTCCACAAGTTAATACCGTGGAAAGATATAATCGAACAATAATCACAGCTGTTTCCTCTTTCGTTGAGGACGACCATAGGACGTGGGATGTGAATATCCATAAAATCCAATTCGCCATGAACACTGCGGTGAACGAATCCACATCTTACACCCCTTTCATGTTGGTACACGGTAGGGAAGCGGTTACGGATGGCAATATTTATCGAGATTTCGAAGACATCCAAGAGTTGGTTATAGTACCACGCGATACTCATGCTTCTAACCTTGGTCATCTAGCTGACATTTTTGTTAAAGTTAGAGAATCTTTACGGAAGGCTCACGAAAGAAACGTAAAATATTACAACAACAAGCGTAGGGATATATCTTTTAACGTTGGTGATTATGTGTGGAGACGTACGTATAAGCAGAGTGCTGCTCACAAATATTTTTCAGCAAAGCTTGCTCCCAAATATGAACGTTGTAAAATAATACGTAAAATTTCCCGTTTAGTCTATGAGCTCGAAGACGAAAACGGCAAATATATAGGCAAATGGCATATAAAAGATTTTAAAAACTTAGACACCTCTGGTGATTAAATTAATTTACATTATTTAAAATAAAAAAACCTCTTATTAAAAAAAAAAAAAAAATTACCTACATATTTAGTAAGCATTTACATAAGCATTTAATTTGACCGTGGGTGTGGCGGTTCACGAATACCTACCCCGCCTTTCTTCCTGGCGTCTCGTAGAAGTCGAGTGTGGGATAGGCACTATTAAAAAAACTTTTAGGTGCCATTGCTGTTGCATGTACATGTTCCTTCTCATCATTTGTTGTTCATTAATTTTCCCTTGATACTTATGTCCCATTTTGATAACATCTTATCCTTTAAATTGTATTGTTGGTCAGTTATGACAGTACATAAAGATCAAAAACACAAAATTAAACGTGTCTTTGTTCATTATATTGTGTATTTAATAACGTTTCCTTTTACAGTGCAATGAGGTTGAAACTCTCCCAGGAGCGGTTTGCAACTCTCAAAATAAGCCTTTGCTATATTCATATGTAAAAAAAAGAGAGAGAGAGAGAGAGAGAAAAAAAAAAAAAAACATCTAGAAATGTAAGGTAAATTAATGACAATTGATGGGGGGCGCAGGTACATGCAACACAATAGAAGGGTTGATATGTCTTATGCACCCAACACCTCGCGAAGACATCATCAACACCTTAGCATTTAGAGTTATTTTTTTTTGTTCTTTATTATAGGCTCTTGGGTGTGGTTCCCAACGTCCTATTATTATTTTCCTTTAATTTTCTTTGGTTATGGGTGTTTTCCCGTTGCGGAGAGAACAAAATGTTCTGGCTCATACAGCCATATATTTTTTAGTTTATTTTTTTCATTACATACTAAGAATTACCATGGTTTCTTAGTAAGCATTTTTTGTTTTGTTTTCATTGGTGAGAAGACACCAATTATAATAGTATTTATTCTTTTCACGTGATATTTTTCAGAATATCTGTTTAGATTAGTGTGCATGCATGCATAATAGTTCTATGGTATTGTGTAGGACATTATCTTATTGTTTTTTTATTTTAAATCTTAGCATGTACAAGTGTACTCTTTTACATGTTAATGTGTTATAATCATTACTGGACGATAGCGTCTTTTCACTTTGGTAAATTTTCCTTTAGCAAAGTTTCAAAATAGATATATTATATTTGTTAAATTGTTGTAAGACTGTCGAGGACGACAGACGAATTCTCTACGTGAATTCTATCGTGGTTGGGGGGATACTGTAACACTCTTTTTTCTTATTATCACTTATTACCGTCTTAATTACACATAAAGGCATCAGAGTTAAGTAAAATCACTAATGTTTGTTTGTTTCATGTTGTTTACATCGTCATAATGACATATGTCAATTCCTTATGTCATTTTAACTTTTAATTTGTTTTTAAAATGCTAGTTTGACTCACCTTGATCGTGGTTCATAGACAAAACCATAGAGTTTAGCGTATCAAAACAGGCTAGTCAGTATATACAAAGATAGTCTCTTTATCAAACGACCGGCGTCCTTCTCGAATAAGTTTTTTTGGGCAATTTTAATGTTTCCGATGTCGGTTTCTTGTAAAATCCTCTTTAAAAAATGTAATAATAATAATGTTGACAAATTCCTCGTAAATTAATAAATTCCTCGTTGAGTATAAATGCACTTGCATGTTTATATTCAAATACAAGTTATTTTGCAATGAATCAACGTAATTTCAAATGAAAAGGGGCCCTTTAAGTATTTTTAGTAAATAATATAAACAAACAAACATTACTCATATTCTTGGATGTATGGACGAGTGTGTCTTTGCCTCGTCTATGGGAGCTACGGTCGAGACGGATTTCTCTCGAATCTGTGGATCGATATCTGAAAAGTCTCACGCGCTGGTTCTGATTTTGCGAATTTACTGAGATCTCGAAAAGAGAAGTCCTCGAATTTATTTCAGGAATATTATAATCAAGGGATCATTAAATTAAATAGCTCGAAGTTCGAGTATATTGGCTGAAGAGCGCATAAAATTATACATGCCGGCTGGTTTATAGGTTACCGGCAGCACTTTAATAAAAACCTATAAAATATTAATAAAAGCCCGAGAAAAAGGTCAGTTAAAGATAACTTTCTTATTAATTCAACCGATTGTAAAGCTTTAATACTTGTGTTTCTATAAATAATAGTCTTTCAGTAAGAATTGTCGAGATTTGTCATTGGTGGGTGGATACAAAGCTTATCCTCTCCATAACTTCAATAAACTCATACTAAAGATCCTTTATCCCTGTTAATTACATATATTTCAAGGTAATTGGTATTTGTGTAAAACAATAAATGTAGAATCATCATGTTTATGATCTAAATTAATAGTACTTGATGAAAGTTTGTCATAAGTTAGTAATTAAATTGTGTATATCTTCCACTCTCCTGAAATCATATGTTTTTATAATCTTTCTTTATTGCTTAGTTGTCAAAAGTGAATAGTATGAAGGAGAGTAATTTTAGTTAATCAAATCTTTTGTTAGCATGGGTTATACCCTTATTTAGTCCATAACAATGATAATATAGCGTTTCTTTTGACATGTAACAGGGCAAAAACTACCTGGTGGTAGTGTATGGTATAACCATACTACATACAGTACCAAAGAAGAACGATAATAAATAGTATATCAAGACATTTGAATATTGGAGAAAAGACAGAGTTAAAATTTAAAATACAGTATCCGGACCTGCAAGGTATGCAGTACTAACCAACGGGAAAGGGAGATATTAATAATAATTATAAATAATTATAAGAATTAAGAGTTACCTCTTTATTTTTGTTATACCTGTTTAGTACCTTTACATACCGAGATTGATCAAACAGGACCAGAACCAACCTGCCCTTGTATTTATTGTTGTTATATATTGTAAAGCTAGAATATTTAGTAAATGCAAAATTTGTAAATGTAATAAATAATAAGTATTTTTGGTAATTTGTTGTATTATTTGTTTTTCATAAATCTTTAGTTGGTGAGTAAAGGAGTAGTGAAATTTTAACATTACATTTGGCGCCCGAATATACAGGAGGTTCTGTGACTTTTTGGTGGCCCATTATTCTGGTCTAATGCTCAGATAATGTTGATCCATCTCGGTAGGTATTTTTTCATATAATTTTTGAAGGTTTATAGTACTGTATAAGAGAAATTTGAGAGAAACAAGTGAAGTAAACATTGTCATTTATTAAGTAATTATAACATATTTATTAAGTGAGTATTTGTGGCAGGATTGGTTCAACAATATACGTGGATAGAATATCAAGATTTCTTTCTATAAATTGATATATTTTTTTTTGTTGTTATTATAAAATATAAACATAGCAATAATAGTATCTCTTGAGAAACATAACATTACAATATATTTTTGTAACAATGGAACAAAGACCAATTACTTTTAACTTGCTTAACAAGGATGAACTAGAATATGAGGTGAAAATCAGGGGTGCAAAACCCGCGGATACTGTGGTGGCTTTAAAAGCACAGATCCGTTCACTCAATAAAGACATGCCTTCAGATGAGATTCTAACATGTGATCTTGATAGCAATATTGAATTAAAAGTAATACAAAAGAAATTAGATGAACTTGACAAACTGATCACTAGTTCTGCCAGTAAACCAGCCTCACTTAAGGTGTTAAATAGAATTCAAAATCTTGCACACCATTTATTCCATAGAATGGGTCGCTTGTCTCCTATTGAGGATGATGACAATAATCTCAATTCTTTATTACTTTCTCTTCAAGGTCGACTAGAAAGCATTCTTAGTAAAATTGACAATATATTTCATAACTTTAAAAGTAGCTTAACACTTGAACAACCCATAGTAAGTACCAATTTAGCAACACAGAGTACAAATAATGATTCTTCAGTACATAAACTTAATTTACGCTTTAATGGCAAATCTTGCATTGAAGCATTCTTACAACGTCTTGAGGAACTATGTTTATCTCGTGGCCTTCCAGATTCAAAGCTGTTCTGCTCGGCAGCAGAGCTTTTTACAGATGAAGCACTTTGCTGGTATCGTGGAGTCAAGTCTGATGTTCATAATTGGGTAGAACTTAAAACATTACTTCTTGATGAATATTTGCCATCTGATTATGACCATAGGTTGTTGCAGGAGATTAGAGGTCGCACTCAGGGTACTGATGAAAGCATAGTCAATTATTTAAGCATAATGCAAAATTATTTTTCTCGATTATCAAAACCGATCTCTGAGGAAGAGAAATTGAATATTGTCATGTTTAATATCAGACCATTCTATACTACACAACTTGCTTTAAGCCCTGTGGAATCCTGGAATGACTTGAAAAGAAAATGTAGGTTTTTGGAGAATGCAAGGGAGCGTACAGTACATTTTAGTGAGCCCCCTAAGGTGACAACTTCTTCACTAGCTCCAGACTTAGGTTATAAAAATCATAAATCTCCACCTAGGGTCTGCGCTATTCAATCTACAAATGGTCTTTTCTGTGTCCGTTGTAGAGTGAATGGTCACAGTCTGAAGGTTTGCAAGGCACCATGGCTTCTAGTTTGTTATCGCTGTGGGGAGAAGGGGTTCAATGCTAATAATTGCCCTAAATGTTCATCTTCAAAGCATGTTTCAACTGAGGTTTCAAAAAACTCCAGAAAGTGAACCGGTGGCAGAGCAGGGTATATTTTAACAATAAATATAAACATATTAATAATAATGGGCTTGATAATAATGAATCAAGACCCGAAAACATTAACTTCTCTTTACATAACAAAACTTTATGCGTTTCACATATAACGCCGGTTCACTCTATTTATAACAATGATACCCGCGCTTATTTAAAAGTGACAATTTTTGATGTTGAATTTAGAGGGTTGCTAGATTCAGGTTCCCAGATTTCCATTGTGGGCGGGCAAGCATATAAATATTTTAAAGATTTTGCTACAATACATAAATCTAGGGAATTAGAATTTATAAGAACAGCAAATGATTCCACTTCGAGAGTCATCGGTTACCTATTCTTACCAGTATCATTAAAGAATAGAATTCGTGTAATAAAATTTTTTGTCGTCCCTGGGGTTGCCACAGAGTTACTATTTGGTTTGAATTTTTGGAAGGAGTTTAACATTGCACCTGAAGTTTTATCATTAGTACAGGGCAATGAACATTTTTATATGAATAATCAAGTAAATTCTATTATCACGGCAAACCGTGTTATACATGATTTTGAAAGTTTATCTCACAATGAGCGAGTTAAGGCAGATGATGTAATCCGCCAGTTCGAGGAAATATCGGCAGAGAGAGTAGGATTAGGTAGGACTCATTTAGTTAGTCATACAATTGATACCGGTGACCACCCACCGATTAAACAGCGATACTATGTCGTCTCTCCCGCGAAGCTAGCAGAGTTAAATAAACACTTAGATCAGATGCTCAAGGATGACGTTGTAGAACCAAGTAATAGCCCATGGAATAACCCCGTCACCTTAGCTGTCAAATCTGATGGTACTTCACGTTTCTGCCTAGACAGCCGTAAACTCAACTCGGTATCAAAGCACGACGCCTACCCTATGCCGTATATTAGTCAGATCCTAGATCAGCTAAACAATGCTAAGTATTTGTCCTCCATTGATCTCAAGTCTTCATATTACCAGGTCCCACTAGACTCTTTAGAGTCTAGAGAGAAAACTGCGTTCACCATACCATGTAGAGGGTTATTTCATTTCAAAGTAATGTGCTTTGGCCTTACTGCGGCTCCAGCTACCCAACAGAGATTGATGGATAGACTGTTTGGACCTGAATTTGACAGTAGGGTATTTGTTTACATCGATGACCTTATCTTGATTACACCACCAGGTCCTGATGCTTTCCATGACCATTTACAGCTCTTACTAAAGGTTAAAGAAAGGCTTAGGTTCGCTAATTTGACAATAAATATGAGTAAATGTCAGTTCTTTAGGAGACAACTAAAATTCTTAGGTCATGTAATTGATGAATACGGGCTACGCACGGACCCAGACAAAGTAAGGGCCATAGTAGACTTTCCTACTCCCGCATGTAGAAAAGATGTCAAACGTTTCTTAGGTACTGCATCGTATTATAGGCGGTTTATAAAAAATTTTAGTCACAGGGCAAGTTCCCTGAATGCTCTTACATCTACTCGTAAAGGCGCGCCCCCTTTTAAATGGACAATAGAAGCAGATCAAGCGTTCAATGACCTTAAAATTGCGCTATCTACGTCTCCTGTTCTTGTATGTCCAGATTTTTCTAAGGACTTTGCCGTTCACTGTGATGCCTCGGATTTTGGCATTGGTGGTACACTAACACAAGTGTTAGACGGAGAAGAACATCCCGTCGCTTACTGTAGCCGTTCACTAACACCAGCAGAGCGCAACTATTCCGCCACAGAACGCGAGGCCTTAGCTGTGGTACACGTTGTTGAACATTTTCGTCCTTACCTCGAGGGTGGTCGACCGTTTCGTGTTATAACTGATCACGCGAGTTTAAAGTGGTTCTTAAATCTAAAAAACCCAACAGGTAGACTGGCACGTTGGGGTTGTAGGTTGTCTGCGTATAATTTTGTAGTCGAGCACCGTAGCGGATCGCAGAATGTCGTTCCGGATGCACTGTCCCGTTCTGTACCAGTGGCAGCCGTAAACACTGATGCATCTGGCAATGCGTGGTATAATAACATACTAAAACGTTGTACCGAACGCCCACGAGCGTGTCCAAATTTTCAAATTATTAATGGCAGACTTTTCAGATTTACTAAAAACAGTAACAAACTCTGTGGTGACTACCAGTGGAAGGAAGTTGTTCCTATTGAGCATAGAGAAGACATTATTAAAAATAACCATTCTGTACCTCTAGCTGCACATCTAGGTGTTGCTAAAACATATAAAAAATTAAAATTAAGATATTTTTGGCCCGGTATGTATAAAGATACTGCGGATTTTATTAAAAATTGTAATACGTGTAATTCATATAAGCATAGCTCACTAGCGCCGCCAGGCTTTATGGGGGAACCCAAAGTTTGTTGTCGACCATTCCAGTGCATCAGCATTGATTTAGTTGGTCCACTGCCCATGTCTCGTCAGCAAAATACTTATTTACTAGTGGTTGTGTGTTGCTTTACTAAGTATTGCTTATTGTTTCCATTACGTCGTGCGACGGGCAAAGTGATAGCACAAAGATTGGAGGATCATGTGTTCCTCGTTCACGGGATTCCACAAACAGTAATTTCAGATAATGGTCCACAATTTATAAGCCACGAAGTTCAGGCGCTTTACGAAAAATACAATATCCCACAGGTACACATGGGCCCCGTTTACTGTCCACAAGTTAATACCGTGGAAAGATATAATCGAACAATAATCACAGCTGTTTCCTCTTTCGTTGAGGACGACCATAGGACGTGGGATGTGAATATCCATAAAATCCAATTCGCCATGAACACTGCGGTGAACGAATCCACATCTTACACCCCTTTCATGTTGGTACACGGTAGGGAAGCGGTTACGGATGGCAATATTTATCGAGATTTCGAAGACATCCAAGAGTTGGTTATAGTACCACGCGATACTCATGCTTCTAACCTTGGTCATCTAGCTGACATTTTTGTTAAAGTTAGAGAATCTTTACGGAAGGCTCACGAAAGAAACGTAAAATATTACAACAACAAGCGTAGGGATATATCTTTTAACGTTGGTGATTATGTGTGGAGACGTACGTATAAGCAGAGTGCTGCTCACAAATATTTTTCAGCAAAGCTTGCTCCCAAATATGAACGTTGTAAAATAATACGTAAAATTTCCCGTTTAGTCTATGAGCTCGAAGACGAAAACGGCAAATATATAGGCAAATGGCATATAAAAGATTTTAAAAACTTAGACACCTCTGGTGATTAAATTAATTTACATTATTTAAAATAAAAAAACCTCTTATTAAAAAAAAAAAAAAAATTACCTACATATTTAGTAAGCATTTACATAAGCATTTAATTTGACCGTGGGTGTGGCGGTTCACGAATACCTACCCCGCCTTTCTTCCTGGCGTCTCGTAGAAGTCGAGTGTGGGATAGGCACTATTAAAAAAACTTTTAGGTGCCATTGCTGTTGCATGTACATGTTCCTTCTCATCATTTGTTGTTCATTAATTTTCCCTTGATACTTATGTCCCATTTTGATAACATCTTATCCTTTAAATTGTATTGTTGGTCAGTTATGACAGTACATAAAGATCAAAAACACAAAATTAAACGTGTCTTTGTTCATTATATTGTGTATTTAATAACGTTTCCTTTTACAGTGCAATGAGGTTGAAACTCTCCCAGGAGCGGTTTGCAACTCTCAAAATAAGCCTTTGCTATATTCATATGTAAAAAAAAGAGAGAGAGAGAGAGAGAGAAAAAAAAAAAAAAACATCTAGAAATGTAAGGTAAATTAATGACAATTGATGGGGGGCGCAGGTACATGCAACACAATAGAAGGGTTGATATGTCTTATGCACCCAACACCTCGCGAAGACATCATCAACACCTTAGCATTTAGAGTTATTTTTTTTTGTTCTTTATTATAGGCTCTTGGGTGTGGTTCCCAACGTCCTATTATTATTTTCCTTTAATTTTCTTTGGTTATGGGTGTTTTCCCGTTGCGGAGAGAACAAAATGTTCTGGCTCATACAGCCATATATTTTTTAGTTTATTTTTTTCATTACATACTAAGAATTACCATGGTTTCTTAGTAAGCATTTTTTGTTTTGTTTTCATTGGTGAGAAGACACCAATTATAATAGTATTTATTCTTTTCACGTGATATTTTTCAGAATATCTGTTTAGATTAGTGTGCATGCATGCATAATAGTTCTATGGTATTGTGTAGGACATTATCTTATTGTTTTTTTATTTTAAATCTTAGCATGTACAAGTGTACTCTTTTACATGTTAATGTGTTATAATCATTACTGGACGATAGCGTCTTTTCACTTTGGTAAATTTTCCTTTAGCAAAGTTTCAAAATAGATATATTATATTTGTTAAATTGTTGTAAGACTGTCGAGGACGACAGACGAATTCTCTACGTGAATTCTATCGTGGTTGGGGGGATACTGTAACACTCTTTTTTCTTATTATCACTTATTACCGTCTTAATTACACATAAAGGCATCAGAGTTAAGTAAAATCACTAATGTTTGTTTGTTTCATGTTGTTTACATCGTCATAATGACATATGTCAATTCCTTATGTCATTTTAACTTTTAATTTGTTTTTAAAATGCTAGTTTGACTCACCTTGATCGTGGTTCATAGACAAAACCATAGAGTTTAGCGTATCAAAACAGGCTAGTCAGTATATACAAAGATAGTCTCTTTATCAAACGACCGGCGTCCTTCTCGAATAAGTTTTTTTGGGCAATTTTAATGTTTCCGATGTCGGTTTCTTGTAAAATCCTCTTTAAAAAATGTAATAATAATAATGTTGACAAATTCCTCGTAAATTAATAAATTCCTCGTTGAGTATAAATGCACTTGCATGTTTATATTCAAATACAAGTTATTTTGCAATGAATCAACGTAATTTCAAATGAAAAGGGGCCCTTTAAGTATTTTTAGTAAATAATATAAACAAACAAACATTACTCATATTCTTGGATGTATGGACGAGTGTGTCTTTGCCTCGTCTATGGGAGCTACGGTCGAGACGGATTTCTCTCGAATCTGTGGATCGATATCTGAAAAGTCTCACGCGCTGGTTCTGATTTTGCGAATTTACTGAGATCTCGAAAAGAGAAGTCCTCGAATTTATTTCAGGAATATTATAATCAAGGGATCATTAAATTAAATAGCTCGAAGTTCGAGTATATTGGCTGAAGAGCGCATAAAATTATACATGCCGGCTGGTTTATAGGTTACCGGCAGCACTTTAATAAAAACCTATAAAATATTAATAAAAGCCCGAGAAAAAGGTCAGTTAAAGATAACTTTCTTATTAATTCAACCGATTGTAAAGCTTTAATACTTGTGTTTCTATAAATAATAGTCTTTCAGTAAGAATTGTCGAGATTTGTCATTGGTGGGTGGATACAAAGCTTATCCTCTCCATAACTTCAATAAACTCATACTAAAGATCCTTTATCCCTGTTAATTACATATATTTCAAGGTAATTGGTATTTGTGTAAAACAATAAATGTAGAATCATCATGTTTATGATCTAAATTAATAGTACTTGATGAAAGTTTGTCATAAGTTAGTAATTAAATTGTGTATATCTTCCACTCTCCTGAAATCATATGTTTTTATAATCTTTCTTTATTGCTTAGTTGTCAAAAGTGAATAGTATGAAGGAGAGTAATTTTAGTTAATCAAATCTTTTGTTAGCATGGGTTATACCCTTATTTAGTCCATAACAATGATAATATAGCGTTTCTTTTGACATGTAACAGGGCAAAAACTACCTGGTGGTAGTGTATGGTATAACCATACTACATACAGTACCAAAGAAGAACGATAATAAATAGTATATCAAGACATTTGAATATTGGAGAAAAGACAGAGTTAAAATTTAAAATACAGTATCCGGACCTGCAAGGTATGCAGTACTAACCAACGGGAAAGGGAGATATTAATAATAATTATAAATAATTATAAGAATTAAGAGTTACCTCTTTATTTTTGTTATACCTGTTTAGTACCTTTACATACCGAGATTGATCAAACAGGACCAGAACCAACCTGCCCTTGTATTTATTGTTGTTATATATTGTAAAGCTAGAATATTTAGTAAATGCAAAATTTGTAAATGTAATAAATAATAAGTATTTTTGGTAATTTGTTGTATTATTTGTTTTTCATAAATCTTTAGTTGGTGAGTAAAGGAGTAGTGAAATTTTAACATTACAATTTCTATGACATTTATTGTCCGAGCTGTGAACGAAATGGTAACATTATGAGCATTGTTAGTTTTCAACTATTTTTGAAGATAAGTCTTCGTTTGTGACGCGAATTTTCTTCACCGTGATACGCTATCATAATTTAGAAGATGATAGTATCATACTACCTTTTTTTTTACTTTTAATACCTTTACTAATACTACCTTTGAAATCACGTAGCTAATAAACGTGACTTTGTCCTCGGTTACTATGGTTTCTTAACTATCCCACGGGAACCCTTTAATTTTCCGGAAAAAAAAATATTTAAGATGTTGACCAGGTATATAAGGTATATATATATATAAGGTATATATATATATATATATGCAAAATTTCATTGAAATCAGTTCTGTCAGTTTGGAGTTTAGCCGGTACAAACAGACAGATTTTTTTTTTGTATTTTACACCCTGACTTGATTTTAAGCATTCTTTTTCTATGTACAGACTTTCGACCTATACAGTTATATTGGGTCCTTACCTATGAAATTGGTGTTTTTATTCTGTCTTAGCAATTTGTCCGTAACTATTAAGTTTCAGAACATTCATATAAAATAATCGCCTCTTCTAAAAATAGAACATATATTTGAGCTCGTATTATTTAATTTGATAATTTTTTGTAAGTTTAATTGTGTTAAAATTAGACACAAAGACAATTATTTTTAACTGCCTCCCGAATACATCATTTGATTTGCATTAACATGAAAACGATGAATAATTTTTATCAAGCGTGTTCACACACATATTGCTAAAGCTTGTCTTATGATACATGCCAAATATTATTATCTCTGGATTTGTCGTTGTGAAGAAAACTGATAAAATGTTAGTATGTAAAATGCAGACATCCCCAAATCTCCATACAAAACACCAATTTCATAGGTAAGGACCTAATATTATAAGTATAGATTTCCGTTGGCGCAAATGCGTGTGTGACTTTTCAGTTTATTCGATCAGTTTCGACTCGATATTGAGAACTAAGCTTCGCACTACACAATCGCATTTTATTTAAATGCAACATTCTTTTTTGCTCGTCGTTTTGTACATTTCGCTTCAAGTTGAAGCGTCACAAAATTTAATGCTAACCTATGAGTAAGTTGTTGAGCTCCCGACGTCACCACTTCTTAGACTACTTCACACTAGACTTTTCTTCATACTTGTGTTTTTATAGATTCTAATAACTTAACGTGCCTTTCGAGGCACAGAGGAGTTCGAGATCACAAAGTTTTGGTCACCCATCCAAGGCTTGACCATGGCGAAGGAAGCATTGTTTTCGATATCGAATGCCAAAGCGTACTAACCATTACGCCACCCTCGTGTTTCTTTGGAGAGTGTATCCGCCCTCCAAGCTTTCACTTAAGTCTCGGACTTAAGCCCGTACTTAAAATTTAATTACCAGCGATAATTACCGCCCGAAAGATCTGTCGTGAATGAAGTGTAATTTCTAAATGAGTAGTATTGAATCTTGTGTTGTGTTCCGGTTTCGAAAATATGGGTCATTATAAACTACTGTACAAATACGACAAGGTTCTTAAGTAAGCAAATATACAAGCAGCAAATGCAAATTACTGTATATTGCGAACATGTACTTGTACCCTGTTATGTTAGTTAAATTACAAGCAGAACTTATTAGCGCTATGTAATAGTAGATTAGTAGCCAAGGGCTGTAAGGCATCAATTGCAGCCCGAGATATTTAGGCGCACGAGCGCAGCGAGGGCGCTTATAGTTCGAGGGTGCAATTGATGCTTACACCCGAGCTAACTACTCTGCTTTACATCTCGATTGTGAGGTAAGTGGAAAAAAGGCATTACAAGAATAAATAAATTTATTTTCAAGAACTAAATTTAGCTTCGCCGTTCGATATTCAAAATTGATAATTGATGAAAATAGCGAAGCGACCTCTATTGTCACAAGAATAAATAAATTTATTTTCAAGAACTAAATTTAGCTTCGCCGTTCGATATTCAAAATTAATGAAAATAGCGAAGCGACCTCTTTTCTAGTGCCAGTAAGATGTGCCAGTAAGATGGTTAGATGTACGCGAACTTTTTGAAAGAGTTTTTTTTTTAATTACTTACCGCCCTAGGGCGTTTCTAGCTACATTATTAACCTAGGGCGGTAATTGATCACTTACAACCCGCATCTGGGGGTATTAAGGACCTACTTACCGAACATGAGAGATGTAAAAACCATAAGCGCCATCTATTGGTGGTATTAGGAACTAATTCTCGCCATACAAACTAGGTCACGCGAGCTGCAGTAAACGATAGCGCGATTCAGGAACGTGCAGCGCCATCTTTGAATATTTATAATAACAAATTTTACATTATTTTAGGTTTACAAGACAAGTAATAGTAATATTTAGTATGTAAGTAAATTGCATTAGTATATTGACAATAGTTATGTATTTAGAATAATTATTAAAGGTGTCTATTTATGTAATAAATATATATCCTCAGACATTCACACCTATCAACTAGTTCCATTTTAAGCAACTAAATGCTGCTTGTGTTACGGATACTAGATGACGGACAAATATATTTAATACGTAATTAAATACATATAGTTATTCAGAATATACATAATATTATACATATATAATGTACATTCCAAGACTGGAGAACAAATTTCTGAAAATTCATTACCCAAACACTGGCCTCCACTGGGGATCGAACCCAGGAGCTCTCGAGATGGCGACGCCTTGACACCGTCGTCTATAATTAGACAATTACGTAAAAATAATACAAAATATATAAAAAATATCTGTATTTTGTTATATGTCAATAAAAATATGTAGATCTTGTTGACACATCATATAAAAGTCAACATAGTGGTACAATGAAGATATCCGCTATCTGTCTATCTGAAGTATACAATTAGTATTTGGCGTTTAATGCTTTTGGCCTAAGTGTTTTACTATCAATTCCACGTACTCTGATAAGATAGACTGTTTCTGTTTGGTCATTTCATTAATGGTGTAACAGAAGCAATAGATTTTTTTATTATAAAAACTCAGATGACTCAACACAATCTGATGGTAAGCAGTGGAGAGTCCTAAACAGAAATAGGTAACGTAATTTATTTATTATGTAACATTTTATTGTACACAAAATACAGAATAGGAGAACATTAAAATACAAAAGTACAAAAGGTAGGGCTTATTTCTAATAGAAATGGCTAACAACCCAGTAGCTATAGGACAAATGCTGACAAAAAAAGAGCTGATCGCGTGTACAAAATAAATTTAAACCTAAATATAAATAAAATACATACTATTGGTCCTTACTTATGAAAATTGGTGTTTTGTTTGTTTTCGAAATCAAAAGCCAAAGCGTACTAACCTCTACGCCTCTGAGCTCCTCAGGTGTAGTCTAACTCGATATTAACACACACGCGTGCTATAGTTAATGTCTTCTATTATTTTCTATGTTACAAAAACTAATTGGTATATTGCCATGGCATTTTCACCATTAACCCCATACACGTTCCTCATACCAAACATTCGAAACTAGAATGAGGTATTCATGAAAGAAGCCGCCGACTTCCGAGCTGCCTCTAGGTTCATTTTCATCTGGCTCGTGTAAGTTTTACAAGATAGTTTTTATTTGCGCCCAGACAGTTGTACTATAAATACGTGAGTTGACTCTGCAAATAGTAACAGTTCGCTGAAACCGCAGGCCACATTGCGGGCGGGCGAGCGGGCGAGGCCTAGCGATGGGAAATAATGGAAACTATGAAAATAGGCGATGATTTGGCAAGCAAAGGGAAAAAGTGACTAATGCTATATTGAAGATTCATTTGCTTGAAAGAAAGAAAGAAAGATATAGATATATTCTCGTCAAACATACATGTCCTCAGCCTATATACGTCCCACTGCTGGGCACAGGCCTTCATCATGGAGAAACATATGAGGAGTATGGGCCGTAACACCACCAAGCTGGCCCAATGCGGGTTGGTGGGTAGAAACAGTCGCAATAGCGACCGGGATCAACGGCTTAACGTGCCTTCCGAAGCACGGAGGAGCTCGAGACCACAAAGTTTTGGTCACCCATCCACGGCCTCACCATGGCGAAGGTAGCTTTGTTTTCAATCGAAAGCTAAAGCGTGCTAACCACTACGCCACCGAGCTCTAAACATACATATACATATAAAACATACATACTTACATACATATAATCATGACTATTATGCCCTAAGGGTTAGACAATATGCCAAAAGGGTGAGACAAAAGCACCGCAAGAGCAGTCCACTGCTATAGCGCTTCACCAAGCTCACACACTCAGCGTGCCAGGTGGTGAGCCCGTCGCCGCTATAAGCTTTCGGATAGTTGTGCAGTTCTAACTCCATTAGCCTTTTATGACACCCAAGGGAAGATATTTGTTGGTAGTACCCTTTAGCTAAGCTCGTGGTGTGAACCTAAAATAAGTGGTGAACGAATGCTCGTATGTTTCGCTCGCTCGCCCGCACGCATTGTGACCTGCGTTTTAGTCCTATAGGCTCCTCGAAATATCATTAAAAGTTTCTCAAGGTCTTAACGCTTACGATTCGGAGAATCATCGGATACAATATTTTTATGTCCAGTAAAAGATTTCAAAGTACGTGTTAATAGTAGATACGATATACCGGGTTTCTTAATTCTACAGACTATTGGTTACAGTGCTGAGATATTTTTTTGAAATCAGCTGTTAGAATTTAGGTCTGCTGTTAGAGGTTAGGTCTCAAAAATAGGTTTGTAATAAAATTATGTAATAATTTTTTTGCCACTTTAGTTATGAATTTATACCGCGTAAACTTGAAGAGTTTGCCACCGTTACTCAAGATTTATACTAAGAGTTCCAAATCTATTGCGATTATTTATTTAATTGGATTCCTGTAAACAATGGCGGCTTATTGTTATGGTAATAGGTTTATTCTTAATCGTAGACATAGAAATTCGCTCTTCGCTTCTGAGATGACGTAATACTGTGGCTTTTAAAACAAAAGGACAGATTTTACTACTAGGATTAAATAAACTTAGGTAAGTAACAACTGAGTATGGTCCCGGAGATAACTCTCCGGGATACCCGGTGCATTTGGGCTTGAAGAGTATTTAGTGGTTATTAAGACTTCCTAATAAGGAGACATAACAACATATTTTATTTCAGTTCTGAAGCAAAAATTTGTCTCGGGGACAAATTTTTGGCCGTGTTCTTGTATGGGAGGTTGGGTTCCACTTTTACCTTTAAATTCATGTTATACTCACCACATTTTTTTTTCTTATACCTACTTTTTACTTCATTTAAATTCCTAAGTATTTGTATTGTCTTCCGGTAATACCTTAGTCCCGTGTTAGTCTAGGACAAGAAAAGAATGTACCAACTACTTTTCTTGCCTAGCATGTCGTAAAAGGCGACTAAGAGCGTATTGGTACTGGGTCTGTGATTGTGTAGGCGATGAGCTAGCCACTTGTTACTACTCTTTCACGATTTTTCATCTGACCAAACCCAATTTTTGTATGGCTAAATGAGGTCTTAAGGAACACAGTGCTCCTCGGACTCTGGCTACCCCTTCGGGGATTACAGGCGTGATTGTACGTATTAATGATCAAGTTTTCTCTATCACGAAATATTCTAAAATGTTTATGACATTCATAAACATGCACTAAGACGCATCTAAACTGAATAACAGTTTTGAACCTTGGATATTATATTGAATTTTGAATTTATTAAATAATGAAAAATGGGGAAAATTTCTTGAGTAGGTAAGCAACACTCCCGATATTTGTAATCTTTGCACTTTGACATAGCGATCTGTCTCATCCAGCCTAATCTGAGCGAGACGGTAATCACTACACTGTATAGTGCTTGAGACTCTCGGAAGTGGGATAAATATTATTAATTTATTTATTTATTCTTTATGTACGACGTACAAAGGCGGACTTAATGCCTTGACGCATTCTCTACCAGTCAACCGGAAAGCGGATATGTTTATCTTTCCAATGTTTAGTGCAGTTGACGCAGTTTAATGCAGTTTGCAAATCTAGTGTTAACATATACATGAATTTTGTAGACTATATAATATATGTACCAAATTTTGATTAAATCGGTTCAGTAGTTTTGACGTAAAAGCAAGACGGACAGACAGAGTTACTTTCGCATTTATAATATTAGTATGGATGTATGATTGTGTTCTAGCACAACAAACACTTTGTGTATTTTTACTTTCTTACTACTTTCAGCTAGCCAGCACAGAAGAAAATCATATTTTTATTTTAAAATAAATTTTACTGTACTTTCATAATCCAAAACTTAGTTTTATTTCTTCGGTGTAGTTAACCTAACTGGTAACTAATTAACCTAGTGGGTAATGGGTAATACAGATTTTCTCCTCGCTCCATTAAATTAATAATATGTATGTCTAATGTCTATCCTACTCTAAATCTCTTAACAGAAGCCTTTTCAGTAATAACTTAGAGCCTTATATACCGAAGTGCGAGCCTGTTATTAAACGACTTTTAAAGTTTTCCTGTAGCTCGGTTACACAGAAGTGGTAGTTAGGTTTCTCTTCAAGCTTGAAACTTTAGTCGTTCTGAAGGAGTCGAATGTTCTAGAACACTTAACTGTGGCGTAGCGGGCTTAAACACGCTTTGGCGTTGGAATCCCAGACGGCATCTCGGGATGCCTCGTCGCCGGCGTTCGCTTGGCTCGAAGTGTAAAAATATACATACTTGACGACCACCGTGGTCGAGTGGTCTGTACGTCGGCGTCGGTCTCAAGGCGTCGCCATTTCGAGAGGTGTTTGGGTGATGAATTTTCAGACATTGGTTCTCCAGTCTTGGATCTTCATTATATATTTTATTTATTTTATTTTAATGTTTCTACAGCATTATTCTTGTACATGATAAACGAATACAAAATATTGCTTAAACATAAGCTAATTAAAGAAACAAACTATGCTTTTAGTAAATATTATAAACATTTGGTAGATGCAAAATGAAGTTATAACACCGGGACTACACGCGACGTACATAATGTAGTATATAGATACTACTTACTGCTCGACGTTTCGGCTGGGTTACACCAACCGTGGTCACGAGCTGACTGACGCGGCGTCGTCTGCTCGGGCGGGCCCGTGAATCTTCTTCTACCCGCACATTATTAATATCCCAGTCACTATGGCATACCACACTTTTTTTACTGTAAAATAAGCAAATTTAATGCCATGTAACTATTAACCTATACTATAAGGTAACGATCGTTTAATATTAGTATGAATTGAAATTGATTAGTATATTTTGTTGCTGCAACGTAAGCATGAATTTCTAGCAAAGATTTATGACATTTCTTTAGATACTATGTATAATAGATTAGGGTTTAATTTTTAAATTTGCGACGAAAATTCGAACCAATAAGGTAAAACACCCAGTCTTCGACAGAGCACCAATGTTCGACATTAAAAAAGTTTACAAAAAAAATAAGAGTACCTTCAGATTTGTAAACGCATTTTGTGAAATGGATGATCTATTTGTCATTGCGGATGACATTTCATGCATTCAGCCATTTTTATGAAAATGGTGTAGTGACAGGTTTCGACCGCGAGAGATCTCCAACATACATCAGCTGTGCCGCCAGCCGCCATTTTACTATTTTCAACATTGTGTTGTAATTAAATTGTCTATTATACAGACATTGTGCATATAGCATGTATCATACTTTATATATTTTTTTCATTCCTCTGTTGTTTTTATATAGACATATGTTTTCTATAAATATATATTATATTTTATCTATTTCTTTTTATTTTATTATATTATTGTATTTGAATTTTAGTTTTTACTATCTTTATATTTTTTTCTCTTTTGCACTGGTGTCTCTTCCCTCTCCTTACTAAATCTCACTGTGATAGGTTGGCTGGCAGAGATCTCTATTAGAGATAAGTCCTCCTTTGCATAATTTTTTTATTTACTGTAATTTTGTTTATTGGTGCAATAAAGAGTTTATTTAATATAGTAATATTTGAAAATTCGACCATTGGACGCGCTGTCATATCACGACAATACGTTTTCGCATTGGTCCATATTTAACACTACTGGTTAACCTGACCTCGGATCAAGGAATTGACTTATACCACGAATTTTTTAAATAACGTTAATTTTTTTTTCGCGAAAAATATTATCATATCGAGATCAGAACTTTAATACAAATTTCTATTTCGATAGCAAAAATTTAATTAAAAACGTCATTTTTATTTCCAAGTAATATTGTTCAAAGCAATATATAAAATAACTGATTTCCGGCCCGTTTCCATCCCCTACCTTAATATGCGATATCCTCCGCATCCCCAGGCGACGTCATTGAAAAATAAGGCTAGTATTTTCTTTGTATATTTTCTTGTTTACGTCAACATGACAGCAGCGGAGATGTGCTTTAATAATAGATTTAGGGAAACATTTTATTTTAGAGTGCGCATATATATGTGTTATTTATGACATAATGTGCTGCTTTGATTCATTAGAGACGCTGACTCTGATAGCAATAAATTAGACAGTAATTAAAAAAACAGAAACAAAGAGAAATTGGCCAGAGAGGAGCGCAATAACAGCAAAGAGTCGCTAATACTGGTATAGCGCCTTTTTACACATGGAGATCTAATTTCGTTACATTTTCTGTTTTGCTATAGTGAGTAAAAAAGTACGGAGGAACTCGGGATCACAAAGATTATTTCTGACCTTTTGCTGTCACCCATCCATAGGCTTACCATGGATCTTTACCAGCTTCTCAACAAAATTGTAAAAAAAATTGAAATAGGAATTCTATGAGTCTTTTGAGCCTTGTGTATTCTTGTACAGTCGAGTACAAAAACATGTACACACATTTTTGAGGTGACAATCTTTATTTTCTTCTAATTAGAGTCCTCTCAAAAGTGGTTACATATTTTGGGAGTTATCTGTACCAAACGTGTGACGGCCAAATATTTTGTTTATTATAATGTATTGTGTAATATAAAAAAAATGCCATTATTTGTTTTATAAATATATGTGTGTGTCCGTGTTCGTCCTCAGCCTATATGCGATGCTGGGCCATGCCTTTCGGACACCGTGTGTAAATACATACATATAATCATTACTATTATCCCCTAAGGGTTAGTCAGAGACTAGGAAAAAGCACCGCAAAAGCAGTCCAGTGCCATAGTCCGCGCTTCACCGTGCAGTGGCTGCACTCAGCGTGACAGGTGGTGAGCTCGTCGCCGCTATAAGCTATTGGATGGTTGTGCAGTTCTAAGTCCATTAGTCGCCTTTTACGAACTTAAGGGAAGAGATGGGTTGGTAGTTTTCTTTTAATGAGCTGCTAACACACGACTCCACACATTATTGGGCGATATTCCATACCACCTCAGGTTCCAAGAGCAAGCCGATCAGCAGCCCAGAAGTCAATAACATTTTTTCACTGTAGACTTCACTGAGTGTCGGAGTGATTGATGTTATAGCACCCCTATATGTGTTTTACCAGTTCAAGGTCATGAATTTTTTCGCACGAGTGAAAAATGGTTACACAGAAAATTCGATAGCGGCTTTTTTAATGGCATAAAAATGGTTTGATAATGGCATAAAGTTTAATGAATTCATTTCATGGCATATTTAACACCCTTTTAATCGCTACGAAAGAAGATTGTGAAATGTGATTTTTCACTTAAGATTTAGTAAAAAATCTTATATATTTTATTATTTTATGCCTTCACCTTTTGAATTCAGCCTTTGTTTCTTTCATATTTCAGACATTTGATCAAACAATTCTTCAGTAATCCACATCCTTTACTCATTCTTTTTCATTACATGTCCGTATATCAAGCTAACATTTTATTTCTCCATATTTTCCGTTGCTGGAGCTGCTTTAAGCTCCCCAAACATATTCATTCTAATTTCTGCGTAATGTATTGGCTCATCCATTTCGACATTATGTATATTTTCTCTTTGTTTTTCGCTGTTAGATGCCTAATATAATCAGCGATGGCCAAACAAGGACTGAGGTGCAGCTCAGACGACATACTTTTTGTGCGATCGAATCTGCAATATAACGCGGAAAAAATCTTCAAAAAAACTTGATATGCCTTACTGTATATAGTTATAGAGGCGGTGCGGTATAGTCTGTGCGATTTCGACGGATTTTTTGCACCTCATGTGCGTTACTGCATATAGTTCAATATGTTCTATTTTCACAGACTAAAAAGTCTGTTACAGATAGTCCGTCGTCTGCGCAACACTTAAGAGTCTACTGTCATCCATATTTTTGAACTTGACTGTATAAGAGGTGACCAGACCGATTCTTTGATTAGATTTTTGTAAGGAAATGGTATTCAGATTAATATTAAAGGACAACATTTGTGAAATAAAAAAAAAAAATAAAAAATTATATTTTTCACAAAAAGTTTTGAAAGGTATTTTTAATTTTTCACAAGTTGTAGCAAGAACTGAAGGTAATTAGAGAAACATGGCCGCAAAATGTTTAGCGCCCCTGTTCACGGCCCGACGCTTCGCTGATGTAGATATATTGTGTCTAACTTCGGCAATATTTCTCCAAAGTTGGAAGCAAGTGTCATATTCTGGAGAATATTAAGGCCAATGGACAGCGGGTAAGTTGAAGAAAATAGAAAACAACTTGGAAGTTCTTGCCAACCTTTTTAGAGTAATTAGGAATGTCAGGCGTTCAAAACCGTTGAGGCGAATTCAATTTCAGGCTTGCTTTGGATCGAATGAGATTTGAATGAGTTCGCACAATCTAAAGGGTTGTATTGACATAAAAAAAAATATTATAGTTCTAATGTAATTTGACAGATAAGTACTTTATTGTAAATGTCGTTTGCCCTGATACTGTGCCTGGCAATAGCAAGTTCTATGTTATATGAATACTTAAACATATCAGGTGAGAAAACATAACATATCATTTTGACATTTTGACACAACATTTTGACGACCTCCGTGGTCGAGTGGTCTGTACGCCGGTCTCAAGGCGTCGCCATCTCGAGAGGTTCTGGGTTCGATCCCCGGTGGGGGCAAATGTTTGGGTGATGAATTTTCAGGTATTTGTTCTCCAGTCTTGGATGTTAATATATATTTATACATATACAGGATATTTATATGTATTTATCTATTAAATATATTTATCCGTCATCTGGTGTCCGTAACACAAGCAGCATCAGTTGCTTAAAATGGGGCTAGTTGATAGGTGTGAATGTTTGAAGATATTTATTTATTATTTATATCATCACGCTTTTTTAAATGCAGAGTTAAAATCCACATTAAGCCAGATATGTCAAGTCCCGTTGTAAAAGGTGGCGAACCTGTTGCCATGCACCGGGCACAATTTGAGGCAAGCGATATTGACACTCAATAATGATTCTACTTAAGTTTTATTCAAACTCAGTGATTGGCGGTAAATCGAACCCCGACCGCTTGAACGAGTAGTCTTTCTTAACTCAGCTACCGCTGCTTGATACAAAAAAATATCTTCTTATATTTACAAACAACTAAATTACTTAAAAACAATATTATACACACAATCTCACGCTTGTTATTGTTTTTTGTCAATGTAACGTGAATGAATGATTTTAGGATAATTATTTAAGATGGTAAATTGAAAGTGACGAGTTGGTTATAAGAACGGTAATGAGCTCATTATGTGAGCAGATAAAATTTCCTTAATAAATTACTGTTTCAGAATAATTTCTTAAGTATTTAGGTAAATGAGAAAAGTTCTAAAAGACTGTTGAAACTCGAAAATTCAGTAGTACGGCTTAGGAGAAAGTAGTCTTAGAAAATTAGTAAGAGCACTAACAGCGCATTTCTAGTAGTTTTTGTTGATTATAATGAAAAGTTTAACGTTTCTCTCTTTACATAACAGAGAGAAAAAATATATTGACATGTAATTACATAATGCTGTAAAAAAAATGTAATGACATAATACTAAGCAAGAGGACCTTTTTTTTTTGTTTTTGTGTATTTTTGTTTTTTTATTTTTGGTAATTTTCACGTACCCGTAACATTCGCAAATTTTTGGCAACACATACCCACACACAATCACGCCTGTAATCCCCGAAAGGGTCGGCAGAGTCCAAGGAGCTCTGTGTTCCTTAAGACCACATTTACCCATACAAAAATTGGGCTTGGTCAGATGGAAAATCGTAAAAGAGTACTAACAAGTGGCTAGCTCATCGCCTACACCATCACAGACCCAGTACCCAATACGCCCTTAGTCGCCTTTTACTAGGCAAGAAAAGCAGTTGGCATATTCTTTTTGAGTCCCAGACCTACACGGGACAGACAACCCGCTCATTATGCTTCAAAATTAATACGAGAAATATTAATACGATAAAAAATGTCATTACATTTTAATTATCTCTTGCGTCTCATTACCTAAATTAAAAAAAGATAAAAAAAGAAGACTTACATACTCTAAATCATATACAATTAGGTATATTTTTACTCGTAGTCAATTTTCGTAGCAGTGCTACGAATTTCGTCCATGTAGCTGTGCTACGAAACCTGACTAGGTTGCTTACGTGCGTAGTGGAACCCTTACCACAATTCGTATAAAAAAATGAAAAGTCATACGTCAAAAAAGTCATACGGATTCTGACGGATACTTGGCTTTCGATATCGAAAACAAAGGTACCTTCTCGCCACGGTTAGGCATTGGATGGGTGACCAAAACTTTGTGATGTCGAACTCCTGTATGTTTCGGAAGACACGTTAAGCCGTTGTCGGTCCATATCGCAACCGTTTCTACCTACACCCTCATTGGGCCAGCTTGGTGCTGTTACGGCCCGTTACTCCTCATGTGTTTCTCCATGAAGAAGGCGGGACATATAAGGCTGAGAACGATAAAAAAATAATTGAAGCGAGCTAATGAGACATACATATATTGGGTCCTTACCTACGAAATTGGTGTTTTTTTCTCTCTTAGTATTTTGTCTGTAACTATTAAGATTCAGAGTATTCCTAAAAAATAATTACCTCGTCTAAAAAAAGACTATATTTTTGAGCTCTTTTGATTTGTTTTGATAATGTGTTGTAAGTTTAATTGTGTTAAAATTGGACACGGAGACAACTCTTTTGAAGTGCCTCCCGAATACATCATTTTATTTGCATCCACTTAAAAACGATAAATAATTTTTATGAAGTGTGATATTACACATATTACTAAAGCTTGTCTAATGATACATGCCAAATATTATTATCTCTGGATTTGTCGTTGTGAAGAAAACTGATAAATTGTTAGAATGGAAAATGCAGAATTCCCCAAAATCTCCATACAAAACACCAATTTCATAGGTAAGGATCTAATAATCACGACTATCATCCCTTAAGGGTTAGTCAGAGACTAGACAAAAGCAGTCCACTGCCATAGACCGCGCTTCACCAAGCAGTGACTGCGCATGGTATTCACCGTGACAGGTGCCAGTCGCCGCTATAAGCCATTGGAAGGTTGTGCATTTCTAAGTCTATTAGTCGCCTTTTACGACATTCAAGAGAAGAGATGGGTTAGTGTTCTTTTAATGAGCTGCTACCACACGAGTTATAGAGACATTGAGGGATTAAGGCCCGATTTTTCAATCCTCAGATAAAATTATCCGCCATTTAAAACTATCACTGACACTTTCTAAAGCCATAAAAAGAAAAGGGACAGAGCTATAAATTTGACTGACAGATAGTTTTATCTGAGGATTGAAAAATCGGGCCTAAATGAAGCAAAATTTTCACAAAACTGTCCGTTTTAAATTTGAAATTACAGTTAAGCTTCCAGTAACATTCAGGAGCATACTAGCACGCTCCTGTTACTGTGCAGTTTGAAACTTCAGATTAAAACAGGTGTTCATTGTTATACTCATACAGCGTAGAGCTATTTAAAGGCTATTTTGGGTTGCCTTTTAATGAATTTTTCATTTCATGGCGTCGCGCGTCCCTACTTGAGTTAGAATCCAATGTTTGTAATGGATACAGGTATCCGTTCATTAGTTTTGGATACTGTAATGTAAATTTTATGTTAGGTTGCCTTCAGTTAACTACGCAGAAAAAAAAACACAGAGTTTGGCGGCATTTGACTAATGGCGGGCGTGATTTTTATTTCGATGATTGTAATATTGTACGGAGTGGATATTGTTACGTAAAATCAGTGTAGTTTTGTGTAATAAGTGTCTGTGATGATGTGCAATGTTGAGGATTGTCGAAATAAGCGTCAAGTGGTGTGAAAAGTTATGATATTTTTATCATGGTAATCTACCTCATCCAAGTAGCACCACAGTGTCTGCCATCAAACGTTTGACTTCAAACTCTCCCAAGATGCATTGAAATGCATTACACTAGCATTTCAATGCAAACTACTGAAGAAATTAAATACTGAAGACTTGGCTGTATGGGCTTTGTTCCCTTTGCCTTCCCTACACGGGAGAATTTTACAAAAAAAAAACTAATCTTTTGTTATGAAAGTATAGTTAAGTTTATAAAAATGCAGGCAGGGAAAATAGAGGTGGTTTACTATCTTTTTTATGGTTTACAGTGCGCGCGGAACTAGTTGGCCGCGCCTTAGGTATGTGAGCGGTGGGATGGAGAGGCGGTGGCGCTGGCTGTCATTACTCAGTACATCGCCGTACTTCGTGACGGCAACACGCATTGAATGTTCCGGCTACTTTAAACAAAACGCACATGAGATTGCAAAAGCGAGATGATTCGCCACCTAAGGCGCGGCCAACGAGTTCTGCGCGCACTAAAGGCTACCGGGGCCAACTGAAAAGAATGCTCGATCAGTTTTTATAGTTTAGTCAAGTACCAAAACATCAAGACAATGAAAAGTTCAATAATGTTCTTCTACAAGGCCAACAAGATCCCATTCACCCGCTGTAACACTAGTGTGGATTCTCAAACAATATAAATTAATACCAAGAAAGCTTCTAAAACCTATCGCGGCTAATGCGAGGCTGTTACAGATATTGCTTCACGAGAACGCTTCGATTCGCCACTTTAAACTCTATCTTAACGCATGAAGACCGTTAGCAATCGCCGTTATAAAATGTCACATCTATATTACAAGAGAATCTATTCGTTCTAGCAGTTTCTAAGCCAATAAAAAAGACAGAAAAGGATTATGATATTTTGATATTTTTGTTACAGATATCAAAACAGCGACTGGTCTTTCGTATTTTTCAAGAGGTTTGTATGTTTAGAATAAAATAGAAAATACTTTCATCATCATCATCATCCTATGCTCGTCCACTGCTGGACATAGGTCACCTAGTAGTAGTATTTTCTATAGAATGCACTTCTATAGAAAATACTATATTACTTATGAATTGCACAACTGGCATAACAAAAAACTAATAAAAAACGATAAAATTAAAATTCATACAAATATTTTGAAATATTTTTATTTTAAAAAATGTGTTAACCCTGGAACCACAACTTGGGGTCGTGGGTGACCCCAGGTCTTGATTTTTCTACTTACTTTTGCGAGAGGTAGATAAAGACATGTGCATCTCAGTACCTTCCACTTTTAGCTATCATTAGCCCATGCCATTTGTTGGGCTTACTCGGAGTCCGTGTTGTGATTAATGAAACTATTTTTTCGACGGCCTTCCATTACGTTTTTTGTTGATTTATTGAGTACTGTGAATAATATGGCGTCAGCGTCAGAAATACCGGACATTTTGGAACCATATGCCGGTAGCCAATCCAGTTCGTTGGACTCCTAAGCATCGGATGTTACGGATACATATCTGAACACTCCGATACAGATGACAAGATATGCTGGATGCTCAAGGCATCCGCACGCATAAGTCATATTCAAGGCTAACCTTAAAAACAAAAAAAAACTCAAACGTAGAACATTCTAAAAAATCTAAGTTAATTAGTATACGAGTAATAGCCCTGAGTGAAACGTCGCTTGGTCGCTTGGGTTAAAAAATTACCTCAATCATTAAGAGTTAGAATGCTCAATGTTTTTGGAGAAGAGGAAAGTAATACCGTCCTGGTCTCGCCTAGTCATCCTACTTCAAGTGCTCTCTGTTATTTATGTCCTAGGTCTAAAGACAGAAAGGGCAGAGAGCGTTTTGTGAAGCGTGCAAGAAATCTATGTGCACAGCATAGGTTACCGATTTTTTCCCAGTGTGTTTAGTATAAAGGTTTTTTGTTATAATTTTTGATACTTAATGTTCCTTTAATATCCAAATACATTTTTGTATTTTGTTTGTTAAAGTAAATTAAAGTTCATATTTTTTTGGAATAACGCATTTTTATTTGGGGTCACCGGCAACCCATGTTGAATTTTGTGAAAAAAAATAGCCTGTAGTGGTTCTAGGGTTAATAAGGTTACAATAAATCGCCATCAGTTGTTATACAAAACGCTGCTGCCTTATTTTCTGTAATTCTTTTTTTTTATGGAACACTTCATTGTTTGAGGTATTTTTCCGCTTCTACTTTTTGCCGTAAAAAATATTATGGCTGTAATTCCAAGGTGTTTTTCTCACTGTTTTATGGACGAATGACACGCAAGCTAGTTTACGTACCTTTTTTTAGCTGTATTTTTCGTCAAGAGGTTTCAATGAAAAATTTCTGTCATTTGAAATTCTAATGTAATTTAGAACAAATACCGAGTTACGGCTAAGGGTTATTTTTGGAGCAGTTTAAGGAAACAACTTTATATATTGTAGGTATAGATATCGCAATTCACGAAGGCGACTACATCATTCGACTTTAGACTCTATCTTAAGGGGTTAAGAGAGAAGCTACTCGTCATCATAAAATGCGACAACTATTAAACCTTTGGCCGCGTACCCCTTCGGGGATAGACTCGTGATGATATGTTGCTAAATACATCCTGAATTTGATTTCCTTATATTGGGTCCTTACCTATGAAATTGGTGTTTTTTTTCTCTCTTAGTATTTTGTCTAAAAATAGACTATATTTTTGAGCTCTTTTGATTTGTTTTGATAATTTGTTGTAAGTTTAATTGTGTTAAAATTAGACACGGAGACAACTCTTTTTAAGTGCCTCCAGAATACATCATTTCATTTGCATTCACTTAAAAACATTAAATAATTTTTATGAAGTGTGATATTACACATATTACTAAAGCTTGTCTAATGATAGATGCCAAATATTGTTATCTTTGGATTTGTCGTTGTGAAGAAAACTGAAAAAAATTTAGTATGGAAAATGCAGAATTCCCCAAAATCTCCATACAAAACACCAATTTCATAGGTAAGGACCTAATATTTCCTATTCAGAGTGGTTTCAGAGCAAGCCGGCGCCTGGCACTGGCCAGCAGCGTGCGTCGCCGCTGGGGCGTGATTTCCCTATATTTTGATGCATAAGATTTTAGCTTCTGCTGAAATAATAACTAAGACAGGATTTCGAATTTTTCGCCAAGATGAAGATATAGAAGATTACATGGTTTTACCGGCTAAATATTTTAACCTTTCCGTAAAAATGAGGTGGGCTTATCACCTCTAAAAGCAAAATTTAAAAGCCTTAAAAGATTGCTTATATAGGTGTCATGTCTGCCCGTGACAACTAGAGGATGGAATTGTAGGGTAAGCAAAATAAAAATTATGATTATAAAAATAAATTATAATACATTTGAGAGTAATTTTTTTATAGATAGCTAGTGACTTCCTACAGTTTCACCCGCACGGTACCCGTCCCATGAGAATATCGGGATAAAGATAGCCTATGTCCTTTCTCGGGCTTAGGACTGTCTGTGTACCCAATTTTGATTGAATCGGTTCAGTAGTTCGTGAAAGCGAGATTGACAGACAGAGTTATTTTCGCATTTATAATATTAGTATTGAAGTATGGATTAGTATAGTATATTGGTGTCCTTGCACTGACGTAACACATACATATCATCACGCCTCACGGAGCTCGGTGGCGCAGTGGTTAGTACGTTTTGGGTTCGATATCAAAGACAAAGCTACCTTCGCCATGGTCAGGCCTTGGATGGGTGACCAAAACTTTGTGAACTCCTCCGAGATTCGGAAGGCACATTAAGACGTTGCTCCCGGTTGCTATTGCAACCGTTTCTACCCACCAACCCGCATTAGACCATCGTGATGGTGTTTCGGCCCATAGTCCTCATGTGTTTCTTCATAAGGAAGGCTTGTGCCCAGCAGTGGCATGTATATAGGCAGAGGATGAACAAACTAACAAGAAAAAGTTTAAAAAACAATTATTATTGTTGACATAAACAGACTGTTATTTATTATTTGTCACTGTTTTTTTTTAATTATACTTGTGCATTAAATCTTCTTCTGTCATCGTGTCCATGTGATAAAACATCCGTACTAATATTATAAATGCGAAAGTTACTCTGTCTGTCTTGCTTTCACGTCAAAACTTCAATTGAAATTTGGTACACAGATAGTCTAGAGCCTGAAAACTAAAGGGACCACCGGGACCACCGGCTTGCCTTCTGAAGCACGGAGTCGTTCGAGATCACAATGTTTTGGCCACCCATCCAAGACCTGACCATCCAAGTACTTCGTTTCACGTGACTCGCAAATTGGTGCCATCATATTGGTATATTTTTCCTCGCACACAGCATAGCTCTGGCACAACGGCATCCTTATGGTTATGACAAGCGTGTCAAATGACAAATGCATTGAAACTGGAACCACGTGCTTGCGCAAAGGCAGTTACAATACCCTTGAAGTAAAAGAAACGAGCCTACACAACAAAAAAGTTACCCGTCCAATGAAACTCGGTGGCATATAAAAATGACCAATGGTTTTAACGTCTGTCCCAGAAAAGTTTCTGTTGAAATATCACTGTGTTGTTGACGGTACTCCATTCAGATATTGAAGAAAGGCTCTTTATTCGGAATATTTTCCTCTTACAATATTTCTGGGGAGATTAGAGGATTGCTTTTTTATATTTTACTAGATTTTGGCCGCGACTTCGTCCGCGTTGAATAGTTGCTTTGTGCTAGTGTGATGGTGTAACCTATAACCTTCCTCAATAAATAAGCTTTACAACTCTGAAAGATTTTTTCAATTTAGATCAGTAGCCTCAATAGGTGGAATTGAAAATTGACTCCTACTCTATTATTAGAAGCAAAGTTCATAGTGGCGTCAATGTGTCCTTCATTTTTCTTGGAGGCGATATTTAAATGTTTTAACATTTCCCTTGGGAATATCGACAGAATGCGTTTCTTTGGAGAGCAAGCGATAGACTTAACAGACTGTGTATGGGGGATGATAGTTTTGATATTTTTAATGATAGCGCGGTGAAAGCGAGAGAATCGATTAGTACCATTTTTTTCTCTAGATTTAGATACATATATAGATACATATATTTTCTATCGTAATATCTGTATATTTTCATAGTATTTTCATAGCATTAATGTGTTACAATGTGTTTGCAATAAGTAACTATACTGTAATACTTGATCGTTCATCTTCTGATTGTTACTTGGATAATCTGTGTGTATTAGCTAAAATCTGTAATTGGCCATCTGGTGCATATATAATACATGATTGTATAATGAATTGTGTTGTATTGTGCTGTTGATTTTCCAATTAAACAAATAAATAAATATTGGGATAAAATGTAGCCTATGCCCTTTCTCAGGCTCTAGACTATCTGTGTACCAAATTTCGGTTAAATTGGTTGAGTAGTTTTGACGTGAAAATGAGACAGAGTTACTTTCACATTTATAATATTAGTATGGATTTATTTGCTTGAGAGTTTACTAAGAGCTCGAAATTATTTTCTGGAAAACAATGAAACAAATAAACGTACTCGTAGTTCGGACAGTTGAAAGGTGTGAAGATTGAAAGTAGGAATTGAATAATTCAGAAACCAAACAAAAATATTCAAATAAAATTTATAATTAGTATCTCTGCCTACCCCACCAGGAAAAAGTCTTGATTGTTTGTTTAGATGTAAGAATATCCGTCGGTACATTATTTTTATCGAATAAAAATTAGGAAAGAGATTTTTATTACAATGAAGCGAGTGAGAGAATGTGTATGTGGACTGTATGGAGGATGTGGCTGAGACCAGAAGTCAGATAAATATAACAGGAGTTTAATTATATACATTTATATATGAACGACTACTATAATAAATGATATGAAGAAGAGTGACAGGTAGAACTTGGTACAAATATGACATTATAAAAACAGATTTAATGCTATAAAAAAGGAGAGCCTTGTGGTCAATCGCCAACACAGCAGAGTTTATACATATTTATTTTGACGACCTCCGTAGTCGAGTGGTCTGTACGCCGGTCTCAAGGCGTCGCCATCTCGAGAGGTCCCGGGTTCGATCCCCAGTGGAGGTGAAGAATTTTCAGACATTTGTTCTCCAGTCTCGGATGTTCATTATATATGTATTATATTATGCATATTCTGAATAATTATATGTATTTATCTATTAAATATATTTGTCCGTCATCTAGTATCCGTAACACAAGCAGCATTTAGTTGCTTAAAATGGAACTAGTTGATAGGTGTGAATGTCTGGGGATATTTATTTATTTATTTATCACTGTGTATAACTGTATAAATCGCTAAATCTACTGTTACAGTCAAAAGAACAGATTCAATTTTATTATACGCTTTTATTTAACTCACACTGTTTGTATGTTGTCTGCGTCAAAATTTGGAATCTTAATTGGACCCACTTCCCGGTCTTCGATTAGGATGAAATTTTACACACGCTCTGAGTTCTGATGACAATACATGAATAGCTTAGAAACGTCATTACAAATCCAATATGGCGGTCTCCCCAAGATGGCGGACTGGCTGTTTTGAAATCCACCCCCATGATATGGATATCAAATGAAAGGGTTTGCTGTCAGGAATACGAAAAAAATAGTCACATGACTTTAATCCAACATAGCGGACATCCAAGATTGCGGATTGGCTATTTGAAGTGCACCCCCATCATATGAGTATTAAATGAAAGGGTTTGCTGAATGGGATACGAAAAAAATTATCACGTGACCTAAATCCAACATGGCGGCCGTTACAAGTAGTTAATTAAGTTTGAATAATAAGAAGACTAAAAAGTATGAAATAAAAATAATAGTTTTAAAAACTAAAAAAACACGCTTTTAGCACACACTAAAAATTACAAAAAGAAAGCTCCATCGCTTTGTCCAAAAAGTAAGATTACATAAACGCTCCACGCTTTTTTTAGTTTTTTAAACTATTATTTTTATTACCATTATTGTTAAAATTAAAAGTTCCTTGCACGGATGTATTTCTAGATCCTTAAAAATACAGACTTAGGGTTGGCTTTTTGGTCTGTGGTCAGGTTGACCAGTTGGTCAAAATATGAGCGTATGATGTCGTGGTAATTAATCATGTCAGCTTGACCAACAAACACATTTTTAGATTGGTATGCTGGAATTAGTAAAATGGCGGCTGGCGGTAAATTTACTTCGAATTTTCATCATAAATTTAACCATTGGTCAAGCTGACGCCACACTTTTTCGTGTTTGCATTGACCATTAGTTTAAATATTACTGTGAATCAAAAAATTTACCCTTAGTTACCACTTGATTTTCAACTCCACGGCCTGTTTTTGATCTTTAAAATTTTCTTAAAGCAGAGTTGTACAAGTGTGGCAGTTAGGTTTTCGCTTCAAGCGAACTTGAGCCGCTGAGAAAGAGTCGAATGTTTCACAAACTTTCTTTCTGTTGAGAGTAGTAACGACGCCCCACGGCGGGGATTCGGTATTAAAAACAAAATTTAAGTAAAAACAAAGTTAAAGTTAAACATCGTTCATTATTTAGATGAATAAAAAAGAAAATTACACATAGAATGAGTCACTAAAATTACAAACAATTTAAAAAAAATTGTGGCAGGGCCAATTTTTTTAGGAAGTTATGTTAATATTTTAACGTATGAATTATTATAAGGTAAAAATTCAAACCACGTGATTGTATTTAAGAATGCATCTATATTGCTGCATTTATAAAAGCCAAAAATTCGATCTGCTCGAAAAACTAACAAAATACCTTATTCTGTACCCCTAGTGTAAGTTATCATCATAAAAAAATAACCTATGCTCGTCCACTGCTGGACATAGGCGTCCATTCACGCCACCGCTCTCAATTTTCGCCAGATATGTTAGTTAGCGGCAAATTCTTCTTCACTTTTCATCCAACGGACGCTTTTCTCTCAAGTGTGCTTCACTAAGGGTGAGTTTTTTGATCCGTAGTCATAGTAACCACAATAATTAAGATCTAGACTAGAATGGAAACACCAATTTGTGTGACGTCAGCTTGACAAATTGTTAAATTTGCGATGAAAATTCAAAGCAATATACATACGCTGTGGTAGTTAAATTGTCTATGATTATTTAACTTTAGTTATATTTGAAAATTCGACTATTGGACAAGCTTTCTTAACACGACATCAAACGTTTTCGCCATTGGGCCATATTTTGACCTACTGGTCAACCTGACCACGGATGAAAAAACTGACTCTAATTATATTGAAGTTTTACTTAATAAACACCAGCCATTTTCCAATAGATCGCGCTCCAGACATTAGCGGCAACAGTCATTTAACTGTCAGACTAATTTTACAGCATAATATTGTAACATGCTTACGATCCTCAGAGTAAACAGAACTGGAGTAGCCTTTGTCTAACATTCCCCTCTGCCAAATGCACAAGCATCGGATGCTTGCACGTTTAATAAAACTAGTTGAGCCGCCATTTTGACAGCCATAACATTGTAAACGTTGCGGCGAACAGAGCTCCCGCAAAAATGCCTGCCTGTGCTGTTTTTTGTTGTAAAAATAAATAGGAACCATCGAATATGCTAAAAGATGGTGTCACCTTTTATTTGTACTTATAATTTTTAAGATTTCATGATTATTTACTTCATTATTTCATGTTTTAGAATTCTACGATTTCAAATTTCGAACGCTAGTCTCGTGGGGAGTGCGGCTGTGACGTTGTCAAAACGCACACCCCACGTGACTATTTTAAGCGTATGTGTGCGTGAAATTTAAATTGGTGTGTCGAATTATGCATGTGTGCATTTGTAAAAACGGCTGGCTTTGAGTGTAGTGGTAACCTCACCCCCCGCAAGAAATGGCAGAAAAAAATGTTTGAGAAATCGACTAATGGCTACTCCAGTTCTGTTTACTCTGAGTTACGATCACACTATAACAGGAGAAAGGGTTTATTTTTAAAAAAGAACGGACTCAGTAATGACACGAACAGACTCGCCCGTTATTAAAAACTGTCGCTGCCCGCCACTTCGCCCGCGGTAACTATGGTTTATGAACTATCCCACGGGAACCTTTCAATTTTCTGGAATAAAAAGTATCTACAATGTTGACCAGGGATATAGGGTATCACCACGCAAATTTCATTGGAATCGGTCCAGCCATTTCGGAGATTAGCC
The DNA here is from genome assembly GCA_910589355.1 of Parapoynx stratiotata. NCBI lineage: Eukaryota > Metazoa > Arthropoda > Insecta > Lepidoptera > Crambidae > Parapoynx > Parapoynx stratiotata. The sequence goes on from OU342483.1 coordinate 4,089,555, forward strand.
CGTAGAAACAGACAAACATACGAACAGACAGAGAAATAAAAAATTTTTTTTTGGTATTTTATTAAACTCTTTTTTGCCCCAACAAAAAGAAACAAGGCAGTGAAGAATACAAGTTTGCAAGGGAGAACTTATCCCTATTATCCAGAGATCTCTTCCAGCCAACCCGACACAGATGTGTGAGATTCCATAGGGACAGAAACGACACCATTTTCCCACCATTTTCCCTCTTTTTACATCCCCTGGCTTGATTTTAAGCATTTGTTTTTCTATATACAGACATTCTATCTCCACAGATTTTTCATATTACTTATTTATTTTATTTTATTTACTTTTTTTTTTTTTTATTATTATTTTTTATGAATTAGATATAAATATTTGTGTGACGACAAAAGTCGTACCAACAACGCAGAGACTTTTAGCGAAATGACTAATCGTTGTTTCGCAATGGGTTCTCTTAAATATTACATTGGAAGAATTTATGATTCATGAAGAAAAGTTGTGTTGTGGCTTTGTGATTTTTTATAAAGTTTTTGGGGGTTTTCTTACATCTTGTATGTTTAAAAAGTATTTCATTTAAAATGTTAATAATTTTCTCGATTAACGATTGTCTGAATAACTCTTAACCTTCATCTCATCTGATGGTAAGTGTCGATAAGGCCGAAGGTGGAAGCTAGTATTAGTCAACAAATGAAAAACTGGCTATATCTTACCTCTAATTGCCGAAACACAATGCTAATAACATTGTTATTATGGCGACAGATTTAGGTAAGACGGTGGTAGCTAACTAGGCAGGCTTAGAAGCCTTATCACCAACCAAACTCAGCAATAAAACCCCTGCTCCCGCGGGGAATCGATCCCCGGACCTCCCAATCAACACCCTTTAGTGTCAACCACTAGACCAGAGACGCGGTTAAAATACTCGTTACTGCACGAAAATCGTTCGCACTTTGATTTAGTACAATATTCGAGTGGTGCGTTTAAACTCCTCACTAAATTACTCGACAATTTTTTTGGTTTTTAGACACATTTAGCCACTAAAAAAATTGTTCAAAATATATTATAAACAATTATAAACGTATAAATATATGCAATTGTATTTCGTAAATTTTTCGACGTTTTCGGACATACTTTCCGCTTTTTTGTTTCATATTAAAAACGCAATTAATCATTATGTATGTTTAACAGAAACAAAGAAAAATACTTTCTTGATCCGAATAACAGCGATGATTTATCCAGATATTCTCAAATTAAAAATGATTTTGGTATTACGTTTTTATGAAAAATTCACTGTTCGCCGGACCCTTAATATTGACGAATAATTCATAATACCCTCTCATTTATCTATTTATGAGTGTACAGTGGATGCATATAAAGGTAACCAGTTACAATAACCGCCTCGCCGCGCTCCCCACCCAAGCTCTTACGCGGGCAGATAGGTTTTATTTCTGCCGGTGTTGGGGACGGAGCCCATACATTTTTGCCATTGTCCTTTCATATAAAATGTGTTGAATTGTATAATTATGGAAAGAATTCTCCTCGTACCCAGCTCTTAAGTATTTCATGGTGTACCTATCATCACAATTATTTTTAAGCTTGATGGTATGATGAGGATATTAACATTATTCGTGTATGTAATAGAAAGAGCAATTCAAGCTATTAACAGCGCTGTAGCTGAATGTTTAATTTGCTTCATTGTCGGTAACATCCACCATAAAATTTTATGGGGCAATGCAATGTCCCATAGTGAGGACAGGAGATAAACGTTATTATAGTTCCCATTATTTCTTACGCAAGGGGAAGTTTTTGTGTTCTGGCTACATTATACGTGGGTAATCCGTGGGTAATTTGAGAGAATTTAATCGAGTTGAAGCTCTAACTTGATTATTGTCGTACTTGCAGCAATTTTTAGTTTTTTAGCTGGGTATATCAAAAATAAAGCTACCTTCACCATGGTCAGGCTTTGGATGGGTGAGCTTTGTGATCCCGAACTCCTCCGTGCTTCCGGCATGTTAAGCCGTTAGTCCCGGTTGCTATTGAAACCTTTTCTACCCACCAACCCGCATTGGGAAAGTGTGATAGTGCTGAGGCCTTTAATCCTCATGTGTTTGTTTCTATGAGGAAGGCCTGTCCAGCAGTGGAACGTTTATAGACTGAGGACCAATGGTTCGTTCTATGGTTCTACGGGTACTGTTCCTAACTCGATTTGGAGTTTGCGCGATTTCTTTTTCTTGCACTCTCTCGTGTTACTCCATGTCTGCTCACTATTAGCATAGATCAAATCAAATCAAATCAAAAAGGTATTTATTAGCCCATCACAAATTAGATACATAGAATAAGGTTTAAATCTAGATGACATATGTAATATATTAATTTGTGAGGGTCTGGCGCCTGAAATAGATTTCGAGTAAGAAATCTGTGCTCCTGGACACCAGGCCCCACCTATACCTCTATATGGGTTTTTAGTTCGTCTAAAACTTATTATTGATGGTTGTCCCCCCTCGTTCGACTTATTACGTTCAGTGGCGCTACTATTCTAGCGGAATCATAGACAAATTTAGTAATTCCGCTAGTAATAAGTTGAACGAAGGGGTACAAGAAACAATAATAAGTTTTACACGAACTAAAAACCCAAGAATTTTGTATGCTAATGAAGGCTATCGGTCGGTAAATATGACAGGTGAGACAGAAACTATGGATAGAAAGAGAGGAAGAGGATACCCCACGGACAGCCTTCATTCATTAATAGTGATAGAATTAGCGGGAACACCTACTGATCGCTATAAAACATTGCCTCATGTATACAATAGTATGGGAGTTTGGCATCCATCATAGAGTACAAAATTCTTGTAAAAACCCATGTATGAGAATAGCGATCTAGTTAATTTATCTATACTATTAGTGTGACATTATGAGTAAGATTACTCTTAATGTCATCATTCACATAACACATCCACCTTTTCCTCGGTTTTCATCTCCTACACATCTAGTGGTATACAATTTACAAGAAATATAGGAAATATCTTATTTTCTAAACGTACTTCTGTAAGGTATTATCGATAGTAAATTATTTTTTAAATAATAAGAATGAATAACAACTAGGTCGTTTGTTCTTTTGTCTTTCTGTTACTAATTATAAATATTTTTTCATACCATTGTTTTAGAGACTCTTGTGACTTATTTTTCAGATGAAATCCCAGTAGCTATTGAAGTTAAATGAAGAACCATTGTATACTAATAAAATCAAGGACATTCTGCCAAAGAAAAAGGCACCATTTCACCACTCAATTAGTTTGACTTCTGATTGACATTGGAATAAACTTCTTGCTCTTTCTGGCGATGACTTCGAGGGCTCGCGAAACATCTTTTTATTTCGACCTTGTCTTAAGTGATCTTGAGTTGATCGGATTTAGGTATAATCTGTAAGAGGGGGCCTCGTTGGGTGGGGAATATGTTTATTTATTTTCCGCGTAATTTTGGTATTATTTTCAAAGAAATCATGTATCTTGAATAAATTGTAGATATGTGGGTGATAACACCTTTGCCTATCCCCATCGAGGATACAGGCACAATTGTATAACCTACTATGTGAGTATATATACTAACACGAAGTCCCAAAAATCGATTGGTAAGTTCATTGTTTTAAATATGCATAAGTTTTTCGGAACTCGATCGCATCAGTACATTTGAACTGAATATTCAAGATTTCTCTCCAACAAGTGAAGGCTAAAGCACGTTTACTCTTATACCGCGAGGCAAGAGCTTGGTAGGCATCTTCGTAATGTTCATGTCTGAGCGAAAAGGCTTTAACGACTGACAACGCGTCACCGCTAAGCGATGAAATTAAATAATGGAACTTTTCGGTAATAGTGAGTGTTTTAGAGTTATGTATAAATGTGTTGAATGTATCATAATATTCAGGCCATTGTTTTATATTTCCAGAAAAGCACAAGATACTATTTTTGGCAGCCGAATGATTGTGGTAGTATAACTTGACGATTGCGGTAACTGTTCCGATTTTGATAATTGCCGATATATTGATGAAACCTTATAATACATTTCATCGAAACGGTCCTGAATATCGCTGTCAACGCTTTCGGAATCACCCAAAATATCTAAGATGCAGAGGTGAGCCTCACTTATATTGGGTCCTTACCTATGATGTTGGTGTTTTTATTCTGTCTTAGCAATTTGTCTGAAACTATTAAGTTTCAGAACATTCTTATAAAATAATTGCCTCTTCTAAAAATAGACCATATATTTGAGCTCGTATTATTTAATTTGATAATTTTTTGTTAGTTTAATTGTGTTAAAATTAGACACAAAGACAATTATTTTTAACTGCCTCCCGAATACATCATTTGATTTGCGTTAACATAAAAACGATGAATAATTTTTATCAAGCGCGTTCACACATATTCCTAAAGCTTGTCTAATGATACATGCCAAATATTATTATCTCTGGATTTGTCGTTGTGAAGAAAACTGATAAAATGTTAGTATGTAATATGCAGACATCCCCAAAATCTCCATACAAAACACCAACTTCATAGTTAATAATATATTCACGCCTCTTTCCCAAGGTAAGCAAGGATTACAGATCTGCACTTGCTACGATCACCACGCTAGCTCAATGGGAGTTGGTGGGTACAAACGTTCGCAATAGCGACCGGGACCAATGGCTTAACATGCTTCCGAAGCACAGAGGAGCTCGAGATCACAAAGTTTTGGTCACATATCTACGGCCTGACCATAGCGAAGGTAGCTTTGTTTTCGATCGAAAGCCAAAGCGTACTAGCCTACGCCACCGAGCTCCTCAAATCATCAAAAAACTCATCAAAATTCTACTATTCCTAAACATCTACTTGCTTTGTAGATTCTGTTAATTAATATTAACATCTACAATAGGAACGAGCTTTGTTTATTAGAACATAAGACACGTTTTTCATTACCTATTTGAAATTAATTTACCAAAAGATCTTGGTAAGTGAATAGCGTCACGTACTCTGTCTGGTCTGGTCTGTACGTTTGTAAGTCAACGTTAAGTCAGAAATTCAAGTGATTTAAGTACTTCGTGTACTGTCAATCTATCTCTAGTTCCCGCTGTGAAACTCAGCAGTGAATAATTTCGTTCATTACTATTCTAGAGCGACTCCCCATCTACATCTCTTCGTTTGTCTTATTCAAATGTTAGACTTGGAACTACAACATCAATTGTGTCCAATAATATATCCTTAGTTATATATATAACTGAATATGCTTATAGCTATCAGCATGTTAAATTATACACATACATCACGCCTGTAATCCCCAAAGGGTCGGCAGAGTCCAAGGAGCACTGTGTTCCTTAAAACCACATTTAGCCATACAAAAATTGGGTTTGCTCAGATGGAAAATCGAGAAAAAGTTGTAACAACTGGCAAGCTCATCGCCTACACAATCACAGACCCAGTACCCAATACGTCCTTAGTCGTCTTTTACGACATGCTAGGCAAGAAAAGCAATTAAAATTATGAAGTTATATAATAGACGAGACCTCCGTGGTAGAGTGATCAGTTCGCCGGCACCGGTCCAAATGCGTCATCTCCATCTCGAGAGGTTCTGTGTTCGATCCCCGGATTCGGTCATCAATTTCAATACCTATTACTTAGTTTGTTTTTCGTGACACGATAGCAAAATTTTATTTTTAATTTTCATGTTTTTGTTACAGATTTATTTACCGGCGTCTGGTCAATCGCGTTTCTATAGAGGTAAGTTTGTATTAATAATTTCATGATTTTGATTTTAGTACTAGCTGTTGCCCGCGACTCCGTTTGCGGTTACTGGTTTTTTAACTATCCCACGGAACCCTTTCATTATCCGGAATAAAAAGTATCTAAGATGTTGGCTAGGGATATAAGGTCATCAATATGCAAAATTAAATTGAAATCGGTCCAGCCCTTTCAGAGATCAGACCTAGCCCGTATAATCAGACAGAGGCACAAAAAAAAAATTTTGGTATTTTCCGTTTTGTTCATGCCCCTGACGTGAATTTAAGCATTTTTTTTTCTATGTACAGACATTCGACCTCTACAGTTTTATTATTAGATTAGGAATGTAGAATAAGTAGGTACGTACATATAAAAAAAAGTATCTCCAAAAATATGTCTTATTTCTGCCTAAAAATTCCTTGTAAGAAAAACATTTTACCGAGAACTGTTCTGAAATTTATTTTGTAAGTAAACAAAGTATTTTCTTTTCATGTTTTCCAATTCAAAATTATACTACGTTTCATTCTAACCATATGAATTTTTTCTTCATTTCATAATTTTTCCATTTCCATATTGTACGTAACATTGGCTGCTTTAACCGGCTTGAAGTGGCGGCTCTTCAAAACTGGGTTAACAGCTACAAAACGCTACTAGGGCATATTTATAGGGTAATCTATGGCAACTGTTGATGTTGTACAGAGCATGTTCATGATAAGTGTAAATTTACACACGCGTGTAATAATTAATGATGTAAGGTCGACGAAAAAGTTATAAACGTTGAATTTTGTTCGCTCTACTCAATAGTCAAGGTTGATTTTATCTTGATATGTTTAAAGTTTTGCCTTATTAAGTACCTCAAGACCTTACTTTTTACATCTAATATTGATGGCTATGATCGACTAAAAATATGTTTCATTGTGTAAAAAATATAACTTAACATATCGACACGTCCTACGCATAACTCGACAACTGCCACTTGAAGAGTAATACGATTGTTTTATTTTCGTGATCTACGACCTTAGTTCTATATGATAGACTAAAAAAATAATTTTATTACGCATCCTACGTAAAATTTTACAATGGAAAAAGTGTGCATTTACAAAGCGCGCGCGACGCAATTATATTTATTTGGTATATAGATATTTGTGCGAGGGGCGAGGAGGTGCCGGCGGGACGGGATCTGCCATCTACACAGTTTTGCTACGGCAAGCGTAGGAAGAGGAAGTAAAAACCTCTTTAGTGAAATTATTGCTTTAATTTTGTGGAATTAAGCATGAGTCAACGGATGCGGTTTAGGGAAAGTTTAAAAATGGCCTGTAACCCTGATACGCATTATGCGAAAGAAAATAGAAAATTAGGTATGTGCTTGCTTATTATGAAACTAAAGTTTGGCAGGCAGCTATTGCTTTCATTGCACTTTAATTGCATTACGATGTAATAATTACCTAGTCCTTAAATTAATTAAGAATAATTTTTTGTGATAATTGTTATGTTTCAACAATTAGTTCATTAAGTTTACATATCCCACAGCATAACTTTCTAACTACCGCAGTTACAGACTTTTGCTTTGGAATCTTTGCATTTGACGAGTATTACTTCGGACATTGTCATCATAGCTTTTATCTCTCTGGCACATAGTGCACATAATGCACATAATGCGTTGGATTATACGTAAAAATAATTGCTGTAACTACCACTAAACAAATAATGCGTTGGATTTGTGAAAACATTTTAATTTGTAACTACCAGTCAGAGAGTTTGTTTTTGGGATTCGTAAATGTGGTGGACGCACTAAGTACAATCTGGGCCAAGATAACGATCTGTATACTCCTCAAAAGCCATCGATAGTTGGTATAATCGATCCTTTGCTATCATCAAATGGCCCAAACTCATGTGCTGCTGCTCTGACTAAAGACATAGAACCCAATTCCATAACACAATCACCTTTGATGTCATTAAATCATTCGGTCTCGACTTCGGGTATTGTGTCTCTATTACTAGATATAGAAGGAATTAATTTTATTTCACCTTCGCCTTTAGAGTCGTTAAATAACCCTCTAACTGTAGGAATCCCTGCAACAAGTGAATCGAGAAGAAGAATAAATGAAAACAAGAAAAATAAAGGAAAAGAGTATACAAAGATCAGTGGAAAGACAACGAAAGAAAAATGAATAGAAATTCGGGGAAATGTTATTTTAGTAGAAATGGGACTGAATGACCTGCTAGAATAATGAAACCGCTTTGTAATAAATGTAAATTCTGCTGCCCACAAAAACTTTACTGATGAATCAAGAAAACAAATTTTTGATAGTTTTTGGCGCATTGGGTAGAACATGAGACAGTGGGACTTCATTTCGAAATATTGCAGGAAAATTACCAAACGTAGACGTACTACAGAAATGCCATCTAGAAGACAGAACACGATCACCTATAAGGATTCTCTTGGCGATTCAATACCTGTGTGCAAAATAATGTTTCTGAATACATTGGGCATAGGGGCCGGTATGGTTACAACAGCATTGAAAAAATGAAAAGATGGTAATGGCATTATTACTCCTGAAGCAAGAGGTAGGCAGAATAATCGTAAATTAATTATAGACTCGGAAATGACAAAGAGTGTCTGTGATCACGTTCGAAACTTTCAACCAGTTGAATCACATTGCGTTCGCAGTCGCTCATCAAAACTTTATTTAGATGAGTCACTATCTTACAATAGTATGTTTTCTCTGTATAAGAAGTGGATTATAGAAAAAACCTCAAACAATCCAACCCGAATTTTACGTCAGTATAGAGATATAGTAAACAGTAATTTCAACTTGGGTTTTTATATCCCTCGCAATGTATGCCACGTTTACAAAAATTTGCCTAAGCCGGTTTCAGAAACAGAATCAAATATGTATAGTGATCACATTAGAAACAAGGAAATAGCCCGTGCATTAAAAAATAAATACAAGGAATTGTCAATTAGAGACTGTGATAAAACACTGACGACTACTTTTGATTTTCAAAAAATTCATGGGATCCCGAATTGCTAAGCCAGTATTCTATTACAAAAGAAAACTATCAGTCTACAATCTTACATTTTACAGTCTTGGTCAGAAAAAGTGTACATGCTACGTTTGGGATGAGACAGTTGCGAAAAAAGGGGCAACATAAGTGGCAAGCTGTGTTTTTATCTATATTCGTGAACACATTCAAAAAGGAAAACGGAATTTCAATTTTAAGGGTGATAATTGTGGTGGTCAAAATAGAAATCGCATCGTATTTTTGGCTTACTTACATGCTGCAAAAAACTTCAATGTTACTATCACTCTCACATTTTTGGAGCGTGGACATACGCAAAATGAAGGGGATTCGGTTCACGCTTTTATCGAGAGATTTGCCAAGAACAAAATAATATACATTCCAGACGATTGGTATATTATGATTCGATGGACAAAACAAGATGATAAGCCCTATAATGTTGTCGAAATTCAAAATTCTGAGTTTTTAGACTTCAAAAAGTTTTTGTCTGGCGCTAACTGGTTCACTAATGTGAAAGGATAAAAATTGTTCTGGTCACAAATCCGACAACTACTGGTATTACCAAATGAGACTGATCGGATTTATTATAAGACTGATTTTTGTTGTCATGAGTATGATTGTATTCTTTTGTTTACTCATCGCCAACTAAATACGAGGCGCCACCGAAAAGAGACCGTTGCTGACAGTATAACACCCAAAGCGTATCTACAGAAGTTCTCAGTGCTTAAAAATAAATTTCAGGACTTAAAATATTTATGTGACCATCAAATCGTAAAAAATAAATAACATAAAACTACAGAAACTGATGTTTCATTTACTGTTTTGCACAATTATACACACAGTTACACACAACAATATTTAATTTTCACTCATATTTTCCCAGGTATAACTTTCAATGTGCCAATTACAAAACAAATTAAAGGTAGATTTCCAATGTATAACATTCTATGAGGCAGTTAACTGTTATTTTTTCCCGTGTATATATATGTATCTGGCACTTTATCAAAATTTTGAGCACTGAACTCCGACACAAAACTCTTTATGTACTATATTTCAATATATAGAAGGATTTAAGAAAAAATCGATACATCATTAAGTAACACATCCAGAATTAAGCCTTTATGACAATTTGCATGTCGATAGCTGCAGTACTGATGGCGCTATAGCCTTTTGAACATTCAATCGGCTCTCCTGTAAAATTTCTTTTTTTCAGTTAACGAATTATGCGTAGGGCGTGTCGATATTATTATGTGTTAAACACCCAAATTTCGCCAAACAAACAAAGAGTCTTCGTGGAAACGAACCCGCGAATCCCGCAACCTCTCGAACGAGTAGTGCTCCGTCCCAACTGGGCTACCGCTGCCTTAATTATATAATAATATTATTATTTAATAGCAGATGAAAATCAAATTCTCAAAAGCCAAAAGTTAAAGTTATTTTACGTACACCCAAACGAGTAATGCCACGATTTGTAATATAAAGAAAGTTAACAAATCGCTTTTTGATTTTCAATAACATGTCAGCTGATTAGATATTTTTTTAATTAAGGCAAAAATTGGTATAAAATAAATCACTTTTTGGTATCTTATCTGTAAGCTATTAATGAATATTGAAACTTTAATGAAAGCGTATACAATATTAAATAAAGTAGTTTTTTAGCGATAGCCGAGTTGGGCGAAACATAGGTTGACATCTCTGCCTACCTCTTCGGGGATAAATGCCTGATGATACAAGGTATGTTGTTTGTTGGGATGACCAGATTAGGAAACTCAGAGGTTAATGCGGGACCTTATAAGCACAGAGCTTAAATAAAACATAAGTTTATTAACTTTGTGATCTCAAACTCCTCCGTGCTAAGGAAGGCACGTATACGTTGGTCCTGGCTATCGCAGCTCATAATTGTCATATAAAGTTAATAATATTATGTTTTATGGACGTCTTGAGGAAATTCAAATCGAGATTTGAAACTAGATTTCGGCCCACTTCATTCCCACACATGGGTTTTTAGTTCGTATAAAACATATTATTGTTGCGTACCCCTTCGTTCGACTTATTACGTTAGGTGGCGCTCTAGAGGAACTAGGGAATTACTTAATTTATCTATGATTCCGCCAGTATAGTAGTATGACATGCCTGAAAAAAATACAATATTATTCGACTCATTCATTTACCCCGTTAGTCAGAGACTAGGCCAAAGCAGTGCAAAAGCAGTCCACTACCAAAGTCCGAGCTTCACCAAGCAGTGACTGCACATGTACTCTGCGTGACAGGTGGTGAGTCCGTCGCCACTATAAGCTATTGGATGGTTGTGCAGTTCTAGGGCCATTAGTCGCCTTTTACGACACCTAAGGGGAGAGATGGGTTGGTAGTATTATTTTAATGAGCCGCTACCACACGACTCCTAAATGACGCCCAAAAGATTGATGTTAAAATGTTGTTTTAAGGAAACTGAACACATCAATGAATTTCTATCAGCTTTAGAATTCATTTTACCGACAATTTTGATACAATATCAGTTTATAATGCATAGACTGTCATGTTCAGACAATTTGATTATTTTCGTCATTTTTCGGAGCGCGGTTTTCCACTGGCATTCGCTCGGTGTTTTCGAATTATTTTCAAGTAAATTCGATTTGACACGCCTATTTTATATGACAGAAGTGTAACAGACGTCGGATTTAAGAATTCTTATTTACAGTAATTGTTGTTTAGTGCCTATTGTGAAGTCAGGGAATCAGCGGTATATCATTTTATACTTATTTTTTACCAGTAAAAGTCTTGAGGCCCGATTTTCAATCCTCAGATAAAATTATCCGCCATTTAAAACTATCACTGTCACTTTCTAAAGTCATAAAAAGAAAAGGGAAAGAGCTAACATTTGACTGACAGATAGTTTTATCTGAGGATTGAAAAATCGGGCCTTAGATGTTTTAATTTCTGTTCAATTTTTGTTTTAAACATCTTGATTTCGTCAGACTGCAGTGCATTTTCACTTCTGTGTGCCTTACCTTTGTTTTTTCTTCATAAAAATTGTAATTTCACTATCGATTGCAAGATTGCTCGATGGAAGAGAGATTGTTACATTTTTCTCGCCGAAATTGGTGTTTGGGTAGGATAAGCCGCTTGATGTGCGTGTTGTAAGTGAGATTTAAACGACTTTGTAAATGAAATAAAAATTTATTGTACGGTAAAACAAAACTCTTAAAAAATCAATAATGACTCTTAATATCGTTCTTTCTTCTTACAGAGAAGACTTCTGTCAGTAGATACTCTACTACTTCTTGCTTTGTTCCTTAATTTAACGTCCTTTATTTATTTAGTCTGAACTGAACACATTTGAAATCATTCGTTAGTAAGTACACATTATTAAATTGTACTCCTGCCTTTTGTGTTGTTAAATTTATATTTATATATTATATAGATAGTGACATTGTCACTCAATCTATATGTTTTACAGGCACGAAAAATTACTGCCCGTGGAGTTGATTAAATTTTGGAGGAGGGAATGGTGAAGAATTGTAAATGTGTAGTAACTAGTATATTTTTTTCGTACAATTTATTCACTGAACGTTCATTTTGAGCCCACGCATTAGGCTAAGTTACATTGTAGGGTTAGTAGAAGTGGGTGTAATAATTTTTTCCCAGTGACCTGACAGGTGTCAACATTTTAAAAAGTACCCACTTAAAAGGTACCCAACCATTCCGTAATGTTTTATTTCCATCTTTTGCACCATTCTGTATAAAAACGACTCTAGTACTATTTACATAAAGCTGCTATTAAAATTGAGCGTCACCGCTTGTTCAGATTCTAAAAAAACAGCGTAACGAGATGTCATTATCAAGGCTCGTCGAGGTAAACAATTATGGCTCTAACCGTAATAAAAATAAGGATTGCTTTGGCTTTTAGCTAGGGTGGATATTATATGTTATTATACGGCTTAATGTCACCGGGTTTGGTTGATAAATAGACTTTCCTAAAATAATTCAGGAAACGGAGATTCGCTTAAAATGCTGACGTTGCATGTGTTTGAAAGGTGTAAAATTCTCTTAGCACTTTAAAAATATCAGTTAATTTGGCTTAGGATTTTATAATTATTGTGGAATGGATTGTAAAAAGTAGATTGACTAAAATGATGTAACAATGAATCGGTAGTGGAAATATTACAGAGCAAAAATTAATAATGGAAAATATTTAAATATTATTTAGAACATTTTTTTTTATCACACGCTTTGCATAATATGTACGGTAACATTCAAAAGTCAATTCATTCTATAACATACCTTAAGAACCAACAGTCACAAATGCATTGAATATTATAATCTAATTACGATGACTTAAAAATTTATTAGCGACAGTTTATGTCAATACGTGTGTGATTTCCGTGCAAGTTATTTTAGTTCTTAAGGTCTGAAATAGTATGTTTTGTATACATAAATAGGTTGAGACCAATAAGTAATATTATGGGTATGTATATTTATATAAACCCCATAATATTGATTTCGTACAAGATTGCAAATCGCCTTGTCCTTCTCCGAAGCATTCATTAATAGTTATTTTTTGTTAATATAACTTTTTTCTATAGAGCAGGCAAAGCGATCTATGCCCATACATCTATAAAATTATTGAAACGTCAGACCACTTTTCAAGAAGGAAATTATTTCTTGAAATTGATAAATGGTGTGATGGATATTGAAAAACCAACCGAAGTGAATTCCTGCGGGAGATCCACCAATATGTCGATGAAAACGATTTCCTATATGTTTCCTATATGTATAGATATTATTAGATTTGTATTATTACTAGCTGTGCCCGCGACGTCTTTCGCGTGGCTATTGATTTCACGCCGATAAAATAACATTTCTTGTCAGTGTCATCTGATTAATTGTTGTTGTGGTGATAAATCTCTGTTGTACACGACAATTATTTTATACAATGCCGAGAAATTTAAAATTCGAAATGAAATTACATTTTGTCGGTATATTTCACATAATACTCGGTCGAGAAGATATTGATAACCACGGTTACAACTGCGTGGTACCCGTTCCCACAGAAAAATCGGTATAAATTTTGCCTATATCCTTTCTCAGGCTCTAGACTATCTGTGTACCTAATTTCAATTGAATTGGTTCAGTAGTTTTGACGTGAAAGCAAGACAGACAGAGTAACTTTCGCATTTATAATATTACTATGGATTTTTACATAAAATTTTAACACCAAAATTAAAAAAAAATATACAATGCAAAATTTGAAAGCACAGTAAATGAATTAACAATAATCGAGTGCAGTACTGTCTATTTCCTATAGTCTATTTCCGAAAATAGTTCCCATAAAGAGTAGTAAACATGGCCATCACCACCTCGCTGCACCACTAGATGCCTTTTTAAAGGAAAAAGGATGGAATATCTCTTGCCTCACATTGTGCCCGGTACATGGCAACAGGCTCACCACCTTTTACATTGGGACTTTTCTTTTGAAATGTGAAAACACCTTTGCTTACCCTTCGGGAGAAAATGCGTGATATGTTTGTTTCGTTTGTTTGTTTGGCGGAGTGAGTGCGATTTTTGTTAATTTTGTGGTAAAATAGCCTTTTTTCAATTACAATAAAACCTCTATACGTACTCGTAAATACAACCATTTTATATACAAGATTTGTTATGTCGCAAGGTTTTCATAAGCAGCCGAAGGGGATTCTAAAACGACTTATTAGATGGTCTACTTTGTATCAAATATTATTTCAACAATACCTTTGCACACAAGGCGGACTAATTCTATGTATTTTTATTATTTGCTTTATAAAAGCTCGGTACATACAAGATCGCATATGAATATTGCTTTGTTTGCGTATTTCACTTTCACATGTTAGCTTTGGTAAAAAGGAAAATTTTATATTTTGTCCTGAATGTCTTGTGATTATGTTGCTTTTTCTTTATATCTTTATTGATTTTTTGATTACGCAGGCACAGTCAACAGCAACACAGTTGGTGCAAATTTGACAAAAAAAAACATTAATAAAACTCCATTAAGTAGTAAATAATATAAATAGCAAAAATTGTTGATTTTAAAAGTTTGATAATATGACTAGTTGAGTGCTCAAAGATTAGTGCAATAAACAAAAAACAACAAAATTATATTGTCGGAGTTGACACCTATATTTCTCCTGATGTATCTAAATTCCCATGTCACAGCGGGTGACCCTATTGCCATGCACCAGGCACAGCAATATTCACAATAAACTTTACCTAAGTTTTATTTAAACTTAGTAGCACAGTCGATGATAGTAACATCAATTTGTTCCTAATTCGTCATATTCCTAATTGGTCATAATCAAATACCTTATTTTACACTTTCCTATCTGGTCATTATGCTGTCTCGTTACATTCCTTATTTGCAATTTTTTTTACTCGTCAAATGAAATGGCGATGCTTATTTATAATTATGAGGATGACCAATTAGGAATATGACGATTCAGGAACAAATCGTAACATCTTGTGCGAGTAGTGCCGTCTGCTCAAACTCGGCTATTGCTGCCTATTCAACCTAACTTTGATCTAACCTGTGTATAAAAAATGGTAATGTCCTCGATACTATGCACGTAACGTTTTATGTTCTGATCCCATGTGCACTTCACTACGACACGCGAAGTAATTTCTTATCAACATGTCGGGCAACCACACCCACAAGCGCTGTATACACGGCGGGCACGGTCACACTTAACCAAACAAGATGCCCCGACCTTAAGCTGTGTCTACATGCACGGTAACCCAGCTCTTTAATATAAATATGTACACTTTTACAGGTCTGAATAGTACTTATTGGGAATGTTACAGGCTTTTGAAGATAAGCCAGTGGCTCAATCGACTTTCGGCAGTCTCTTAAATCCTTGGCCCATTGCGCTCGAGAATCTTCCAGTCTGTTCGAAATTTCGTTACCTAGGATCTCTTCTTCAGCCGGATGTAGATGATAACCGATACGTCAAGCGAAGGATTAACTCAGGATGGATGAAATGGCGGCAGGTTACGGGAACCGCTTATGACCCCCGTATTTCCCTAAGATTGAAGGGAAAAATATATAAATCTATAATTAGACCTGTCGCCATGTACGGATCGGAATGTTAGCCTGTAAAGCGGATGAATAAACAAAGATTGCATGTAGGTAAAATGCGAATGTTGAGGTGGATGTGTGTTATGACGAGAATGGATAAAGTGAGGAATGAATATATAAGGGGAAGTCTGAAAGTTACCCTGATTGTTGATAAACAGTGAGAAAAACGACTTTCTTGGTATGGACATGTAACGAGGAGGGAGAATGATCATATCAGCAGGAAAGTTATGGATTTGTGGAAAGTGGAAAGCGTGTGGTGCAGGAAAACAGGAAAGTGGATGGGCGTGTGGGGGACCAAATAAAAGATGGATGGATTGTGTGAATGATGATATGATGAGGATGGGAGTGAGTGTTGACTTGACGAGTAATAGAGGAGAGTGGAAGAAGAAGACATGTTGCGCCGACCCCAAATAGATTTGGGAACAGGGCAGGACAAAAGAATGTGGTCAGCGAATGAAAGTAGTAAAGTTTATAAGCAATGTTTTTAAGAGGCGTTGTTTAAAAAAATATACAGTATTCACTTAACATGGTTTTCTTCATAAATATAGAACATTATTATTGGATATAAAAATGTTATTAAATGCAGCCGCGAATTCCTCGACTTGACCGTATTACACGCATATAAAAATATCAATAAATGTATTATATATATATATTTTTTATTATTATATTATACGATTAACATATTGTAGACCAAGCTTAACAACAATAATAGCTTATACAACCAGCAGTACTTCTATGGCGCACTAGAAGAATGGTCTTTAAGTAATTAGCTCCCGAACATGCGTCATAGCAATACGATGAATCAATCTGCAAGGGAGAGGTAGATCCACAGGGTAATTGAATGTAAGCATCGACCCGCAGCGTGATAGTGACGTCACGCAGGCCAGAACAGCGTCACTGGTATGAGATTTCATACTAAACTATAAACTACTATAAACTATACCAACCATATCGCAGATGTTTTTTGTCCATATTTACACTAGCGCCTTTATAAGTTCCCTTCTTTTGAATCAATTAATTATTATTACTCTTATTTATTTCATGACATAAATATAAATCGATACATTGGGTCCTTACCTATGAAATTGGTGTTTTTTTTTTCTCTCTTAGTATTTTGTCTGTAACTATTAAGATTCAGAGTATTCCTAAAAAATAATTACCTCGTCTAAAATAGACTATATTTTTGAGCTCTTTTGATTTGTTTTGATAATTTGTTGTAAGTTTAATTGTGTTAAAATTGGACACGGAGATAACTCTTTTTAAGTGCCTCCCGAATACATCATTTTATTTGCATTTTCTTAGAAACGATAAATAATTTTTATGAAGTGTGATATCACACATATTACTAATGATATTATTATTGCTTGTCTAATGATAGATGCCAAATATTATTATCTTTGGATTTGTCGTTGTGAAGAAAACTAAAAAAAAATTGTAAAAATCTTCATACAAAACACCAATTTTATAGGTAAGGACCTAATATATATATTATAACTCACACACAGCCCATACCACTGGACGGATCGGGCTGTAATTTGGCATGCAGGTAGATGTTATGACGTAGGCATCCGCTAAGAAAGGATTTGATTAATTCTACCCCCAAGGGGATAAAGTAGGGGATGTAACTTTGTCAATTTTAAACCTATCGGGCTGAGCCTTTGAGAGAAAATTAAAGGCCTTCGTGGTCGAGTGATCTGTACGCCGGTCTCAAGGCGCCGCCATCTCGAGAGGTTCTGGTTTCTATCCCCGGTGGGGGCATATGTTTGTGTGATGAATACAGGCATTTTTTCTCCAGTCTTGGATGTTTATATAAGTATTGTATATTTTCTGTATATTTATATGTACTATTAAATATATTTATGCGTCATCTAGTATCAGTAACACAAGCAATATTAGTTTCTAACATAATTAAGAAGACGGTAAAAAAAAATAGACACAAAAGAATCTCAAGGAGATATATTTACTATGTATCCCTGTATTTTTCTTTGTTTGTGTGTAATATAGCTATGTATATAATCTTTATGTCCGTATAATGTCTCGTGTCTGTGTCGGAATAAATGTTTTTCTTTCTTTCTTTCTTTATATAATATTTTTTAATGGGATGGCGATTAACTGAAAAATAACTGATAAAAAGCTGAATGCTTTTGACAAGAAAAGCTATGTTAAAAATTCATAACTGTGTGAGGTATATTTTTATTTGAAAGAAAGAAAGAAATAAACTTTATTTGATAGGTTTCCTTTGTGTCCATCATTACTTATTACTGTTTTTATATTCTGCATGCATCCAAATATGCTTTCATCTGTTGCTGCAGCATTATTATTTTAAAATCATATTGTACACTTATGTTTCTTATTTTCAGGGAGATCTAAAAGAGAGAAAATCGCAATAATTTAACAATTAATAATTGGCAAACATTATTATTTATGAATATTGAAGTTTAATCCTTAGATTACAATGTAATTCACCCTTAACAAATTCAATATTAAAAAATAATTGTCTATTTATTAATAAAACAATATTAAAACGCTTTTTAATTTATTTTTGGTAAAATCGATCTCATTAATAACAGTGTATCACTGTTTTTGTCACATTAGGAGCTCATGAAAATTTCACTAACATTATAGTTTAAAAATGTTACTCGAAATTATAATGAGATAATCAAAAACATTATTTTAAATTTAAACTGTACCTATCGATATTTTTTGTAAGAAGTATCGTCTTGTAACTAGTAAATGCAATTCAAAATTGGTAACACATTTTCGAGCTGTCAAGTGTTCTATACGTCAGTATATTCTAAATCTATGATTTCTTAAAATGGAGTTAATTGATCGGTGTGAATGTCTAAAGATATTTATTTATTATCTAAACTAAGGCCACGCTTACAAAGTTTTACAAGACAACGTTCAAAAGGACAAATGCTGACTTTATATAGGTAATGAACTGTAAATTAAAATAAAAGCTAGACGGGAATATGTAGGATACTGAATTACAGTGAATCCAAACCAATGTCACGTACAATATAAACACCAGAACAACTATCAACAACACAGGACTTTTAAATATATCCGGTAAATTACAGTTTACGTGACAATAAACGTCATCTAGAGGAATTTATGTAAAACAACATTATTTTGAAGGAGAACTGTACGAAAGATGATCAAAATGAAACCTCAAATAAGTATTTTCTTAATTAGCACTCGAATGATAATAAACCAATAATCACGTTTGTCGTTTGTTCATAACATTCGTGGTCGTCCAGAAACGATCTTGGAAAAATTTAAATGTTTTTTAACGAAAACGTGACCTTCATGATGTTACATAAACGTGATAATTATGTTAATATTTTGTCGTTACAAGAATTTACGAGCGAATAGTTGTAAATAGATTTAGTATGGACTAGCAGATGCCCGCGACTTTGTCGGCGGTTACCGGTTTTTTAACTATCCCACGGAAACCCTTTAATTTTCCGGAATTAAAGTATCTGAGATGTTGACCAGGGATATAAGGTATTACTATGCAAAATTGCATTGAAATCGGTCCAGCCATTTCAGAGATTAGCCCGTACAAACAGACAGAGGAACAAAAAATATTCGGCCTCTACAGATTTATTATATGTACGAGTATAGATAGATGTACGATACTACTTCACTTTTTCGCCGCGAGCGCCGTATGACAGATGTCTAGAAGTTTTCTGTGAGTTATTTCAGCAGTAAATTATGAATAAAGCTCAATATTTATATTTTCTAATGCGAGGCTCGTTATTTATAAGCACTCTCGTGTTTTAATAACCCATCAATGAAATGATAATAATAATGTCTTAATTTTCGAAAGCTTTTTGTGATTTCAGATATTCAGCCACGAAATGCTGGAATAACATACCACCCCCTTTAAGAGGGTGTTCTTGTATAAGATCTTTTAGTTGTTATTGAAAAAAAATATTAATTGAATTTACAAAAACATATTTAATTTCTGTGCTGAATGCTTGTATATCTCCTAATTAATAGAGAGATTATTTTTTTTGTATGTAGCTACCGTGTATTTTATTTTATTATTGTTTGAGTTGAGACGTATATTTACGCCTCTGGCTCCCCCCACGAGATGATGGCGTTATGAAGCTGCTTGTATGGATTTTAAAGTTGTGATGTTTAAGGTCAATGTATGTATTGCTGTGCCATAGCAGTGCCTCTTCACATTTTATCTTGGCTTCTACGGAAGATCAGTGTTGTGAGGACATTACGTTGTCACAACATTTATACTGAGTAGTAGCCATTTCTGTGGCAAAGTTTTATTGTATTATGTGTACTAGATAATAAGTTAAGATGTCACAGAATAAATTATTTTGCTTTCTTTCTTTTCTTATTTACTTTCTCTTTGGGAATAAAGGCAATGATATATAGGCGTGATGATAGACTATATATTTTTATGAAATTCGTATTTTTAAATAATTAAACTAAGTAGTTTTTTGGAAAAGCATACCTATAATGATGCAAACTTTATACACACTCTCAGTACAATTGAGTTTTTTATGTTCTAGCTAGAAAATGTCTCCTAAAAAGATACGAATGGGACGTAATAAATTGCGATGAGAAATTTGATCTCGATAGACAGACAGACAAGAAGTGATACTAAGTAAAACTTGGTAAAATAGCTTGTAGTCAGATCTAGATGTGAATAAAAGCCCTGTGCGTATTCTAGCAGGCAGTGGCAGCGGTAGCCAACTTGGGACGGACGCGTAGTGTCCTGCACTACGCGTTCGAGAGGCCGCGGGAAACAGGTTCGATTCCACCGCCTGTACCATTGAGTTTGAATAAAACTTATGTATATATCACTTGTCTCTCATTGTGCCCAGTGCACATGCACTTGCCTCACATGTCGGCAACAGGCTCGATATGTTACATGGGGAGCTAATGAACCTGGTGTATTTTTACGTTCCACACTTATGAATCTAGGAAACACTTTCTAGCAAGACTAATACACATTGTTACATAATACACAATTGTTTGAAGTCTGGGTTAACCTCGACTGTTCTATCCCCTAGAGATCAATTAAGGTTTTCAGGGCGTTCAAACTAAATTACCTTTTTACGACTTACCAGTGAAGCAAAGGGACATTGGATACAAGCCAACTTGCTGCCAAGAACACTCAAATATTTAGCCGCCTCTCTGGTCTAGTGGTTCACACCACCGGGTGTTGATCAGGAGGTCTGGTTTCGATTCCCCATGGGGCAGAAGCTTTTTTTCTCGATTTGGTTCCTACCACCAACCATGGCTTCCAATCCCGCCTGGCTAGCTACCACCATCGTACCTAAATTTGTCGCCATAATAATAATAATGTTATTAGCATTTGTTGTGTTCCGGCAAACAGAGGTAAGATAGGCAGTTTCTCAGTTGTTGAGGATCTTGCAGGTGAAGCTCGCTTTAACCTTCGGCCTTATCGTCACTTACCATCAGGTGAGATGAAGGCCAAGAGCTTACCTGTCATATGTAAAAAAAACGCCTAAGGCTTCGTTGATGTTATTATAGATTTCTTTTTCCTGTCATTTTTTAAATTCTATTTGATTTCTCGCAACATTTTCTTACCAAATAAATAAATTCCCTAATCACCCTGCTAAAAACTTACGAAGAATGGCGTTAGAGTAGACCATTTTCATTCAAAATTATTAAATTAAAATTAAGTCGAGAAAATTCTTGTCTTATATTATTTGTAATTAACATTCGTAATGGTTGTAATTTAAAGATATAATTGAGTTAGTGCCTCTATGGACCTCGGAGCGTGAACAATGTAATTACTCGAGAAAAGGCAGCGGAATCTTTGCTTAGTGTAATAAGTTCTAGTATAAGAAAGAGGCAGAAGGGTAAGGTATATTCAGAAAAAGCTAGGTTCTCAAGTTAAAGTCAAACTCTGTTGTATAAGCCGGAATAGAGGCTGCTTGCATGATACTATATAGAAAATATTTAAATATTAACGTAGCTTCAGAAGTCTTTAAAATAAAATCTGTTTTGGGTTAACGTTTCGTGTTTCAATTCTAGCACAGAATTATTTCGTACTTGTATGTGAATGATTAATGTTCGATTTGTATGTGAAATCAAATTTTAACCGGAATCATTTTTGGAATTATAGACATACATATAACACGACCACTATCCCATAAGAGTTATCCCATTCAAATCAAAATCAAATCAAAATCACCTTCACCAAGCAGTGACTGCACTCAGCGTGACAGGCCCGTCCTTGTACTAATAAAAACCATTAATTTTAAAAATTTTAAGCCAAATATTAATCAGACTTAAACCTGGAATATTATCAATAAAATGACGACGAAAAGTTTTTATTTATAATTTCGTAAAGCTTGTAAATCTTCTTAAATACTTACTTTGACGAAGTTAAGATTTAAGGTTTGTTAATTCCAAATATTATTCCTTGGAGTTTTTGTAACACTTCAATGAGCCGAAAAATTGCTTTTGTAATCGGCTCAAACTGCCTCCACCAGCCAATACTTAGGAGTACATATATTCCACTAAGTAACCTTTTACGACTTATGAGACAATTTTTATAAATAAAATATTCAGACAATCTTGGTAACTCCGAAGTCGATGTCGAAAGTCAAAGCGTACGAACTACACCACCAAATATCATTGACACCACCGAGTTGTCAGGAATTTTATAAATTGAACATTTATCCGACTGCCTAGTAATTTTTATAGCACAGAGTTTTCCGTATACACAATAATCGCTTGTCTGTCTGCTAAGCCCCCGCTTATCGCCGCTTTGGCTTTTGACAGCTAGGATAATATTTTTGATGTCAAACTTTGTTATGAAAAAGAGAAATGCTACGGTTAGGCATTGAGTCAGAAAAGGAATATTAAATAAAAGTTTTTTTCGTATCTAAACTTACATTATATTTTGAATCCGATGTAGGTTTGTTTTCAAAGGGATATTGTTGAAAAATATATATACATACATACAATCACGCCTGTAATCCCTGAAGGGATAGGCAGAGTCCAAGGAACACTGTGTTCCTTAAGACCACATTTAGCCATACAAAAATTGGGTTTGATCAGATGAAAAATTGTGAAAGAGTAGTAACAAGTGGCAATCACAATCACGGACCCAGTACCCAATACGCCCTTAGTCGCCTTACATTTGCATTATGCTAATTAAAATTACAGGTTAACTTCTTAATTACCTACTGTAGAAAAGGTTTTATGTAAAAATAAATATATATTAATATAATAGTAAATGTTAAGATTGAAGCTGAATTTATCCTTGACTGATTAACAATAGGTTAGTAAACCCTTTTTTTTATTAGGCCCCAAATGATTCATTACTGATACCCATCACCATAACAAATAATAAAAAAAACCTGAAGCCTATAACACAATAAATTTTAAATTATAAATTACGTTTTTGCTTAAATGTCAAAACGCCTTCGGTCCTGATGGTCTATGAATTATCTGTGCCGTAGCGTCACGATTATTGTAAACAATTCAATACGTATGCGTGACATAGCCGACAGTTATGCTTGATTGGTTGCGACTGGCGTTTGATGGATTTTGACCATGCGTAGTCATTATTTACATGAAGCGTTACTCAACAAATTTCACGAACTAGGTGGATATATGATTGGCAGATGAAAAAAAAAGGAAAAATAAAACAATATTTAAATTGAATTTCTACAGCAATCCCTTATTTATATTTATCGAACTTGGTATATTTCGGACCCTTGCGTACTAAATACTATGCGAATGACACATTATTTTACATTACTTTTGATATAAGTCAACATGTCTATTAAACATAATTTTGTATGCAGTTTCAAATGGTAGTAAGTAGGCTTTGTTGACTGATAATTTGATTATTATTCAATATGAAAATCGCCGAACCTTTCTCTATCCCAACCGTACGTAAATATTCTGATTTAATAGCAACTGGGACACCTTGTTTCCGAAACACAAGAAATTATAAATGGGCAAGCACTACGAACAAAAGCCAGTGACATTAAAATCAACCCTATTTATAACACGAAGATCATTGAAAATACAATTAAAACTGACACAATAGGGACCAAGCTCTGGGACCAAGTCTCCCGCCGATTTTACATGTAGATCTGAATTAACCCGAACTCCAAGGCGGTGCGCGTGAGAATTATCATAACAAAACTATCGCTAACTTCTGCCGTAATTGCAGTCTTGTGACCCCTTTCATCTGCTAGGCATTAGGTACGTTATTGTTGTCCCAGATTTTGAGAATACTCGTATAAGGCAAGCATTCAGTGTAAGCTACTAAACCTGAAATACTGAAATGGTGCAATAATTATACATTTCGTACGAAATATTATTCAATAGCTTGGGTTTGGTCGAATAGGGCTCATAAAAATAGGATGAGGAGCTCGGTGGCGTAGTGATCAAAAACGAAGCTACCTTCGTCATGGTCAGGCCGTGGACGGGTGACCAAAACTTTGTGATCTTGAACTCCTCCGTGCTTCGGAAACCACGTTAAGCCGTTTGTTGTTGCCATTGCAGTCATTCCTACCCACCAACGCGCATTGAGCCTGAGTGGTGGTGTCACGGCCTACTTCTTGTAGGTAACTTATATCTAAATTACACATTACAAATACAAATTATAAATTACATTTATATATACAAATTAATAATATGATGATGATATGATGAAGAACCTTTCCGTTTTGCGAGCAATGTGCCCTGCCCACTGCCACTTCAGGAGAGGAATTATTTAAACTCGGTTCTCCTGCGGATCAACTCATTCCTTATTAGGGTTGCTGAGGATTTGGCTCGGAGAGTTGCTCCGGCAGACCCCGGGTCGCTCCCACAGAAGGGCAGGAACGGGTATATCGGGGAGTTTTAGTGGGTAGTGCCAATATGGCAGGTGAGTCCCACACACGCCTACCGGCTAGCCACTACGGCCCGTAAATGGATTTCTCCTCATGAAAAAAGGGTTGCTGAGGATTCCTCTTCCGCTTCCTCATGATGTGGAAGTTCCGCATTATTTTGAATTCCTCAACCGTTACCGCATCCTGATAAATAAAACAAAATCCTCTTCCGCTATCGCTTCCTCAGAATTTAAAAGAATTTTTAGAGGAATTTCACTGCGCATGTGCTTATCCATGACAACGCACGCGCGCCGCAGCACGATGCGCCTGAGCCGAACGGCCAGCGAGCGAGCCATCCCCTCGTCTTCCTTGTTTGTTTTAACTTGATAATGTATATTTCTTATGTGTACTCTCACTGAAATCCTCCTTAAAGGCGCGACCGATTTTCTTCCTCCTTGTCCTCATCAGCGTCCCCAAAATTTGTGCTTAACAATTCCTCTTTTTCATAACCACTTCCTCACCCACCCTATTCCTCTTCCTCACCCACTTCCATCAATCACGCAAAGAAACTCCAAATATTGGGTCCTTACCTATGAAATTGGTGTTTTTATTCTGTCTTAGCAATTTGTCCGTAACTATTAAGTTTCAGAACATTCTTATAAAATAATTGCCTCTTCTAAAAATAGACCATATATTTGAGCTCGTATTATTTAATTTGATAATTTTTTGTAAGTTTAATTGTTTAAAAATTAGACTCAAAGACAATTATTTTTAACTGCCTCCCGAATACATCATTTGATTTGCATTAACATAAAAACGTTGATAATTTTTATCAAGCGTGTTCACACACATATTGCTAAAGCTTGTCTAATGATACATGCCAAATATTATTATCTTTGGAATTGTCGTTGTGAAAAAACTCAAAAAATGTTAGTATGTAAAATGCAGACATCCCCAAAATCTCCATACAAAACACCAATTTCATAGGTAAGGACCTAATATATAAGTATAGCCGCCTCCATTGCCCTTTAGAATCGATTAATGTATATTTCTAAAGAAGCCGAATCTTGTTTCTTTTATAGACTATCCACGGGTGAATATTGTATAAATATGTCGGTATTCCTTTTAGGAATTTCTATTCGGCCTGTCTGTGTTTGTCACCTTATTCTGCGGAATGTGGACACATCGACAGGTGACATGGATTTGTACTTGTCTTGCTCATGGCATTTCTAGAATTTTTTATAATAATCTTTTATAGAACTAAACTAAAAAGAAAATATACTCGTAATAGTGTTATGATTATTTGTATGGATGTTCGAATACGCAAAAGTACCGCTTGGAAAGATAAGTGATAACACAACACCAACACAACACCTACATTCCTAACGGAAAAAAACGAATTTATAGAGGAATATGTAACACTTAGTACAGTACCTCTAGTAGGAAACATCCTTGTAATGGTAATCGTATTATTTTGTATGAAAACAAGAACAGCGCCGCTACGGTCGTTTGAGGAATTAAAATTCGCCAGCACGACCCAACTAGTCTAGTTAACGTAATGGTATAGTTTATGTAAGGTAAAGTATGAAAATCGGCAGCACGAACACATTTTTGACGGGTCGTATCTTTTTAGTCGACAGCTACGTATCGTAATGTCACTCACTGAGAATTCTACAGTGAGAGAACTCTCGTTTTGATTGTCACGCTATAGAAACTTGTTATTTGATTAATAATAGTAGATTTTACGTATTTAAAATTATGAATACGCGATCAAGGATAACAATTGACAACATTTCAAAATTTTAAGGTGTATATTTTATTATTGTAAATAAAACTAGATAAAAAGTTAAGAGACATCTGTTTTTTGATTTTTCAAAATATCGACTATTCCATTCATCTTTTTAAGTTTAAAGATCAGCTGTGTGTGCCGGGTGTGCCGGGCACACCGCGAAATAAACAATTACCACCTCCAATCCACTCTTCTCTGGCTATTTACTCTTTGTTTCTGTTTTTAAATATACTGTCTGTCTCCTTTTGCGACTAAGGATAAATCAGTGATTGGGAATGGGCTTTTGTGCCCAATAAATGGCAATAGGCTCGCCACCTATTACCATGTATGACTTGACATAGTTGGCGAAACGTGGGTGCTAGTTAACCTCTGCCTACCCCGTCGGGGATATAGGGGTGATTTATGTATGTATGTATCAAGTGTTTTTGACAAAATTATAAATCTTTGTTGAAAAGCTGTTACAATAATAGCAACTTGCATGGTTTCTAGTTAAACTATATTTATAAAGTTTAATAAGCTTACTAAAGGCACAATAAATTGTAAGTAGCCCTACCTTTGATAATATCTTTAAGTTTTATATGTGAAATTGAATTTGTGTGATTTGTGAAATTTACGATTGTGTTTGTGAGGAACTGTATGAGTGTGTTATTTGTAACTATTTAAAAATCGTTCCAGTGTGCCTTAGTTTTTCAAAAGTACCTCAAGTGTCGTGAGTTGGGAGTTTCTTTTATCATCAATTGTCCTTGGCTGTTTAACGGCTAGGTTTTCCATCATTGTTTGTAATTGTTGATAGTACACATCTGCCGTATTCGTCTGATTTTAAGGAGCTGTAGTAAATCGTACCTTTATTAATCCACCAGAGGCTCACCAATACCTTCTTCTGAGTCAACTTTCACTTAGTAGGATTTCGCCGCTTCTCCTAAGTTCAGTGACTGCGATGAGTGTTTCCTATTCATATCCATTTCTCGTCACATCCATTTACGATTGGTTAAAGCAAGGGCAAATAGACAAGAAAATGGCGTTTACAAATTTACATCTAACTAAGAAAAATTTTCGGTCAGCCATCCTGTTCCACACCACGGCGACCATAGCGTGACTTTTACGACTGCAAATCAAAAAGGCAAATCGCAAATTACTTAAAAATATAGCTCATAGAGTACGTTGCGTCTCTTCGTACACGTATCTGTTTGTATACTACACATGCAATCATTTACGGTCAACGAATCCAATTCTCATTCAACGTACAATATGAAGCGAGTACGCGGGTAACTGCGCGGAAAATTGTCTAAGCACTTCGTATGTCAGGTTTGAAATAAACCTCAGTATTGTAAAGAGTCTCCAGTGTCATTTGAAAAAAGAACGAAAAGGTCTGCGAACTTTTTTACTTATATTTTTAAAAAGAATAAGTAAAAAGCTATCGATACTTTTTGCTTTTTGTATGGCATCGAAAACGTTTGTATGAAGACTGTAATGATAGTAGCGAAAAAATGAATAAGGACCGTAGCAAGAAGATTTAAGTAATCTTTGCCTACCTCTAGAGAAAGTCATGATGGTATGTACGAGTATGTTAGTAAAGGACTTTACAGACGCCAGCTATAATGTATATTAAAGTACATTACATCTCGAGGTGTGATCAATTGTCATAAGTATCACATACATACAATAGTATGTGATAAATGCTTGCCTCGTCTATCTGTTTTCATTTGTCTTAGCATCCTGATATGAAAATGTAAAAATATACTGTATAGCTTAAAAGATGATGATGAATTCTTTGGAAAGTTATTACACTCATTATGATTCCTATGGAAAGATGTTGAGATGTATGGTGCTATAATATGCATTAATGTATGTTATAGCTGCCGTCTGTGAACTCTTTAAGTATGATAATATATACTTGGTGACAATCAGTGTGCAGGGTTAGCCCAGAAATTAATAAAGTCAAGAGAAAATACGAAATTGGAATAATACAAAGTATCTTTTTCCGTTGAGCCGAACGCTGCATGTAAAGAAATATTAAACACTTCAGAGGCGAAGAATGCGACATCAAACGTTATATTTATTATAGGTATAGGAGATCAGATCGCATTCCTACTAAAATATGTGCAGAGTTAAGTTATTTCCTAAAGTCACATCCTGATCCAACAATTATCCTACTTGAAACAAAAGTTGTATCAAAGCTATAGCTTTAGAAAAGGTATAGCTTTAGCAAAGCTATAGCTTTGAGACCATAATAGACTTCATAAATAAATTTAAAATCATAAAAACGGAACAATATGGCTCTTTTAAAGGGAAATCAACTACACTAGCTACTTATTCCCCTGTTAATCGACTACTTAAGCGTACTGACAGTAGAAAAACGGTTACAGCGTTGTTCCTTGATGTCAGTCAAGCATTTGATGCTGTTTGCCACGAGCCTCTCCTGAAAAAAATTTACTTTTATGGTGTAAGGGGTATTACTTACAAATTACTTCATAGCTATCTTTAAATTCGACAACAATTTGTAGAGGTAACAAATAAATAAAAAAAGGAAGGACTTAGCTATAGATCTAAGACTAGAGTTAATAAATTTGGTATACCGCAGGGGAGCATTCTTGGCCCATTTCTCCTCCTGCTATATATTATATCAATGATTTACTAGATATATCAGAACACGAGTTTATTCTTTTCGAAGATGATTTGTGCATAATTATTCCATGTAAAGACATCAAAACTTATAATGACGAAATAAATAAAATTATAAGAAAAATATGTAATTATTTACTAATCAATAAGTTTAAAGTTTAATATTGGGTCCTTACCTATGAAATTGGTGTTTTTTCTCTCTCTTAGTATTTTGTCTGTAACTATTAAGATTCAGAGTATCCCTAAAAAATAATTACCTCGTCTAAAAATAGACTATATTTTTGAGCTCTTTTGATTTGTTTTGATAATTTGTTGTAAGTTTAATTGTGTTAAAATTGGACACGGAGACCACTCTTTTTAAGTGCCTCCCGAATACATCATTTTATTTGCATTCACTTAAAAATGATAAAAAAAAAATTTATGTAATGTGATATTACACATATTACTAAAGCTTGTATAATGATAGATGCCAAATATTATTATCTTTGGAATGTATTGTGGCGTCTTGCAATAAATCAACAGCTATTCACGCTTACCACGGATATGTAGGTTCAATATGTTTTGCTGACTCTACTTAAGGTAGGAAATAGGCAAGAAGAAGACTATTTTAATATTATTATTATTTTTATTTATTTATTATTATTCCTTTTTTTACATTTTAATGGTAGAAATATAAAAAAGATCATCGAGGTAGTGTATTTGAATTCTCTCACGAACTAACAATGGTAAGGTGATAGCAGAAAATTAGAATGATACATAAAAAAAAATAGCAACAGCGAACAGTAATCGAAAAGACACCTTAAAATTGAAAACAATAATCTGGTTAAAAATTTACGTAAAATGAAAATTAAACAAAACGAATAAGTACCTAAATTGTTCTACAAGGGTCGAAAGTAACTTATTTAGCCCCGAGACCGGGTTTGGTTAATAAAGGACGAGGGACTAAATAAGTCTTTCACCCGAGGCAAGCACTGTGATTTTCATTACGAATACGAGGAAAGCAAAAATAAAAACTCAATACATAGTGAATTAAAAATATTTAGCGATCAGCACAACTAACCTCTTTTACTATAGTAGCGCCAACTAGTTACAAGTCGACAAAACAAATGAAAAAGTATTTTTTCCCATTATAAACATACATTTTTTGTTAGTTGGCATACCTAGAAAAAGATGTAAAGCCAGTTACCTAGACTAGACGTAATCCATAACAATTGAACAAAACGCGGAGAGATTTCAAAAGATAATTGTCACTGGAGCGAAGATACAACGCTATACAATGGGGCAATATGAGAAGTACGGAGACAATTTACCGTGCAGTTGCCTCTTAGAGCAGGCGCTACAGGATGTTGAGTGTGCAAAATATGAGGACCGCGTTCTGTAAACGGTTTTGAGCCCAGAAAAGCTTGCAGATAATGATTCTGAATGTTGCCAGGAGATTTCTTGGACAATTTTTTTTATTCGGTCCCCGAATAAATATAGATATAATTCGCGATAGAACCAGTGACATATTGCACAAAAAGCGCTGTTTACCCAATTTTTTTTGTTTACCAAAGTTTACTACAGGGTGAAATCGAAAATAATTGAGAAATTTTAATAGGGAGTTCTAGTGCTATTAAACATTGTATTTGTGACGGAGAAAAAATCTAAGTTGTAAAAAGAAAAAACGTATCAGTTGCTTTTACTCGAAACTGGGTAATTATACATATTAAAAACATAAACCATAAAAATTACATGTAAAATTTATATATGAAAAATATAACATTAAATTCGATACACACTTTTGTTTAAAAATGAACAGTTGTTTCATTCAATAACACAGCGCGACAGCTGCAACTAATCATTGCGTAATTGTATTTTCTTACATAATGTTTCATTACGATTTTAATTGTTATTATACCGATTATTATGACGTTTAAAATGTCCTGTAAAATTTTCTCGAATAATTTTAATTTCATCCTGTAGAGCTCCTAAAAATATTTTGGAATTATTTTCGAAACCATCCAGATTAGATTCAATGAAACACTGCGGTGCTTTTAATTGTTTTTTCATAGACCGAAAAATAACTAAGTCTCACGTAAAACATCAAATCAACCACCCTCACCTTGTCGGCCTGCATGGTGCCTCTTCTCACCTCTTTCATGAAAAGAGATCTAAATTCAAAAGTCGTTACGATTAAAAACTACCTTCGTTTTTAATCCTAATTTAAATAACTTTTGAATTCCTAGACTTGCACCAAATCCTAATTAAGGCAAAGCGAACTAAAATTACCGCTATAAATAAACACTAATTAAAATTATTTCCCCCTTATAATTACTGAAGTTGCCTAGAAGCGTTAATTACATTTTTCAACTTTTAATGACTCGCGGTATTCAGCGAAACATTCTTTTCCGTCTTCGTTCATGACGTTTGCTTCGTTTAAAAAAATCTGAAAATATTGTTTAGGTATTTATTTCATTTGGAGTCTCATTTTCCAACTCATCAATTAATTATATACAGGGTGTAAACGTTAAGTGTGGCCTGACGATTATTCCGTAAATATAACAGATATCAAAACTCCAGAATATTCGATGTATGTCGTTTTATTATAATTTTTATTCTTAATTTGTCCTTAAAATTAAATTTGCACGTTTTTCGAAGTACAGAATTAAAAGCAAGGTAGGTGATTCGGGTATAATTTTCCGGCTTGTCGCTTACTGTCGCTCGCTTCGCTTGTCATTCAAGAGTTTGCACGTAAATAACATTTTGTACTCGTGATAGATTTAGTTTCCAGCATGTAAATGAGCGTGTGCTTATTGAAATACTGGCTACACTGTAGCTATACAGTTTTTTAATGTATATCAGAATCTTTAGAATTATTTAAGGAAATTGATATATTAACTGTGGCGTCTCAATACATCTTTGATTGTATTATGTATGTACGTAAACACTATAGTACCATACTTTCCTTAAAAAATCTGACTGCCATAGCCTCAACACCAGAAATAAGCATAACCTCGACGCTCCAAGCCTCAGACTTCACAAGACTGTTAAATGTTTTATAGGAATCAGCATAAGAATGTATAAAAGGCTGCCACAAAGTTTTATTGACTTGCCCCTGCATAAATTTAAGTCAACTGTTAAAAGCTGTTTAATGAAAAAGGGGTATTATAAGATAGAAGATTATTTTAAAGATAAAAATTCGTAGCTACTATAATTTGCTCCTCTGCACATACTTATTTTACAACTGCTAACTGTTGAGTTTCTTGCGGCACTTCTTCTCAACAGGCCATTCACGTCGAAGTGCTAGTAGGAAAAAAATGTTGACGTGCAAAAGTATTTCATGTAAATCTAATTGCAGAATAAATGATCATTTCATTTCATCAAAAACGTTAAAAAACATTTATTTTAATGAGCGGCGGATAATCTAGCCAAGATATCAGTGCATAGAGGAAAAGAGCTGAACATCCTGCCAAATTATTCCGAACTGTTACCGAAGTGTAGAAGAATCGTGAGAAGTGAAAAGAGGAGTTCACATTAAAATCTCAAAATAAAGACATATGGTACAATGGAACGATACAACCGGAACCTTTGTGTATTCCATGGTACCATTTTAGTAAAAAGCTTATTGTATTGGCTCACAGATTAAGATCAGGGCATATTCCGTCGAATAAGTTTGTGTACTTAATGAAGAACATCGGAAGCCCAAATTGAGACACATGTGGTACGATTGAAGATGTGGAACATTTGCTGACGGAGTGTGTCCGCTATCGACAGGCCAGGGAGGTTCTGTTGGCGAGTTTGGGATTGAACAGACAAGTTGTAGGATACTTTAAAAAAATACACTCGTATCCAAATTTACCGCAAGCAGAGATGTTGTTCAGACTCATGCTCGCCAGCTCCGCCACTCAGACGTCATAGTATAAGTATAAGTTGTTATAATTTTAGTGGTAAAGGTACAATAGGACTGACATGTATTGAATATAAAAGTCCCCTTTATAAATAAGACAAAAAAAACATTAATTTATATAATTTTATAATCTCCGCCTAAGATATCGGGAAAAAGGCTTGATTGTATATGTATATACACATATAAACGTCAGAATATGCTGATACCTGAGAATAAAGACCAAGAATCCCAAAGGTTTCACCTCTTATTACTTTAAATTAATCTACACCAGTGAGCCCTTCAATAGAATGTAAAAATATTAATTCAATCTGTTATTTATTGAGCGTATAAATTCAAGGCAGAAAAAAAGAGCAATGTCGTCGGTCAAACATGGGATTTACCGAGAAAAAGTAAATAAATGGTGGGTACTCTGCGCTTGGTCGAGACAGCTATTAGACACGAAACGATATAGGGAGCTTGGGTCGTTCTGTGTGAGATGCGGGCCACTTGCACCTTTTATGTGACTTTTGTGGACCACTAACATACATTTGAATACTACATTTTAACCGCCTCTCTGGTCTAGTGGTTGGATGTAGATCGGGAGGTCCATGTTCGATTCCCCACGGGGGCAGGGTTTAGTCGGTGGTAGGGCTTCTAAAGCAGGCGGGCTAGCTACCACCGTCTTACCTAAATTTGTCGCCATAATAACAATGTTATAAGCATTGTTGTGTTCCGGCAATCAGAGGTAAGATAGCAATTTCCTCAGTTGTTGAGGATTACAGGTAAAGTTTGCTTCCACCTTCAGCCTTATCGTCACTTACCATCAGGTGAGATTGAAGGCAAAGAGCTTACATGACATATTAAAAAAAATAGATGGATGAATGTCACCAGTCTATATACGTCCCACAGCTGGACACATGAACGGTCTACCTACATGAAGAAAAACATGAGGAGTAAATGAATAAATAATAATAAATAAACGAGGAGGAATAAATAAACATAATCGGGGGGCACGGGAGTGCCCCCGCCAGGTCGAGCGCGAAGCAAACATTGCCGTACCATCCTTTACTGGAACCATTTCGCCACATTTTCAGGCCCCTATTTGAGAACCTCTGGATACGACCAGAACGCAAATTTTCGTCATCCAGTAAGCCATAATCACATACTTTAAATCCAAAATTTGAAGTCTGTAGGTCATTTAGTTCCGAAGCTAAGCGAAAGCAAAGTTTCGCATTTACGACACTCACTCACTCATGATCATCAAAATAGAACTAGTACTTCCCATAAACTTAGAGAGCTGAAATTTGGTACAGAGTTAGGGTTTAATGGCCACATAAAGGGAAAACTATAAAAACTAGGATAATCGAAGATCTGGAGTACCTGGTGACCCTAATTAGAAAACACAAGAGCCCAACCAAACTATTAGAGATCGACATACCGCCTTTAGAAAAATTATTCAACTTGGTTGGCCACTTGGCCGTTGAAGGGTATACAAGACTGTACCATATTCGTAAATAAAAATTGATTTGATTTGATTTGAGTTAAGCCTTAACACCACCACGCTGATACACCAATGGCTTGACGTGACTTCCGAAGCACGGAGGAATTCGAGATGGCAAAGTTTTGGTCACCCATCCAAGGACAAACCATGGCGCCAGTGGATTCGTTTTCAATATCCAAAGCCAAAGCGTACAATCCACTATACCAACGAGATCCTTACTTGGTTGCACATTTATATCTATACATATAATAAAACTGTAGAAATCAAATGTCTGTACATAGAAAAAAGTGCTTGAAATCAAGCATTTCAATACAAGGGCAAATACAGGCAGTCCTATCGCTACAAGCAATTTCTAAACTAGATACAAATTACGAGTAATTTCAAATATCGAAAATCCTGCAAAGGCTTTTCAATTGTTTTATGTTTATTTAAAAATAAATGCCTTACATAATATGTTAGAAGTCAAGGTCAAACTTTGGAATAGAGCATTTATCTACGATAAACACTAAAATAAAGGACCGCACTCACTTATAAGAGCGCTGCGAATTGCCTGTATTGCTAAACTGAATGCGAATGAGTAAGCGAATGTTCTTAGTCTTTATACTTTATATATAAAATATATTGGTAAAAAATTTGTCAAATATAAACGCATTATACTCAAATTGTTTAGCAGGACGCGACTATCGCTCGCGTGTAAAATGAAGATTGCATCTTAATATTTGTTTTTCACAATTTTTTCGTTTCCTTTGAGTACTATTTCAGAAGGGATCTGTTGCCGATTCTAAGCTAGCAACCTCTTTTATAGATATGTATACTTTTTGATGATTATTATTTTTTATACTTTTTAAAGATTTTGTTTTTTGACGTTTTGATTATACTTCAATTTTTCCCTAAGACGAAAGGTTTTTTTGCTTTATAATTTCCAGTTTTTACTTTCATTTAACTTTATCTTCACAAAGATTGGTGACTATCTTCACTTCTAGTCTTGCTTACCTTCAACAGGATCAGTGATTGCTTTAAGTTTGTAGGAATATGACTCTACTGATCGACTGGAATTAAAATAGGCAAATAAACAACTTATACTGCGAACGTGACGCGAACTTAGAACATTCTGACAGAGTTCGTTCACAGGCGATGTGTACGCTGAGAGAGAAGTGCTCTGACCGCGACTGATTGCCCAAGCTTTAGTTAGATTTTCTCTTTATATTTAATTCGTTTAGAAGCCTGTGGCCCTTCATTGGGGATTTTATTCATTAACGAACTTATATTGCACTCGCTACGTTTCTTTTTTCTTTTCTTGTTTTTGATATGTAAAGTTTCTCAACAGTTTTGTACCTGTTTCTACAAAAATCTTTTTAAATTTGCTTGTGTTTCTTATATTTTGCGAGTATAAGTAGCATTTTACGTCCTGGAATTAAAAAAAAATTACTGTTTGCATGTCCCGCGAGTAGTCGCGTTCGTGGATGTTTTCCGCGAACGTATTCCACCGGCTTTTACGTTTGGGGATCTCCCGAATATACTTCGAAAATCGGAGCACACCTCGACAAGATAAGATTACATACATACATATAATCACGACTATTATCCCTAAGGGTCAGTAGGGCGTTGACAAGATTAGATAGGGCGATTTCGACAAAATTTCGAGAAGTGAAATGAAATGAAAATAAATTAAATGAAACAAAACGAAACGAAACGAAACGAAACGAAACGAAACGAAACGAAACGAAACGAAACAAAACGAAAAGAAACGAAACGAAATGAAATCATTTATTCTGCAATTAGATTAACATGAAATACTTTTGCACTTCAATATTTTTTTTCACTGGTGTTGTAATACCAAAGGTGCTTTAGACGTACACGGCCAACTCATTGGTGTCCGAACCTCTGCGAAGTATAACACATAATTTGGTCGATTGATTTATGTCGATTACGCCTTATGTCTGGAGGCCTACCGAAGAGATTTTGGGGGTATTCTCAGCCAGCAGCTGCGCAAGTCCCACACACGCCTACCGCCTAGCCAGTGGTAGGTATGGTCCGTAAACAGGATTCCACGTCTTACACGAACAAACAAATAATATTTAACATGAATAGTCACGTTTTATCCAACTCGTCTATCGCAGCCTTACTTTCTTAATAACTAACATAGCATCCCCGTGAGTATATTCAACTTATTAAAAACGTGATTTTCTTGAAATTCGAACTGTAGAGACGATTCGAAATTTATATACATTATGATTCGACACCGAAAAACTCTCTGAACGTTATTCGACGCTAAAGTAAATAGTCTCAGTAGTGCCATACATCTATCAATTTTAAATCTCTATGGATTTTGGGAAAAAAGCAAAGGTATTACATCTACGATGCTATGTTAAAGGTGATTGAGGACCGAGTAAAGAGATAGTCCCCTAAGAGAGAAATTCGTTGGGAGAAATAAAGTCGCATCTCAGTCGAAGGAAAATATTTAGAGAATATCTTGGAGGATTCGTCTCTCTGACATTATAATGTAATATTTAAAAGAAAAACAATACAATTTCATGTTTTTAGAACTTTATCCCGCATTTAACAGCACCCATATTCGTGTATATAACTTCAGCCAAATCCGATGACGAATAAATGTAAACAAACCAAGTTTAGGGTCATCACAACTTAGTTTACAAAAAAATAGCAAAATCTTTTTTTTCCGATCCGATTACTGTACATAATTTCACAATTGTTTCTAAAATAATTATTTATCTACCATATATAACTAGAAACACTCACAAAACCTCAATACTTTGGGAATAAAATAAAAAATTAAGATAAAATCTAAATTATTTTTACCTCACAGCCCTATAAGTAACATAACCTTGACAAAATCCAAATCTCGTAAACATTTTTGCACTTTTAAACTAATCTTCCAATGGGG
Organism: Parapoynx stratiotata; assembly: GCA_910589355.1. Taxonomy (NCBI): domain Eukaryota; kingdom Metazoa; phylum Arthropoda; class Insecta; order Lepidoptera; family Crambidae; genus Parapoynx; species Parapoynx stratiotata. The sequence goes on from OU342483.1 coordinate 4,126,944, forward strand.
ATTGTCTAATATTTTCGTTATTTTTAAAGTGATAACTTTTATACGGAATTTTGAAATAATGTGATTTTATTATTTTATTACGATGACGTCACGTCAAATCGTATTTACCTTACAATGTAAGGTTACAATTTATTGTTTGTGACTTATGACACTTGTGTTAGTGTGTGCGTTAGTAAATGTCAATTCTGTCATTACTGTCATAGCAAACACATTACTGATATTCAGCCAACAGTGACGTCATTTGAAGGGCAAATGAAGGTTATTTATTTAAAGGCTAAAATATTAATAATCCATGATTATTTTCGCTTTCTAACTTATAGGCTACGATCAGCAACCTTATTCCTCGAAATGGTTTTCACTTTATGACAAATAAAAAAAATTAGACAATCCCCATTGAAATTGACACTACTAAAAACTTCGATACTTTGACGGCCGGCGCAGGCAGTGAAACATGCTATTTCATGTAATAGGCTAGTTGACCAAAAGTAAAATGATCAAAAGTAGTGAAAATAATGTGTCATTTACATAGTATTTAGTACAAGGGTCCGAAATATACAAGGTTCGATAAATATAAATAAGGGATTGTTCTATAAATTCAATTTAAATATGTTTTATTTCAAAAAAAAAAATTATCTGTCAAAAACTCTATCCACCATCTTCGTGTAATTAGTTGAATAACGCTTCATGTAAACAATTACTACGCATGGTCAAAATCCGTCAAACGCCAGCCGCAACCAATCAAGCATAACTGTCGGCTATGTCACGCATGCGTATTGAATTGTTTACAATAATCGTGACGCTACAGCACAGATAATTCATAGAGAATCAGGACCTAAGGCGTTTTTCACATTTAAGCAAAAACGTAATCTAGAATTTAAAATTTATTGTGTTAAAGGCTTCAGAAAAAAACGTTTTTTTTATGGTGATGGCTATCAGTAATTATTCATTTGGGGCCCAATAAAAAAAGAGTTAACTAGCCTATTGTAAGCGCGCGCGCTTGTAAAGAGATGTTGCCTTAAAACTGGCAACATCTCTCTCAAACTCTCAGAGTAAACAGAACTGGAGTAGCCTTTGTCTAGCATTCCCCTCTGCCAAATGCACAAGCGTCGGATGCTTGCACGTTTAATAAAACTAGTTGAGCCGCCATTTTGACAGCCATAACATTGTAAACGTTGCGGCGAACAGAGCTCCCGCAAAAATGCCTGCCTGTGCTGTTTTTTGTTGTAAAAATAAATAGAAAACATCGAGTATGCTAAAAGATGGTGTCACCTTTTATTTGTAATTATAATTTTTAAGATTTCATTCATGAAAACATGAAAAAATGAAGTAAATAACTTCATTATTTCATGTTTTAGAATTCTACGATTTCAAATTTCGAACGCTAGTCTCGTGGGGAGTGCGGCTGTGACGTTGTCAAAACGCACACCCCACGTGACTATTTTAAGCGTGTGTGTGCGTAAAATTTAAATTTGTGTGTCGAATTATGCATGTGTGCATTTGTAAAAACGGCTGGCTTTGAGTGTAGTGGTAACCTCACCCCCCGCAAGAAATGGCAGAAAAAAATGTTTGAGAAATTGACTAAGGGCCACTCCAGTTCTGTTTACTCTGAGCTCAAACTACTCTACCCTATTATTCATCATCGAAGTACACTCCTATTAATGTTAAATTTAAAATATAGTTTTTTCAATGATGTTTATTTTTGTTACAGATTTTTTACCCGGTGTCGGATCGTCCGATTCCTACAAAGGTAACGTAAAATACTTCCAAAAATCAGTTACTCTTTAAGTATTTTGTCAATAGTGCAATGTACAATATATGAGACTTTAAATGGTCCATGTATTTAAGCTTTATTACTCATCATTAGCTCGGTGGCGTAGTGGTTAGCACGCTTTGACTTTCGATTGAAAATAAAGGTACCGTCGCCATGGTCAGGCCGTGGATGGGTGAGCAAAACTTTGTGATCTCAAGCTCCTCCGTGCTTCGGAAGGCACGTTAAGCCGTTGGTCCCGGTCGCTGTTGCGACCGTTTCAACCCACCAACCCGCATTTTGCCAGCGTGGTCGTGGTTCATACTCCTCATTTGTTTCTCCAAAAGGGAGGCCTGTGCCCAGCAGTGGGACGTATATAGGGTGAGGACGAACGAACTCATAATTAACCCTACAAATCCCACATGGCATCTTTTGCTATGAGCAACAGATTTAGCTTTTACGTTTCGTGTCTAGTATCTGAGCGGTAAAGGCCCGATTTCTCAATCCTCAGATAAAATTATCTGTCAGTCAAATGTTAGCTCTGTCCCTTTTCTTTTTATGACTTTAGAAAGAGACAGTGATAATTTTTAATGGCGGATAATTTTATCTGAGGATTGAGAAATCGGGCCTAAAACAACAAAATATAGTGTTCCGGTGAAAACTGCAAACTGTATTTACTCCTGGTGGCAAAATTCAAGCAATTTCAGACAACCAGAAAACTATATGCATGCTTTACATAATACTGTGCCGGAGATACCTAATTTGATATTCATTTCCATATTCGCGCCGCTTTCGTCTAAGCTCACATGTCGTGAGTTTCGCGGAGGAGACATGTGGGTTGATGTAATGATGAATGAGCATTATGTCATCATTAAATATTCAGTATACTTAGTTCTATTAACTTTAGGTAGACAACGTTCGAGTGAAACCCCTGGTGTTGCAAGTGTCCATAGGAAACTGTAACCATCAGGTCCACGTTTTACAATAATAATAATTGTATTTTGTGATAACATTTTGAGATATACCGCCATTTACCGCCTCTCTGGTCTAGTGGTTCACACCACCGGGTGTTGATCGGGAGGTCCGGGTTCGATTCCCTCTGGGGGCAGAAGCTTTTCTGCTCGGTTTGGTTGGTGGTAGGGCTTCTAAGCCCGCCTGACTTAGCTACCACCGTCTTACCTAAATTTGTCGCCATTATAACAATGTTTTAAGCATTGTTGTGTTCCGGCAATCAGAGGTAAGATAGCCAGTTCCTCAGTTGTTGAGGATTACAGGTGAAGCTCGCTTCCACCTTCGGCCTTATCGTCACTTACCATCAGGTGAGATGAAGGTCTTGAGCTTACCTGTCGAATGTAAAAAAAAAAAAATTTTACACTGGCCCCACTAGCACTATGGTTTTTTAACTATCCCGCGGGAGCCTTTCAATTTTCCGGTATAAAAAGTATCTAAGCTGTTGACCAGAGATATAAGGTCATTTCGGAGATTAGCCCGTACAAACAGATAGACAGATAGAGAAACAAAAAAATTTAAAACAAATATTTTTGATATTTTCCCTCTTTTTACATTCCCCTGACTTGGTTTTAAGCATTTTTTTCCTATGAATAGACATTCTATGAACAGTTTTATTATAATAATATGTATAAGATTACTAACGCAGCAAACGCGAACTCGATTCAGAAAGTCACGTCCCGTCTCGCTCTTATCCGCCGCAATAAAAAGTGACAGGAATAGAGATTATATAACACAGATATTTATTAATTTTTTCTTCTAAAACTTCAATGACGTTGTAGTTTATGATGATTTAAAAAAAAAACAATGTAAAGGGAGGATAGAAACTTGCTGAGTTTCTTGCCCGTTCTTCTCAGAACAAGGCCTCCTGGTAGTTTTGTGAACGGATGGTTATCACTTTCACGAAAATTTGTAAAATGCTTTTGTCATTTATAAGCATGTGCAAAGATGCATCTAAATTGAATAAACGATATTGAATTTTTGAATTTTTCTTGAATTCCGTGATTCGTTTAGTTTCCGACAGTTTAGAATAATAGGGCTGATGGTTACCGTTGCCTATGGACGCTTGCAACATCAGGGGTTACATTCGAGCGTTGTCGACCTAAAATTTTGCATTCTTCATACGAGTACGAAACCGAGTTAGGACGGGCGGACGGGGCACTACTCGTTCGAGAGGCCGAGGGAATCGCGGGATCGATCCCACCGCCTGTACCATTAAGTTTGAATATAAACTTAAGTACAGTTCATTGTTAATATCGCTTACACCTGTTACATTCCAACGGTTATAAGGGGACAACCTGCCCCCATGTAACAGGTGTGTGTGTGCCTTTGTATTTGAAATTTTATAAATTTTATCGCCACTTCCTCCTTAATCAAAAGAGTTATACGAAATTTGCGTACTATTATCGTCCGAACTTTGTCGGCTGTACCTTCTACTATTGCTATTTAATTGTTCGACTCTAGAAGTTCTTACCCAACAATGGATTTCGTTTAATAGTAAGATTCAAACAAAATCTGCTTTTACAGTAATAAATGAACAAAACAAAGTAATTGCATGTTTCAGAATTTCCTTTCCGTTGTAGGCCGAAAACGTTACGCATCCACACTTTATACTCTCGTACTCGCGTTCCCTCGTATCGCCTCATGGAGTGTAGATGGACCTTAACGTTTTCGATTGAGATTTGGTGGTGAATACATCCCTATTTAGCGCACAACTTTTATTATTATTTAGCCACACAGGAGACCATTGGCATTTAAAGAGCTCGAGGGCGTACGCTTCGATTTTATTTGACTACGATTGGTAAGACTATGCGAGTTCCTCTGTTCTGCAGTGTGCTGTACACAATATGACTACATCTTACCATGTTAATAAGAACCTTGAACATTTCAATACGATACCAATGACCCAAAAAAACTGTTACTTGTCAAAACGCTACTAAGCACCATTTAGTCACATAACCATGGGCGGCGGTGATCACTTACCATCAGGTGACCCGCCTGCTCGTTTGCCACGTATACAATAAAAAAAAATTGAGCACCCACTTACACAATGTACTGTCACGTGTTGGGTGGAGATAGTAAAAATAATACTCGGAGACGTCGTCATTAATTGTATATTAATTATTAGGAACTTAAGACACACAAACAATTTATAAAAAGGTAAATTTCACAAATCACTGAATATAGAATTTAAAGTTATTATCAAAGGTAAGGCAACTTAAAATAGTGCCTTGGAAAAGTTATTTGAAACTATTGAACATTTATCGTTATAAATTAACTAAATTATATATTATAATTTTACTATAACACTTAATTTTTATCATATTTTTTTAATTTATTGGCGCCGAGACAACCGCTCCAGACGCTGACTGTGATAGGAATAAAATTAGAGACCAAAAACAGTGAAAAAAGAGACGGTTAGTTCAAAAACAGAGACAGAGAAAATGGCCAGAGAAGAGCGCAATGACAGCAAAGAGTCACTAATACTGATTTACCACCTCGTTTCAGTACCATTTGAAAACATTGTGTATTTTCCGTAATATTGGGTAAGGACCTATGAAATTGGTGTTTTTTCTCTCTCTTAGTATTTTGTCTGTAAATATTAAGATTCAGAGTAATTCTAAAAAATAATTACCTCGTCTAAAAATAGACTATATTTTTGAGCTCTTTTGATTTGTTTTGATAATTTGTTGTAAGTTTAATTGTGTTAAAATTGGACACGGAGACAACCTTTTTAGTGCCTCCCGAATACATCATTTTATTTGCATTAATTTAAAATCAATAAATAATTTTTATGAAGTGTGATACTACACATACTACTAAAGCTTGTCTAATGATAGATGCTAAATATTATTATCTCTGGATTTGTCGTTGTGAAGAAAACTGATAAAATGTTAGTATGGAAAATGCAGAATTCCCCAAAATCTCCATACAGAACACCAATTTCATAGGTAAGGACCTAATATTTGCGTGAGAAAGATGTCAGGAGCCAACCTCGGGATTTATAACAAAATTTTCTGTGTTATTGCCCCTTCGGTGACATATTGGTACATTTCATAAAATAAAGACGGCACTACCAACTGCCATTTGCCGAATAATGGCAACTTTGATGGCCGCAAATCAAAACCCGTAAAGTAAATTTATTTACATTGTACATGTTCACAATAGTAAATGATTTAGCCTTTAATAATTCTAGTCTATAAGTGCGCTGGACATTAATAATAACCTCTGGCACTCGTAACAATTTAATCAAAATAAACAGCTTATGCCATTTTAAGTATTACAAATATACTAATGAAAATACACGTTACATGCACGAACGCAATTTGAAGAGGATGTTGTTGTATTGATTATATGTTGCGGCAGGCTATGATGGCCGTTTTGACGTCTGTCTACTCGTGAAGTTTCGTAATTATAATATTTACATTTGAAGGACCAAATCGCTGTTCTTAATGTCTATAGTTACGTGCAGTTAGTCATAAATTTTATGGAATGTATAAATTTATTGATGACATTGATTACTAAACTATATACATATATTAGGATCCCGGGAACATTTATTTTTTTATTATTATAAGGTTAAAATTATTGGTGTAATTTTTTCCGCACAAATAGGAATTTATTTTTCGAATATCGATTTTCTTAAATTGTCATGGTGATAAATCTCTGTTGTCGTATCATTTTATTACATTGCTGACAAATTTTAAAATTCGAAATAAAATTACATTTTGACGGAATGTCACATAAAAGTCGGTACCCGCTCCCATGGGAATATCGTGATAAGAAGTAGCCTATGTCCTTTTTCAGGCTCTAGACTATTTGTGTATCAAATTTCAATTGAATCGGTTCACTAGTTTTGACGTGATAGCAAGACAGACAGAGTTACTTTCGCATGTATAATATTACATACATACATATAATCACGACTGTTATCCTCTAAGGGTAGTCAGAGACAAGGCAAAAGCCCCACGGAAGCTGTCCAATGCCATAGTCCGCATTTTACCAAGCAGTGACAGCACATGTGCTCAGGTGAGCCCGTCGCCGCTACAAGCTATTGGGCGTTGTGCAGTTTTAAGTCTATTAGTCGCCTTTACGACACCCAAGGGAAGAGACGTGTTGGAAGCATATATCATTAGTAAGTTTTTTGAATGCCACTGGCGGTCGACTCTGACCTCTCGATCTATTCTTTCCCATCTTACCATACTATGACATTTGAAGGAAGCTCTTAATTATAAGATTTGAAGACGAGCCTTTTCATGCGTTCGTTAAACATATGTTGACCGTCATGGGAGTATGGCCAACTGTATGTTGCCCTTATCTAGTCGCATTCATAATCCTATAAAACAGAATCAAATTAGTCAAACCGTGGTCACTCATAATTTTCTGTACCGGCCGGTAAATATTGACCCTCGCCACAATTGTACGTTTAAAGGTCCTTGTTTGTTGATTGGGCTCCGTTTAATTCAATAGAAAGGTCATTGCTGTGCGCATACTGGACGCGGTAGAGTCATCTCTACCGCTTTCGTCATGAGGAAGTAGAGTGGTATCTATAGAGATTACATTTTTTGTTTATTTTATACCTACTATTAGGAAAATTGCTATATACCTGAAATAAAATGCACTGGTTTCGGTTTTCACTTTATCCAACTCAACAATCACAGTCATATATAAAAGCAACATCCTTAAAAAAGAAAATGTCTATCAAAAACAAAGGTTCTATATAAAATCTGTGCCTGTTCGGCACACAATTATATTATTAATAAACATAAGACATAGTCTTCACGCCTCGATCCCCGAAGGGATAGACAGAGGTACAAGTAGCGGCAAATAAGATTAGCGCTGACCGTTAACCAATCGACGCTCAGCATGCCATCGTACTCGCAATCGGCGGCGCCAATTGGCTCTCCAGTCGCAATCCCTCTTCCTCATTGGTGCCACGTCAGTACCCCATGCGCAGCTATTGGCAGCTCTTTATGTGCACTTCTTATACTATTCTCTCATGTCACTCACTATATCGCCACACGCTTCCTTCCTAATCATCATAATATCATTAATCACACGATCCATATATTTTTTTTTATTTTATCCCCCTACAGACTCACCCATAGTCTACCATAAAGTTCATATAGTATATAGTCAATCATAAAATTGCTTTACCACTTTTGACAAAAACTTCCATCCAAATAAAATTTCACAAAGACACATTATTAATGTTCGTATGTGAGATTGACATGATTGGTGAACCGTAATTCAATCAAAAGTCAAATAATTTATTGCATTCCTTATGTAAATTAGAGCTGACAATAATTTTGTATTACTTAAATTGTATTTTTTTCCATTGATCAATTTTTATTTAAATATTATTCAGGAAATCATTTAAGGTGTATTATCATTTTTTAATCAATAGTTTTTTTTTAACAGTTTTAAACTCTAATCAGTGCATAGGTAAAGATTGCAACATACTTTAAAATCTTTTTTCAAAGCAATTAATATTGATTCCTTACCTATGAAATTGGTGTTTTTCTTCTTTCTTAGTATTTTGTTCGTAACTATTAAGTTTTAGAGTATTCTTAAAAAATAATTACCTCCTCTAAAAATAGACCATATTTTCGAACTCTTTTGATTTGTTTTGATAATTCGTTGTAAGTTTTATTGTGTTGAAATTGGACACGGAGACAACTCCTTTTCAGTGCCTTCCGAATACATAATTTGATTTGCATTCACATAAAAAAGATAAATAATTTTTAAGAAGAGTGATATCACACATATAGCTAAAGCTTGTCTAATGATACATGCCAAATATTATTATTATCTTTGGATTTGTCGTTGTGAAGAAAACTGAAAAAATGTTAGTATGGAAAATGCAGAGTTCCCCAAAATCTCCATACAAAACGCCAATTTCATATGTAAGGAAATAATAGTAATTTCTACCAATATAATAAATACAAAGATCACTAGAAACTACGGAGTTCTATGTTAAAAACCACAAAGAACTAAAATCTGATTATATGCAAAAATAAACCTTGTTGTTGTGTAACATGCCAACGGCATCACTCTTAAGGTGGTAAAGCGATTTTATGGTCGACTATACCAATCTTTACCGAAAAATCGTAATTAAATGTATGTATGTAAAAATACAAACGAATACAATTTGTAAAATGTATTCAACAAAGTAAAATTTAGCTAAGAGTTCTTTGTGCCTTTCAAAGCAAAAAATATTCATTTGAGTAAGCGGAAAAATATGTCTATTTAGTAGTACCTACTTAATTTGAATTCGTTTAAATAAAGCCGCTTTTGGTTTTTAGTCTGCCGGTTTCTGCTGAAAAACCTTGTGCAATAATTATGCTTCTTTCAAAGCAATATACTGAAAATGAGGCCCTTCGCTCACAAGTCGTAAGCGTACGAGACTCGCAGTGTTTCGTTTTTAGAACACTGCGAGTCTCGTTGCGTAGGCGTATTGGGTCTCAGTTGAAATCATGACGTGTGTCGAGAGTGAATCGATTGTCGATTGTTTTTCTTTTAACTTTTCCTTTTTGCGCAGATATGTAACCTCCGTGGTTGTAGGCTGCTTAGACGCCTGAACATTTTTTAAGCTAGTAGCTCCGCCTATTTTAACAATATGATACATCTCATGATCTCATACGATTCGCTACGCTAAACCACATCGTTTGTGGACTTGTTTAAAATACGCCTCCGCTTACGCCTTGTGTGCGAAGGCCCTAGGGGTGTAATTATTATTTAATATAATGGAATTTTCAAACGTTACATTAATTTTTCATTTAATTGTAAATATCGCTTGCTTACATTGTGCCCGGTGCATGCCAACAGGCTTGCTTTCTATAACATGGGGACCTAACATATCTGGCGAAATGTGGATATCAACACCTCTGTCTACCCCTTTGGGGAAAGAGGCGTTATGGGATAAGCGGCCCCTAGAATCCATAGTCGCTTGCCTAGAGCATTAAAAAAATCCACTTATAGAAAGTCAGTATACAATGTTGAAGAAACGTGGACTGTCTACTGGAATGTCTACTGTCTAGGCAGCAACTACCTTAGTTCAATACAGATTATTTGAATTCCTAGAAACGATAGCCGCAGACGATGTCAAGTGGCTCCCGACAAACTCAAGCTCCAAATAACTTGATAGTATTGATCACCCATCTTAGAACCAATGAGAGTGAAGTCGGCTGGGTCCAGATTTAGAAACAGAGCACCCAATGTTAAGATATTAACGAGTTTTATATAATAGCTAGCAACAGCCCGCGACTTCGTCCGCGGTCACGATATTTTTAACTTTCCCACAGGAACCCTCTAAGTTTCCGGAATAAAAAGTATCTGAGAAGTTGACCAGGGATATAAGGTATCACCATGCAAAATTTCATTGAAATCTCTCTAGCCATTTCGGAGATTACCCCGGAGAGAGGAAAAAAAAAACATTTTTTGTTATTTTCCCTCTTTTTACATCCCCTTGACTTGGTTTTAAGCATTTTTTTTATGTATACAGCTTGTATGTATAGATGATTATTTATTTCTGGTTTGACTTCATATTTGTTAGTAACGCGCGTGTTTGTTAGTAAATATTACTCCGCAATGGGCCAGCGTGGTGCTGTTTCAATCCATTATGCCTGTGTCCAGCAGAAGAACACATAGGTATAAGCTGACGATGACGACGTATTGTAAAACATGAATTTGATGAACAATTTTAATGGCATAGAAGTAACTTCAAGGTAAGAAACGGATCGATTGCTTCCAGAATAGAACAATTTTCAAGGCCAGTATAAGCGTGACGTTAACAAACAAATAAATAAACAACAATTGTTTATCCATAGCAATATTGGACATCTATTCCCATCTGCAGTCCAAGGCGTATTAGGTACATTATGACCCCTCCTTCCAACACACATTACAAGTTTCGCCTTTTCTCTGTTGTTTTTATGTAAGAATATATTGCAAAATATAATATTTATACAGATATTTATTATATTTTTGTCGACCTCCGTGGTTGAGTGGTCTGTATGCCGGTCTCTAGACGTCACCATCTCAAGTGGTTCTGGGTTCCATATGCGGTGGGGACAAATGTTTGTGTGATGAATACAGGCATTTGTTATCCAGTCTTGGATGTTTATATATGAATTGTATATATTCTGAATATTTATATGTATTTAGCTCTTAAATATATTAGGTCCTTACCTATGAAATTGGTGTTTTGTATGGAGATTTTGGGGAATTCTCCATTTTCCATACTAACATTTTTTCAGTTTTCTTCACAACGACAAATCCAAAGATAATAATATTTGGCATCTATCATTAGACAAGCTTTAGTAATATGTGTAATATCACACTTCATAAAAATTATTTATCGTTTTTAAGTGAATGCAAATAAAATGATGTATTCGGGAGGCACTTAAAAAGACAAAATACAAAATACAAAGAGAGAAAAAAAACAACAAATTCATATGTAAGGACCCAATATTATGTAATTTATTTAAAGTAGTTTAGATATGCACCTTATATACGAAAGTATATTACACCTACCTTTTCTTTAATTCTATCTCTGCCCAAAGGTTACCTGAAGGATATTGCTATTAGCTAAAAGGCCGCCTGTGTTGCGTTATATTTTTTACTATATATTTATGTGTTTTTATTACTTGTTATAAATAATCTTATCTATCTATCTGTTATGTCAGGTAAAAGATCTTTTTATAGTCGACCTCCATCGTCCTCCGTGGCTGAGTGGTCTGTACGCTGGTCTCAAGGCGTCGCCATCGCGAGAGGTCCTGGGTTCGATCCCCAGTGGAGGCAAGTGTTTGGGTGATGAATCTTCAGACATTTGTTCTCCAGTCTTGGATGTTCATTATACATGTATTATATTATGTATATTCAAAATAATTATGTGTATTTATCTATTAAATATATTTGTCCGTCATCTAGTATCCGTAACACAAGCAGCATTTAGTTGCTTAAAATGGACTAGTTGATAGGTGTGAATGTCTGAGGATATTTATTTATAGAAGAAATGGTTTGACCTTAGGTTCATAATTTTTACTTTTTATTGGACCGGCTTAAAGAGCATTTCGGAGCACGGAGGACTCGGGATCACAAAGTTTTAGTCACCCGTCCGAGGTCTGACCATGGCAAAAGCAGCTTTGTTTTCGATCGAAAGCCAAAGTGTAGCTCACGCTCTACTCGCACTCGTATAAGGCGAAAAATTGATGTTAAAACCTATGCCTACTCCTACGGGGATGGGCAGGATAGTAAATATAATTATGATGATTTTAAACAGACGAAGATATGGGCGTGGGAGACCTTGGTATTTTTAAAAGCGTCCTACACAAAGGACAAGTCAAAAGTAGAGATATTTGACAGGACCTCTTTCCTTTGTCGTATAGTATTTGGCAGAGCATCACGCGTGACAAATGTCAAAGACAATTTGTTTTTTTTTTATTTCTCCAGCTCCTTATAATAGCTGGGAAACAATTTTGTATTTTTTCGTATTTTTTATTCTTACTTTTCGAATTTTTCATTGGTTGGATATAAAAATAGAACCATACAGCCAGCCAGTTCCGTTTCTAATATTCGACACTTAATAGACAAAGGAGTCGTTAATTTTTTTTTTTTATAAAATCCATTTTGTCCCTTAAACGGTGCGTGCAAAATACGTGCGCGGAAATCGTTCAAGGTCTACGCCTGCTGGGCTCTGCCCACCGAGCGGCGCGAAAGAAGTATCTGCAAGTGAAAAAATTCAGTTTGGAAAAAAAGCGTGACTCTGTTTGTATGTATGTAAGATTTGTAAACTACTACGATTATACACCGAGTTTGACCATTTGCAATTCAACGAATCGTTGGCGAGTTTCCCGAGCATTTTCCGAAATGAAAAATATTGCCGAAGTCGGCAGAGCTCCTGTCCCACGAGTTTGGGACCGGTTTATTTTGAACTAGTTAGCTTTAGTTTCAGCTACCGGGGAATATGCGACAATTCGAACACTTGTTTGTTTCACAGGAAGAATCAGAAATCAGTATTGTTACAGATTATTATTCGAAATATTTTTACAAAAACATTGAGAAACCATTCTAACTTTGCACATCAGGTGAAATGTGGTCGTTATCGCCTCTCCCCACTCCTTTGGGGATATAAGCGTGATGATGTTATGTATGTTATTACTTAATTTAAAATGCAGCGGGCACTACTCGTTCGAGAGGCTTCGGAAATCGCCAGTTCGATCCCACCGCCTACGCCTTGCTACTATTGAGTTCGAATGTTCGGGAATTATGGGCACACACTAAAAATTAAAAAAGAAAGCGTTTGTTTTGTCAAAAAAAGTAAGATTATAAAAACGCTCCACGCTTTCTTTTTGTAATTTTTAGTGCGTGCTAAAAGCGTGATTTTTAGTTTTTTAAACTATTATTTTTTTAGTATGTAATTTTATATATGTATCGTCACCAGCCTATGTACTTCCCACTGCTGGGACGGGCCTTCCTCATGGAGAAACACATGAGGAGTATGGGCCGTAACACCACCACGCTGGCCCAATGCGAGTTGGTGGGTAGAAACGTTCACAAATGCGACCGGGACCAAACGGCTTAACGTGCCTTCCAAAGCACTATATAATAGTATGTATATTATATATTATATTATACACGCCAGATTCCCTCCCGATAGCAGTCTGATAGCAACACGGTGACAGTGCGCACAAGTTAAGGGAATTTTTCAAACAAACGTAATACCAAAATCTTTTTCAATTTGAGAATATTTGGACATATTATCGCTGTTATTCGGATTAAGAAAGTATTTTTCTATGTTACTGTTAAAAAAAATTGTTCAATATATTTATAAACTTATAAATATATGCGATTATATTTCGTAAATTTTTTGACGTTTTCGGACATATTTTCCGCTTATTTTTTTCATATTAACAACGCAATTAATCATTATGTAATTTTAACAGAAACATAGAAAAATACTTTCTTAATCCGAATAACAGCGATGATTTGTCCAGATATTCGCAAATTGAAAATGATTTTGGTATTACGTTTGTATGAAAAATTCACTGTTCGCCGGACTCTTAAGTGCTCCCGGCTCGCGAAGGTATTGTTTTCTAATCAGCTGTCTTGGTAGCCTAAATAAGGCCCCCTGTGTTTAGTTTATGTGATCGTCTGTGTTGTGAGCAAGTGTTCCCGCAAGGTATTCAGGGTCCATTGAAAGGCCTGGACCAGTCGTCGTCTACGCTGGTGTTCAGGTGCTGGAACACTTGCTGAGTGAGTTGCTTCTTTGTATTACTAGGATTAGGTATTTCTAACGTGCGAATTCAGCTGCGTGCATCGCGGTCTTAACGTATACCCCGGAACTTCGGTTTTGTCAAGGTTGACGAGATTTCCGTCCCCCAAATTACAGGTCGCGTACGTAACATTGAATAAAACTTAAGTACCTACAGTTCATTGTGAATATTGCTTGTCTCACATGGCACCAGGCTCGCGACATGGGTACTTATATCTGGCAGACTTAACATAGAGGTGTTAACACTTCTGCCTACCCCTTAGGGGCAAAATGCGTGATGATTTGTTATGTTTATTGCTTTATTTATACAATTCCATCCATCCATTAGCCAATTGACGTCCACTGGTGGACATAGGCCTCCGCCAATGATCTCTACAACTCGCGATCCGGCACCGCCAGCTTTCAGCGACTTCCTGCGGCCTTCACCAGATCGTTGGTCCATCTCGTTGGACATCGTGTGTTCGTTATACATATACATACATTCACTTGTATTATATTCACATACATACATACGGTATTCAGAGATTACACCACCACTCGCTGCGATCCTAGCACTACATTTTCGCTTCATCTACTTTTGATGATTTTTGCGTTTTGCGTTTTGCGTTTCTGATCTTTGCGAATGACTAGCGTGCAGCGGGCGAAAAAACTCGGGGGTGAAACGAGTTCGGGATAGGCGTATCAACTCACGAGTTGGTACAATATGTCGTCCCCCAAAATCGCGGTAAATATCGAACTTCGGTAGGATTTCAGCCGAATTTCACATTCCATCCATCTTATATTTATACTAGCTTTTGCCCGCGACTTCGTTCGCGTGGAATAGTGACTTTGAGGTGGCGTGATGTTATATAGCCAAAAGCCTTCCTTATATAGCTAAATGGCATATCTAACACAGATTTTTTTTTAATCGGAGCAGTAGTTCCTGAGATTAGCGTGTTCAACCATACAAAGAAACTCTTTAGCTTTATTATATATAGGATTTATACAAACTTTCATCTCCTATCCCTTGTTTTATCCCCTTGGGGGTGGAATTTATCAAAATCCTTTCTTAGGGGATGCCTACTTCTAAGTATCTTTATGCATGCAAAATCTCAGCCCGATTGGTTTAAAATTGACAATGTTACATACAAACTTTCATCCCGTATTTTATCCCCTTGGGGATAAAATTGATCAAAATCCTTTCTTAGCGGATGCCTGCGTCATAACATCTACCTGCCTACCAAGTTTCAGCCCGATCCGTCCAGTGGCTTGGGCTGTGCGTTGATATGTAACTATGTCAGTATGATTTTTGTATCTAAGCTAAATGTATAGAAGCACAAACACAAGGCAGGAATATACTCGTAGAGCATACCTATTACATGTGATACGTAAGACAATTTAAAGCTATACATCTCAAGACGGCATAATTATATCTGTATATATACATTATAACTGCCGTGTGTGAAGACCACAATGCTTGACATGAAATTACATTAAACATTTCCTTCTCGAGGGAGAAATATTTTGCATCAAAGTTCAAACAAAATTCACGCAAGCATATTTGTCTAGTCTTTACAAAAATGTACAGAATTTCCACGTTGTATTTGAAGCTTCCTTTAAAAGCATTTTTATTCTAGAAAATGGCATATTCGAGGAATTCCGCGGTCGACTAATAAAGGTTTTTGTATAAATCTTTATTTAAATACTACCTTTCCCGCGACTTCGTCCGCATAGAATAGTTACTTTGAGATAGTCTGATGGTATGTAGCCTAGCCTTCCTCAATAAATAGGCTATTCAACACTGAAAGAGTTTTTCAAATTGGAACAGTGGATCCAATTGGTGGAATTGAAAATTTACTCCGACTCTATTATAAAATGTCAATGATTTTTTTTGAGACTGTTAATTCGTTCCAGCCTATATATGTACGTCCCACTGCTGGGCACGGGCCTTCCTTCAGGAGTATGGGCCGTATCACCCCCACGCTTGCCCAAAGCGGGTTGTAAGAACCGGCTGCAATAGCAACCGGGACCAGCAGCTTCACGTACCTTCCGAAGCACGGAGGAACTCGAGATCTCATAGTTTTGGTCACCCATCCACGGCCTGACCATGGCGAAGGTAGCTTTGTTTTCGATCGAAAACCAAAGCGTACTAACCACTACGCCACAGAGCTCCTCCTGAGTTTTTACACGTCACCAATATAAAAAATAATATTGTATACAGTATTCTCGTTATAAATAACTTAGTATTGTCTTAGCGTAGCTTCTAAATCACTCGCACGTACACCGTAAATAGTGAGTCTGCCAAAGTAAAATATTTTAATGGCTCGGCTATTAATACGGTCACGTAGACGGGAGTATACCTTATCTCGAATGTAATAGTTGCCATATTGGGTCAACAAGAGAATGCCTGGTCAGCATAGTTTTTGTAGATGCAGAATATGAATGTGATAGAAGTAATAATGAGGAGTTCGATGGCGTAGTTCTTTTTCTTTTTTTTTGTAAAATTCTCCCATGTTGGGAAGGCAGAGGGAACGAAGCCCATACAGCCAAGTCTTCAGTATTTTATTTCTTCAGTAGTTTGCATTGAAATGCTAGTGTAATACATTTCAATGCGTCTTGGGAGTGGGGTTGGGGGTTTGGCGTTAAACGGTCTATGGCAGATACTGTGGTGCTACTTGGATGAGGTGGATTACCACGATAAAAAACTCATTACTTTTCACACCACTTGACGCTTATTTCAATAATCCTCCACATTGCACATCATCACAGACTCTTATCACACAAAACTACACTGATTTTACGTAACAATATCCACTCCGAAACAATATTACAATTATCGAAATAAAAATCACGTCCGCCATAATTGAATGGCGCCGAAAACTCTGGCGTAGAGTTAGTACGCTTTGGCCACAGAGTAAAAAGGAACAGAGCGAAATATTCCTAAGAGGGTGCATAACTCGGTCGAGAGGCCGAGGGAAAAGTGGGTTCGATCCCACCGCGCCTGTACCGCTGAGTTTGAATAAAACTTATGCACAGTTCATTGTGAATATCGCTTGCCTCACATTGTGCCCGGTGCATGGCAACAGGCTCGCCGTTACATCGAATTTCGCCAGATATGTTAGGCGACTAATGGACTTAAATCTGCACAACCATCCAATAGCTTATAGCGGCGACGGGCTCACCACCTGTCACGCTGAGTCACTGCTTGGTGAAGCGCGAACTATGGCAATTTACTATGGCTAATGGCTTTTGCGGTCCTTTGGCCTAGTGTGTGACTAATCCTTAGGGGATAAAAGTCGTCATTATATGTATGTTAGGTCCCCATGTAACATTTGGCGAGTCTATTGCCATGCACCGGGCATAATTAAACCGGCCGGTAAAATGCATGCGTGGAAGCCATCTAACGCACATGGCATCTAAGATTCGCCTATCTCAATCAGCAGATATATTTTTTATAAATTGTTCGGTATGCATGTAATACCTTACTTTAACTTTACCTTCACATATTTTTGAATAGAACCATCAAAGTAATGCCATAAAGAGGGCTTTCCAAATCAGCATGTACGCTTCCTTCTCTCCCAATTTATTAAAGAACGTGTCTGACATCTTCCCTAAATTATATTTCGAGTTCATAACAGGTTCAACAAGTACACGTTGATAAGATAGAACTTTCGTATAGACTCGACTCGTTTTACGTAGATTTCTTCATAAACTTCAACTTACTTTGCTTTACGAGTCTTTTATGAGTTTACCGAAATTGATAAATCGACGCAGATTCACTGATACCTACTCCGATGGCGCTTCCAAACTCGCGTATGGGTAATTAAGTTGTTAAAGATATCGTAAATCTCACTAAAGTTTGTTTCGCAAAAGTACTCGTTACTAATGAAAGTTAAATTATTTTTCGTTATGTGTGATTTGCAACTTATTTGAGTTCTGCCGGCTCGGATATTATTTGTGTTGTGTATATCATTTCAGTTTTTAACATTAATAATATACAATTTTACGATAACATCTGGTAAGATGGAGTGCAATAGTTTTTTTTTTTATAAAATGTTGTCTATACATATAATAAAACTGTTGAGGTCAAATGTCTGTACACAGAAAAAAAAACATGTTTAAAATTAAGTCAGGGGTAAAAAATAAAGAAAAATATTTTTTTGTCTGTTTGTACGAGCTTATCTCCGAAATGGCTGGACCGATTTCAATGAAATTCTGCATGGTGATACCTTATATCCCTGGTCAACATCTTAAATACTTTTTATTCTGTAACCACAGTAACCGCGGACGAAGTCACGGGCAACAGCTAGTATTTGATAAAATAAATGATCAATTTCGTAAAACTGACGGCCGTAAGGGTAGAAAGGTTGTTGACGGGCGGCCTCATACTGAGAGGCGCAATATAGGAAGAGGTGGACTGACTGTCCCTGAGGTGGACTAACGATCTAGCATAGGTCGCGGGATGTCACCAGATGCGGGCGTGCATGACCGCTCATCCACAGAGAGAGATCCATATCCAACAGTGAAAGTCTCTGAGCTGATAGTATGATGATGATTATCAAATCACGGCCTAAGTGCTGCGCATAAGCTTCCCTACATACAGAAACACATGAGGACTATGGGCCGTAACACCACCACGCTCTTCCAATGCAAATTGGTGGGTAGAAACGGTTGCGATAGAATATTGAAGGCGTACAACCAAACTGCTTCACCAACGAAAATCAAAGGTGACGATGATACGATCGATGTTGTCAACAAAGTGCTAAACACCGTATTGTGAAATCTATAGCATGTTACAATATTTACGACAATATAATAAACATGTTGTTATTGGTTATTAACTAGTCTATTAACTGTAAATGTCTCCTAAATGGAAACAAACAACAGTAAATAGAGACCGTTGTTAAACGAAGATAATCTGACGTAACGTATAGTACGTTACGTCAGATTAGTTATTAATATAGTTAATTTTGTGTGACTTGGCCGTTGAAGGGTACACAAGAGTACAAAACCAGGTGCTTCATGACACCATTGCACCAATCTGTCGCCAGAACCGCTACCCATTGACGATGGAAAATTGCCACTTGGAAAACGTTGATTCAATAACCAGTCAATTGTAGGCTTACAACCTTAGACTTGGCACGACTTTGTCTAGATTTCATTACTTTTTAGAGATAAACAAGCAGCTCCATCGAGGCATGGCTAGTTATTTACAGAATGTTTTTGGTGGGATTATTATTTTCATCACTTGATACATTTATTCATATGTAGGTACTAAAGTATTATCAAGTAATTGACTTTCTACAGTGTGAGGAAATTGCATATAAATGAAATGAAAAAAGGAAAATTTAATAATTATAATGTAATGTAATATATGTGTGTTGTAATATCGACCTGCAATAAAATTAAAGCCAATGTCACAGGAAAACTTACACAAAGCGGAATATAAAACCAATTCTCAATAATTGAAATAAGTCAATTTCGAAATCAATTCACAAAGACATTCCGTTATTGTAATCTTAACACTCCTGCCTTCCTTCGTCAGGCCTAAGTCAGGAAAATTCGTATCAGTGACATTTTCTATATCGTCTGTGAGAAAGGCCAGCGTCACACGGATAAAGTGGTGTCAGATTTCGGCTAAGACACGGGCTGAGGTTCTAACAATGAATTTTATTGTGTGTTCAAAGGTAGAATAGCTGATGTAAGAAAATTACCTAACTTTTTCTACCTAGCCTTCAACATCAACTTTGACGACCTCCGTGGTAGAGTGGTCTAAAATCAAAAGCATTTATTCAGTTTAGATGCGTCTTACGCATGCTTATGAATGTCATAAACATTTTACAATATTTCGTGAAAAAGAAAAACTACGCCATCCGTTCACTAAACTACCAGGAGGCCTTGTTCTGAGAAGAACGGGCAAGACACTCAGCAAGTTCCTACCCTTCCTTTCAAAGCAACATTTAATAAAATGTCATAAACTACAACGTCATTGAAGTTTAAAAATAAAAAGATAGATATCTAATTTGAGTGATATTCTGCAGTTTACCACATTTTTCATTACAATCATTTACGGTGATAGTCTAAATTATAATCTAAAAAATAAATAATGTAGATAGCATTACAATAGGGAAACATATTGAAAACTATTGCCACGCATTTTTTTTGTCTGTATGCCGGTCTCAAGGCGTCGCCATCTCGAGAGGTTCTGGGTTCGATCCCCGGTGGGGGCAAATGTTTAGGTGATGAATTCAGGCATTTGTTCTCCAGTCTTGGATGTTTATATGTATTTATATATATTCAGGATATTTATATGTATTTATCTATTAAATATATTTATCTGTCATCTAGTGTCCGTAACAAAAGCAGCATTAGTTGCTTAAACTGGGGCTAGTTTGTGACGGGGATGAGCCCGGGGATAAATGAAAATACACTGGGTCGTCACTTGTAGGTGTATATTTTATATATCTCTCTGGATCACTCTGGAACAAGGTAGTTTTAAAAGGTATTTAACAAAAACACGGAACATAAAAACTAATAGATAATTATAAAAATAGGGCTACTTACAATAGTGCCTTCACAACAAATATTTTAGGTCCTTATCTATGAAATTGGTGTTTTGTATGGAGATTTTGGGGATGTCTGCATTTTACATACTAACATTTTATCAGTTTTCTTCACAACGACAAATCCAGAGATAATAATATTTGGCATGTATCATAAGACAAGCTTTAGTAATATGTGTAATATCACACTTCATAAAAATTATATATCGTTTTTCGTGAATGCAAATAAAATGATGTATTCGGGAGGCAGTTAAGAATAATTGTCTTTGTGTGTAATTTTAACACAATTAAACTTATAAAAATAATACGAGCTCAAATATATGGTCTATTTTTAGAAGAGGTAATTATTTTTTAGGAATACTCTGAATCTTAATAGTTACAGACAAAATACTAAGAGGGAAAAAAAACACCAATTTCATAGGTAAGGACCCAATGTAATAATAAAGCTGCCTAGCTACTTGAGCTGCTCAAGTACTTTAATTTAAATAATATATCTTTTGGTTGCAAGTTGGAGACTAAAAAAAATTACAACACAGACAGACAGTAAATTAAAAGGGAGAGCCAAAGAGTAAATGGCCAGGAAAGTGCGCTGTAACAGCAACGAGTCGTAAATATAGCTATAGCGCCTCGTTACAATACCCGCTCCCCCTGGAAGAAAAAATCCTGAGTATAAAAAGGATTTTTTCTTAAAAGTGTGTAAAAATACAAGTTGCGCATCGTTACAAGTTGATAGGCGTGAATGTCTGAACATATTTATTTATTTATAAAAAAAAATCCTTCGCATACAATCCATCGCTTCTATGGTCTTTCATTCCAGACCCATCTAAAAATTAAATAAAATATTTTGGTATTTTTTCTTGAAGTTATAATTAATTATTTTGTAGATGATACCACCTGAATACTACTTGAAATATATAAAGAAATATAGAACTGAACACTGTCATCAGTCACATCTATGTAGTTCGAACAAAAACCTTTTAGGACGAAGGTACATACTCAAGTTTAGGTAGAATGTCCTGTTTATTTGTGTCAAGTGACGAGTCATTCTTTGAAGGCTCCGATTCGTTGGAGTAACGTGTCCTCATTTGTGAGGCGAAGTCACACCTCGTGTAATGAAATGTGAAGGCAATTTTAGGAAATTACCTATTGTTAGATTAAACCTCTTTCAGTTTATCCTCACCCTATATACGTCCCACTGCTGAGCACAGGCCTTCGTCATGGTGAAGAATAGGCCATAACACCGGGTTGGCCCAATGCGGGTTGGTGAGTAGAAACAGTCACAATAGCGACCAGGCCCAACGGCTTAACGTGCCTTCCGAAGCACGGAGGAGCTCGAGATCACAAAGTTTTGGCACCCTTCCATGGCCTGACCATGGCTAAGGTAGCTTTGATTTAATCAAAAGCCAAAGCGTACTAACCACTACGCCACCGAGCTCCTCTTTTTCAGTTTCCCCTAAGTTATTTATATTATAGGGCTTCTAGTACTTTTTATATTGAAATACAAACACAATCGTTCACGTCAATTAATTATCTCTTTTATTATTTTCAAATCGACGTCTGTCAATATCTACAAAATAGACACGGACACGGAGATCGGAGGAGGTCCGTTACACCACTCACCAATTTATAGGGCTTCTAGTACTTTTTATATTGAAATACAAACACAATCGTTCACGTCAATTAATTATCTCTTTTATTATTTTCAAATCGACGTCTGTCAACATCTACAAAATAGACACGGACACGGAGATCGGAGGAGGTCCGTTACAATATATTTATTCCATAAAAGAGTTTATCAACGAAAAAGAAAAAGAATGCAGAAGAATGTACCAACTGCTTTTCTTGCCTAGCATGTCATAATAGGCCACTAAGGGTGTATTGGGTACTGGGTCTATGATTGTGTAGGCGATGAGCTATCCACTTGTTACTACTCTTTCGCCACGAGTTTTCCTCTGACCAAACCCAATTTTTGTATGGTTAAATGTGGTCTTAAGGAACACTGTGGTCCTTGGACTCTGCCCACCCCTAACGGGATTTCAGGCGTGATTGTATGTATGTATGTATGTATGTAAAAACAGTTTTGTGACACGCATGCAAATTCATTTTAGACAATCACCGTGGCCTTGTGACTTGTATGCAGCTTTTGTCGCCTTCTTTAGACGTTCTGGGTTCGATTCCCGGTGAGGGTAAATGAATGTATGATGAGTTCTCCAGTTATGTTATCATAAATCCATACTAATATTATAAATGCGAAAGCAACTCAAAATTTTGATTTTTTTTTCTCTCACAAATATAATGTTTAACAGCACTAGAACCCCCCATTAAAATTTGTAAATTATTTTCGATTTCACCCTGTAGTACCCATATTCATAACACAAACAAAATAAATTGCTTTATTTGGACTAGTTGATAGGGTGTATTTAACACTTTGAGGGTCAGCGCAAACACAGGTGTTCGCAGATAATAGATGTTCCGGTTGTGTATATTTTTCTTTATAATTAACCTGGCAATGACAGATTAATTATTCCTTCTTTACTCTGTGCTTATAATAGTGCCAACTTTATTCTATTTCTAAGTAGAATAATGTCATATTTTTTCTCTCTCCCCTCATATTTTCATGGATTTTTTCCTCTCCAGCTTTACGTTGCCTGGGAGATCGCTCTAAGCCATAAGACCGCTTTTTTTGTTACATATAATAAAGTTTTTATTCTTATTTGATTTATTAACGTGGAATAAAGTATATTCCATTCTATTGAAGCACATATACACTTGAGAAATATATAAAGTAGATTATAAAGACGCCACATTATTGTCAAATAAATAGAGAACACTAGTATGTTCTAAAAATATACAAGTATCCCTCAATACCGGACAATCCTCGCTTATTAGGAATTTCATTATTGTTTTCATGAAGCAAGAATTTTTCTTGGCACAAAATAACTTTATCAGAGAATTTATATAAAATAGATTAGCAGGTATTATTTATATCATCAATTTTTGTAACTAAGAAACGATTCCAGAAACTAGTATGGGAGATAAATATAAGATATATAGATATTGGATAGCTGTAACCCTCTATCTAAAGCATTGAATAATATATTACCTCTCCCCTGTTTGTATATATTATATACGAAATTTCAATATTAGTAAGAAAAGATAATCATCTGTTTCCTAAAAACAGGGATTGTAAGTTAAATAGAAGTAGATATGGACACAGACTGCGTGTTCCGACTCCAAGTTTGACTTTATATTCTAGAAACGTTAATTGTATGGCAATCTAAATCTAAATATATAACTCTCAGGTGATTGACTGACATAGTGATCTATTAGGTCCTTACCTATGAAATTGGTGTTTTGTATGGAGATTATGGAGAATTCTGCATTTTCCATACTAAAATTTTTTCAGTTTTCTTCACAACGACAAATTCAAAGATAATAATATTTGGCATCTATCATAAGACAAACTTTAGTAATATGTGTAATATCACATTTCATAAAAATTATTTATCGTTTTTAAGTGAATGCAAATAAAATGATGTATTCGGGAGGCACTTAAAAAGAGTTGTCTCCGTGTCCAATTTTAACACAATTAAACTTACAACAAATTATCAAAACAAATCAAAAGAGCTCAAAAATATAGTCTATTTTTTGACGAGTTAATTATTTTTTAGGAATACTCTGAATCTTAATAGTTACAGACAAAATACTAAGAGAGAAAAAAAACACCAATTTCATAGGACCCAATATCAACCAATATCAACGCACAGCCCAAACCACTGGGCGGATCAGGCTGAAATTTGGCATGCAGGTAGATGTTTACGTCATTCGTCATACGTAGGCTTCCGCTAAGAAAGGATTTTGATTAACTTTTCCCCCAAGGGGATAAAATAGGGGATGAAAGTTTGTATGAAACTTTGTCAATTTTAAACAGATCGGGCTGAGACTTTGCATGCTACAGCTACTATGACGTAGGCATCTCCTAAGCAAGGATTTTGATAAATTCCATCCCTAAGGGGATAAAATAGGGGATGAAAGTTTGTATAAATAGGATGATGGAGAATGTAAGTGTATTAGTTTTAACCTATCAGTACCTAATGGAACGAATAAATTAAGACGAACAAAATAATATACCTTATTAATAATAATACTTCTCAGCGCGGGCAAAAGCTAGTATTTAATAAAATTCCACATGACAATAAAATCTGGACATTCAATTTTTTCAAATACAAGATGATTAAATTACTTAATAAAATGTAGGTATTATTCTGTTGGTGACTTTCTGAATGAATAAGAGTAATGATGGAATTTATTTTGAAACTATGCTTGTGACCATTAATGATATTTTAATACTGACTCTTTGGACTTTTCAATTTTTTATCTTTTATTTTGACATTCTATAATCTTAATTCATTTGTCGTTGTATAGATTTTTTTTTCTTTTTCCCCCATAAATTCCATATTTGTACTAATTTTTTTGTTTTTTTTAATAAATGAAGGCTATATTGTATGTTCGCACATTTTAACCATAATCTTCGCATAAATAAATTGAATTGAATTGATATTACTAGTAAAATTTCGTAGTAAAAGGCGAAAATGTTGGTAGATTCTGAATAGTTATTTGTTTTGAGAAGATAAAGATTGATAATAACATGTAAGCGAGCAGTGAAAGTTAAATAATTTAAGAATGTGAACCAGGGTCGTAGCAAATGGAGATCAGTAATCCCTGCTTACACCACGGAGGAAAGACGAGATTTTTTAGGTATATATTTATTAATTTATTCTTTATGCACGACGAACAATAGAGGACTTAAAGCATTCAGTCATTCTCTACCAGTCAACCCAAAAGCGGAGTGAGGTTAGCTAAAACGACGACGTGTAATAAAAGTACATAAATATGTATCTACTCTAATTGTATGCGTATATTTCTTAAGCTTCCTTAAAAAGTCTTTGTCGCTGTGTATTGGGTAGTCAACTTTATATTGTTGCAATTATATATGCCATTTATTGCAACATTAATATCATTCAAATTGCTTGCGTTCGAGTTTGTAAACAGCTTTATTCTGCACGTTTTGTATTTCGAAGTTTTATCACCATATAGGCATTAACGCTGTCCCCTTCCCACATTTGCATACAGACAGAGACAACATTAAAGGTGTCTAGTAAGTTTCCAACACACATTTACGCCACCCAGAAGTACTTGTAGTGTTTACGCTCAAACTTAAGTACTTCGCTAGTCTAGTGCTGTCTCTATAATTTACTTTCAAAAGACAGTGATGGCGTGCTAACTTTTCTTTACTTTTTAGCTTTTTATAGAACTACACATTGCGTGACAATCATCACGTCTATACCACATTTTGAATAGAAAGAGATGCAAGAGGATGGTTTAATGTATAACTTTTATAGTCTGTAGTATATTAAGTATTAGCAGTGCATCCATGGTAGCTCGTTTGCTACGAAAATATAGCATACACACACAGCCTTTGGCATGGTCAGGCCTTGGATGGGTGACCCAAACTTTGAGATTTCGAACTCTGTGCTGCGGAAGGCACGCTAAGCCGTTGGTCCCGGTCGCCATTGCAACCGTTTCTACCCACCAACCCGCATTGGGCCAGCGTGGTGGTGTTATGGTATGTACTCCTCATGTGTTTCTTCATGAGGAAGATCTGTGCTCCGCAGTGGGACATATATCGGATGAGGATGATTGGACCCGCGCGAACCCGGGGAGGTCACTAGTCAAATATACTTTCATCTAAGGAAGTGACTTAAAAGTATAGCTATATTACCCTAGACGTTTTTACATCGGATTTCGGGAAAATTATCTTGCAAAATACAACATTTTCAGTCGTTTGTATTTTTCTTTCTTTATTTTAAGTGGAAGCTATGGGCTGTTATTTAAGCCTATAAAAATCTTGCTGGGCATTATATGCTGTAATATATTCGGTACTCCGCCATTCCACGATATTATTTCGGCGTCAAACCGTAGCCGTAAAAATATTATAGCCAGAACAAAGAAGCTGCCTGTAAAACGCAATGTACATTTTGTTACGACATTTTGGTCATAATTTTAGTGGAATATTTTAATGGATGTTTTAAGGAACTTTGTCGTTAATTATGACGTTAAAAAACCATAAAACGCAATTAATATTGAATTCAGAGTTTTTAGGAGTTATTGGCAGCGGTTGCCGTGATGGGACGGACGGGACACTTGTTCACGAGGCCGCGGGAGTCACGGGTTCGATCCCACCGCCTGCACATACCACAAAATTTTAATAAAATGTATGTACAGTCGCGGTCAGATAATGTTTACCACCCAAAGTGCTTTGACGACCTCCGTGGTCGAGTGGTCTGTATGCCGGTCTCAAGGCGTCGCCATCTCGAGAGGTTCTGGGTTCGATCCCCAGTGGGGGCAAATGTTTGGGTGATGAATTTTCAGGCATTTGTTCTCCAGTCTTGGATGTTTATATATATTTCTATATATTCTGGTTATTTATATGTATTTATCTATTAAATATATTTATCCGTCATCTAGTGTTCGTAACACAAGCAGCATTAGTTGCTTAAAATGGGGCTAGTTGATAGGTGTGAATGTCTGAGGATATTATTATTATTATTATTATTAAAGTATCAAAATTGCTTGCATACATTGAAGTCAAAAAAGACGAAATCACGAAATGTCTAATAATTTCGTATCAATTTGATTGATCATAGATTATACCCAAAGATTAAACCTATATTTTTTAATAACAGGAGAATCCATCGACGACATTTAGACGTGCATGATTAAGTAAATGGCTTCATAAATTATATTATGTATCGATAACTTTTTAAAGAAAACTTTTCATTATAAATAATTTTAAAATAGAAACTCAAACAATCTTTATTATATTAAATAAAATTTTGACATCTTATTTTTAAAATTTCACTTTTATTCGAATGACATTCAAACAATCATTTTTGATAGCTGTCATTTCTTTATTTGTCTTTTCCATACTTCATATTGTTTATTAATTTTCAAAGGGTAATAAGTAACTTGATATGTCATAGACTTTATTGAAAACAGAGTGATAAATAATCTAATTTGAAAACTGATAAACATTTTCTGACCGCGACCGTACAGTTGATTGTGAATGTCGCTCGCCTCAAATTGTGCCTGGTGCATGGCAACAGGCTCGCCACCTGTTACATGGGGACTTTATTATACTCTGTCTACCCCCTCCGGGAAAGAGGAATAATGATACGAGAATGTAACGTTATGATTTTGCAGCTAAACTAAAAAAAAATGCATCGTAACATTGCGGACTTAGAATTGAATAGAATAAATTTTATTTAGGACACTATCCATATATTTGAAATTTGGTACACAGATAGCCTAGAGCCTGAGAAAGGACAAAGGCTTTTTATTTCGATATTCCCATGGGAACGAGTACCGCGCAATTGTAACTGTGGCTATCAATATCTGCTCGTCCGAGTATAATGTCTCATATTCCGTCAAAATGTAATATATTTCGAATTCAAAAATTTCTTGCCATTGTAAAATAATGACATGACAACAGAGATTTATCACCATGACAACAATTAATCAGATGACACTGACAAGAAATGTTATTTTCATCATTTTAATAATTAGAGGTTTTAGTTCAAATACCTATTAACAATCAACATTTTGCTAATAAGAGGTAGGATTCCTGAATGTAATGTTGAGCACTTGGTAAAAAATTAATAAATAAAAATCAATAATATAAATATCCTCAGACATTCACACCTATCAACTAGTCCCATTTTAAGCAACTAAATGCTGCTTGAGTTACGGATACTGGATGACAGACAAACATATTTAATAGATAAATACATATAATTATTGCAAATATACATAATATAATACATATACAATGAACA
Source organism: Parapoynx stratiotata (assembly GCA_910589355.1). Classification (NCBI taxonomy): domain Eukaryota; kingdom Metazoa; phylum Arthropoda; class Insecta; order Lepidoptera; family Crambidae; genus Parapoynx; species Parapoynx stratiotata. Next base: position 4,155,411 of record OU342483.1, read on the forward strand.
CCCAAGACTGGAGAACAAATTTCTGAAAATTCATCACCCAAATACTTGCCTCCACTGGGGATCGAACCCAGAACCTCTTGAGATGGATTAGAAAGCAGTGCAGTGCTAACAAACACTCAAAACTTTTTGTAAACATATAACAGCGTTAAATCATTGGCTACGCGAACGACGTCGCGGGCACAGCTAGTATAGTAATAATTCTTAACACGTGGAATATCGGTTCTACTTTGCGTTGGTTTTCTTTTTCTTGTGTAGGTAAAATAAAGTATTTAACTAACTTAACTAAACGTGGAGCCTTTACAACTCAACAAAACACAACCATGAATTGAAATATTTATAAAACAAAACGTTCTGAATGAACATCCAATTTAGTGAAGCACAAAATGGTGACTGATCAGCCTGTCAGCTGGTATCGCCAGGATTGACAGCTGCGGCCGCCACGCGCCATGCTGAATCGGGAAATTTAATAAATTTTCACTTTGCCGTTTTTCTAGCTTCTACTATTCCTGGTATCCGATTTGCTGGGTGGCTTTGTAAGTTGTAAGAACTCAGTTAAATTTTTTATCATCGCCATTATGTGTCGAGGAAATAAAATTTAATTGAATAACCAGAAATAGACAGGAACTTGTATTTCCGAATGTTAGACTTCACAAAGTATGTAATTTGTTCAAATCAAATCAAATCAAAAATAATTTTATTTCATAGGCTAAACATAGCACTTAAAATCGTCAACATTCATACATAGTCACATTTATTATACATAAAGTAAACTTTAATAATAAAATTGACAAAAAAGACTTAAAATTCACTGCCGCGAGCGCTTGTAGCATAGTGTTCATAGGTTTAAGCATAAAAATATTTAATACAATACCGCATAGTCTTCTGGATTTACCTATACACAGGTTTAAATTGCACATTAAACATTGTTTAATGAGCAAAGGCTTTTACAAAATATTAGGTTGGGGAAAAAGTCTTTTCGCATTATAGTATGTATAAACTTGTAATAAAATCTCTTTGGCTATACTATTTGTATCTGGCTGGTTTTGGTATCATTGAAAGTTTAAATTTTAAAGAACATAATTCCAAATTCAAGTTAGGAAAATGTGTGATTTTCATTTGTTTTTCGTACCGCCAAGATGAGCGAATCTAATGAAGAAACTCGATACATTTTAAAATTTTACTACAAAAAAGGTAAAAATGCAACGCAAGCCGCGAAAAATGTTTATGGACCTAGTGCAGTGTCTGTGAGAATAGCACAAATTTGGTTTAAGCGTTTTCAATCCGGAAATTTTGATGTCAAAGATGCACGTCGCTCTGGTTGCCCTATCACAGATAAAATGGATCCCATTTTTGAAAAAGTGGAGCAAGATCGGCATGTCAGTAGTTACGACGTAGCTGAAGAACTGGGAATTGACCACAAAACAGTTTTGGCGCATTTGAAAAAAACTGGGTACACAAAAAAGCTCGACATTTGGGTACCTCACGAGCTCACTGAAACAAACCTAATGAACCGTGTAGTCATTTGTGATTCTTTATTACGACGTAATGAAACCGAACCATTTTTGAAGAAGCTGATAACTGGTGATGAAAAGTGGATCACGTACGACAAGAACGTGCGAAAAAGGTCGTGGTCAAAGGCCGGTCAGGCTTCACAGACTGTGGCGAAACCCGGGTTAACTCGCAACATGGTGATGCTGTTTGTGTGGTGGGATTGGAAGGGCATTATTCATTATGAGCTGTTACCACCAGGCAGGACCATCGATTCTGAACTCTACTGCGAACAACTGATGAGATTAAAGCAAGAAGTTGAGAGAAAGCGGCCGGAATTAATCAACAGAAGGGGTGTGGTTTTTCATCATGATAACGCTAGACCTCACACATCTTTAGCCACTCAGCAAAAATTAAGAGAGTTTGGCTGGGAGGTGTTAATGCATCCGCCGTATAGTCCTGACCTTGCACCTTCAGATTTCCACCTGTTTCGGTCTCTTCAGAATTCTTTAGGCAGTGTCAGGTTAACATCACGAGAGGACTGCCAAAACCACTTGTCGCGGTATTTTGACCAGAAGTCCCAAAATTTCTATAGCAATGGGATTATGTCCCTACTTACAAGATGGCAAAAAGTTTTCGAACAAAATGGTACCTACATACTTTAGTTAAATGTAAATAAACTATATTAAAAAATGTTTTGAAGTTTCTTAAAAAATGCGTAGAAACTTTTTCCCCAACCTATTATAATAGACGATATTTTTAATGATAAAAATGTATGGGATAAATCTATTATTCATTATTAATTGTAAATCTTATTATGATAACGTATTTATTTGAATAAAAATAAAAAATCTATCGCAGAGTTTCTTGCGGCACTTCTTCTCAGTGATACGAGTTTATTGTTTCACATCGAAGTGCTGGTAGGGTATAAATTGACGTGCGAAAGTATTAGTATCGAAAGTAGTAGTTTTCTAAGAAATCTATTTGCAATAAATTATTTCATTTCATTTCAATAAAAATAAACAACAACTCGCACTGATGTCAGGGTGGAGGTGTTACGGTCCAATCTTTTAATGTATTTGTTTCTACGAGGAACAGTGCCTTGCATAAGACGTGTATAGTCTGAACACGAAATAAATAAATTCACAATGCGTATTGGCAAAAGAAATTTAAAAGTATAAATACATTATAATTAACATACTTCTGTACCCGTTGTGTAAGTTTTCATTGTAAAAAACTTCTCACTTTTAGTTGCGATAGAAATGTCAATTTCTATGAGAAATGTGAGTTAATACATAATAGAAGATTTGTCAATACGTTGGAATGCATTTTTTACGATCACGAAATAAACACAGCAGAGACAGGAGAAAACAATTCAGGCAGAATGTGCATTTAAGCACCTGTGCCTACCCCTTCGGGGATAGAGGCGTGATGATATGCTAAGTCATGAACACAGACACGGCAAAACAAACTACAAACAATAATGTGTAACAAGTGAACCACGTGTACAATTTTATTTTCGAACATTGTAGTATTATAAAAAAATAATGCACGTTACTACTTACTAATATGTAAACCCTGTAGTCACATATAATGCTTAAACGACTCGATTAAATTAAAAATGCATTGTAGTTTCTTTAGTGTTAGCTATCATTGTATAAAACTCAACTTTGTCAGTTGCGATTTCTAGGACAAACGTGATTTCTGATACTTTCCGCTAGGGGCGCTTTTCACGTTTCCCATAGAAATTGAGAAGTGTTTTTACAGCGAAAACTTATACTATGGGTGCTGAAACTAAAACTAATGAAATAGATAGATAAATCAACAACGGAAACATAAAATAATCAAAACTCTATCCCCTTGTATGGAGATTTTGGAGTATTGGAGTATGGTGTTTTGTATGGAGATTTTGGGGAATTCTGCATTTTCCATACTAATTTTTTTTCAGTTTTCTTCACAACGACAAATCCAAAGATAATATTTGGCATGTATCATTAGACAAGTTTTAGTAATATGTGTAATATCACACTTCATAAAAATTATTTATCGTTTTTAAGTGAATGCAAATAAAATGATGTATTCGGGAGGCACTTAAAAACAGTTGTCTCCGTGTCCAATTTTAACACAATTAAACTTACAACTAATTATCAAAACAAATCAAAAGAGCTCAAATTATTTTTTAGGAATACTCTGAATCTTAATAGTTACAGACAAAATACTAAGAGAGAAAAAAACACCAATTTCATAGGTAAGGACCCAATATTATAATTATATTTTAAATTATTGACAGTGAGTCAACCGCTCTAGACGCTGACTCTAAATTTAAAAACAGAAACTAAGAGAAAAATGGCCAGAGAAGAGTGCAATAACAGCAAAAAGCCGCTAATATAGCTATAGCGCCTCGTCACATTACTACACCAGAGTTGCTAATTGAAATTTGGTCGAATTCGCCCTTATTGTATACTAACACAAGGACCTTCATTCAAACTCGAACTAATTGTGTCTTCTCTATAATAATAAATATGAATCCATCACAAAGCCTACCATCATCATGGGACTAAAAAATCAAATAACCGAGAAAACATTTAATGCCGGCATTCCTCGAGAGGCGGTAACCGGCTCAGCCCTTAATCCGGACACGGATACTTCTTATCACACGAAGTGTCATTGAAACTAGAACCTTAAAGATATAAAAAGAACGATGAATTTCAAAGAAGCTGCGGTTCTGCAAATGACAATGTACAATTTAATAATAGGCCTTTACCTATGAAATTGCCGTTTTTTTCTCTCTTTGTATTTTGTCTGTAACTATTAAGTTTCAGAATATTCTAATAAAATAATTACCTCCTCTAAAAATATACCATATTTTTGAGCTTTTTTGATAATTTTCACTGTAAAGTATATATTATAAGATAATTTTTACTGTATTGTAAGTTTCACTGTGTTAAGATTAGAAACGAATACAACTCTTTTTAAGTGCCTCCTGAATACATCATTTGATACATCACTTAAAAACGATAAATAATTTTTATGAACAGTGATATCACACATAATGCTAAAGCTTGTCTAATGATACATGCCAAAAATTAGTATCTCTGGATTTGTCGTTGTGGAGAAATCTGAAAAAATGTTAGTATGGAAAATGCAGACTTCCCCAAAATCTTCATACAAAACAGTAATTTCATAGGTAAAGACCTATTAAAGTAAAATTTGCTTAGGAGTTATTTTTTCTATGGTGTCGATTGTAAAGTTTCAATTAGACAAAACAAACAAGAAAACATATTATTATCGTCGCGCCTCTATTCCTGACGATTTAGGCAGAGGAGGAGAGAGACACCCACTTTTCGCCTGAAATGTGAAATCCCCATGTGACAGGTGGCGAGCTTGTGGCCATGCACCGGGCACAGTATGAGGCAAGCGATATTCACGATGAACTGAACTTAAGTTTTGAATAGAACTCAGTACATGCGGTGCGATAGAACCCGCGACCTCTTGAACGAGTAGTAAGTTTAACTTGGCTACTGCTGCCTTTGAGAATAACAATTTAGGCTAATAAACTATCCATTTAGAGAATATTTTGAGGCAAATTTTTGTTTAAGGCTTCCACTGTTGGACAGGCTTCCTCGAAAGGTAATTTTTTTGATCGGCAGTAATAGTTAACTCAATAGTTAAAATCTAGAGCTCAATGGAAACGCCAAAATGTATTTATGACTTCACCTTGACAAATTCTTAAATACGCGATGTACATTTGAAGGAATATATACATCAGTTGTGTCGCCAGCCGTCATTTTGCTAATCCCAACATCCTATTGTGGTAACATTTTCTATTATTATTCAACTACAGTAATATTTGAAAATTCGACTATTGGACAAGCTGTTATACATCATACGTCATACGTTTTCTCCAATTTTGTCCATATTTTAACCGACTGGTCAACCTGACCACAGATCAAAAATCCGACCCTAAATATGTAGGCCTACAATGATCGATCTTGCATCCATCCATCCATTTCAACGTCCACTACTAGACATATCCTCCTGTCTTCTGCTCAACGTATCCATCATCTGCCAGTTATCACATTCATCTACTCATCATGTTTGGATCATAGTGATTTACTAGCTGTTTCCCACGACTTCGTCCGCGGTTACCATGATTTTTGACTATCTCACGGGAATCCTCATCGTTAACGATTATGTTTTTTTATTGTAGAATTTGTTAATTCTTTTCGAAAATGTCGGATCGACTCGGAGAATCGCTTAGCCAGAACCCGAGTAGTTCCCGTGGTACGGCTTGAATAGGCATATCGGGGAGTTTTTTTAGATACTAGGTTTTGCCCGCGACTTCGTCTGCGTAGAATAGATACTTTGAGATAGTGTGATGGTATTTCCTTCCTCAATAAATAGGCTATTCAACACTGAATGATCTTTTCAAATTGTAACAGTTGCCTCAGTTGGTGGATTTGAAAATTTACTCCACTCTAATATTAGAAGCAAAGTTCACATTGGCGTAATTATGTCCTTCATTTTTCTGGTCCTATGTCCTTTCTCGGGCTCTAGACTATCTGTGTACCAAAAATTCGGATGATTGGTTCACTAGTTTTGACGTGAAAGCGAGAGAGACAGACAGAGTTACTTTGGCATTTATAATATAGTATGGATTCGAGTAGCACACATGCCTAGGGTAGGCAGGCCAGCGACGGGTCTGATAGGATTCTGTCCCTGTTAACAAAATAATGCCTCTTATGAACAAAATTTTCAGACAATTTTTTTCATTTTTTATAATATTCTATACCGCTTGTGGTGTTTTCGATCTGTATTCTTGCTTTTTAATCGAGAAGTAAACGAAGCTCTTCTATTATTGTAGTTTGTTTCACATATCTTTTGTGTTATCTGCGGATGGATTTAACGGTTCTCGCCGGATAAAGGCCGCCTTCAGATGGCTCGAAGTAAACCCTTACTTCGAGCCATTTATAGGCTGAGAGTTTGTGGCAACCTTAACAGGGAACTCAACGAATTTGACGACTGCTAATAAATCTAAATATACATTTCGACAGCTTGAAAATGGGTGCTATGGATTTGTATATTCAACTGGAACTGGAAGATTTTAAGGAAATAGACCGTTTTTGGAAGATAAGCCGGTTTTATCGCGGGGTAGAGGCCTTTTTATGTCGACACAACATGAGTGAATTTCTTCGAAAGACACGTTAAGTTATCGTTCCTTCCACACACATCATGTGCATTGGAGCAGTTTCGTCATCAGCCTTTATACGGCCTTCCTCATGGAGAAACACATGAGGAGTATGGGCCGTAACACCACCACGCTGGCCCAATGCGGGTTGGTGGGTAGAAACGGTCACAAATGCGACCGGAACCAACGGCTTAACGTGCCTTCCGAAGCACGGAGGAGCTCGAGATCACAAAGTCTTGGTCACCCATCCACGGCCTGACCACGGCGAAGGTTGCTTTGTTTTCGATCGAAGCCAAAGCGCACTGTCCACTGCGCCAGCGAGCTCCTTGTTGGAGCAGTTGGTGGTGGTAAATTAATTATAAATAAGTTTCACCATGCAGGCCTGTGCCCAGCTATGGGGCATTTATACAGGCTGGTGATAAAGCCGGTCTACCGCAATATACAAGCCCACTTACATTGAAGGGCTAAAGATAAAGCGAGTAATCATAATGGGTTGAAGTGCTCTGAGTGGTCTCAACCAAGAATGTTGTACTGTATAATGGATGCCAAACTCCAATAAAATAGCATGAGGCAATGTTCTGTCTCGATTTCGTCTCATTCTATCACTTAAATGAATGAGTTTGTCATTTCGTAGTATCGCTTTCAATTACTACCAATGACGTCACACAAAAATACACACAAATTTCTCAAACAAATACTCTCATTTAATATGTGATTTTTGACTCACCTTTAAAATGATAAGGTACATCCAGGATATCACTCACTTACACAACATAAAACAACGCACGTCATCACCAGTTTTATTATTTTTTATTTAAAATATTGAATTACATAAATTTGTAACAATTTTCAATCTAGGTGTCAAAATGGCGTAAATATGACAGGTGAGACAGAAACTATGGATAGAAAGAGAGGAAGAGGATATCCCACGGATAGTCTTCATTCATAAATAGTGATAGAATGAGAGGGAACACCTACTGATCGAGACAGAACATTGCCTCATGCTATTGTATGGGAGTTTGGCATCCATATAGAGTACAAAATTCTTGGTCTCAACTCCGTCAAAAATAGCTAGTGACGGTTCTCCGTACTTCGCATGACACTTCGTATGTTCATAGTATTCTAGCCAAAACCTTAACTACTGTCTATCCATTTTGTTGTGTGTTGTTGTAAAATTCTCCCACGAAGGGAAGGCAAAGGGAACGAAGCCCATACAGCCAAGTCTTCAGTATTTTATTTCTTTAGTAGTTTGCATTGAAATGCTAGTGTAATGCATTTCAATGCATCTTGGGAGAGTTTGGCGACAAATGGTCCATGGCAGACACTGTGGTGCTACTTCGATGAGGTGGATTACCTCATTGTTTTTCACATCACTTGACGGTTATTTCGATGATCCTTCATTGCTCCTCATCACAGACACTTATTACACAAAACTACACTGATTTTACGTTACAACATTCACTCCGAACAATATAACAATCATTGAAATAAAAATCACGTCCGCCATCGTCAAATGCCGCCAAAAACTCTCCATCCATTTTGATCTGAGACAATATGTAAGCAAACCATAAAAAGGCTTCTATAACATGTCATTACTTATTCCCGAAAGGTTTTATCAAAAACAAATACGATTATATAATATTTTATTACTAGAAACTTTTAAATCATGTAAATTAAGTGATTACTTATCACCTTCGATAATTTTTGCTATTTCTACCTCAATGTTATATTTTTAACGTAAGTTTAGACTACTAAATTATAAAAAAACCTAACTCGAATAGTATTCTCAAACTTTCATTATGAGTTTAAAATACTTCCAAATGAAGATGAACAATCATGACATGTCATGACACCTTTAATCTACTTTGAAATATATTGTTATATTTTCATGCATATTTAGTATCATTTGGATGGTAGTATTGATAGCTTGTGTTTAAAAACACTTTACATAATACTATGAATAATTGTTATATTCAATGACGATATTGGTATATTAAGTACGGCTACCCCTTTTCTATTTTATCATAAAAATTTGAGCCCATATTATTTGTCCCAGAATTGGATAAAAAGTTTGAGAACCACAAATTCTTTACCTTTTGTCTCCGATTAAAATGGATAGAGTATAGTCAAGAAGCACAAAACGAGACACAATAGAAACATCTATTGTTTGCGAGCACCGGTGCTCGCGGTGCCCTCCAAGGGGTGAATGATATTAGGGCTATTACGCGGAGCTTCTCCCAAAGCTATGAACTTCGCGACCGAGCCCGTTCTATCTTAACCGATAATTAAATCATTTGCAAACCTCAAAGACAGGAAAATGTGAGAGCTCACGTACACAGAACAGTGATTGCGATGTTAACGGAAATTGAAGGAGAGATGGCAGAATTCATAAAGTGCTCTATTTCCATTCGATATACAAGAAGAAATATCCCATATAACTCAATTGTGCCCTGAATTATCAGAGGCGCTTAGACAAAAATAATGAGATGATTTATATTGAACAACTTCAAAGATAGTTATACCACTTGAGATAACATAGGCCTGACCATACCCCATGGCGAAGGTACTTTTGCTTTCAATATCGAAAGCCAAAGAGCGACTCTGCCACTGTTCCTTTATATAATCTACCCATAAAATATAATAAAAATGTCTACATAACAAAAAAAATATTTTATTTTTTGTTTCTGTCTGTTTGTCTCTTTGCACGAGCTAATCTCCAAAATGGCTGGACTGATTTCAATGAAATTATGCATGGTGATTTCTTATGTCACTAGTCAACATCTTAGATACTTTTTATTTCGGAAAATTTAAGGGTTCCCGTGGGATAGTTAAAAAACAATAATAACCGTGGACGCAGTCGCTGGCAACAGCTATTCAATATAAACCATTCTCTCAAATTCAATACCACAGCTGCCAAAATTAAATCGCACATCTGTAGAAGCAGCAGTGTTTAGTCTGGATTTCCTTTTTTCCCACTAACCTATCATGGTTTTATCCGGATGCAAATCAGTATAAAGGTTCTCAAGTGTGCTCGATAAAATCTATATACATATTTATGAGAACGGACCCCTCGCGTCGATATCTCGGGTTCGACTCGATCAATGCCTGGCATGTTGAGGTTGCCCATATATTTGCAGTGTTCACAACCACAACCAGCTTGAGGCGACAATTAACATGATTACATATACAGGAGATGTTCAGAAAACAATAAATTTACTGAGAACACCGTGTGATATACTCGTATACTATGTGGATGATGGATAACTTATATTAGTTATATGAATGATAACTTCCCGCTGTCTACCCTAAAAAGGGCAATAAAACCTAATAAGCGGCAGTTAGTAGGTAATTTTGAAAGGTTTTTGTTATTTATTTGTAAAAAAGTAAAATCTCCTTTTAATATTTTCTAAATACCTACATTGTTTTCATAATTTCTAATGTTAAACAAAGCCGTATAGGACACTAGGTTCTTAGAAAACATGTTCTTCATTTCGTTGGCATAACGACTAGTCGTTGCAATAAATAAATTATTATTAATTACCTTTGGCATTTCAGCCTACATCGTATCTGAAAGTGATAATTTGCATCATTAGATTGAACCTTATTAATCGCAATGAAAATCGCTTTATTAAGCTTCCAGTCTAGCATTTGCTGGTAAAGTCCGATACGAAAAGTAGCATTTATTAATGGCATCCGAAGGCATTCACCAAGGAATGAATGCTGTGAATAAAAAGCGATAGCGACATTCCAAAATAAATATAAATAGTGACCTACGAATATATGACTAAGTCCTGTGAATCAACCCTACTTACTGAGCTCATTTTTCCGAGGTCAATACGAATTTTTAACCTGTCTATGCTCAGAAAACCAGACACAATTAGAAACATGTCTATTGTTTGAGAAAACCGGTGTTCTTGGTGACTCTCAAGAGGTTAAGGAATGTGGAATATTTTCACATATTTAAGACCTAATGTTTCATAGAGAAATTTTATTTTCAACAATGACTTAATCGATAATCGATATTTCGCTGGCCCACAAAAACTTTTCACCCTGTAAGAGGACCATTTATTTTCTAAGGTAATAGTATTATTTTATTATTCTCTATTAACAAATTTAGACTGACTTAGATATATTACTTACGATATAAAAATAAATGAAACTAACACGAAATATTACTAGCTTCCAATTTTTCTTAAGGGACCGATATCTGTAAGGCTATCTTAAGCTCCAGAGACTATTACGGCTTGGAAACAGATAAGCCGATCTTGTACCTCAGTTCCTTGAAGATAAAGGCGAGAATCTGTTTTATTTACAAGGCTTCGAGTCTTTTGGTAAACAATAGTTTCGTGGAATTAATAAATTTGTATAATCTTTATTGCCACGGGACCATTTATACCTCAAAAGTTATAGGCTACGGTAAAATTTTAAGCAAAATTTCATTTGTTTATAATAGTTACATAGATAACACCGGCTGGGGTAGGCAGAGGTGTTAAACACCCACATTTGGCCATATATGTTGAGTCCCCATGCCTGTTGCCATGCACCGGGCACAATGTGAGGTGATAAAACATATGAATAGCTCATTGTGAAAAGCGATAATCTATATGTATATACAGGCTTGCCACCTGTTACATGGACCAAACATATCTGGCGAAAAATGGGTGTTTAACACCTCTGCCTACCCCTTCGGGGAAAGAGGCGTGATGAAATGTTATTGTTTTAATCATTTCATAATTATTTAATTGCATTAATACACTTATCAATAATAACATAGAAAAGAAAACAGAAAAAATGAAAATAGTAATTAAGTATGCCATAAAATATTGCTTTAATTCCAATTTGCCTTCTTTCTAAATAACCCAAGTAATCCGATTTACGTTACTGTCTGGACAATATACACTTCAAAACAAATTGTCCCAAAGCTTTTGTAAAAAATATTCAGCCTAAGATTGTACAAAACATGAAAAGCACAAAGACTGTACTTCGGGAAATTGATATAATTCCAGGAGCCATGCTTGTTTGAGTGGGCCTCTTGTGTTTGACAATAGTACACTTGTGATTGTATCAGATAGAATTGAGTCTTCTGCAGAGTGTTTCGCAATTTATAAGGCTCTATGGAGTAATTGCAATTTCTTTTTTACTTGTGTCAAAAACTCGCGTGTTTTTTCAAAATTATAGCATTTTTCCTTGATAAGTTAATTGGGTAAAGATTTTTATATATATTTTATTTTATGTATGTTTTATATACTTATTTGCATATTCTTTACCGGCACACGTATTCCCTTCCTTCTTACAATGTGGGTTCCTTCAAAAGAGGCGTGAAAAAGCATTTTTTGTGCCGGTAAGGTGAGGGTGGCTAGGGCAGTATGTCAGCATGCTGCTCTAGCTATCTTCACATATGGACTCCTCTTCTGCTTATCATCAGGTAGTGCTGAGTCATTTTCTGAGCTTTTCATTAAAAAAAAACATTTTATTTGTTTCGAGGTGCATCTGTGATATGATCATTCCAAGATAGTTTTCAAATCTTTAACAGATTGATCATTATGTATAGGTAAGTATGTGATAGCTTTATTTAGCTGCGGTCTTCTGTAAGATATCTCAAATTCCACAACGCCAACCCTCTCACAATTATTTTACTAGAACTCCTAGACATCAGACAGAATTAATATTAATACATGTTAGTCGACCAAGTAGTTATTACGAATGTAATTAAATAATAATGCTACATGCTCATGGCAATCTTGGGTTATCAATTCTATTCGTATATTCAGCTTCTAAGTTACATCTAAAGTTGCTTAATTTGCCAGTCCCTTTTCAAGTGATGAATGTTATGTCGTATATTAAGTCTTTGTTGCTGAAGCCATTATAATAAAAGGATCAATTAAGTGTGGGGTTATAGACATAGCAACTAATTAGCTATGAGGCGGTTTTCATGTTTGTTTAGTTCTGAATTTCTGATATGGCCATTTAGTTTCGTAATTAAATCTTTAAGGTTTCGAGGGTTTATAGGGTCGAAAACGGGTCTTAATATGTCAGAAGTTATTAATATTTGTACTTGAAAATGTTTGGCTACTTCTGTTGCTCTCTGTACTTGGCACTAATAGAATTATATTCTATGATGATTGGAATAAATAAATTGGACAGTTGCATTCAATCGTACACTGTCGCATAAAGTTATGTTAGGGTCAGTTTTTTGATCCGTGGTAAGCTTGAGCCAATACGAATGATCGAATTTTAAAATATAAGTAAAGTTAAATAATCATAGACAATTTAACCACAACACCATGCTGGAATTAGTAAAATGGCGGCTGGCGGCACAGCTGATGTATATTGCTTCGAAATTTCATCGCAAATTTAACAATTTATCAAGTTTACGTCACGCATTTTGGCGTTTTCATTGACGCTAATGGTCTAGATTTTAACTATTGAGGTAAATATTACAACGAAACAATAACTCACCCTTAGTGGTGTACAAAACGCGAGTTCTACAGGACTGGACCTTTTTTACGGATTGCTCGAAGACTGCGAGATTAACTGGAACTGCGTTTATCAAGTGTGCGTTTTTTCTTTGTTCACGTATTATTGTTCCCAAATACTGTATTCTTGATCATTTACGTCGTTCAAACGTACAATCAATAACTACACTTGCCATAAAAAACCTATTCACTCGCAATTCGAAGATTTGTAGTAATAAATTAAAATCATGATGAAATTCATTACAATTCTTACCACAAGTTTTGTTTAAGGCACACTTTTGCTTAAGGCTCGAAATAATTTATTAGTTCGAGTTTTTGTTGAAGGACTCGCGCTAGACTAAACCCATATCCGAATACCTATTGAGCTCAAAGAGCGCTTCATTACCTCGAGTATCGATAGCCAGAATTCGAGTCATCAATAAGAACTCAACTCTTGTACATCACTAAAATCCCAGTGACGTTCCTATCTACGCGTTGTGCATAAAAACCATGAGGCACGAACATCGACACAAAATTAAATTTCCAAGCAACAATAAATTTCGCCAATTTTACTCCAATTTTCTCCACACCTTTTATACATTTCCATGTAAAGTATTTTTGTAGAATTTTATATTTTGTGTAACATAATATACATATTTTTCCGTGAATTTGTATTCAACTGATATTGTTTTCCCTATTCTGAATTGATACGAATTCAGATCAATCCTTGTCGGTTGGTTTCGCAAAAATATCTCTATTTTGTTGGTCTAAAATGAAATACTTAACTTCTTTCAAATAAAACTTTTTGCTTGCATCTGCAAACCCCGAGTCTCTCCTACAGTGGGGCAGGAATGGGAATATCGGAGACTTTTAGTGGGTGGGTGGGTTCTCAGCTGAGACGTCTACCGCCACCGCCTAACTCCTAACCAGCGGTAGGTGCGGTCAGTAGACAGGATTCTTCCAACAAACCTGCATTCAGTATTAATGTCGTTATAGTCATTTTGAAGCTTTTAGAAGCGACTGAAATAAGGAGTACTGAATAATTGATTCTAGAATATTCTGTAGATAAGTAGCCAGACCGGTCGCGTGACACGTTTATGCACACCCTAGCTCAAATCACTTGTAATTCGGTTTTCTTTGTTGAATTGTCACGACATGTCGTGAAAATACGTACAAAGGATTTTGTGGAGCTTATTCCAACTAAATGGAGTTACAATGGTTCTAAAAGATAATTCACAGTCAAGGTCTCGGCCCACGTTGCTTACCATGACCGCACTAGAACTGTATCAGGTAAAATAACAATAACTGTATCAGTTAATAACAAAACTTTTGTACATTTAGACAACACATACATACATACATAAGTCACGCCTTTTTCCCACAGGGGTAGGCAGAGATTACATCCTTCCACTTGATTCGATCCCTGCATATCGCTTCATCAACTCTCATTACAGTCCTCATAAATGCTGGGCGATTTCGGGTACTACTGACCTGGCCCTTCTCAAGAACAACACAATTATCATAAATGATTCTAGAACTTGTTGTTCTAATATTTCACAAATACCTTTTATCTATTTGAAATCGTTCAAAAATTTTAAAATAAAGATTTCAATGTGTCATTAGTTTATTTAATTGGATGTTCTAATATTGGTAGTATTTGCACCGTCGAATCTTTATGTTATGTCGTTTTGTTTTGAAAATCTATATCTATACTTATATATAATATAATAAAACTGTAGAGGTCAAATGTCTGTGCATAGAAAAAAAATGCTTAAAACCAAATCAGGAGAAAGTTAAAAAAAGGAAATACAAAAAAAAAATTTTTTTGTTTCTCTGTCTGTTTGTCGGTTTGTCTTTTGTACGGACTAATCTCCGAAATGGCTGGACCGATTTCAATGAAATTTTGCTTGGTGATACTTTATATAATGTGTCAACATCTTATATACCTTTTATTCCGGAAAAATAAAGGGTTCCGGTGGGATAGTTAAAAAGCCATGGTAACCGCAGACGAAGTCGCGGGCAACTAGCGGCAAGCTATTTTGACAATAAATCCATGGGAAACGTATCCTAAATAACAAAATGGAGGACGATAAACAGCTGTTTTTTGGCGCAATTTCTACCAAACGGGCCGTCAAAGTGAAAAATAAACTAATTAAAACTGTTTTATGAATAAGGAAATCTTACGCATTGCTTAAATTGCATTGCTGAGGAGCGCGTTGGCGTAGTGGTTAGTATGCCTTAGCTTTCGATTGTAAACAAAGCTACCTTCGCCATGGTCAAGCAGGGGATGGATGACCAAGACTTTGTGATCCCTCCGTGTTTTGGAAGGCACGTTAAGCCGTTGGTCCCAGCCGCTATTGCGACTGTTTCAACTCACCAACCGGCATTGGGCCAGCGTGATGGTGGCACATACTCCTCATGTGCTATGAGGAAGGCCTGTGCCCAGCAGTGGGACGTATATAGGCTGAGTAAACTGTGTACACGTGTTTATTGGGTCATGACAAATTTAAAACACACACGATGTTAAAACCGTCCGTGATTTTGCATAATTCTCACGATATTGCCGACGATATTGCTGACGTGAGCGAATAGTGATTAATATTCAATGTAATAAAATAATAAACGCAACGTCATTGAAAAATTGCGAACGGTTTTCCATATTTTTAAAGAGTTACATACATACATACATATCATCACGCCTCTTTCCCTGAAGGGGTAGGCAGAGGTGTTAAACACCCACATTTCGCCAGATATGTTAACTCCCCATGTAATAGGGAGAGGGCGGGTACTTTAGAACATTAGTTCCCAAAGTGGTCCAGGTGGACCCCAAGGGGTCCACGGGAGACTCGACGGGGGTCTTGTTGTCTTGACATCTTCACGTTTTTGTTGGAATATGGTAGAAATGTAGCTGTGGGGGTCCACCGGAACATGATAAATTTTGAAAGTGATCTATGAGAAAAATAAGTCTGGGAACCTCTGCTTTAGAAGATCAAGTTATCAAAGCAATATTCATGAAAGATGAGGAGCAATAGGTTAGCGTGGTAGAGTGAGGTGATGAAGAGAATGTCAGATAACAAGAATAACGCTAAGCATGGATGTGGATGGTCCTTGAATGAGAGGATGACCTAATGAAGGGAAGCGATGGGTTGTGTGCGTGAAAAATAATATTAGTAGATGCTTAGTTGTCACGAAAGAGTAGAGAAGAAGAAGATGGTATTGTTCATCATTAGGTCGCTGTGTAGAGGACAGCGTGGACTGGAGCATACTGGAGCATAAATTGTCCCTTGAGGGTTAGTCAGAGACTAGACAAAAAGAGCGTACAAAATTCTTTTTTTACGCAATAAAGGTTTCAGTTTTCTACTCAGCTGTCTTTGCGAATCACTTTAGAAATGATAGCCGGTCGGTGACGGAACGGCGGACTGAAACTGTCCTAGCAATAGTAGTACCTATGATCCGGTGTAATGGGCAGAATCCTTTTACGACTCAATTAACTATCTTCAGCCTATATACGTCCCACTGCTGGGCACAGGCCTTACTCATGGAGAATCACATGAGGAGTATGGGCCGTAACACCAGCACGTGGCCCAATGCGGGTTGGTGGGTAGAAACAGTCGTAATAGCGACCGGGACCAACGGCTTAACGTGCCTTCCGAAGCAAGCAGGAGCTCGAGATCACAAAGTTTTGGTCACCCATCCACGGCGTGAAGGTAGCTTTGTTTTCAATCGAAAGTCAAAGCATACTAACCACTACGCCACCGAGCTCCTCAATTATCGTGACGAGATAATTGCAAAATTTTATTTGTTAATTGGCATTCCAGGACGCCGTCTGGGACCTAGATAAAATTCCACATGCACAAGTAACTTTTTATGAAATTTGTCACAGACAAAAGCTAGGCTCAAAATAGTTTCTATATTAATATTTTAAGCTCCATGCCTCAAAGGGATTATAACTCAAAAGACAAGGAGCTTAAGGTCGCAGTTAACCAAATTCACGATTAATTTTACTTGCCAACTCATTAAACTTTCGTAACTCGTGTAAAATTTCGGGAAAAAGTAGGCACGACTGGACTTAACTTCTCTTTATGACTCGCCCACTTAACCCGTTTATTATCTACGTCCCTAATCTCATCTCTCGCTGAATTTCTCATTTGTCACTTATCCATTGAACCGCTTAAAACAAGCAAATTTTAACGCCTACTCACTAAATCAGCAATGTATGATTACTTTATAGAGCGGTCCTCAAATTTTGTGGTTCCTTAATAATCTCTAGATAATGCCCTTTGGGTTGAAAATTAGTTGATCTTCAAGACTTTTAACTTGACCTCTTACTAATTAATAAATGGGTAGATTAGTCGCTTCTGTAAACTTATAACTATATTTATAGCTGTCCCTTACGCAATGCTGGGATGTAAAAGAGATAGTATCATTTAAAATAGGATTTAAAGTTTATGAAAGCGGGTTAAATCGACAGCCCATAAAAGGATTCCATTTTACGAGCAACCAGGCCAGGCTGATAAGAAATATTTCTGAAACTAAATGTTATTATTACTGAGCAGTGAAATATTTTAATAAAATATTCGCAAAGAATATCTCTTTTTGCAATAAGAAGTGTTCGTGACAGGTGGTACATTGTGTATACCAGTGTTATTAGAACCATCTTACGAAATCTTTGAGAAAATCTTTTCTATGAAATCACTACGAAAATCTATTAGTATATAAATAGCAAAATTGTGACTGGCTGACGCCTATAGATTTTAAAATTAAAAAAAAGACGTGTGGCATTCGGGGACTGCCGCGGTAAAGCTATTGCATAGCATTTTGTATCAACTTATGCAATTATAATTTTATTTATTTATTTTATTCATGCAG
This sequence comes from Parapoynx stratiotata, assembly GCA_910589355.1. Lineage (NCBI taxonomy): Eukaryota > Metazoa > Arthropoda > Insecta > Lepidoptera > Crambidae > Parapoynx > Parapoynx stratiotata. Next base: position 4,173,411 of record OU342483.1, read on the forward strand.
TATTTCTTTTTCTTTGATATTAATTCAAGTTACACTTTTTGAGCGTGGTGACCGATAAGAAAACAAATTATATAAACTGTTGGTAGTTTGCATATACATTATTTCGTTCGGATCACTTATAAGTAAATTAAATCATAAAATAATTATCTAAAATAAATGTTAATAAACTAATTAATAAAATAACAAAACTCATAATAAACAATGTGTAATAGTTAGCTTATAAATAAAACCAAAGTGGCGTCTTTGTTAAAATTAGTTCTTTGTTTTATCACTAGATGGCGCCACCCATCCTTTAAAACGCACTATTGTTTACTCTCATAGACTTATATGATCAAACCGATGTTTATTAAAATTTGCATTCGCTTTGGACACGGTGTTTCATTTTGGTAACCACCTTGGGTTTTAACATGCACGGCCTTCAAGCCACACCTCCTTGCGCATCGGAGTGTGGAGCGTGAGGTTTTTTCGTTACGGAATTTCTGGATTCGGTCCCCGCGCTCAAGGCCCGCGATAGAAGCTATGCAATAGCTTAAAAATGTTTTTAGTGACAAAATCCAAATAAAAATAAATATTATCATTGTGCAAACATCACGCAAAATGTACAGCACGAAACTTTTAGCCTGACTGGCAGGGTGACGGCTTGTATGGTTGGTGATTGTTATGTATGAATAACTTGGTATATTTTCAGTAAAACGTTGACTATTGTCTTATATGAATGTTTTAGTATCCTGAAACAATACCCACAAACTACCACTAGATAACAGGCCGCCACCCTAACCGCGAGCTAAGGCCGCCACCCTAACCGCGAGCTAAGGCCGCCTCTATCTGGTAAGGGCTTAACTATTTCTACGATCGGATTTTGAGGCGGTTATAATAAAATGAATAATATTTTCCACATAAAAAAGAGCTGAATTATGAAATCATTGTTCGTTAACTGTGAACATTTTTGCTGTTTTTAATTACATCAAATAATTTTTAGAGCTAACACAGCAAAATTTTTTACCTCAATCATTAACAGAGAAAATATTTTGATTAAAAAGTTACTCAATTTGTATTTTTGAGCCAAACCTCTTTGGAATTAATTATTCTATTTAACTACTAAAATAGGCTCTCGTTTGTAAAATGTTTTCGTAGATAAGACTGAATTTTAACTGACATAATTTACTTAAGTATTTTGTCCGTCCTGTGTAAGCAGCCGTGTAAAATTTGCTGCTTTTGGCAAATAAAGGTAAAGGTACGTGACATTCAAATCCGAAGGTAGTCTAACAAGATAAGCATTGAACGGTGAGAGCGAAAATATTTATTTTAAAATATAAAATAAAATAAAAATAAAATAGATTTTTAATCTAATATGATTATTTTTAATTACGCACTATCTATTAAATGGTGGTTTAAAGCCAATCGTTAGATGGCGATCTATCACAACGCCATATATTATTAATTGGTGATTTAACACCAATCAATAGATGGCGCTGTGCATACTCTCTCTATACAAAATCTGATGTTGTTGAATTTTCGATCTGAAAGTGCTCATAGAAAGTTGAATGTAGTTGCAAGTTGCAATGTCATCGAGTTCTGCACTTTTCCCAAAGTTTCAGTCCGATAGCTAGAACGGAAGTGTTTCAAAATTGAATTACAAAAATCCAACCTGACAAACAAAGAGACAAAAAGACAAACAAGAAAGTGAGTTAATAAAACGTGATAAAATATCGTACCTGAAAGCCTTCCGAATGTAAATAGGGTGAAATTAAAAAAAAATATTCAGTAAAATTCAACAATAAATTAAGGGAAAAACAAACAACAATCTACACATTAAAAACAAATTAGTTTTCAATTTGGAATCCTGATTCAATACCTACATAAAAGTGTCAAAATTGCGTGTACGCCAAAACACAATAATATACCAACGAATAAATTTGATAATGCATAGCATCTTAGGTAGCGACAGTTAGGCAGAGTATTCCACTCACATATATTTCACCTGATATGTTGTCAGGGCCGGGGGGAGGGGCCACAACAAACTTCCCATCAAATAAACATATAATTTCAAACAAAAAATAACTCTTTAAACTTCTTCTAAGTTATAAAACTGCCCTCCCTATTTCAGTTGCTTCCGTGTACTGAGATAGCCTTAGCAACATTTTACAAGCGGACAAACTTGGGATTATTTGATGAGAACACGTAAAACAACATTGTTTCATGTATATACAGGTCATTTTGTTTTTATCACCTCAAACGCAAGCCACACACAAACGCGAGCGCAATAAATGAGCATCGTTTCTCCTCAAATTATGCTTTGGTTTAAACTTCGAACTAAAAACAATTCTAGTGATTTTCGATGCGAGATGCGAACGAAACAAATGAGCGTCAAACAATTCTAGTGATGGCATGTTCTCACTTTGTTTTTTTTTTTACATTTACGACAGGCAAGCTCTTGGCTTTCATCTCACGTGATGTTAAGTGACGATTAGGCCGAAGGTGGAAGCGAGCTTCACCTGTATTCCTCAACAACTGAGGAACTGGCTATCTAACCTCTTATTGCTGGAACAAAACAATGCTTTATAAAATTGTTATTATGGCGGCAGATTTCGGTAAGACGGTTGTAGCTAGCCAGGCGGGCTTAGAAGCCCTACCACCAACCAAACCGAGAAGAAAACCCCCGATAACACCCTGCAGTGTTATTGTTCTCTGCCTACCTCTAAATGAGGGTGACAATACCTCTGCCGACCTCTCTCATCGGGGATCTGTTAATGCAGGATGATTGGTTAGTATCTGGATGTCGGAGTTTCGCTGTTTCAATTTTATGATAATTTTACTACCAAATGCCTGTAGCTAACTGACCGAGCATCATATTTTAATTAAATATATTTTAAATTATCCTGAAATAAAAGAAAAACTATACCTAACGACCTCCGTGGCCGAGTGGTCTGTACGCCGCCTGTCTCAAGGCGTCGCCATCTCGAGAGGTCCTGGGTTCGATCCCCAGTGGAGGCAAGTGTTTGGGTGATGAATTTTAAGACATTTGTTCTCCAGTCTGGGATGTTTATATATATTCAGGATATTTATATGTATTTATCTATTAAATATATTTGTCTGTCATCTATTATCCGTAACACAAGCAGCATTTAGTTGCTTAAAATGGGACTAGTTGATAGGTGTGAATGTCTGAGGGTATTTATTATTTTTTGTTATTATTAGCTGAACCAATTTTAACAATTCGTTGACAGATTTGTTCTGCGGGGCGGAAATTTAGCTCCAGACTCTTCATTAAACACTCACCATCCATCAATTGTCATATTAAACTGGTGTTGTCCATCAAATGTCATATTAAACTGGTATTGTCCATCAAATGTCATAATAATAATATACTTCCTGCTTGTTCAGCCAACACTCATATCTCGCGCCGATCCTTATACATGTCCCCGACAGCTCTCTTCGTTACATATTCAGTGGAAATGGCTAAAATCGATCATGTTCCGGTTTTGTCGTTTCAGTTTATTATCATAAATTCTCCCATTTCTCGCAGGCATCGAGAACCTCTTATTAGGGTGTTTGATTTGTTCGTTTATCATTCGGATTTCTGCATTGCTTCGAGCTTTTTTTATAGAATTGGGGATATTATGTTGATGTGATGGATTTGTTTTGGATTTTTTACGGAAACAGAATAGCTCGCTGAAAGACTACCAGAAAAGTGTTAAAATTGAATAAAAACCGGCCAAGAGCGTGCTGGGCCACGCTCAGTGTAGGGTTCCGTAGTTTTCCATTTTACAAAATTTATCAAAAACTGTTCAACCGATCAAGTTCAAAATAATTTTCCTAGAAAGTACCTATAAAGTTTTACCTTTAAGATTTTTTTCATATTTTTTGAACTTAAAATATCGTAAAATGTTGTTAGAAAACCCCTATTCATTATTGAATAGCTATCCAACGATATATCACACGTGAGGGTCCATAGGAAAAAAAATCAGTCCCTACATTACGTGTATGGGCACCCCCCCTAATTTTATATTTATTCAATTTTTGATTTGTGCACTTTGTCGGCGTTATTAATATACATATTTATTCAAAATTTCAGCTCTCTAGTGCTAACGGTCACTGAGATTATCCGCGGACGGACAGACAGATAGACAGACACACAGACAGACGGACAGACATTGCGAAACTATAAGGGTTCCTAGCTCACTACGGAACCTTTAAAACAGAACATACTATTCGCGGCTTCGATCCCACAGCCCTGTACAGTTGATTGTGAATATCGCTTGCCTCACATTGTGCCCGGTGCATGGCAACAGGCTCGCCACCTGTTACATGGAGACTTAACATATCTGGCGAAATGTGGGTGGCAACACCACTGCCTACCCCTTCGGGGAAGGAAGCGTGATTTATGTTATGTTTATGTTTATTAAGTAGGAACAGAAAACACAAAAATCACAAAATCGATACAGCCATTCGATTCCTTTTGTTGAAGCGACTCGTGTTTTGCCAAAGCAATTCTCTGAACCGTTAACAGAGCAAGCGTACCTACTCTAGATTGGGAGGGGCAATACCCAGAGGTGGTAGCTTTTACGATTGTGTATGACGGAGCCATTTACGTGCAGGTAGATAGATGGTATTTATGACACGCGTCTTTTTCTGTCCTTTTGGGAGGTACCTCCTTCTGAAAGAAGCAATTTTTATGGCGTGAATATCATAAAAATATTACTATTTGGCGACCTCCATGGTCGAGGTGGTCTTTACGCCGGTCTCAAGGCGTCGCCACCTAGAGAGGTTCTGGGTTCGATCCCGGTGGGGGCAAATATTTCCAGTCGTGGATGTTTATATATATATATAGTATCCGAAGCACAAGTAGAATTAGTTGTATAAAATGGGGCTAGTTGATAGGCGTGAATGTTTGAAGATATGTATTTATTTTTTTAATTCCTTCTGTAAATAATACCTAAAAAAGGTAAATAGATAAAAATTGCAACTGAGTTATAGTACAGTCACCGGCAAAAATAAGTATACACTTGTCATCTTATTAGGATACAATACGGTTCATATTTTAATGAGATTGTAGGTCCTTACTCCTCATGTGTTGCTCCAAGAGGAAACCCAGGGCCCAGCAGTGGGAAGTATATAGGCTAAGCACCCTCGCCCAAGACCCAACGCCCAACGTACCCAATTTGAAGAGATCAGCGCGTATCGCTCGTATTTCGTCACAATAACCAAGAGTTTGTTATGTCTGTGAGAGATGCAGGGAGGGTTAGATACATCCGTGATCTACTGTGGATACGGTCCGTTAAATTGTAGTGCGTCAAATGAAGATATGTAAAAAAATATAACCTTTTTCATTTGCCTATATTGTCATTGGATTAACGCAGATTAATGTTAAGAAAACATAAATCAATGAGCTATAGTGCGCGCGGAACTATACCTATTCTTGATATAATATTAATGTTATTTTATTTCGTCTACACGGCCAAATAGTTTCTTTAACTGTTTGTTATTATAATAACCTCCTTCACACACCAAGTTCAAAGGAAAAGTAATTCGTATCGTAAAGAATGATTACCTAAAACATCCTCTTTGCGCGAAATCATTTTATTTAACAGTTTATTTCAGAATTAACGTTAATTCAGTTTTATTTGTATAATTCCCGTTTTACTTTATTGTAACGTAATCTAAATAAAATGTTTTTAACATTAAATTAATTTGTTGACTGTTTTTGTTTTGCATACATACATATTATAATCACGACTATTACCCTAATGGTTAGTCAGAGACTAGGCAAAAGCGCCGCAAAAGCAGTCCATTGCCATAGTCCGCGCTTCAACAGCAGTGACTGCACTCAGCGTGACAGGTGGTGAGCCCGTCGCCGCTATAAACTATTGAAGTCCAAAGCGCCTTTTACGACACCCAAAGGAAGAGATGGGTTGCTAGTATTCTTTTAATGAGCCGCTACCACACGGCTTTGCATGCATCGAGATATTACAAAAGAACTATGAGGTTCACTAAGAAACTCTGAGATTCATATCGCGCCAAAATTTTTGCAACTTCATTATTTCCATAAATAAAAAAAAGTCTTGGGTCTATAATATTGTTCACTCCTTGAGACCCTTATCGTTTCTTTGTTAAAAAAACCTTTAAAATATTAAGAAGCAAGATTGTGATAAGAAGATCTACTCATTATCAGCCTATATACGTCCCACTACTGGGCACAGGCCTTCCAACCTGGAAAAACAAATGAAAGAAAGAAAGAAAGAAAAATATTTATTGACCTACATAATAAGAGCTACATTTTAAATGAGGAGTACGGTCTGTAAGACCACCACGCCCAATGTGGATTGGTAAAAACGGTTGCAATTGCGACCGGGATCAACGGCGTTCAGTAGAACGGAGAAACTCAATACCACTAAGTTTTGGTCACTCTTCCCAGGACTGACCATGACGAAAGTAGCTTTGTTTTCGATATCGAAAGCCAAAGAGCTCCATATGTTGGCATATATTCTGAATTTTGTGAATGGCTCCACCATCTAGACTCTTATGGCTGTGTCCGAGCCTGTTTAATCCTCTTTAAGACCCCTTCCCTCTTTATTTCGTCCAATAAAACCTTGGGATGTGTGGTCTAATTCATAAGATGATAAATTATAATTTCTACTTTTTGTTGCAGGTATGTCCCGGCACAAGCTCATATAAATTACGTACTCAAATGGTAAGGAGACATACTAATAAAGAAAGATAATTTTAACTGCCTCTCTGGTCTAGTGGTTCACACTGGGTGATGATCGGGAGGTCTGGGTTCGATTTCCCACGGAAACAGAAGTTTTTCTGTTCGGTTTGGTCGATGGTAGGGCTTCTCAGCCCGCCTGGATAGCAACCACCGTCTTACCTTAATTTGTGGCCATAATAACAATGTTTCAAGCATTGTTGTGTTCTGGCAATCAGAGGTAAGATAGCCAGTTCCTCAGTTGTTGAGGATTACAGATAAAGCTCATTTCCACCTTCGGCTTTATAGTCACTTACAAACTTACATCAGGTGAGATGAAGGCCTAGAGCTTACCTGTCATATGTAAAAAAAAAGATATCGTTACCAGACTAAATATGTCCTACGCTATCAATATGTCGATCTACATTGAAAACACATTATGAGTACGGGTCGTATCGTAACACCACCTGCACACTGGTCAAATGCGAAAAAAGATTGCAATAGCTATTTTTTTATACCACTAGGGTGGCAAATAAGCCGTCCTAACAAAAAATGGGCAGTGGTCACCGTAGCCTGTGAACAAGGGCATCACTAGCGCGTTGCCGACCCTTAAAAAACCTTTTCACGCCCTTTTTGAAGGACTCCATGCTGATTGAAGGATACCAGCGGTTTAGGTGCAACGCAGACGACACACTCTTAATGCGATGGAGTCTGCGGCACACAAAAGGCCTGTATAGCGCGCAAAAGATCCTTTCCGAATTTTTTGCTCGTCATGTGCGTTAGTTCATATAGTTAATAATTTTCAATTTTAACAGATCCAAAAAATCTGTGAGGGATAGTCTGTCGTCTGCGCTGCACCTTAATGTGTGTTTTAAAGCACGAAGTAACTCAATAATATAAAGTTTTGGTTACCGTCCAAGAATTGACCATGGTGAAAGTAGCTTTGTTTTTGATATTGATAGCCAAAGCGTAAAAACAACTGCTCCACTCCTCTGGAGCGACATATATGTATAGCTTTAGTATGTTTATTAAGATGTATGGCCATTCGTGTTATTTGAGGCTAAATATGATTATTAGGGTTACATTTGTAGGGTTGGTACTGTGTTACATTTACTATTTCCTAATTTTCCTCCGCTCTTTATATGATTTACATTACGTGTAAATTTGACAAAGTTGTTTAGGTAATTTTGTTGCTAAAATGTGAAGCTGTTTCTTTGCTGGCCTGGCCTCTGCGCTTAGAAATAAAACCAACAAAAGCATTGAAATTCACGTGAAACATCAAAATGTCAGTAATCCATTTAAAAAGTCAAGTATTTACTCTCATTTAAACTTGATTTCGAGGAACTACGAATTTGATTTGCTTTCGGAATGCCCCATCCAGTTGACATAGGTTTTTAATTAAGGATGACTTAATTAAATTCCTTTCCCTCGAGCATTAATTATTACTATTAGGTCAACAATCAGCTTTTTAGGTTGCTCAATAAGGTTGACTTTACTGTGGCGTGTTGGTTGTCACAAAATAAATAGACTACACGTTTCTTAGAAGTTACAGAACTGTAAAATGTTACAAATTGTATAACATTTTCAATCAATTATTTATTGAGACAATTGAACCTTAGACAAACGTTACTAATAGTTAATCCGAATAATAGTCATGTTCTTTTTATGTATTTAAATTAAGCATAACATAAAATGAAATATAAAAATGTAGTTTTTTACAGTCAACTTTAACTAAGGATCACAAAACTGGGCCTAAGCTAATTATTAACGTATATAGAAGCGTCCCACTGCTGGGCACAAGCCTTCTTCATGGAAACAACCACACGAGGTGAATGGGCCGTAATACCACAACGCTGGCCCAATTCGGGTTGGTGAGTAGAAAAGGTTGCAATAGCAACCGGGACCAACGGCTTAACGTGCCTTCCAAAGCACGGAGGAGCTCGAGATCACAAAATGTTGGTCACCCATCCACGGCCTGGCCATGGCGAAGGTAGCTTTGCTTTCGATATTGAAAGCCAAAGGAAGCCAACCACTACTCTATCGAGCTCCTCAATTATTAACTGTTGATTAGTAAACATTGTCATTAGGTCTCTATGCCCTGATAAATAGACAGAGGTGCTATACCCAAATTTCGCCACAATTATACATACATACAATCACGCCTGTAATTCCCGAAGGGGTAGGCAGAGTCCAAGGAGCACTGTGTTCCTTAAGACCACATTTAGCAATACAAAAATTGGGTTTGGTCAGATGGAAAATCGTGAAAAAGTAGTAACAAGTGGCTAGCTTATCGCCTACACAACCACAGACCCAGTACCCAATACGTCCTTAGTCGTCTTTTACCACATGCTAGGAAAGAACGAGGTCCTCCGTGGTCGAGTGGTTTGTAGGTACTGTTCGCCGGTCTCAAGGCGTCGCCATATCCCCATGTAAGATTAATACAGGCATTTGTTCTCCAGTCTCGGATGTTAATATAATGTATTGTATATTTTCTGAACATTTACTATGTATTCATCTATTAAATATATTTATCCCTCATCTAGTATCCGTAACACAAGCAGCATTAGTTTCTTAAAATGGGGCTAGTTGATAGGCGTGAATGACTGTGATATATATTATTATTATTTAATAGGTCCCCGCTACCGCTTGTCCTATAGGCCAACCCAGCTAGGAAAGGCTAAGATTAATACAACTACTACTAAGTCACTATTACTGACTATTTTAATGAAAATGTTAAGCTTGAACGGGTACTAACCATCGGAAAATTTAATGAAATTCTTATTGAAAAATATTTAAAATTACAGCGAAAATAATTTTATTTTAAGTATTTTCTAATTTTAGTTATATCGTTTTAGTTTCGTTTTAAAAAGCATTTTTATATATTTGGTATAACATTTGTTTGAGTGTTAAAATATAAAGCAATAATAGGTAAATGTAATGAAGAAAATTTTGGAACCAAAAGCGCATTGCAATACGATAAAAATGATTTTGATAAAATTATAAAACTGTTTTATAATAAAACTAAGTTAATATTTCATTCACAAATAGAATAGATATGTCTCAAAATGTATCATACATTTTGTATTCACTACGTTTCCTGAATTTCAAATTGTATTTGCTATTCGACATGTTACTAATATTCTGGACGCAAGCTATATTAAATTTTTACGTGCGTTTTAAAGTTTTACAGTTAACAAAAAAAGCAAAAGGTACAATAAACAGAAATAGTACCTATAGGAAAAAATAAGTATACACATATTTTTCGAGTTGACTGTACAAGGATATAATAATAAACGTTGATATAATAATACAATTAATAATAAACGTTGTTGGCGATTATCGCTAGATCAATGTTGTCATACTGTGAACTGCCTTTATACAACAGTTATAGTTAAACTTAATGGTGGCGGTAGTTAGTTACCTTACACTGGGTCCTGTATTAAATGACAACCCCATTAACATTACATTAAGTTCAGGTAGACAAAAGGATCGCAGCTTAATGATGTAACCAAGACTCCAAGGACCAGGGAACAATTCTACAAACTTGTTAGTTTTGCGGTTATATTACGAATACAATTGCTTTTGGCAACGGGATACCTAAAGGTTTGCTGGCTATCTCAAAACATCAAGTCATAAATCAAATCAAAAATAATTTAATTTCACAGTCTAAACGTAGCACTTCAAATCGTCAACATTATACGTAGTCACATTTATTATATTGGGTCCTTACCTATGAAATTGGTGTTTTTATTCTGTCTTAGTATTTTGTCTGTAACTATTAAGATTCAGAGTGTTCCTAAAAAATAATTACCTCGTCTAAAAAAAGACCATATTTTTGAGCTCTTTTGATTTGTTTTGATAATTTGTTGTAAGTTAAATTGTTTTAAAATTGGACACAGAGACAACTCTTTTTAAGTGCCTCCCGAATACATCATTTTATTTGCATTCACTTAAAAACGATAAATAATTTTTATGAAATGTGATATTACACATATTACTAAAGCTTGTCTAATGATACATGCCAAATATTATTATCTTTGGATTTGTCGTTGTGAAGAAAACTGATAAAATGTTAGTATGGAAAATGCAGAATTCCCCAAAATCTCCATACAAAACACCAATTTCATAGGTAAGGACCTAATACTTACAGTAAATTTTAATAATTAAATTGACAAAAAATACTATATAGTAAAATTCACTGCCGCGAGCGCTTGTAGCAAGTACATCCATAGCGCTTTGACTGTGGTTGTAATCGATACAAGCGACCGGATTCCGAGAGTAAGGCATTTCAAGTTAGAGGGTTTCATAGGTGGGATAGCCGCCTGCGCTTACAATTACAAGAGATACTACCTAACATCATTTCACAGCCATTTTTCACGCGCTTTACGTCAAAATGTATGGCCATGCCTCCTTTTCTACACAAGAGTACGCGTGCTGGTCTACGGAGTCACTCTTTCAGTGTCGCTACGTCTACGCACTAAGAGATTTCGTAACTCCTTTCTCTGTCGCGCAGCTAGAGCGTTGGAATTCCTTACCGGCATACGTATTCCCTCCTTCTTACAAGATGGGTTCCTTCAAAAGAGGCGGGATAAGGCATTTTTTGGGCCGGCAAGGTGAGGGTGGCTAGGGCAGTATTTCAGCATGCTGCTCTAGTTATCTTCACATATAGACTCCTCTACTGCTTATCATCAGGTAGTGTGGAGTCGTTTTAGGTCCTAAGAAATTTTTGTAAATTCTGTTGTGAGAAGTAAATAAATGAACCCACGAAAAACATTCTGTAAAAAACTAGCCATGTCTCGATGGAGCTGCTGGTTTATCTCTAAAAAGTAATCAAATCTAGACAAAGTCGTGCCAAGTCTAAGGTTTCTTACTGCGATTTCTTTATTATTATAGTTAATGTTGTGTGACTTGGCCTTTTTTGTGTGATGTACAAGCAATTTTCGGTCCTGGGTCTTTACGTGACGTAACGGATTGGTGGATAGAATTTTTTTTAAACCAATGTGGCTTACAGAGTTAGTAATAAAGGGTCGTTGCACACTATCAACTCGAAAACGGAACGCAAATGTATCAAATCTTGTAGTTCAGTATTTGTATGAAACTCGCTACTGCAACGCACACTAATTGGAATCGTAACGTAATCGCCTCGCATCGGGACCAGCTTACGATTTGCCGTTCCCGCGCTTACGTCTCACCGTAAGCTATCTTACGAATCTCCGCTACACTTCACTTTCGGATACTGAATGTCAAACAGCGACCGGCGAGCCGTAAGAAGCGCGGCGTCGCCTAGCCGTAGCCGAGTTGACGCGTCATTGACGGCGAGGTGACGTTAACGTTCTGTTTACGATGTTGATATGTGTGCTATAACCTTTACACAACAGAATTTACCGTATTGTCTTGTATTATGAATAACTTGACTCACCAAGATATGTATCGAACAAATGAATGTGACAAGGTATTTTTTGATCCTACATTCATATCTAAATGTAAAGTAGCGAATAAGAATAAGACATAAGAGCGAGCGAAAGACCAGAATTATTAACACAGAATTTTCTTTTCCAAGATATTTAGGTTATTTTAAATAATTTGGAATGTTGAAAAGCAATGTAGATCACAAAAGTAAATGAAAAGAGAAGGTCTGGGAAAGATTTTCTTGAGGACGACGAAGGTGAGAGAAAATTTTAATTAGGCATTATCAACACGACGCCATTGTTTTCTTTCATTATACTTATGCACATAATGGAAAAATTTACTTTAGTCTGAAGGACTCGTCATTAATATTAAAATGTATTGTGTGTGTTAAGTTCGTGTTAAGAGACTTTATCGTTTTTAAACGTCAACTGCTTGGCACAGACATTGTGTATCATCTTAGAGAATTCTTCAAAATGGTCACCTTAAGGTCTGCGGCCATTACACCGGACTACTCCATGATAGAATGTATATAATTCCTTGGTATAAAGATAACGAGCTAATTTACTTTGTAATTTATACCTACAATTACTGACTTAGACACAAGTAAATTGTAGAACACACATATAATTAATGACTATTGTTAAAGCCTATGCTTTCTGTTAGTGTAACTTTGTTTATAATGTAATTCATAAAATTTGTACTAGATGGCGCCTCACGTCATCTAACTAACGCTCACGTTGTCTGCAACCAGATTCATATAGACTGTAAACATTTTTTATAAGTAAGTTCTGCGGGGTTGAATAAATACCTCATTATCGAAAGTCGTTCGTTTTATTTTTGGGAGGACCTCACGATAGGCGGGACACTTTCATATACTTAAAGAGAGACTTCAACAACTGTAAAATGAAATTGTCACTTTGAAGAGAAAGTAAACAAATCTTCATTTCATTTTCGTAGAAAATAGAGTGAAAAATAATTGCAATTGGTGGAAAGAAAGAAACAACTGCAACAACAAAAGGGACGTTTAAAAGACTATAATATAATAAATGTATTTGCGCGTATATAATTGTGTCTTTAATATTTTAATAAACACAAAAGACACATACACAAAGCAGACAAATCACAAAACGGTACAAAGTTTGTGGTGTATTTCAAATAGAAACATCTTCCAGCCCTCCTGCGATATAATGTAATATGTATCTATGTATGTTCAAAGTATCTTTATTCATTTTTATTTATAATTTATGTTTAAGAATAGGTACTGTAACCGGAGCCTAGGTATTTCTTTAGGGAAACTAAAAAAACCTCTGTCTCCCGACTTATACTTATCAGACCAAGTGGTTGTTGACTATACATATCTTACTATAGTCAGGGACGTTTCGTAGGTACGCTGGTCAGCGCTAGCCAACGGCGCCCGGTGAGATTCCCATAGATTTTGACGTTTAAGCGTGTCGCTGTAAAAAGATGTTAGTAGCTCCGTGTAATTGTAAATGCACGCGTGGACGGCACTGGCGGCCAGCGTAGCTATGAAACAACACTAAGGTCGCAAATGAGATTATGTTTCTCTCTTAAAAATCGGTATTTAAGTTTATATTTACCTACTTCCTACAGAATGAATCGTTTACTATTAAATATCAAACCAATATAATTAAGCCGTGTGGTAGCGGCTCATTAAATGAATACCAACCCATGTCTTCCCTTGGGTGTCGTAAACGCAACTAATGGACTTAGAACTGCACAAGCTTATAGGGGCCACGGGCTCACCACCTGTCACGCTAAGTGCAGTCATTGCTTGGTGAAGCGCGGACTATGGCAATGGACTGCTTTTGCGGTGCTCTTGCCTAGCCTCTGACTAACCCTTAGGGAATAATAGTCGTGATTATATGTATGTATGTAAAAAAACTCTCATATTTTGTAAAATTAAACATATCATTCACCCCATAAATGTATCAAGTAATTTAATCTGTACCTTAAAAAATCCAACCTACGCCGTCATTTCGTTTTAAAATATGAAGGTCGCGTGCCAGGCCTTAGTTAATTTAGCGGAAGTGGTTTTTACTAGGAAACCTGGGAAATTCCTGGCACCGTCTCAAATAAATTAAGAACGCAGTAAAGAGCTCCTCGCTTAAAGTCATAAGCGAAGGCGATTTTATATTATTAACAAGCTGAGTTGGAACGTATGGCGCTTACTTTCGTAAGGTCACGGGATTGATTTCCCTCTTGTTCATTATGTTTGGATAAAACAAGTAACTACAGTTTTTTTTATGAATATCGGTTGCCTCACAGTGTCTGGTGCATTACAAAAGTAGTCGAAATGTAGTTTATAGGTCTGTATAACCTTTCTAGAAATGAGGCGTGATGATATAAAGTTTTACGTAATGTTGATAAAACGCGAATAAAAGAAGACTGTGATGAATTCTATGATGAATACATAGAATGGAATAGAATAGAATAGAAAGTATTTATTCACACCACTTAAATTAATAATACAGTATTTTTTTATTAAATAAATTAATTTTACAAAAGCAGTTGTTAAATTGTATCCACTCAGCACAATACCGAGACACCGAAATGGCATCTCGACGCTGTTTTTGAGTGAACACCGGACGAATTAAAAAAAATTATAATAACATATTCATCCATACTAATATTATAAATGCGAAAGTAACTGTCTGTCTATCTCTATGTCGGTCTCGGTTTCATGTCAATACTATTGACCGATTTAATCGAAATTTGGTAGACATACATTGCACAGCTTGAGAAAGGACATAGGATACTTTTTATGCCTACATTCCCATAGGAACGGGTACCACGTGGGTGGAACCGGAGGAGACTACTAGTTCTTAACCTACATGAATTTCCTATACTGATGAACAAATACCTGTAATTATCATACGAACATGTCCCCACTGGGAATAGAACCCAGAACCTCTCAAGATGCCTTGAAACCGGCCTACAAACTAAGGAGGTCGTAAAGAGGTTATTTTTTGAATAAGCCAGCCCAACTGCCACATCAGCTTGTTAATTCTATACGCTGCTTATAAACGAGTGTAAATATTTTTTTTATTTATTAGGATTTGCAAACAGCATATTTCCTAGTGCTCCCTGTAAGTTCAAGACTTGCACCAATTTCTGACCATCGCTCGCCTCGTTGGGCTTCCTAGACAATTAAAGTTGGCTTAATTCGCGTAACAGGTTGGTCGAGCCGAGATGAATTGCGTCACTACAAATATTACGGAAGAGAAACTGGGAAACTTATTATTTTTAATTGCTGAACTGTTGGAAAGAAAACTGGTGTTGAGTGGAAACTCAAGAATTGTAATTAGAAAGAAAATTAAAAAGAAACAAGAAAAGTCTTTATTTTGTACCAATTGTAAAACCTATTGAAGGAAGTATGATTTGAAAGAGGATGTGACAAGAATAGAGAAAGGAATGCTAAGATGGTTGGGACATGTGGAAAGGAGGGATGAAAATAGATTGACTAAAGGGATATGTGAATCGGGTGTGATACCTAGGCGAACGTACCTCCACCAAATTAAGAACGTTCTTGAGAAGGGCCAGGTCAAAAGTACCCGAAATCACCGAGCATGTATGAGGACTGTAATGAAAGTTGTTGAAGCGTATGAACGAATATTGAAATAATAATTCTTTTTCCTATTTCATTATTTCATAAAATGCTTCAAAAACATCAATACCGGTGTAATATATTATTGAAATTAAAATGCATAGTGTGTGACGTTCGATAGTTTGTATATTTCTAATAGAAATACCTTTTCTACTTTTAACTTTTAATGTTATCCTGTTCTTATTTTGTGTACAATAAATTGTTTTATAAATAGTTCGTAACATGGATTTTAAAATAAAATGGGTCAATGATTATTACTGTTGGTTCAGTTTTTTAAAAAGCGCTCCGAAAACCTCAACAGCGATGTAATACCTGTTATTAAAAAAAAGTATTCAGTGTATTTTTTGAAGTCTCTTTCAAAAAGTTTTTTTTTTTTTCAAAAACTAGGCTTATGCATTAATATGTCCTTTTAGTCTGCTCCAGCGTTTTGTTTACCCTCTTTTGCCAATGCTATTTAAGCACTCTTAGCTATTTAGCCAGAAAAAGCCAGCTAGCATGCCACATAATTGGGTCAACTTAAATTATTCTGCTTGTACTGTACTGTACTATTTTCATGCTGTTCCGTTGGTTTTTTCTCGATAGCGCTACGCTTTGAGAATAAATTAGGTTAATTGCTTTAAAACGTAATTTATACATGTTGCTTGTAAATTACAAACGTTTCTACTGCCTTTTATTATTTTAAAAACAAAAGACTTAGATTTACCATGAAACTTAACCGTCTCTCTGGTCTAGTCACAACACCGGGTGGTAATCGGGAGGTCCGGGTTCGATTCCCCATGGGGGGTAATAAGTTTTTCTGCTCGGTTTGGTTGGTGGTAGGGCTTCTACGCCCACCTGGCCCTAGCCACCATCAATACCAAAATTAATCGCCGTAATTACAATGTTTTAGGCCCTCTTGCAAGAAATTTAAGTGGAGATTTAATAAGACCCATAATAAAATTGACAAAAAATTACAAAATCGAGTTTTAAGTCTCGATTTAAATTTCCTGCAAGT
This sequence comes from Parapoynx stratiotata, assembly GCA_910589355.1. Taxonomy (NCBI): domain Eukaryota; kingdom Metazoa; phylum Arthropoda; class Insecta; order Lepidoptera; family Crambidae; genus Parapoynx; species Parapoynx stratiotata. The sequence goes on from OU342483.1 coordinate 4,190,124, forward strand.
GGGCCTTATACTTGTAACTTGATTTGGTATTGGATTTTATTAACTTTTATAGAGTTTGATGATAAAATATTGAATAAATGGCATGTAACGCGTATGGAAAGAGACGAGAAGAAAGAATGTAAGAGAGAGAGATGACGCATCTGCAGCTCTTCCGGTGTTGGATGTGTATGGGCGGCGGCGATCACTTACCATCAAGTGAGCTGTCTGCCAGTTTGCCCCCTTTTTACACTATAAAAAAGTGACTAAAAACGGAAGCAAATTCTTTGGATAATGTTGCAAAACAAACTTAAATAACAAAATAATTAGACGAAAAAATTTCCTGTTTGTTTTTTGTAGGGGTTTTATATAATTCCCTCAACCAAATAACATTGAATTTAGATGAACTTATACCAAAATATGATATTGAAAACTTCTCTATAAATTGTTCGATACGACTTCCGTTACATAAGAATTCCATTAAAAGTTACTGAACAAACCCGAAGATCCAAATCTTAATAATACAAGTGTCAAAACAAAATAATGATTGGCTACCCTTCAAAATTCATCTATATTTGCCTTTAATAAGTTTAATAATTGATTTGCAAACAATAATATTTTTTCAAACACAGTTACTTCTACTATAATTATTAAAATATTGACGACCTCCGTGGCCGAGTGGTCTGTACGCCGGTCTCAAGGCGTCGCCATCTCGAGAGGTCCTGGGTTCGATCCCCAGTGGAGGCAAGTGTTTGGGTGATGAATTTTCAGACATTTGTTCTCCAGTCTTGGATGTTCATTATATATGTATTATATTATGTATATTCTCTATAATTATATGTATTTATCTATTAAATACATTTGTCCGTCATCTAGTATCCGTAACTAGTTGATAGGTGTGAATGTCTGAGGATATTTTTTTTTTAAATTATAATGGTTTCAAAACACTTGTATAAACATAAAGATATCATCACGACTCTATCCCTAAAGGGATAAGCATATTGGCAAATATAAATGCAATTAATACAAAATAATACATTGATATAATCACGACTATTATCTCCTAAGAGTTAGTCAGAGACTAGACAAAAGAACCGCAAAAGCAGTCCTCTGCCATAGTTCGCGCTTCACCAAGCAGTGACTGCACATGTGCCCAGCGTGACAGGTGGTGAGCCCGTCACCGCTATACCTATGCTATTGGATACGACACCCAAGGGAAGACATGGGTTGGTATTCTTTTAATGAGCCGCTACACGACACAAAAGAATAATATGTTAGAAAGCAATTTTAAATTGTATTTTCTTTGAAATTTATCGGAGGATCACTTTAATGGGTTTTCTTTCCAGTTCAATAGAATTTCCAGTTTCTCCCGTCTAAAATAGAACGGTATTGACAGCCATCAAAGTTGAAATTGCAATGCATTCATGCAACTATGAAGAAAATATCTCTTCGTCATACTGCGTTGCGTGCGTGTGCGGTGCGTGTTACTCTGTAAAATGGTTTTGAAGCTATTAAACCTCATTCCTTTGTAGATGATATGTGAACTGTAGGAGCGTCCCTCTCTTACTCAGTCAGTGTGATAAAGATAGATGTTTTGCATTTCCCCGGGTATTCATAGACTAATTCTTCTTACCAAAGGTGTTATGTGGGTGCTTAACACCTTTGCCTACCTCCCCAGGATAGAGGCGTGATGATTACTTAATCTGTCGATGTAGCCTGTCTAAATGTATGTGAATGTTGGGTAATGACGGCGATGGAGGAAAAAAACTGCGTGCAACAGAATTTCGATTAAAAAAAACCTATCAACTAGCCCCATTTTAAGCAACCAATGCTGCTTGAGTTACGGATACTAGATGACGGACCAATATTTTTAATAGATAAAGACATAAATATTCAGGATATACACAATACAAATACAAACATCCAAGACTGGAGAACAAATGCCTGTATTCATCACACAAACATTTGCCCCCACCGGGGATCGAACCCGGACCTCTCGATATGGCGACGCCTTGAATCCGGCGTACAGACCACTGGACCACGGAGGTCGTCATTGTTGAGTTCAATTTGGACTAAATTGGATGGTATGGATTCACACGGAGGTACTTATATCTTTCTAACACCACGGCCACATGCACGAGCTTATACGTCAAAATGTATGGAAATCTCGACAGCTCTGGCGGCCAGCGTACCTATGGAACGCCCCTAAAAGTGATTTGGCATAGAAAGTTGGAAAGGAGCGCCAGTGACATAAAATATTAGGAACAATAAAATAACAGGGTACGATCACATTATGATGAGAGATGAAAATGAGATAACAAGAAGAAAGATAGCGCGGATCTAGACCGATACAGGGAGATAAAAGAAGCAAGGGAACAGCCCTGCGAGATTTCCATAAAATTCGACGTAAAGCGCACGCGTCTGGCTGTGAAACGATGTTAGTTATCTCTTGTAATTGTAAGCGCGCGCGCATGTCTGGCGCTGTCGGCCAGCACACCTATGAAACCACCCTAAAGTGGGAGAAGTAAAGACGTGGTGCCTACTCACAGAATTTATCTATGTAATGATAAAATCTTTTTAATTTGACGTTCGGGTGTTCTGGTAATCATTAGTAACATAATAGGTTGGGGAAAATGTTTCTTCGCATTTTTTAAGAAAATTCAAAACATTTTTTTATATAGTTTATTTACATTTAACTAAAGTATGTAGGTACCATTTTGTTCGATAACTTTTTGCCATCTTGTAGGTAGGGACATGATCCCATTGCTATAGAAATTTTGGGACTTCTGGTCAAAATACCGCGACAAGTGGTTTTGGCAGTCCTCTCGTGATGTTAACCTGACACTGCCTAAAGAATTCTGAAGAGTCCGAAACAGGTGGAAATCTGAAGGTGCAAGGTCAGGACTATACGGCGGATGCATTAACACCTCCCAGCCAAACTCTCTTAATTTTTGCTGAGTGGCTATAGATGTGTGAGGTCTAGCGTTATCATGACGAAAAACCACACCCCTTCTGTTGATTAATTCCGGCCGCTTTCTCTCAACTTCTTGCTTTAATCTCATCAGTTGTTCGCAGTAGAGTTCAGAATCGATGGTCCTGCCTGGTGGTAACAGCTCATAATGAATAATGCCCTTCCAATCCCACCACACACACAGCATCACCTTGTTGCGAGTTAACCCGGGATTCGCCACAGTCTGTGAAGCCTGACCGGCCTTTGACCACGACCTTTTTCGCACGTTCTTGTCGTACGTGATCCACTTTTCATCACCAGTTATCAGCTTCTTCAAAAATGGTTCGGTTTCATTACGTCGTAATAAAGAATCACAAATGAGTACACGGTTCATTAGGTTTCTTTCAGTGAGCTCGTGAGGTACCCAAATGTCGAGCTTTTTTGTGTACCCAGTTTTTTTCAAATGCGCCAAAACTGTTTTGTGGTCAATTCCCAGTTCTTCAGCTACGTCGTAACTACTGACATGCCGATCTTGCTCCACTTTTTCAAAAATGGCATCCATTTTATCTGTAATAGGGCGACCAGAGCGACGTGCATCTTTGACATCAAAATTTCCGGATTGAAAACGCTTAAACCAAATTTGTGCTACTCTCACAGACACTGCACTAGGTCCATAAACAATGCAAATTTTTTTCGCGGCTTGCGTTGCATTTTTACCTTTTTTGTAGTAAAATTTTAAAATGTATCGAATTTCTTCATTAGATTTACTCATCTTGGCGGTACGAAAAACAAATGAAAATCACACATTTTCCTAATTTGAATTTGGAATTATGTTCTTTAAAATTTAAACTTTCAATGATACCAAAACCAGCCAGATACAAATAGTATAGCCAAAGAGATTTTATTACAAGTTTATACATACTATAATGCGAAAAGACTTTTTCCCCAACCTAATATATAAGGAGTTGATTACAGCGAGCAATTGACTGAGAATATCTGCTTTGATGGCAGTCCGAGGGCCACAGGAATAAGCCAACCATTACAAGTAATTGCGATCTTAAGGTGCTTTAACCCATTTAAAGGATTAGACGTCAGCTAAACCGAAAACCAACTCAAGAATCGAGGTTCAAATATATTCGAAGGATTATTAAACGCTATCAATGCTCCAAAGTGACTGGCTATTTAAAAACAGTGGCTCATGAGTTTCTTGCTGGCTGTTTCTCATGAAAAGCCTTACTCTCTGAATCAGGCCACTTGTATGTAAGCCTTTTGTATCAATGTAAGATGTTGACGATTGTAAGCCAATGAAAAAAAATATGATTTGATTTTATGTTTATAAATTTCTTCACAGACAAGAAACTGCAAAAGCTCCCCCCTGCCACACTAAAGTTATAATTTTTTGTATTCTATTGAAGTTGTTCACAATTGTCTCATCAACATACACTCAGCCAGCAATAGCTACAGATTTTAATTAAAGCAAAAGCGACGGCGCTTCCCACTGCAAGAGAGCAAGGATATACATTAACTTTGATCAAGCAATTACAAGACCTTTTTTAAGGTGCACTTAAACACCTCCTCTGGCTTCCTGACAAATGACGCCCATAAAACAGGTTCGAGGAGCAATTTCATCAAGCGTCTACTTTGTCCTTCTCAACGCCATATTTCATTCTCTAAGAGACCCCAAGGCTGGAAATTTTTGTATTCAGTTGATGTGACCCGATTTATTTGATTTGTTCATGTTCTTTGAACTTTTGAATGGAATAATTCGGTTTGTTACTTTTTTTTATTATATGCTATTATGGTGTGATGTGATATTAGGCCCATAGAAAGTTATTTGTATTTCGACTTATTTAATTAAATCTAGAATTACAAAAAATACAAAATTAGACCTTCGTTCAGCAGTAGACGAAATGTAACTGTAATTTGATTGAAACATATTATTAGAAATTGTTGGATAAAGGCGCAAGGATATGGTTTTTTAATTAAACTCAAAATCATTTAATCAAATTGGTATCATCAAATACACTTTTGACAAGTCAAAACAAAATAAATTATAATTATACTAAAATTGATAATACCACTACTTTCTTTTCAGCCTGTTCACTACCGGGAGGCCTTGTCTAGAGAAGTCTAGATCTAGGATTAGATAGAAGAATATAAGACATTTTTTTTTAAATAAATAAATATCTTCAAACATTCCCACCTAAGCAAATAATGCTGCCTGTGTTACGGACACTAGATGACGGATAAATATATTTAATAGATAAATACATATAAATATCCTGAATATATATAAATATATATAAACATCTAAGACTGGAGAACAAATGCTTGAAAATTAATCACCCAAACATTTGCCCCCACCGGGGATCGAACCCAGAACCTCTCGAGATAGCAACGCCTTGAGACCGGCATTCAGACCACTCGACCACGGAGGTCATCTCGAATTATAAGAAACCACCATTGTCACCCCTTTATCCCTGAAGGGGTTTGCAGAGGTGAAATACGTTACACACCCAAACTTTTTGCCTCTAAAGGAAATGTTGTTAAAAACTCCTCAACTCCTTGTCAGCGTGAACTCCGGTATTCGCAAACAATAGACGTTTCTATTGTATCTGGTTTTCTGACCATTGAAAGGTTAAGTAGTGTTAAAGATTTTTTTTATATGACAGGTAAACTCTTGGCCTTCATCCCACCTGATGGTAAGTGACGATAAGGCCGAAGGTGGAAGCGAGCTTCACCTGTAATCCTCAACAACTGAGGAACTGGCTATCTTACCTCTGATTGCCGGAACACAACAATGCTTATAACATTGTTATTATGGCGACAAATTTAGGTAAGACGGTGGTAGCTAGCCAGGCGGGTTTAGAAGCCCTACCACCAACCAAACCATGCAGAAAAACCCCTGCCCCCGTGAGAAATTGAACCCCGGACCTGCCGATCTACACCCGGTGGTGTCAATCACTAGACCAGAGAAGCGGTAAAAGTATCAGTATTTTTTATCGCATAAAATAATACACAGCACATTGTTCCAAAACACACCGTTCATTTAAATCAAAAACAGAAACGTATTCTTTGCAAGACGAAATCAAGGTTCCAATTTTCTGTTGTTTTAGTTCTTGTTTATCATAAAACTTATTGTTACTTATTTTTCATTATTGTCAGGCAAGGATCATTGATAGCGACTAAAAAGCAAGAGTGGGCGGTATAAAAGGAAGGTTATGAAATCACAAGCGAATTGTAACATAAAGTTAATAATTTGTTTAACAGTTTGTGAAGTGACTAGAATTAATTCGACATAAGTAAACATGGAAAATGTACAGAGAGACAGGCATGGGTAGAAAAGAGAGGTACATTGAATACATAAGGAGCTTTTTTTTACATATGACAGGTAAGCTCTTGATCTTCATCTCACCTGATTGTAAGTGACGATAAGGCCGAAGATGGAGGCGAGCTTCACCTGCAATCCTCAATAACTGAGGAACTGGCTAACTTACCTCTGATTGCCGGAACACAGCAATGCTTAAAACATTGTTATTATGGCGACAATTTTAGGTAAGACGGTGGTAGCTAGCCAGGCGGGCTTAGAAGCCCTATCACCAACCAAACCGAGCAGAAAAACTTCTGCCCCCGTGGGGAATCGAACGCGGCCCTCCCGATCAACACCCGGTGGTGCGAACCACTAGACCACTAGTTGTCGACAGCAGCCTATATTATTTCCCACTGGGGGGCACACGCACATTTCTATGTGGGGAACACATGAGGTGCACCATGCTAGCTCAACGTGGATTGGTAGAGAGACGGTTGGAATAGTGACAGGCACCAACGTTTTAACGTAGTGTTGAATTAATTAGCAATCGCAATCATATATAACTCCTAATAGTGAATTAGCAATGATGATATTAATAATAGCTGCTAAAAATGTTGCAAAATTTTATTTATCGCGCGAATTTGTATAGTTGCGTTCTGCTACTAACTCATGAAATAAAGCGACAACGCTGTTTCACGCTGCGACTGCTAATGCTAATGTCATGGATGCGAAAACGAAATAACAAGATTGTCACCGACTGGACCCGAGCGCCGCCGGCCGGTGCCGATCAACAGTTCTCGATTTGCTAAAAATTTGACATTAATAACCCTATATTATTAGCAATTAGCACAGCAATAGCACTAGCATTTGCATGTTAATGAAATTAATGAAAATAAGCAATAGATGCTATTACTTACAGTACGTCTCAATCCAAGTTGCCAAAAAGGTAAACAAAAAAGCTGACTCACCGAATTTGTTATTCAATAATCACACTTTTTACTTGGACATTGGTACGTAAATATAATTAACGCCAAAAATTGTTGACCGTTTCAATTGATTTCAGTTACCTTCAGTCATCACAAAACATTTTAGACCTTTGTTTTGTTTACCTTTTTGTCAACTTGGAGTGAGTCGTACTATTCTTATTATTGCTTTGCGAAGCACAGATATCGAGATCGCTATAGTATATAGCAAAATAATTGTGATCTGGAGTTCCTCTTTATTTCGTAAGGCACGTTTGACTTGGTCCCAGTTTCTATTGCAATCGTTTCTGCACCAATCCCTTTGTTTGGGCTTCACAATGTACAGAAATCTAATCGGACATTTGAACATAACATATATTATGATTGTGTTTATGTTGTTATTTATTATGTTCGAATTTTGGTTCGAGGAGCTCGGTGGTTAGTTAGTTCGCATTGGCTTTGGATTGAAAACAAAGCTACCTTCGCCATGGTCAGGCTGTGGATGGGTGACCAAAACTTTGTGTTTTCGCTATTGCGACTGTTTCTACCCACAAACCTGCATTGAGCCAGCGTGGTGGTGTTACGGCCCATACTCTATATGTGTTTCTCCACGAGCAGTGGGACGTATAAGGGCTGAGGATAGGGAATTTTAACAATAGTGCCTGGTAACGGCAATAGACTTATCCCCTAATACATAGGACCAACAAAATTACTTCTTAAGTCTGGACTGTCGGCCCCTTCGGGGATATATAATTGAACTTTGGAATTCTTTACCTTTGAACATTAGAACTGCTCCCTCTAAGGTTGTGTTTAAATCTAAAGTTCGAGAATACTTCTCAAACATGTATTATATAATGCTAGTTTGTCTGTACCTACGTAATGAATCATCATCTTACTATATATTTATGTATATATTATGTATAATTATTTATGTAATTTTATATTGCATATGTATGTTTGTTATACAATATAATTTATTATTAAATTTATGTATGTGTTAATGTTAATTAAGCCGCCACCAGATCTCTGCTTTGCCTGATGGTTGACTGTTAGAGAGCGACATTAGTCGTTAAGTCCGCCATGTGTTCATTTTCTGTAATGCACAAAAGCTTAAATAAATAAATAAATAATATTATCGGACTTGATAATATTTTGCACAACACGAGATCACACACCTGTGACGGGTCGCCTGGAAAACATCTCTATTAGAGATAAGTTCTTTGTATTTTTGTTTTTCTGAGCAATAAAGAGTTTAATATTCCATCACAAAATTTTCATGTCAAATACAATAATAACTAAGATGATAAAACAGCCATATTGAACACAAATTCTACGAAAACGAATGCCATAATATATGATATATCTCTGACAATGTGACTTGAATTTTATTATTCATAAAATATTTATTGCGAAAATGGTCCTTCAATATTTTCCAACGCAAATATAATAAAGAGATATTAAATGTGATAAAATAATAGTAAAACGTGATGATTTTTTCATAGAAAAATTTTAGCTTTTCGCGATATTGTCCCGGAAATATTATTCTGAATGTTACATGTTCTGAATACATAATTACATTTATTCCAAGAACTTAACGTGATTTTAAAAACATTTGCAGCTAAGTAATAAACTGTTGTGGTTTGGCAAATAAGAAACGCTTTTTTAAATAATAACAAGTGTGGTTTCATAGCAACGATGGCCGCTATCGTCGGCCACACAGGTCAACTAACATCATTTCACAGCCACAGGCGCGCTGTTGACCAACGCTGCCGGCCAGCATACCTGTGAAACGATACAAAAGAAGACTCAATAATTACAACAATAAAAAAAGACGTGTGGCACTCGGGGACTGCCGCGGTAAAGCTATTGCATAGCATTTTGTATCAACTTATGCAATTATAATTTTATTTATTTATTTTATTCATGCAGTATTTCTTTTTCTTTGATATTAATTCAAGTTACACTTTTTGAGCGTGGTGACCGATAAGAAATCAAATTTTTCTATTATTAAATAAATAAAAAAAGTTAATATTGTTTAAAATATTTTTTATTATTTTACAATACATGTGGGTTTTACGATGCACGGCCTTCAAGCCACACCTCCTTGCGCATCGGAGTGGAAAGCGTGAGGTTTTTTCGTTACGGAATTTCTAGATTCGGTCCCCGCGCTCAAGGCCCGCGATAGAAGCTATGCAATAGCTTAAAAATATAAATGACAATCGATTTTAAAATTTAAAACATAACAGTAACTCCTTTTTAACCGATTTAGGGCGAATTCGACCAAGCCGTGTGGTAGCGGCTCATTAAAAGAATACTACAAACCCATCTCTTCCCTTGGGTGTCGATAAAAGGCGACTAATGGACTTAGAACTGCACAACATCCAATAGCTTATAGCGGCGACGGGCTCACCACCTGTCACGCTGAGTGCAGTCACTGCTGGTGAAGCGCGGACTATGGCAATGGACTGCTTTTGCGGTGCTTTTGCCTAGTCTCTGACAAACTCTTGGGGGTAATAGTCTTGATTATAAGTATGTATGTACAATTCAAAAGCCTTTGTAACCGAAATGACAAGTAAGTGTAAGTGTGTGGTCAGGAATTTCATTTGTCCCACCTAATGGGGTGTTGATGAGGAAGGCCTGCGCCTAGCATTGGGACATATTGGGTCCTTACCTATGAAATTGGTGTTTTTATTCTGTCTAAGTATTTTGTCTGTAACTATTAAGATTCAGAGTATTCCTAAAAAATAATTACCTCGTCTAAAAATAGACTATATTTTTGAGGTCTTTTGATTTGTTTTGATAATTTGTTGTAAGTTTAATTGTGTTAAAATTGGACACGGAGACAACTCGTTTTAAGTGCCTCCCGAATACATCATTTTATTTGCATTCATTTAAAAACGATAAATAATTTTTATGAAATGTGATATTACACATATTACTAAAGCTTGTCTAATGATACATGCCAAATATTTTTATCTCCGGATTTGTCGTTGTGAAGAAAACTGATAAAATGTTAGTATGGAAAATGCAGAATTCCCCAAAATCTCCATACAAAACACCAATTTCATAGGTAAGGACCTAATATATAGATATAGGCTGAGGACAAATAGGGGACAAGCCTGTAACGAGGCGCTATAGCTATAGCTATATTAGCGACTCTTTACTGTCATTGCGCTCTTCTCTGGCCATTTTTCTCATTGTTGGTTTCCGTTTTTAAATTTATTTCTGTCTCTTTTTATTTGTTTTGTTCTCGAAATTCATTTTTACAAGAGTCAGCGTCCAGAGCGGTTGACTCACCGACAATAGTTAAAATATAATTATTTATATTTATTATTGTGCTATTTAAGTTATAAATCTTATCGTAAAATAGTCAAAACCACAGGATTCGGAATTTATCAGTAACAGTTCATATATAAAGTCCATAAGTTTATTCAAGGCGCTATTGTAAGTAGTTCTACCTTTTATTATATATTTTAGTTTTAAAAGTGAAATTGTTTTTGTGTATTTTGTGAAATTTACCCTTTTATATATTGTTTCAGTTGTGCCTTGAATCTTAATTTATAACTAAAAAAAGTGACGTCACGTTGGAGTTTTCTTCTCATCCCCGGCCACCACGTCTCAAGCTTATTGCCGTTACAGAAAAAGCTCTCTGAAATTCAAACCATGACTTTCTCTGAAATTCAAACCATGAACCATGACATGGTTTGAAGACAGACGGCCAGGCCAGACATAAGTAACACTAAACTAAATCTCTGCAGTCCGAACTCTGCAGTTAAATTAATAATGCATTTAGGGCGCTTTTGGGGCTGCACCGCTTTTGTAGCGCTTTAGCGCTTCAGGCATGTTTGCCGTTGCTGGTACTGACTGCTTCTACACTATCATACGCAAGAGGTGCTGTCATTGGTGCGCAGAGTGAGGGCTAGCTCTAATACCGTTTTGGCAATGATAGCCGAGAGGCTCGATTGTCATTACATCCGGCATTGTTGCGATAAGCATGTTTCCTATAGTGCCGGATATAGAGGCAATCTGTACAGATAGAATAAAGTGTAGGTATAAAATAATTTAATAATATAAGTACATTATAATTTAATTTACCTATATGGCTACCAAATTTATATTGTTGCTGTGATTTGAATATAATGTATGCAATGTAATTTAATGTAATGTGTAGTGTAATGTAATGTATTTTGGATTTTAATGATGTAATTTAATCTGGATGAGTGTCAATTTGTAATTTAAATTGAAATAATACAGCATACAGCAGACTACAGCAGACAGCATGGAATCCTTCAAAAAGGGCGTGAAAAGGTTCTTTAAGGGTCGGCAACGCGCTGGTGATGCCCTCGGTGTTGCAGGCGTCCATAGGCTACGGTGACCACTGCCCTAAGTGACCACGGCCCTGTGTGGGCCGTATGCTTGTTTGCGACCCTGGTGGTATAAAAAAAAATAAAAAAAAATTATTTTTTTATTTTGTTTTATTTTATAAGTGACACTAAACAAAATCTCTGCAGTCCGAACATTAAAATACATAAATTATTCTCTTACACGTGGCCAGCTCATTACCAATACTGGTTTTGGGTAATGAGGCGGAATTTTTCCGATAATATACTCTGCACGTTATGAATTTATTGTTTCATGCTCGATTGCTTCAAGATTGTTTTCATAGCTTTTAAACGCGGAGTAGAAATCAGATGAAACAAGTTTTTGCAAAGGAAACATTAAATTTAGGTACAATGGTAATATTGCAAATAAAATAAAAATAGTTTACACCTCATCAGTAATGTTGACAAACGGGAAGTAATTAATTTGGTAGCCATTTGACCATTTGGTCAGCAACGAAATGTTACCGAAAATTTATAAAATCTAGGTAAAGGATCAATGAAAGATCAAGTTTCAATTCGTAAGAATGTATTCTGATAGATATTAGGCTAAGGTAATTTTTTTAGACCCTTAAAACAATGTTTGTGTCACCAAAACATAAATTAAACAATTTAGGGCGATTTCGACCAAATTGAGATTAGTAACACGGGAATAGTAATACCAAAATGAGGTGAAACGATTGGTCAAATCTGCCCTGTGTCAAACGAGACATTGACACATTCGTGCGCGAAAAACTGCGTACTCCGTTAAAATAATATTACTCGCGTGCAGCCAAACATGAAAAACTAGGATAGCTAATCGGCTCCATCCCTTAAGGCAGATTCGACCAATCGTTTCACCTCATTTTGGTATTACTATTCCCGTGTTACTAATCTCAATTTGCTCGAATTCGCCCTTAGCAGGAGAGAAAACATTAGAGTTGCGGCCCAATTAGTTATTTTGCTGACAAGCAAGAAATATCTGCTGCCCAGTTAGTTATTTTGCTGACCAATTTAGAAATAATATCTGCTGAACAATTAGTTATTTTAACTATACCAATTGTATTTTTTTGCTGACCAAAATTGGAATATTTTCCTAACCGTTTAAATCCAAAAAAGCGTTCGAAAAAAGTTTTAAAAGTGAGCTGGCCGCCAGCGCTGGCCATGCGCGTGCGCGTACGATTGCAGGAGCTATATTTTTTATATTTTTTTTGAGTGCGTTTCACTACAATTTCGCCTGAGCCTGATGGAAAGCGCCGAGGTGGTGGAACACGCAAATTTAAAAAGTACCTATTAACTCTTACCTTGAAAGTCCCCAAATCTAATCTGGATGCAAAGGTAGTTGGTGGTGGACCTAAGGGTGGTTTCATTGTGAGCCGCCAGCTCTTGCCAACAGCGCCTTCGAGATTTCCATATAAAATTTGTAGACAATACGAATCATACCCTAAATGGAATGACATAGTGGCTAGAATAGACATAATTATCTTTTTACTGGTCCTACCCAATGCTAAAGGTGAAATGAAAAATGCTATAGACATTATTTCCTGAATCACGATACACTTCACAGAGGTGTTGACTCGATATTTTCATCTCTATTGGAATCTCAAATAAAGGAACTCTATTTATTTTAGTTTGCACGCCATCACTCTTGGACAATATAAAAGGAATCTGTAAGCAAACATAGTACTTGAAAAATAATAGCCATTGTTCAGTGAAAATATTTGCAGGAAGAGTTCCGTATATCTGTAACCGTAGGTTCTCTGCTATATAAAGGTTACACTAACGGGACTACACGTGACATAGATTATGTAGTATATAGATACTACTTACTGCCCGACGGTTCAATCGAGAGGACGGGTTTTAATTGTCATCTGCGCGGAAACTAGTGGACTGTATGGCTAGTAATTAAAATTAACTAATTTTTGCACAAAAAGATATATTCGCAGAACTATGGAAAAAAGTGACAACGTTATATCAAAAACATCAATCAAATATTAAAAAGAATATAAAATTTTAATAAACCTAGGTGTTGGTGGTGGTGGATTGGAAGTGGTTGGTTTCGCAACAAGGCGTGTAGTTAATATTTAGAAAGGGAGGACGAAAATATTTATTTGGTGAAACACAAAGTAAAAATTGATATTATAAAGCTATATACACTCACATACTTAACTTTTTTTCTTTTGTAAACTGTTTTAAAACTACTATTGAAATATAAACGTACAATATGTTAAGCTTGTTTGAGAAAAAAGCTTCATATTTCTTGAGCCCTTGCAAAAGATATAAGGATGGAAAGATCCTCGGGTGACGATCACGTAATCACAGCGTTGGTACAAGTAGATGAACGATGCAGCCACCATTGGACTTCTTTATGAGATTCTTTGGGGGAAACAAATCCAGTAGGAGCCTGCCGTGTATGGTTGTATAATAATTATCTATTTATTTCATATATATACAACACACAATTATTGTTCCTTCCTATGTTCCTTCACAATGCCTACAACAATATACATTTATACTAATACACTTTAAATGCGTTAACTCATTTGCACTTGTTTATTATTTATATATTACTTACTATTATTTATTTAAATACACCATTACCTACACTAGTTGACACCCTTCCTTTTAAATATTATGTAAATGGTTATAAGTGGTTGGATTGTCTATTTTCTATATAAAACCCTCAGGTTGTAGCAGAATATCAGTGCTTTGCTCGCATCCAGATGTGAACAAAACCAGTCGCTGACCTACGACCTTTTTGCTCTTCTGTAGCACACACAAAATTTTGTTCTTAGTGTTAAGTATGTGGTTCTCTTTATTTTATTTTATTTTGTTTTTTTGTGTGTGATGGAGAATTTTTGAGTGAATAAAGATTTATCTATCTAATAAATAATAAAATAAATATCTTCAGACATTCACACCTATCAACTAGTCCCATTTTAAGCGACTCATGCTGCTTGTGTTACGGATACTAGATGACGGAGGACAAATATACTTAATATACAAATACATATAAATATCCTTAATATATATAAACATCCAAGACTGGAGGACAAATTTCTGAAAATTTATCACCCAAACACTTGCCTGGGGGATCGAAGCCAGGACCTCACGAGACGGTGACGCCTCGAGACCGGCGTACATTCGTATGTATGAGTACGAAGCATGTGGGTGTAACAATATCATCAAACCGCTCTTTTTTTTCTATCTATTAAATCCCAATTAAAACCAGAAATTCTAAAAGCAGGGTCGTTATGCTTTGATGAATGACCGTTCATTACGAAGCAATTAATAATGTGTTAAATTACGACCTGAAAGTTGAGAAACTTGAAGCTACGTGCGATCGGGTTGCTGGCTGATTGACGTGTTGGTAAATGACTAGACCTGTATCAGCAGTTTCTGCTTAGTCATACAAAAACATTGTTAAATTAACTCACTAGACAATCGGTGCTTCATTTAGGCCCTTCACACAGGCGGTGTTTTACACGCTTCCAACGAGAGCAGTACAAGCGCATAAATAAAATAAATATCCTAAGACATTCACACCTATCAACAAGCTCCATTTTAAACAACTATTGCTGCTTGTGTTACGGATACTAGATGACGGATAAATATATTTAATAGATATTTATGAAAATTCAGAAAATATACAATACTTATATAAACATCCAAGACTGGTTAAAATGCCTGTATTCAGCACACAAACATCTGTCCCCACCGCGGATCGAACCTCTCGAGATGGCGACGCCTTGAGACCGGCGTACATACCACTCGACCACGGAGGTCGTCACATTCACAAGCATTCAGTGGGCGAATAAAATATTCCGGAAATCATCCTCGATGTCAGTTCGACCTCAATCTGTGGGCGCGGGGGAATAATTCGATGGATTACTAAAAAATGTTAATTTGATTAATAAAACAAATTAAATTATAGAAGGTAGATTGCGTAAAAAGGAGGTGCGAGGGCAAGTGGAGGTGTGGGCCTTTAAGCGTATTTATTTATTTGTTTTTACCAACCATTTTACCAGAGTGAACATTAGAACGAGAAGCGATACCAAATGTAAACAATCGGATGGTTACTGAGTTACTACCCTTATTTCTTGCACAATAAGAGCGTCATGATTCATGGTACAGGAAGCTCTCAGAGCCGCAGTTGTCAACCTTTTCTGAAAAAGTTACGACAATTACACAATTTCATTTCTGTTTATTTCTACTTGAATTGCGTTCGACAAATTCGAAATGACGCAGTTTATTGTCAAAAATGTTGTTAATCTCTGAGTGTTTGCTTAGATTATGTAAAAATAGTCTCGCATTTAACTGCGTCAATATGTTGAGCCATGAAGGTTTCATTAGTTTCATTATGTAACAAAGGCTCGGAAAAATACTCGCGTTCAACACGAGTCGAGTAAATTATTTCCGGGGCTAATCATTGTAAAGCCGTTAAGTAAATTATCCTGCAGTTCAACTCTCGGAGTTGGAGAATCTTTTCAAAGGTCACATTCGGTATCAAGCGCTCGGAAATCAGCGCGTTCAGCGCGTAATTCGAGTATTATTTCCGGAGCTAACACATGCAAACATATTGTAAAACGTCCAGCTGCTCAACGCGGCCGCGTGCTGAATAAATGTATGGTTTCATGAGACGCGACAGTGACAGATTTAACACGTCGACGAGCGAGACCTGACGCTCCAATTACCCATAAAGATATCCGAGAATGATATCTTCCAGTAATTTATGTTGCATGACAAAGTACCGTTAGTTTACCTTAACTAGTTTTCTTTCTAAGAATATTTTGTTACAATCGTCTATCTTCTGTGCCTTCTAGTGTTTTCTTGTAATACTAGCATTTCTCCTATATTTCCTACGGAAGCTGTGTAAAAAATGTAGCTGTGTGGTTTTGATTTATTTTTTGTGATGTACGCTGAAAGAAGATTGCAACCATTTAGAGGTTAAGTTTTTTAAAAAATAATAATCCCATGTTTGAAATAAAGTTATTAAATAGAGATTTTATTTCACGGACTTTTTTATTTTTCACACTACATATATTAGGTCCTTACCTATGAAATTGGTGTTTTGTTTGGAGATTTTGGGGATATCTGCATTTTACACACTAACATTTTATCAGTTTTCTTCACAACGACAAATCCAAAGATAATAATATTTGGCATGTATTATTAGACAAGCTTTAGCAATATGTGTGTGAACACGCTTGATATAAAATGTTCATCGTTTTTATGTTAATGCAAATCAAATGATGTATTCGGGAGGCAGTTAAAAATAATTGTCTTTGAGTCTAATTTTAACACAATTAAACTTACAAAAAATTATCAAATTAAATAATACGAGCTCAAATATATGGTCTATTTTTAGAAGAGGCAATTATTTTATAAGAATGTTCTGAAACTTAATAGTTACGGACAAATTGCTAAGACAGAATAAAAACATCAATTTCATAGGTAAGGACCCAATATATGCGAAAAAATTACATATTATTTTTAATTTAACGTGTGATATTTGATTGGACTATTTAATTTGATTGACAATCCTAATTTAAGACAGAAATCTCAATTTAATTGTCTCAATTTAATATTTTTTTTGTAAGAGGAAGTAATAAAGACGGTCACCCATTATAATACTAACCACGTGTAACCTCGCTTGACTTTGACAATAACAAACCCAAGTTTTCAGAGTTTTTCTTAGATTTCCTCTTCAAGGAACTGTTCGATATAACATTAGCCACACTTGTGTCCTTTGTATAGCAAAAGAATACACTCGTGTTATGGAAAGGTCTCAAAAGAATTAAAAAGGGATTGACCTTTTTATTGGTTGACTTAATATAGTAACTATGACCTAATACCGGCTTTAGTGATAAAAATAATATATCACTCATCCAAAAGAATATTGACGTAATTACGTTTTTGCGATTTTTCAGGAGAGCGTTTTAAAAGTTTGACATCGAAAATATTGTGTATTTCCAATCATTCTATTAATATATTTTAATAGTTATGTTGTGTTACTTTACTACCAATAATATAACATAAAAAGTTTGCGAGAAAACTTAAGATAACTATTTGAAAAAACGAAATAAAACAAACCAGAAGTACTTTTATGACATTTTATACATCAAATAATACAATTATGACATTAAACTAGGTTTGGATATGGGAATAAATCATGAATTTAAACAACATTATATTCAATTTTAGTTTTATTTTTATAAATCTGTCTACATTTTATAAACTTTGTCGATGTTTCCGCGTATCCTTTCGAAGTATAGGCCAACACCATGACGGTAATGACTCTCTCTTTCGGAAACTAATGAAACAACAATTCTGTCATTTTTACCATGGATAAAACGTGCAAAACATGAAGTTATGGCATCAAAAACTCATTTTCGACATTTTGGTAATTATGTCATTATTCTTTTGGATGACCGATATATTCAGGAGCAGGAGCAGCTCTTTAAAATAATACTTCCAACCCATCTCTTCCCTTGGGTGTCGTTAAAGTCGACTAATGTACTTAGAACTGCACAACCATCCAATAGCTTATAGCGGTGACGGGCTCACCACCTGTCACGCTGAGTGCAGTCACTGCTTGGTGAAGCGCGGACTATGGCAACGGGCTGCTTTTGCAGTGTTTTTGTCTAGTCTCTGACTAACCCGTAGGGGATAAAAGTCGTGATTATATATAAGTATGTATGCATATTCAGGATGTTCTTTTAAATTTACTTAAAAGAAACTAAATTTTATTTTTAAAAATAAACATAACTGCATTCTCAGTTCTTTTTTTTTAAAGTGTACCCAAACCCTCCCAGTTTTGGATAAAATAAAATAAATTTTAGATTACATTAGAGTCGCTACTTTTTTATATGAATACCCTCTTTATCACCTCACATTAGTTAACATTGGACAGTCTGTCCTCAGTCTTCATACGTCCCACTGCTGGGCACCTCCCTCATGGAGAAACACATGAGGAGGAGGAGGCCGTAACACCACCACGCTGGCCCAATACAGGTGGGTAGAAGCAGTCGCAAAAGCGACCGGGACCAACGGCTTAGCGTGCCTTCCGAAGCACGGAGGAGTTCAAGATCACAAAGTTTTGGTCACGCATCCACGGCCTGACCATGGCGAAGGTAGCTTTGTTTTTAATCGAAAGCCAAAGCATACTAACCACTGCGCCACCGAGCTCCTCATTAGTTACATTGGACTAATGTGCGCCATTTAAAAAGTGTCTTCGTCCCTCCCATAAATATCGTCACCCTTGCCTATTAATATACACCCCCTTGCTGGACACAGGCCTTGCCACATAATAGGTCTTACCGTTTTTGTCTGTAACTCTTAAGTTTCAGAATATTCTTATAAAATAATTACCTCCTCTAAAAATATACCATATTTTAGAGCTCTTTTGATTTGTTTTGATAATTTGTGTTGAAATTAGAATACATCGTTTGATTTGCATTCATTTAAAAACGAAAGAAAATTTTTATGAAGAGTGATATTACGCATATTGCTAAAGTTTGTCTAATGATACATGCCAAAAATTATTATCTCTGGATTTGTCGTTGTGGAGAAATCTGAAAAAATGTTACTAAGGGCGAATTCAACCAAATTGAGATTAGTAACACGGGAATAGTAATGCCAAGCTGAGCTGAAATGATTGGTCAAATCTGCCCTAAGGGCGGAGCCGATTAGCTATCCTAGTTTTATCAAGTTTGACTTCACGCGAGTAATATTATTTTAACGGAGTATGCAGTTTTTTGCGCACGAATGTGTCAATGTCTCGTTTGACATAGGGCAGATTCGACCAATCGTTGCAGCTCAGTTTGGTATTACTATTCCCGTGTTACTAATCTCAATATGGTCGAATTCGCCCTTAGTATGGAAAATGCAGACTTCCCCGAAATCTCCATACAAAACGGGAATTTCATGGGTAAAGACCAATTAGATTCAACTATCGATGGCCAAACAAAGAGACACAATATATAAACATAATTTTATCGCGAATGCCGGCGTTCGCGTTGCTCTGAAAGAGTTAAGCTAACGAGGAGTACCTAAAAGGCCGTAACACCACCACCTTGGCCCAATACGCATTGGTGTAATTGGTTACAATAGCGACCGGGACCAATGGCTTTACTTACATTCCGGAGTACAGAGGAAATCGAGATCACAATGTTTTGGTCACCTATCCAAGGACCGACTATTATGCACTTCAAATCACATATTCATGTAAAAGCATTAAAAACATACATACATAAAATCACGCCTGTAATCCCCCTACGGTAGACAGAGTCCAAGGAGCACTGTGTTCCTTAAGACCACATTTAGCCATACGAAAATTAGGTTTGGTCAGATGAAAAATCGTGAAAGAGAGAAAGAGAAACAAGTGGCTAGCTCATCGCCTACACAATCACCAGTACCCAATACGCCCTTAGTCGCCTTTTACAGCCAGAAAAGCAGTTGGTACATTCTTTTTGTGTCCCGGACCAACACGGGATATTAAAGTCATCTTGTATATAATAACATATCATTACGCCTCATTCCCCGAAGGGGTAGGCATAGGTGGAAACACCTACAGTTTGCCAGATATGTCCCTATGTAACATGTGGCGAGCCTGTTGCCATGCACCGGGCACAATGTGAGGCAAGCGACATTCACAACCAACTGTACATAGTTTCATTCAACCTCATTGGTACAGGCGTGCGGTGGGATCGAACCCGCGAGTCCCAACTCGACTAGCCTGCACACATCTTTTCTTAACTTTATCTACACTCATAATGTTCGAAATATGAACTCAGACTCGAACTCATAATGACATACTTTTTAACACAGATGATAAAAAATAATTTAAAAATAGAAACTGTAACATAATGACCATTATGCAACAGGTTAATCTCATTATGCAACACTTATTTCTCTTAAAAACGCACAAAACTATGGCCCTATAATAGACAAATGTTCACCAGACAGTCAACAATAAATAAAATTAATTAAATTTTTTGTTTTATTTCTTTGAATAATGAGTGTTGATAATGTAGTGATGTAACTGCACATACTATTAAAAAACTCGCCAAGGCTCGTGTTTTAAAACCACGCTCGTGTTAAAATAACCTATATTATGTGACATTAAATAAACTACTATTTTAACAATTTCCCGAAACCATACCAAACGAAATTTTTCCGAAACCATAAAAACACAAAACCTATTAATTAATATACACATTGCAATTTCAATGTTCTTACATATAATATTCGAATATTATATGTAAGAACATTGTATTTTATACAGTATTTTATATCGAAAAACGGTGAAATTAAGTTTCGTTCAAAGGATAATTTTCCTCACTACCGAACTTCATATGGCGCCTGAAAATTATACACCTGTTTTTAGTATAGGTGGCCAACGAGCAGGCGGGTTACCTGATGGTAAGTGATCACCGCCGCCCATGAACATTTGCAACACCAGGGGCGTCACTCATGCGTTGCCGGCCTTTAAGATGGGAGTACACTCTTTTTTTGAAGGCTCGGAGGCCTCTTTCCACGAATTCAATCATTCCAACGAAGAATAGAATATTTAAACTGCCGTCGGCTTATTTTGTACCAACTCGTACAAAGAATGTCTGGGAAATACCAACATAATACACCTGTATCCCCGAAAGGCATTGAATTACATCAATATTTATCAAATTTCAAAAACGGAAAAAATATACATTTTCAAGACTTTAACTAACAAATACAACAGTAGTTTATAAGCTAAGCGCATTCAACCAAACACACAAACTCTTCAGTTTTATAATATTATTATAGATTAACAATAATAATACGACACTCATAATGAATTATTAAAAAATCTATAGGTTGTATATATACGTGTGTATGTGTTTGTATTTTCATTAAAAAAACATTAATGAGATCAGTGTCGTGTTACGTTATACTGACACACTAAGGGTGGTTTCACAGGTACGCCGCCAGAGCGCCGGCCACGCGCGCACGCTTATAATACTTATACATCAAAATGTATGGAAATCTCGCCGGCGCTGTTGGCGCCCGTCGTACACTAT
Organism: Parapoynx stratiotata; assembly: GCA_910589355.1. NCBI lineage: Eukaryota > Metazoa > Arthropoda > Insecta > Lepidoptera > Crambidae > Parapoynx > Parapoynx stratiotata. Next base: position 4,211,738 of record OU342483.1, read on the forward strand.
GACGTACAAAAACATAACTTAATATATCATCGCGCTTTCTTTTCCGGCGTTACACCTACTTTTCGCCAAATATTGGGTACTTACCTATGAAATTGGTGATTTTATTCTGTCTTAGTATTTTGTCTGTAACTATTAAGATTTAGAGTATTCCTAAAAAATAATTACCTCGTCTAAAAATAGACTATATTTGTGAGCTCTTTTGATTTGTTTTGATAATTTGTTGTAGGTTTAATTGTGTTAAAATTGGACACGGAGACAACTCTTTTTAAGTGCCTCACGAATACATCATTTTATTTGCGTTCACTTAAAAGCGGTGTAAATATGAAGTGTGATATTGCACATGCCAAATATTATTATCTCTGGATTTGTCGTTGTGAAGAAAACTGATAAAATGTTAGTATGGAAAATGCAGAATTCCCCAAAATCTCCATACAAAACACCAATTTCATAGGTAAGGACCTAATATGTTAGGTCCCCATGCAACAGGTGGCGAGCCTGTTGCCATGCACCGGGCACTATGTGAGGCGAGCGACAATCATGAACTGCACATAAGTTTTATTCAACTCAGTGGTACAGGCGATGGGATGGAACCCGCGAGTCCCGCCTTGGATAGGCAACGATGTTATCTCGAACCGTGCTATGGAAGGCACGATAAGCCCAGACTAACCAGAACTGGAGTAGCCATTAATTAATTTCTCAAAAAAAAATTTCTGCTATTTCTTGCGGGGGGTGTGGTTACCACTACACTCAAAGCCAGCACACATAAACAATAACTTTTACCGTTTTTACAAATGCACACATGCATAATTCGATACACATATTTAAATTTCACGCACACACACGCTTAAAATAGTCACGTGGGGTGTGCGTTTTGACAACGTCACAGCCGTACTCCCCACGAGACTAGCGTTCGAAATTTGAAATCGTAGAATTCTAAAACATGAAATAATGAAGTAAATAATCATGAAATCTTAAAAATTATAATTACAAATAAAAGGTGACACCATCTTTTAGCATACTCGATGTTTTCTATTTATTTTTACAACAAAAAACAGCACAGGCAGGCATTTTTGCGGGAGCTCTGTTCGCCGCAACGTTTACAATGTTATGGCTGTCAAAATGGCGGCTCAACTAGTTTTATTAAAAGTGCAAGCATCCGATGCTTGTGCATTCGGCAGAGGGGAATGTTAGACAAAGGCTACTCCAGTTCTGTTTACTCTGAGACGATAAGCCGTTGATCCCGGTCGCTATTGCAGCTGTTTCTACGGGCCAGCGTGGTGGTGTTACGGCCAATACTTCATGTGTTTCTGTGCCCAGCAGTGGGACGATAAACAGATAAAATTTTAAATATAGGAGAATGGAATTTTTTCTTAATTACAATTCCATTTTTGTATATTCAAAGTATTGGTTATTCAGGTGAAACAAATAATACTTCGTAGCTAGATAAAATATTACGTAACGAGCAGCCTTTTTCAATAGTTCGTATTTTACACTCCGACCCCAGCGCATGCATATGGCAGTCACACTGTGGAGTCCATGATTTATTATGATACTAGTTTTTGCCCGCCACTTCGTCTAGAATAGTTGCTTAGAGATAGTGCGATGAATGTAGTCTATAGCCTTCCTCAATAATTAGGCTATTCAACACTGAAGTATTTTTTTAAAATAGGAACAGTACCCTCAATTGGTGGAATTGAAAATTTACTCCTACTCTATTATTAGATGCAAAGTTCATAGTGGCGTAATTTTGTCCTTCATTTTTCTGGGAGGCGTTTTTTAAATTTTTCCACATTCACCCGCATGGCACCCGCTCTGAATGGGAATATCGGGATAAAAGATGTTTTTTCTCAGGCTCTAGACTATCTGTGTACCAAATTTCGGTTAAATTGGTTCAGTAGTTTTGACGTGAAAGCGAGACAGGCAGAGTTACTTTATCTAGGAAGAGTCACTGTTGGTATGTGAGTCAGTTTTACATACCGTTTTGGGTTAATATTTTGTCGTGTCCCTCGGTAAGATATCCAAAGTAGTCAAAATACATACATACATATTATCACGATTATTATTCCCTAAAAGTTAGTTAAAGACTAGGCAAAAGCACCGCAAAAGCAGTCCGCATGGTGAAGCGCGCGGACTGTCGCGCGCTTCACCATGCAGTGACTGCACATGTGTTCAGCGTGACGTCGCCGCTATAATAAGCAATTGGATAGTTGTGCAGTTCTACGTCCATGTAAAAATGTCTTAGCAAAATGTTTTTAATATTATATGTGCAGTCAAAATATTCAATTACAAATTGACAAAAATTTTGAACATTTTGAGAGTATCGAAAAATATATTTACTTTGATGGCGCATGGCGTAGATAATTATGAAATAACACACTATGATAATTTTGACTACTTTAGACTTCGGTCATTTTAATGCTGACGGTACCTACTGGTAAACTAACACAACCAATAAATAACAACAATGTTAAAAAAGAACCATGAAACGGAATTAACCAAACGGAGCTAAACATCTTAGGAAAAGCCGATTATCTACGAAATTGGGAACTAAATAACATCTTAATTAATACGATATCGATAGAATTTCGTGGTAATCCTAATGGAATATCTGTGGAATTTACGGCGACATACATTGCGTAGGTATTGATAATATTTTGGTAATACGTTGACGCTCTTTACATAGAAAGTGTGGATGTCCATGGAATTTCGGACGTCGATGGAATTTCTAAGGGATATGACAGTGGTTTCACTGATTTGAAGATTATTAAAAGCCGCTACCGAAGTAACAAAACTATCCAAAAAGGAATGTAATCCCTTTGACGAGGGCGAGTGTAATTGTTTAAAATTAAATATTTCGTCTAGATAAGCTGTGCCGAGAGAGCGCACGTCTTGATATTTATCCTTTAACGTACAATAAACTAAATCGTAATTGTCACCGCTAGGAACTATGCCAGCGATAGAAGCTAACGCGGCACCTGTAAGTTGCCTCTGCTTACACCGGAAAACCTCAGACTGTAAAGGTTTTTAATAAATCACAATAAGCACTGGAACTATGTAGTAGAACTCGCTAGATACTAGTATTAATATAAAGTAGTTTTCGATAGCGCGATTTAAAACATGGGTAACGCCATCTAGTATAAATTTTGAGTACTAAACTTAATTATGACCACAAACTAAAACACAACTTTGTCGCCGCGATGTAATGGAGAGTAGCGCCATCTATTGGTGAACTATGAAACTATATGTGCTGAACAATTACTGAGCGCGTCATAATATAAGTCCGCGTGATATAAATATCGTAAATTCAAGTTCTTCCATGCTTCGGAAGACACGAGATTCCCCATTGGGTCAGTGGTGGTGTTATGACACATGTCCTCAGCTTATATAAGTCCCACTGCTGGGCACAGGCCTTCCTCATGGAGAAACACATGAGGAGTTTGGGCCGTAACACCACCACGCTGGCCCAATGTGGGTTGGTTGGTAGAAACAGTCGCAATAGCTATCGAGACTAACGGTTTAACGTGCTTTTCAATGTACGGAGGAGCTCGAGATCACAAAGATTTTGGTCACCGCCATGGCGAATAGGCTTTATTTTCGATCGAAAGCCAAAGCGACCACCCACGCCACCGAGCTACTCTTCATAACCATCATATATGGCTGTGGCTTATGCTCCTCATGTAATTCTCCGTGTAACAGCAGTTGTATTTTTAAAGACTGAAGATAGTCACTGTTGGTAGGCTAAATTAGTTATTCTATCGGCATTAGTTCCAATAGTTGTCCAGGTGGACCCCTAGGGGTCCACGGGAGACTCGACGGGGGTCTTGTTGTCTTGACATCTTCACATTTTTGTCAAGTTTTGGGAATATGGTAGAAATGTAGCTGCAGGGGGTCCATCGGAACCGGATAAATTTTGAAAGAAGTCTGGGAACCTTATAGACTGAAGATAGTGACTGTTGGTAGGCCAAATTAGTTCTACAATTTTAGCTACTTTGATGGAAGCTTAATACAGTTTTAATGAAGTTTGCACTTCTTTATAATTGAGTTTCTGAGGCATAATCTTTGTACTTTCGCCATATATTCCAGACCTCATTTATCTACGTCATACACCGAGCGAGCCAAATGACTCGCTTAGTTCACTACGATCCCTTCTTTAGTCCCTCAGTAAAGAATACAACCCTTGTCAGTCACCCATACAAGTCCTATACAAACACTAACATAGAAGCGACAAATTGATATGGCGGCTTCGTGGCTACGTCGGATTAATATCTAATGGGTAATAAATTCGTTACAATTTATTCAGGAAAGGGTCTTGATGAAGTGGGTAAGTTTCTTCGTAATGAATTGGTACTAAAACAATATGAAGAGTCTCTCATTTGAATACAAACATACATAAAATCACGCCACTTTCCCGGTGGGGTAAGCAGAACGAAACGAAACGAAACGAAACGAAACGAAACGAAACGAAACGAAACGAAACGAGACGAAACGAAACGAAACGAAACGAAACGAAATGAAATGAAATGAAATAAAATCATTTATTCTGCAATTAGATTTACATGAAATACTTTTCCACGTCAAATTTTTTTTCCCCTACTGGTACAGTAGGAAGGAATCCACTTACTACGATCCTGACTAGTTAATAGATGTGAACGTCTGGAAATATTTATTTATTTATTAATTATTATGTAAGTTTCATTTAAAAGTAGATGCTATATCAAACTATACTCAAGTTGTCGGCGAAACGTTCGTAAAGGAAAGATTCTGTCGTTGTGCCCGTGAGCGAAACGTTCTGTCGATGAAGTCATTCGGAGAAATTACTGACGAATAAACGTTTTAGAATAGATTCAAAGAGACCACACGTTGTGCATGTGTACTTTGGTATGTACTATTTGTGTTTTTGCACATTTTTTTTTTTTAATATGACAGGTAAGCTCTTTGCCTTCATCTCACCTGATAGTAAGTGACGATAAGGCCGAAGTTGGAAGCGAGCCTCACCTGTAATCCTCAACAACTGAGGAACTGGCTATCTTACCTCTGATTGCCGGAACACAACAATGCTTATAACATTGTTATTATGGCGACAGATTTAGGTAAGACGGTGGTAGCCAGGCGGGCTTAGCCTTACCACCAACCAAACCGAGCAGAATAATCGGAATCGAACCCCAAACCTCCCGATCTACACCCGGTGGTGTCAACTACTAGACCAGGATTCTTAATATAATTATGACATACTGGGAATTTTCAGTGTTGGTCAGAAAAGGTTAAATGATGCCGGTCTACAACAATAATAATTAAAACATCATGCAAATGTCCTACGCACATTTCTCCTGATATTGTAGATATTGTATGTACATTTCTCGGGCTGTTGGTAGGCACCAGATTTCCTAGCTCAGTTGTAATCTTATTACGGTATTTCGTGAACTATCAATACTATCTTGAATATAGCCGCCATCTTAAAATTTATTCGTTACGTGTTTTGTCAGTTCAAAGGGAAATTGGTTTTATTAAATCGCGTTTCTGTGTTCATGTTAAGTCTCACGATCAAATAGACTTCATAAGTACTTTATTGCTATAAAAATACTTGAAGAAATTAATTCGAAAAACCCCACAGTAGATATACTCGTACGATTTTCAAAACCACTATAACGATTAAGGATTTTCATAAAATCACATTTCATTTCATTAAACTAATGCTCTTTTCCACACTTAAGTAACAAAAACAAAGATTTTTGAGTGTCGTTTAGCTCAAAATCAGCCATTTCACTGTAACAAAAGGCGATAATGGGCTCGTTATTCCATTAAAGGGCCACCTATATTAATAAACGAATCACGGAATCCCTATACCTGTCACTTTTTATTGCATGGAATTAGAGCGAGACGGGGCGTGACCTTCCAACTAGAATCTCAACCGACAATTGAGAATAAGGCTTTTCATCCTCTAAATTTACAACGCTTCAGAAAAACTGATCCTTGACAACTAACTTGATACTTAATGAATTTGAAGTCACAGATTGAATCATAATTACGTTTTGCCCAATGAATTTATAAATTACTAAATTGTCGAGCACATTTGGAAGTTGTACCAGCTGACGAAACTTAAGAATTGTTTCAGTGGAGAGGAAAATAGTTTCGGCCTTTTCTCGTTATCCTTTCATCTTTTCAGGCCTCGCCGAGTTAAATTTTGTAGACGTTGTTTTATTAAAAATTTCACGAATGGATGTCTTTAAATTCTTACACTATTTATGTGCTTTTAGATTAAACCCAACTGAGCGTTACGCTGACTCTATACCTAAAATCACGCCCTTTTCTCATTGTGATAAGCAGAGAATACAATGCCCGTAGTGTAAGTTTTCTCTGTAAAAACTTCACACTTTTAGTTGCGCTAGGAAATGTCAAGAATGTCAATTTCTATGAGAATTTTTAACCGCCTCTCTGGTTTAGTGGTTCACACTACCGGGTGTTGATCGGGACGTCTGGGTTCGATTCCCCATGGGGACAGAAGTTTTCCTGCTCGGTTTGGTTGGTGGTTGGGCTTCTAAGGAATTAAAAGCAAATTTTTCCGATGTATTGCTAGAGGTCTATTTGAAATACTAAAATAGACAGGCAAAGGTATTTTTGCTCAATTGTCGACTGAATTATATCAAACCGTACCTGATTCTAACAACTCTTTGTAGTCTGTACATAATTTAAATTTGTGAAATCAAATACACGTATCAGACTTTAAAAACATACTACGCAACTTCATCCTTTGACAAAAAGCTATAAATAATTTAATAGATTGTAACGGAAAAATTTTGAGCATTTCTCTTAGTGGAGGGCTTTACATACAAATTTGAACTCTGTGATCTACTCTGTAGGATTCTGGCTCCATTAGATTCCTTAACATGTATGAAATTTCTTATTAACCGCCTTCCAAAAAGGATGAGGTTCTCAATTCGGAATATAAAAAACAAAGTTTTTATATGGTCCACGATTACTCGAAGACGCCTGAACCGATTCGGAAAAACCTGTTTTTTGTTTGAAAGGCTATAACTTCACAGTTGGTCCCATATTCATTAGCTTAGGATCTGGTGATGTACTCCAGAAGAAATCGAGGGAAATCTTCAAATTTTATAGGCACATTTGAAGCGATTTGCCTATTTTGTTACATTTGCTTTTCGAAAGCTACATTGGGTGAAGTCTGTAAGGCGACTTTTTTAAACAATTAACAACAATTAACTTTTTAAAACAGTTTCCAAGGTTAAATTCATCCTTGCCAAAGTAATACTTCACGCACAGAATATTTTTTAATAAAATTTTCGCATATTCTTATACGTTCAACATCCATGTCGACTTTATTTTACATTTCTGCTTCACTGGCGTTATTGATGTCTTGTATAAAATCATTGCATCATACAACATGCACTGGAACGATCACATTCCTCCCTTTGTCATCGGGGTAGGAGGTGGTCGAGTTGCATTTGCGTAATTACTTACCTTTAAATCTTACATTAAGAATTTTAAATCTTTTAGTTGCGCTAGGAAATGTCAAGAATGTCAATTTCTATGAGAATTTTTAACCGCCTCTCTGGTTTAGTGGTTCACACTACCGGGTGTTGATCGGGACGTCTGGGTTCGATTCCCCATGGGGACAGAAGTTTTCCTGCTCGGTTTGGTTGGTGGTTGGGCTTCTAAGGAATTAAAAGCAAATTTTTCCGATGTATTGCTAGAGGTCTATTTGAAATACTAAAATAGACAGGCAAAGGTATTTTTGCTCAATTGTCGACTGAATTATATCAAACCGTACCTGATTCTAACAACTCTTTGTAGTCTGTACATAATTTAAATTTGTGAAATCAAATACACGTATCAGACTTTAAAAACATACTACGCAACTTCATCCTTTGACAAAAAGCTATAAATAATTTAATAGATTGTAACGGAAAAATTTTGAGCATTTCTCTTAGTGGAGGGCTTTACATACAAATTTGAACTCTGTGATCTACTCTGTAGGATTCTGGCTCCATTAGATTCCTTAACATGTATGAAATTTCTTATTAACCGCCTTCCAAAAAGGATGAGGTTCTCAATTCGGAATATAAAAAACAAAGTTTTTATATGGTCCACGATTACTCGAAGACGCCTGAACCGATTCGGAAAAACCTGTTTTTTGTTTGAAAGGCTATAACTTCACAGTTGGTCCCATATTCATTAGCTTAGGATCTGGTGATGTACTCCAGAAGAAATCGAGGGAAATCTTCAAATTTTATAGGCACATTTGAAGCGATTTGCCTATTTTGTTACATTTGCTTTTCGAAAGCTACATTGGGTGAAGTCTGTAAGGCGACTTTTTTAAACAATTAACAACAATTAACTTTTTAAAACAGTTTCCAAGGTTAAATTCATCCTTGCCAAAGTAATACTTCACGCACAGAATATTTTTTAATAAAATTTTCGCATATTCTTATACGTTCAACATCCATGTCGACTTTATTTTACATTTCTGCTTCACTGGCGTTATTGATGTCTTGTATAAAATCATTGCATCATACAACATGCACTGGAACGATCACATTCCTCCCTTTGTCATCGGGGTAGGAGGTGGTCGAGTTGCATTTGCGTAATTACTTACCTTTAAATCTTACATTAAGAATTTTAAATCCATACTAATATTATGAATGCGAAAGTTACTCTGTCTCGCTTTCACGTCAAAACTACTGAACCAATTTAACCGAAATTTAGTTAACATATAGTCTAGATCCTGAGAAAGGACACTTTTTATCCCGATATTCCCATGGGAACGAGTGCGACGCGGGTGAAACCGCTGGAAGCCACTAGAAGTTAACAATTTTAATTGTTTGAGCATATTCCTTCAAATCTCAGACGTATTATCAACCAAATTAAATTGGAAAGCAATTCTTGGTTGGAATTTTATAGGAGTTTTAAACAGTTGGTAGTCCCCTTTTAAGCGTACTTTTTCCTGGGAAAAACTAACAGTGAATTCAATATACAATCACAAAGGAAAACGGCAAACTTTGCAGAATATACTGCGTCGAACCTGTATTCAATTTTTCTTTGTGCCTTGTGTGATTCATAGAACTGGAATGCCTTTACATTCGAAGTCTATGTTCTTTTATCTTACATTTGCAGTTCTTTTATATGACTCTTAACTAGTCAACGGGCATAGAACGAGACCCATATAGCCATTTTTGGTTACATAACCGTTTACACAATTAATGCCGACACTTGAATGATTCTCGTAACGCTTTCTGGTTGACGTTCCGCGAATATCACAATAGAAAAATCTATTGATTACAAACACCGGTAATCGCCGTGGCCTCCGAGATGCTAAAGAAAAATTGTGAATATTGTGATGATATAATTTTTGCATCCCTTAACGCCTTAACATAGAGTCTACAGTCGAATGATTTAGTCGCCTTCGTGAATTGCAATATCTATATTTATTTATTTATTTTAAGGACAATCAGTAACAGTTACAATAATTCGCTATATATATCATAAATTCATAATATATAAAACATAATAAAGCACTGTTTTTAGTTGCCACTACATGTAATTTAGGACATTAGAAACTACAATAATAACTCCACAATAGCACCTTAAAAGTGATATGTGACCATTCGCACACATTAAGCACGAAGCGTCTCAGTAACTCGGATTAATATATATTGAGTAATATGAATTCATCTATATTATTTTATTGAGTCGTGTGGTAGCGGCTCACTCAAAGAATACTACCAACCCATTTCTTCCCTTGGGTGTTGTAAAAGGCTACTAATGGATTGCACAACGCGAGCTTTTAACGAGGCGCCATAGCTATATTAGCGCCTCGTTGCTGTCATTGCGCTCTTCTCTGGCCATTTTTCTCTTGGTTTCCGTTTTTAAATTTGCTGTCTGTCTCTTTTTATTTGTTTTGCTCTTGAAGCTCATTCTTACGAGAGTCAGCGCGTAGAGCGTTTGACTCCCTTCTAACAATAATTGTAATATATTTATAAAGTGATGATCAATATTTATAAGCTTAAACAAAGTTACAACAAACCACATGATCAGTTCCTAATAAATAACAAAGACTATAAGTTTCTTTAAGGCACTATTGTAAGTAGCCCTACCATTTTTATAATATATTTATGTTAAATGTGAAATTGTTTTGTGTTCAGTGTAATTTACCTTTTTTATATAATTGTTTCAGTTGTGCCTTAATTCTTCATTATCAATATATACAATACCTTAGTGACGGCCCAGCGTCTTTCATTTTATTCCCGGCTTCACCCCGTCACAAGCTCACCACCTGTCACGCTGAGCACATGTGCTGTCACTGCAGTCACTGCAGGTCTATGGCAGTGGACTGCTTTTGCGGTACTTTTGCCTAGTCTCTGACCTACCTTTATCACAGTCGTGATTATATGTATGTGTATATAATTTGACACTGTGAATATAACAATACAGTTTGTTCGTCTATCTTGTCATATTTGGTAAACAATTTTTTCATTGAAATGGCAGCATATGGTCTGTTTTTATTACAATGAACACTATATTAATTATAATAGGTAGATAATAGGTCCTTCGTCTTAGAAAATATAAAATACTAGCTGTTACCTGCGACTTCGTCCGCGGTTACTATGGTTTTTTAACTATCCCACGAGAACCTGTTAATTTTCCGGAATAAAAAGTATTTAAGATGTTGACCAAGGATATAAGATATAGCTCCATGCAAAATTTTATTGAAATCGGTCCAGACATTTCGGAGATTTGCCCCTTACGAACAGATAAACAGCCAGAGAAACAAAAAATAAAAATAAAACATTTTTGGTATTTTCCTTCTTTTTATATTCCCCTGACTTGGTATTAACCTTTTTTTTATGTACCGACATTCAGCCTTTACAGTTTTATTATATTGTATAGATATATAGATGTAAATGAAAACTCTTTTGATTCCTCTTTTTCCCTTTAGAGTGGTTTCAGAGCTACGAGCTGCGTATAAGCGCGCGCGTGTGTGGTGTGAATAGTAGATTATTAACCAAGGGGATAAAGCAGTGTCTTCTGTCGCGGATGACGATTTAAATCGCGAGCGTAACGAAGGACTCGAGGTTTACTCCTGAGCGTAGCGAGGGTGTTAAAAACTTAAGTTTTTAGGATTTAAGACGAGTCCTGAGTGTTGCGAGGGATTCAAGTTCATCCAAGACTAAAACAGCTTTATCACCGAGGAAAATACTCTACTTTTCGTACCATTTGCGAAAAAATTAACACAATAATAATATGAGATAAGCATTTATTAAAAATAATGACAATTAAAAGTAAAAGTTAACATTCGAAACATTGGTCCAATTATTGATAGAGTTACATTTTTGTTTGGTACATTTATTGTTGATGAGTTGATTTTAGTATTTCTATGTTTACGGCCTCGTCGGTTTTCGTAATTTTATTTAATAATCATAACTGCACAATAAATGCGTATTCCTTTTTCAAAAAGATGTATAATGCTTGATATACAAACTCAATGGTGTAAACACAGATGTAGTTCATAATAAATTTCGGTAAGTATTCCAAATTTAAATTCCATTCTCCCCCTAGAGGATGAATGAAATTCAGAATTTTTGTGGCATAGAATGTCACTTTTTTGAGCAGGTGGTACGAAAACACTATTACTATCTCAAGCGTGCGTGTGGCCCGCGCTGGCGGCAGGCGCAGCGTGAAACATCCCTGAAAACGTTCCTCAAGATTGTGACATGTCGCTTGTGTATATCTTGAACACTACGCGTTCGTAACATTGCAAGAACCGTATAGTTACAAATCTAGCCAAGATTTATGCTTACGATAAATCTTCCCAAATTTAGTTTAAGCTTCGAACATTACACTGAAATCTAATAGTAAGTTATGGCATTCCAAAATTCTAGAAGTCTGGAATTAGATTTGCACTAAACAACTTTGCCTGTTGTTTCTCATGGGTTTTAAGTAATCCAAGCGAATTTATTGCTTAAGTTTGTTTATTTGTTATTCTATTGTATGACATCAAGAATGTTTCATGGAATGTTTGAACAAAAATTTCAAAATAATTATTATACAGTTACCGCTAAGGAAATATTTTAACTGTAAATTAACTTTAATGTAAGAAGCCTCACATAACTAACGTTTTAAAATTCTAGTTAAGATTTTATTTATAATTAAAATTTTATTTTATCGCGATTACCGCCTCTATTTTCTAGTGGTTTACGCCACCGGGAGTTGATCGGGAGGTCCGGGTTCGTTTTCCCATGGGGGCAGAAAATTTTCTGCTCGGTTTGGTTGGTGGTAGGGCTTCTAAGCCCGCCTGGCTAGCTACCACCGTCTTACCTAAATTTGTCGCCATAATAACAATGTTTTAAGCATTGTTGTGTTCCGGCAATCAGAGGTAAGATAGCCAGTTCCTCAGTTGTTAAGGATAACGGATGAAGCTCGCTTCCACCTTCGGCCTTATCGTTACTTACCATCAGGTGAGCTTAAGGCCAAGAGCTTACTTGTCATATGTAAAAAAAATAATTAAAAAAGTTGTAATATAAGTAAAATTTCACGCATGTTCCACGTTGTAAGGCAAGAACAAATGTTTCAAAATATTAAGAAACAAAGGTATCAACACATATGTCTGAATTTCCATAATTTGATGATCAATAAAAAGGGATTTTGGAAGTTTACCAGGAAACACTAGGGTCGACCCTCGACACAAAAACTTTCTTTTCCGAATAGTTTTCAGAATCCGACTTGAGCACGGGGTACGGCGGCAAACAAAGTTTCACTGTGTATTTCTTTTTCGAGAAAAAGGTATTGTATTGTAAAGCTTAAGGCGTAAACTTAAATATTAGGTCCTTACCTATGAAATTGGTGTTTTGTATGGAGATTTTGGGGAATTCTGCATTTTCCATACTAAATTTTTTTCAGTTTTCTTCACAACGACAAATCCAAAGATAATAATATTTGGCATCTATCATTTGACAAGCTTTAGTAATATGTGTAATATCACACTTCATAAAAATTATTTATCGTTTTTAAGTGAATGCAAATAAAATGATGTATTCGGGAGGCACTTAAAAAGAGTTGTCTCCGTGTCCAATCTTTACACAATTAAACTTATAACAAATTATCAAAACAAATCAAAAGAGCTCAAAAATATAGTCTATTTTTAGACGAGGTAATTATTCTTTAGGAATACTCTGAATCATAATAGTTACAGACAAAATACTAAGACAGAATTAAAACACCAATTTCATAGGTAAGGACCCAATATAATGCATTATTTGATGTCCTTAGGTTTATATGATCTTCATAAAATTCAAAATTATCAAGAGCGGCCCTCTCTAAGCAATACAGGCAAGAAACACAAAAAATATAATTCACTCCACACAATAGATATTAAAATTGTTTTTGAAAGAAATGGTTACCTGAGAAAAACATTATGAAGATGAATCTGAATCTGACTCGCTTGTTTTCCTTTACATATGGATACAACAAATAAAAAGGAACAACAATAAAGTTTCCGTCTCGGACAAATCCTTTCTAGTATTTTTATTTTTTACATATGACAGGTAAGCTCTTGGGCTTCATCTCACCTGATGGTAAGTGATGATAAGGCCGAAGATGGAAGCGAGCTTCACCTGTAATCCTCAACAACTGAGGAACTGGCTATCTTACCTCTGATTGCCAGAACACAACAATGCTTATAACATTGTTATTATGGCGACAAATTTAGGTAAGACGGTGGTAGCTAGCCAGGCGGGTTTAGAAGCCCTACCACCAACCAAACCGAGCAGAAAAACTTCTGCCCCCATGGGGAATCGAACCCGGACCTCCCGATCAACACCCAGTGGTGTGAACCACTAGACCAGAGAGGCGGTTAAAAAGTCTATTAATTCATTTCTATTGTTTAGTTCCTATATAGAAAAAAATTAACAGAAGTAATTTTATGTAAGGATTCCTGCCTTCAGCACGGCAGCCAACGTTAATCTTAGCCGTCATATCAAAACAACTCACGAATCTGTTTAACACCAAACCTTCGCGTAATATCGCATCGTAAAGGCGTCATAATATTTTGCGATACGGCGCGACGCGAAGATTATGGAAATCAAAAATAATGAGGTCAAAAAAACCAAAGAAAGGAAGAAACGCTTGCAATATACTGGGACCAACGACGGCTCAACGTGCCTTCCACTGAGGAACTCAAGTTCAAAGTTTTGGTCACCCATTCAAGGACTGACCATTGCGAAAGTAGCTTTGTTTTCGATATTGAAGGCGTTCGAACCACTACACCACCGAACTCCTCGAAAATTTTTTCGTTTACCTATAAATAGACCAAAACGAACCATTTATCATTTCAGAGAAAATGTTTCGGGTGGTTTCAAAATAAATCTTCTACGCATTAGTTTGTAAGAAGAATTTATGTGAGTACACTGACGGCCACAGAAATATTACCACGTGACTGCAGCGAAATGTATTTTAAAAATTAATGGCTTACTCTTCGCGCTTTCATTTGGAAGTATGTTACCTTTGTCATCATTTACACTAAAAGTAAAATCTTTTTCATCTAGCTAAAAATTTTACAGTAGCTTTTAAGCTTTGAAAAAAATGTAAGAAATCATTTTACCGCACCTAAAAATAATTGCTTTGAGAAAAATTGTGTACCATTAAAAAAATTTAATCGATGAAAGTGTATTTTTGACGTTCGTGATTTTTCTCCTGACGATTTGTATCGTTGAGTTATAAAATAATTATTATTGTATTAGAAACTACTACTCACTATTCTTAGTCACCATCTTCGTTCACAATCAATTTTTTTTTTCTTTGTCTCTTGTCATAACTATCCACTCTCATATTCATTTTTTTCTGGTCACATGGTACATCATATTATTATATGCGTTTTCAGATAGAAGGTATTGAGAATTGCTTATTATCTGGAATAAAAAGGCACTGGTTTCGGTTGTCACTTAATCAACACACAAATGACGTATAAAAAACAACATATTTATAAAAGTAAATATCTATAAAAACAAGGTTCTATATAAAATCTGTTTCAGTTCGGCACATGCTCCCCTTTTCAAATGAGGACCAGCTTTCGACAGGACGTCTCAATACACCGGTGGATGTACATACGTCTACTACGCGAACTACACCATCGCGACCCGGGTACATGGCCTCTATTCCTCCTCTTCCACCTCTATTCCCATATCCTATCATACAACATATTTGTAAAAATAAATATTTAAAAAACAAGGTTCTATATAAAATCTGTGCCAGTTCGGCACAGAAGGCTTAAAAGTTTAAAGTGCATTGAAATATTTAAAATATTAGATTCAGTGTAACACTCAGCGAACACCCAGCGATATCACTCCAATCCGATTGCAAATATTCAAAACCTAACTCTCAATGGAATAGAAAACAGGTCACCGGTAAAATCTACACGTTAAGCTAAGCGTTGCAGGGAAAATTTTCATTAATTAATAACATGTATTTCAATATCTTCATTTTGTTACTTTCCGGATTAAAATATGGTAAGAGAGTTCGTTTGTGATAAATTAAAATGCGCCGACATAGTTTCTGTACACTCTTGAGACAGGGATTCATCACCTTCCACTTCCATTCACAATCATTAAATATATTTAATTAAATAAATAAATAACACAATCATTACAATGTACATGGAACTATAGATTTAATGAGTACATCGTTAATTTTTCATTGTAATCATGTCGATGTATGTTGTTTATGACGATACTCTGTGAATAAACTTTATTTAATTTATTTTTGCATATCATCTCATCATTCATACAGCCTTCTATTAAAGTTACTTTCCCATAATAACATATCTGTAAGCTGCTAACAAATAATATACTTACTTTTGCCCGTAACTATAAAGCCTCGTGAAATGTTCTCGTACCAACAGACCAACATCACGCGAATGACGTACTCACTAAGAGGTAAGTGTATAAATGTTCCACTTTAGACGATAAAGATTGCTTTAAAGTATTCGTAAAGCCTAAGTAATGATTATAATTCACTAAACCTTATTCTTCTTCATAATACAGATAAAGTGGAAGAGACCCAAGAGAGACGAGCGTACTGCAGGGCGATCAATTTTAAAAAAGTATAGTTTAAGGCAACCATTCTTCAAAGCATTGCTTCGTCAAATAGTCTTATATAACAATGAACAGTGATTATTATGAATTTCTATATAAAAAGAATTCTTTGAGTTGTAAGGAAGTCTGTCTGTATTTGCGAAATGTACTCTTCAAATAAGACCGTCAGTAGGTATTCAAACAGAACCTAAGTTTAGTGTCATGTTACAATATTTACGTTTTATACACCTTTAAAAGAATGAGTCGTGTGGTAGAGGCTCATTAAAAGAATACTATCAACCCATCTTCCCTTGGGTGTCGTAAAAGGCGACTAATGGAATTACAACTGCACAACATCCAATAGCTTATAGCGGCGACGGGCTCACCACCTGTCACGCTGAGTGCAGTCACTGCTTGGTGAAGCGCGCACTATGGCAGTGGACTGCTTTTGCGGTGCTTTTGCCTAGTCTCTGACTAACCCACAGGGGATAAAAGTCGAGATTATATGTATGTATGTATAAGACATATCTACCCTATCTACATATCTACTCGTAGCACCTTGAACACTACTCACGCAATTCCTGCCTAAAAATTCAGAGAATGCGTTACGTCGACGACGAACTACGTTCCTTACGTCACGTTCTCTCAGAGATACTTAAATTTAAGATTATGTTAAAGTGATAAATACAAATTCTCCTTATTCAGCTTGAATCTTATCACATAACAGTAAAAACTACATTTTTTTTTTTATACTACCAGGGTGGCAAACAAGCATACGGCCCGATGGGCAGTGGTCACCGTAGCCTATGGACGCCTGCAACACCGAGGGCATCACCAGCGCGTTGCCGACCCTTAAAAAACCTTTTCACGCCCTTTTTGAAGGACTCCACGCTGTAGTCTCTTGGGAAAGCCTCACCAGGGAGTTCATTCCACAGCCTAAGCGTACGAGGAAGGAAATTCCTCCTAAAACGCACGGTACGCGACCATTTTGGTTCTAACGTGTGAGGATGAATTCTAAAAATAATGTATTCTAATATGTTCTAATAATGTATTCTAAAAATAAAGCAGTAACGTGACATTTAAATTTCATTCGCATTGTCTACAATATGAAAGAGACTGTACACGTATATTTTCACCGTTGATATTGTGCAAACACGAGAGATACGAGTATTTTACGTTACCGCAAACATGCAACAGCTATTCAGTCCGCACTTTACGTTTGAATTCAAAGAAGCGATGTAAATAATCTGAGGGCTGACGTAAGCGGTTTAAAGCAGGCGCCATAGGAAGTAGAGAGTTCAAAATATGAGGACCGCGTTCTGTGAATAGTTTTGAACTCAGAAAATCTTGCAGATAACGATGCTGAATGTTGCGAAGAGATTTCTTAGTCCATTTTTTATCCGACCCCCTTCGGCTATCGAGAAAAAATGCTGAAAAAATGCTTAATAACATTTTTTATAAAATTGTTGTTTTATTGAATATAATTAATTATGTAATATTTATGATTAACTCTTGTTTGTTTAATTTAGCCAATAAGGCATAATTATATTATATTTGGCGTGCCAATTCAGGACAATTTCCGATTTTACTTCCGATCTCATTAATATGGCGATATCGAAAGAAATTTGTATAAAAGCTATACACAAATGTTATGTCATTGGAATCGTTACTAAATAAGCTATCTAATGATGAATAATTTAATACATTTTTTATTTCATTTTAGTAGTAAATCAGGGTAAAATATAAAAAATCCCAACTTGCTCAGTCTTTTATTCGTAATTTTTTTTATAATTATAAATTAAAAATGTGTTTTAAGTTATATTTACATCATTTTGAAACTTATGACACGTTTCACAATAAAAAAAAATCATAAAAAAACTTCATAATCGTTAAACATTTGGCTCCTCCAAAACCCGCATCTGTCGTCATAGCCGAATGAACGGGACTCTGAGGTACCGGGTCTGCCTAAATAGCATGAGAAACGCGATATGATATTAATCATGTTTTTATTAAGTCTGATTCTCCAATTCCATACCACTTTAACAATTGAACGTTATAAATACCCGATAAATATAATAATGCGGTGTTCTTGCTAAGAGGACTGAGCTTGGAGGTCGATAAAATTAATTTTTTTTATACATTTCAGCAAAATGTTATCAATTTAAAGATTACGAGTATTCTGAGCTGGTTGACCGATATCGATATGTTATAATCTTCTGTTACGCTGTCGTCAAATACATTTTCATACAAGGATTCTATCTAGAATTAAATTTAGAAACGGAATTTTAAGAAAATATTTTGTTTTAGCCCTCGCCGAGATTGGAAAGATAAAATGTCCATGAAACGAAAGCAAAGAACATTGCCTCGAAATTAGATTGATGTGTCTCAAAGAATAATTAAAGTACACTGTCTTGCAAGAAAATAAATAAAATTACAGTTTGTTTTAACTTGTGTGAGTGTAAACTTTGACAAGCCCATTTTGTTTTATAGATTCAATTAACTTAGTTGAGTGCCATTGAATACCGTTTTGAAGGCATCTTTAGTAAACTAATTGAATTAACTAACTTATTATTAGTCTCTTGTAAACTGTAAAGTTTTAATACTAACATCAAGGTCTTCCAATTGTTTCTTAACAGCTTTAATATTTGCCTGTAGAACTATGTTTTTTGTGATGTATAAAACCTATTATTAATGAATTGGCATAAATAATATACCAACTAAAAAACTTGCGCTTGAGAATCAGAGTCAAAACGAAATTTTAGTTTTATTCATCTACTGATAATTCATCAAAGTCAACTCAGATTTCACTGATATTATTTTCGAACAATCTAAATACGATATTTATTTTCAATTTATTTGAATCTGATGGATATTTATCTGATGAGACATTCAAAAGGCAAATGGAAATCAGAACGGTATTTATCCAGCATTGTTTCCAGATCTTAATGATACAAGTAACTTCTTACAGTAACTGAATAACCATTCAATGTTCTTTTGATACAATATTTTTCAATCATAAAAAGTAATTAGTCTCTACCGATGTATTCTTAGAATTAGTCGAAGTAATGACATTCTTTTTAGAGTATCTACGAGTGAATTTTATGTTTCGAAATGGTATTTATATGTAGATGTATACTTAAAATTGTTACTTCCGGATTACTGATGATCTCGTGCAGGTCACGGGCAACCGTTAAGTAAAAGATTTCCGAAAGTCAAGTCCGAAAGTAAAAGCATCCATCCATCATCTAAGGATGCTTAGACCCAGCGGTGGGTGTCTGTAGGCTGATAACCACTCAAATTAAATTTAGCTGTAGGCAATTTTATACACCTATTTCTTCAATTGACCACATATTTCTACTTTCCATTGAAAGCAGTCAACTTTTGATGTAATAACCAAACATTGAAGAAACATTTTCAAATTTGAGCCTTCCCGTGTATTAAGCTGGAAAGATAACATTCCCTAGATATGATTATTACGATTACCCCATTAAAATAAATACGTGCTCACACGGCACTCAGGTGAGTAACCATAATTCTTCGACGCGATCAAATCCGCAGCCATTACGGCGACCCTCCCAAGAAACGACGCAACTGAATCAATTTGTCAAGAAAATTATGTAATTTAAGGGGTCGCACCTCAAAATTGAAGTGACCCCGTTTCCGTGAACGCCACTGTAATGTGAGTGTATGTTGAAATTTTCTTGGCGTTCCGTTGGTTAAGAATGCATGTTTAAAATATGCAAATCTTGGATTATCTTGTTAGTTCCAGCGACGTGTGGCTTGTGGAATACAACATTGCACCTTTCAGCGCGATTTTTTTGATACCTCATCACGTATATAATATGATCTCATATAAAAGAGAACTTTTGAAAATACAAAAAAAATATTTTAATCAGTTTATCATTTAAGTAGACATGAATGACTCCGGTTCCCTGGAGGATGGGTCGTGCTTTGGTGTGGGATGCATCTTGTGTCGACACCCTGGGGACCATCTGCTCATAAGCTCTACAAAGAGATTTTGAAGCGGCTCTGCGACAAATCTGGTGACAAGAAGGCTGGTCTGTATTTTGCTCAAAGAACAAGCGTTGCTATTCAGAGAGGTAATTCAGCCAGCCTTTTTGGTACATTTCCACCGATGGATATACGTGCAGACGATTTTTTCATATAATATCTTTTTTTTGCTATCTTAAAATTTGCTGTTTTCTTTTTTTCTTTTAGTATTAATACTGCCCATAAATTTTAGTTTAACACATAAAAATGTAAATTTTATAACGAAATATTGACTTATTTATGGGAATATTGTACCATTTAAGTAGACATGATGCATTTCGATAATGGATGACATACATACATATAATCACGACTATTGTAGCCTAATGTTAGTTAGTGGCTAGGGAAAAGCACCGCAAAAGCAGTCCACTGCCATAGTCCATGCTTCACCAAGCAGTGACTGCACTCAGCGTGACAGGTTGTTACCCATCACCGCTATAAGCTATTGGATGGTTGTGCAATTCTAAGCCCATTAGTCACCTTTTACGACACCCAAGGGAAAAGATGGTACGGGGGAGTATTTAAACGGTTAGTAAAATATTCGAATTTCGGTCAGCAAAAAAATAGAATTGGTCAGCTAATATAACTAATTGGTCGCAACTTATGAGCAGCAGAAATTTCTAATTGGTCAGTAAGATAACTAATTGGGCAGCAGTTCAAATGTTTTCTCTGCTTGCCAATTGTAAAATATAATTGTATGTTTCGATGACACAAATATTGCTTTTAAGGGCCTTAAAAAATAACTTTAACCTAATATCTATCAGAATACATTTCCTAGGAATTTATCTTTGATCCTTCATTGATCCTTTTCCTCGATTTTATACATTTCGGGTAACATATATATTGCTGTCCAGATAAATATTTCGCTTCTACCAATTATTTGGCTGCCTAAATAATTATTCTGCTGACCAAATAATTATGTTCTGACCAAATAGTTATTTTGCTGCCCAAATAATTAAATAGCCAATTAATGACTTCCCTTCGATATCGTTATTGTGATTCTGAAAATGTACCTATGGGATTTCATATAAATAAATGTTTGCTAAAGTTACCGAATGCAATTTTACTTTACTGTAAAATTTTATACATCTTAAGTATTTTGTTCAAAACTCATCTTTACAATTTAACGTATTGATGAAGTTTATTATAAAGTATAATTATTATTTAATAATGTAGTATTTTGGCTTTAATTTTAAATACAAAGCAAGAAACAAAAAAACTATAACGCATAACAAAACCCAGCAAATGCATAAAGTGAGAGTTATGTGAGTGACTAAATCTTAAAGAATTGCAGAAATCTGAATAAAAAACTATCTTCCCTCCCTTTCCCGAGCATTAGTCTCTGTCTTCTTATAATCCCGGCCATTTGTAATACTTGCCAGAATAATATATTTCTTAAATCAGCTCATACGTTAAATGTAGGTAGTATGTATACAAAGAAAAAGAAAATAGAATGAATAAGCGAAGTTATATAAGTGGCTATAAAACCTACATACATACAATCACGCCTGTAATCCCCGAAGGGGTAGGCAGAGTCCAAGGAGTACTGTGTTCCTTAAGACCACATTTAGTCATACAAAAATAGGGTTGGTCAGATGAAAAAATCGTGAAAGAGTAGTAACAAGTGGCTAACTCATCGCCTACACAATCACAGACCCAGTACCCAATACGCCCTTAGTCGCCTTTTACGACAGGCTGGGCAAAAAAAGCAGTTGGTACATTCTTTTTGTGTCCCGGATCAACACGTGGCTATAGAATCTGATACAAAAAAATACTTGAAAGAGTTCTAAGAGTATACTCTCAACCACATGGAGTTCGATGGGGGTCAGATGTCCAGTAGTATAGTATACTCTAGGCTAATGATGATGCTTGTTAAATATTATTTTATAAAGACAACGACGATCTGCGTGGTCGAGCGTCGCCATCCTGAGAGGTTCCGGGTGGGGACAGGTACAGTCCACTCCAAAAATATGTGACCAATTTTGACAGTAAATGACTCATATTAGAAGGAAATAGAGGTTGTAACCTCTAAAATGTGTATAAATATTCTTATACTCAACTGTACCTACCTGCTTTCATGTATTTTATGTCTACTCCTTTAAGTGTGCTTACATAATTAAATCCTTAAATGGAGACCCATTTCTCTGAAAATTTTGTTTTCTAAATTTTCATGTTTTGCGTTCTAAATTTCTAAATTTTCATATTTGAGGCTTCGTGGATAGTGTCCACGAAGCCTCAAATATGAAACACTCAACGGTTAGGGGTATATTTAAAATTTAAGAGTCCCTATTACGAGACGGTGTTAATGGCGTTTTTCTGACGTGTATAAAAATGTTCTTACTTCTAATCAAGAATTTGGGAAAATCTATATAATCTTGTCTCATGGGTAGGTACTGTAGTTACTTTGACATATTATTAGAAGTTGCAATTGTAAGTGCCTATATAAATAAATAAATAAATATATAAATATCTTCAAACATTCATACCTATCAACTAGCCCCATTTAAAGCAACTAATGCTGCTTGCGTTACGGACACTAGATGACGTATAAATATATTTAATAGATAAGTACATATAAATATCCTGAATAACCACTACGCCAGCGAGGTCTGAGGTGTACATGGATTCTAGTCAGCGGTAGGTACATGGATTTCTACTCGTCAAGAAAAAAAAATCATCTCCTCCACCGTTTCCATTCTCATCTACCTTATATTCCTCCCTCTTGAGTCTCCTAGGTGATGGATAACTTGATTTATTACATAATTGCTATTCTTATCAAATTAAACTGGAAAATTTATAGCCCAGGCCCTTTGATAAATGGTTTTATAATTAAATTTTCACTAATTTCTACAGATTTTCTGTTCTTCTGTGAGTTATTAAACAGATCCGTTCACCATTAGGTGTTTTGTAATGATTTGGTTGGCATGTTGAAGATAGATAATATGTTAAAGTGAAAGTGGAATCTGCCAGTACTCGTAATTCCATCATTTTATATGTTATCATTTTGTATGAGGGCTTTCGATATCGAAAACAAAGCTACCTTCGTCATGGTCAGGTCTTGGATGGGTGAACAAAACTTTGTGATCTCGAACTCTTACGTGCTTCGGAAGGCACGTTTAGCCGTTGGTACCGGTGGCTATTACAACCCTTTCTATTGCCAGCGTGGTGGTTTTGCTGCCCATACTCCTCATGTGTTTCTTCATGAGGAAGTCTGTGCCCAGCAGTGGGACGTATATAGACTGAGGACGATATGTTGTGTAGCGGATGTTAATTATGATAAGTTTTCTAGATATCGTATGTAAGTGGTCAGCAGTATATATCACTGCTTGACACATGCTTTCATACATGGCCCATAGGTGGAGAATCGTTTCGGCGGAAGCCAAGTCGTTTCCTACCGTAACAGAGCAGTAGGCCTAGCACGGGCCGGAGAGAAAAAGTCCCCGGTCACAAAATTACCGGAGAAAAAAATCGTCATTGCCTCTCGCTTCTTCGTTCGCGCGGAAGCGAGAGGCAATGACGATTTTTGTCTCTGGGGACTTTTTCTCTCTGGCCCGTGCTAGGCCTTCTGGGATGGGTAGTTGGGTCCATCGGGGAGATTTAATAGGCAGTACTATATGTACAGTCAACTTCAAAAATATATACGCACGTTCATTTACTTATTATTTATTTATTTATTTAATCTTTATGTACGACGTACAAAGGCGGACTTAATGCCTTGAGGCATTCTCTACCAGTCAAACGTTTGACAGTAATTGACCCGTATTGGGATGGAATACAGACTGTCACCTGTCAAATCTGCATAAATATTTTTGAACTCGACTGTACCCGTGAGCCGCACACGCGCATCCTGTCTAGCTATCGGTAGGAAGGTCCGTATACAAAGACAAAAATGGTCGTATGAATCCGTAACCCTTCGGAATTTATTAAATACTAGCCGAGCCGATTTTCATTCATAAATAAGTACCGAGGACCTCGGTGGCGTAATGGCCAGTACGCTTTGGCTTTCGATTAAACACAGAGCTACCTTCACCGTGGTCAGGCCGTGGATGGACTAAAACTTTGCGATCTCGCTCCTCCGACTCCTAACCTCCTATTGCGACTGTTTTCATCCATCAACGCATTGAGCCAGCGTGGTGTAGCGTGTGCTACGGCTCATATTCCTCGTCTGTGTGTGGGACATATACATATAGGCTGACGACAGACAGTCAAAGGTACGCAAGCCGCCAGCGACGGCCATGCGCGCGCGCTTACAACTTACACGGACCTACGAACATCGTTTCACAGCCACACGCATTCGCTTATACATCAAAATGTATGACGCCTCCGCCATCGACCATCGCGTCAAGCCTTCCATCCCCACCACCTGGATGCCTGGCTTTCCACAACTGTACGCTTTTCGCGTCACTTTCCGCGCACAACTCAGCTGCGGAACTCCTTGTCTCCTGCCGTTTACCGGGTGCGATACGACGTCCAAGCCTTCAAAAAAAGATTATACGGTCGCGGTCAGAAAATGTTTATCAGTTTTCAAATTAGATTCTTTATCACTCTGTTTTCAATAAAGTCTATGACATATGAAGTTACTTATAACCTAACCTAACCTAACCTTTGAAAATTAATAAACATTATGAAGTATGGAAAAGACAATTAAATACAGAAATAACAGTTATTAAAAATGATTGTTTGAACGTCATTCGGACAAAAGTGAAATTATAATCAGAAATTAAAAAAAAAAGATGACAAAATATTAAATAAAATAAAGATTATTTTAGTTTCTATTTTAAAATTATTTATAATAAAAAAAAAAAATTAAAGAAAAGTTTTCTTTAAAAAGTTATCGATACACGTCTAAATGTCGTCGATTGATTCTCGTGTTATTAAAAAATATAGGTAGGTATAATCTTTGAGTATAATCTATAATCTATGATCAATCAAATTGATACGAAATTAACAATACGACTTTTTTGACTTCAATGTATGCAAGCAATTGTGATACTTAGGGTGGTAAACATTATCTGACCGCGACTGTACTCCCATCTTAAAGGACGACAACGCATGAGTGACTGGTGTTGCAAATGTCCATGGGCAGCGGTGAATTGCCATCAGGTGACCCGCCTGCTCGTTTGCCACCTATACATAAAAAAAAAAATTCGGCGGCCATCGGGCTTATGAAACCTCCCTTAATTTAACGTGGAGGGTTTCCAATTGATTGAATCAAGCCACTTGTTTTTGGCGTCTTTGTTACAATTCCCTTAACGGCATTAACTGGAGTGACTTCCTATATGTCAAACCAATAAGGTGAGACTTAATGAGTTCCTATTTACTTTTTATATAGGACCTTTTTGTACATAAACATACCGTATAAGTTCAGCTGATGGGAAGTAATCACCACCAAAAGAGCTATAGCGCTAGATGGTTTGACTCATTTTAGAGACGAAATATCAAGCGATGTGTGGGTGTTTCACACCCCTGCCTACTCTTTCGGGGATCGGGGCGTGAAAATGTGTTCTGTGCGTGTGTCTGTTTGAAATATTGACGTGTGCCACTAATTTGACGTACAAAAATAGTACATTATTGCAAAGGCAGCAAAATAGGCAATTGCAGGTCGAGTATCAGGCGAGGACTTCAATGATACGAGACAGGCAATTGCCATTTCGGTCGAGGCATATATTATATAGTGCTTTTCTTTAAAAATGCAAGGAAATAAAAAAGGGCCTTTAAATAATAAATTCACAAAAAAAAACACATGTTTTATTATTATTATTTTTTTGTAAAATTCTCCCATGAAGGGAATGCAAAGGGAACGAAGCCCATACAGCCAAGTCTTCAGTATTACATTTCTTCAGTAGTTTGCATTGAAATGCTAGTGTAATGCATTTCAATGCATCTTGGGAGAGTTTGACGTCAAACGATTGATGGCAGACACTGTGGTGCTACTTGGATGAGGTGGATTACCACGATAAAAAACTCATCACTTTTCACACCACTTGACGCTTATTTCGATAATCCTCAACATTTCACATCATCACAGACACTTATTACACAAAACTACACTGATTTTCCGTTACAATATCCACTCCGAAACAATATTACAATTATCGAAATAAAAATCACGTCCGCCATTAGTCAAATGCCGCCAAACTCTCCACACATTTTTAATTATTTTACATTTGTGTCGAAAGGTTAATGCATCTGTGGCTATACAGCCACGAGAACGCAATGTGTACGATAGATGAAAGAGTTCTAAATTCAAACAGCACACCGTTTCATGCAACATTTCCGGCGCGCTCACGCGCCGGGAAGTGATTTTGGTTTTTCAGTCTACGTAAATATGATACTTCGCGGGTTCTCTATTCAAAAGTAATGACAATATTTCCGCGCATGTTTAAGAAAATAATATTTTTAACCTTGAGCAACCTTGAGAACTACAATACCGAATTTATGTAAAAAATTCCATTTGCAAAATAATAATAGGTAATATAAAAGTAGATCAGTCGAATGGAACTTTTTCGTTTAAGTTATATTACGCTTTTTATTTCATATTATACAGTATAAAATATTACAGCCCCGTTTAAGACTTACTGATCACCGGCCATAATTTATACGATATCCACTTCAAAAAGGGTCTACCGTTACGAAAGGAATGAAATGAAAAGTCCTTCGAATACTTGAAATTGTGAAAAAAATTAAATATAAAATTTTATTTAAGAAATTAATTTTTCCTTGTTCCTCGTTACATTGGAAAATAACACTGTAACATAACCCCTTGAGGGTCAGGCGAGCACCGGTGTTCGCAAACGATAGACATTCTATGCTATTGACTTATTCTTCTTATTGATTGATGTTTTTGTTTTCTGACCATTGAGAGGCTACGAGGCCAGTGACGAGATGTGAAAGTGGCTTAATATTAGGTCTTTAACTATGAAATTGCCGTTTTTTTCTCTCTCTCTTAGTATTTTGTCTGTAACTATTAAGTTTCAGAGTAATCTTAAAAAAAAATTATCTCCTCTAAAAATAGACCATATTATTGAGCTCTTTTGATTGGTAGTGATAATTTGTTGTAAGTTTAATTGTGTTAAAATTGGACACGGGGACAACTCTTTTTAAGTGCCTTCCGTATATATCATTTTATTTGCATTCACTTCAAAACGATAAATAATTTTTTTGAAGTATGATATCACACATATTGGTAAAGCTTGTTTTATGATACATGCCAAATATTATTATCTTTGGATTTGTCGTTGTGAAGCAAACTAAAAAAAATGTTAGTAAGGAAAATGCAGAGTTGCCCTAAATCTCCATACAAAACGGCAATTTCATAGTTAAAGACCTATTATTTAGTTAAACATTGAAATTATTGTACTTGAAGAAAGCAACATTTTTGCGGACAGTATGGACGTGCTGAAAGCCGTGGTTGCAGGTGACTGACGCTCCTAATATTCGTAGTCGTGCATTGCAGCACACTTATATGTAACATATGCGATGTGACACGATAGCGATGTGATGCAATGCTATTAGGTCGTTACCTATGAAATTGGTGTTTTGTATGGAGATTTTGGGGATGTCTGCATTTTACATACTAACATTTTATCAGTTTTCTTCACAACGACAAATCCAGAGATAATAATATTTGGCATGTATCATTACACAAGCTTGAGCAATATGTGTGTGAACACTCTTGATAAAAATTATTCATCGTTTTTATGTTAATGCAAATCAAATGATGTATTCGGGAGGCAGTTAAAAATAATTGTCTTTGTGTCTAATTTTAACACAATTAAACATACAAAAAATTATCAAATTAAATAATACGAGCTCAAATATATGGTCTATTTTTAGAAGAGGCAATTATTTTATAAGAATGTTCTGAAACTTAATAGTTACGGACAAATTGCTAAGACAGAATAAAAATACCAATTTCATAGGTAAGGACCCAATATATCTATTACAAAATATCATTCTGAAGTACGACCACAGCTGCCTCAAAGCCTTTGTTCTAATTAAAAGCGATATTTCAATTTCTACCGTGCAGTGAACTGATTTGCAATACTGTAACGTATTAAAAAAGACGTGTGGCACTCGGGGACTGCCGCGGTAAAGCTATTGCATAGCATTTTGTATCAACTTATGCAATTATAATTTTATTTATTTATTTTATTCATGCAGTATTTCTTTTTCTTTGATATTAATTCAAGTTACACTTTTTGAGCGTGGTGACCGATAAGAGAACAAATTATATAAACTGTTGGTAGTTTGCTAATACATTATTTTGTTCGGATCACTTATAAGTAAATTAAATCATAAAATAATTATCTAAAATAAATGTTAATAAACTAATTAATAAAATAACAAAACTCATAATAAACAATGTGTAATAGTTAGCTTATAAATAAAACCAAAGTGGCGTCTTTGTTAAAATTAGTTCTTTGTTGTATCACTAGATGGTGCCACCTATTCTTTAAAACGCACTATTGTTTACTCTCATAGACTTATATGGTCAAACCAATGTTAATTAAAATTTGTATTCGCCTTGGACACGGTGTTTCATTTTGGTAACCACCTTGGGTTTTTAACATGCACGGCCTTCAAGCCACACACAAGCGTGAGGTTTTTTCGTTACGGAATTTCTGGATTCGGTCCCCGCGCTCAAGGCCCGCGATAGAAGCTATGCAATAGCTTAAAAAAGAACACGTCTTGCAAAAGTAGGTTAGAAATAATACGGAACGGAACATGAAGAACAAAAAAATGTAACGATTTCGTTCGAAAACGTTTTTATTTAAATAAAAATATTTATATATTTTTTTGTGTCCATAAAGTTATATTTGTTTTATAGAGTTATACTTATATTTGTCGCCGCGGCGGGCGCTGGAAAGCCCCGCTCATTAAACCTGTTATTGAAAACGTTCCCATTTCGTTTCGAACCCAATGCAAAGAGAAGTTACATTATCTTCACATTGAAATGTTTTATACTTGTAGATGGCAATAACAGCAACAATCGGTAATGACCGTTCAGATGTACTAAATAAATCTATTTAGGTTTCCTGTACATTTTAATTATTGTGTATAATGATGAGTATAAAACTGTAACTACGGGTATATCTTTTTCATTAAATAAATAATGATAAATAATACAAAGAACGGTTCGAAGCGTTTCAAAAACGTTATTTGAAATAACGGTCCCGACCCTTGGTTTAAACATTGCAATACCCACTAACTGCAATACAACTCGCCCAGCTCACTGTTTCAAGCGGCTACCTTTAAAAAATCGCAGGAGTGTCTCAGTAGAGTCTCAGTGCTCAGAAACAAAGATACATTTGCTAATTGCGACAGTGTAGACGAATCTCTCCGGGGAACGTGTCCTGGGATAATTAAAAGTAACCTTATCTACAATTGAGTTGAGGGCTCTTTCTACCGTTCCTTTAACCCATGACACGGTGTGGGGTAATTTAGAGAAGATAGCGGGATTCGCAAAACTATTACATTAAGGGCAAAATTCCGAAAAGAACAATTTTTTTCTTGATAGTATTCTCAATGACTTTTAGTTTATTTAAACGACCATTGCCATCGTATGCACGAAATAATATCGTTTAAACACATTCTTATCTGATCTGAGACATGAAATGCCTGAGCAAGAATATATTTTTGTATTTCTGTTTTATTTTTCTAGATTCTAGACTCTTCCCGCTGTCCACCAAAATGTGTTTGGAAATTTTGATTTTTTTTTCATCTACATTATAAAACACATAGTAAGAATAATTGTGTACTGGATTAAGCAATACGCGTATTAAGATCAGCTGCCCTACTCTGTGACATGTCCTCTGATAATTTAACAAAAATGTTCGAAATGACAGAAATCTAATTTATATCCATTGAAATTTGGCTAGGGCAGCAGATTGCAATGCAAAATCATTTCTAAGCGAAATAACATTTCTCTCATGACTTGCGCCGCGAAATCAGGGTAGGTATATTCTATTAAAGTTAAGTAAGTAAATGTTAGTCTTCAATTTGATGTGTTATCATTGTCTCTGGTTACAGGCACACACTGGATAGTCTATTAAATTATATTGGACGACGTTTCAGACTTTATCTACGTTCAGGAAATGGAAATTTGATTGATTGGTTCCAGGATCTAATGGAATACTGTGGAAGAGAGGAAAGAGTTTGACGTGTTCTATATTTTACGATTAGGTTTGTAGCTCTATTGGATATTGATTGATGGATAGATTTCAGTAGCAATCGCTATAGAAAATTATAAATTAGGATCCATATTGTCTCTCTGGGTTTACTTACTGCTGTTTTACATAACAAAAACACTCTTACAGACCGGAGAACGTCCTGTACAGAATAGGCCTCTTTCTAGGATTCCATAACAATATTAAAAAAAATTGGGAAGCTTCCAAAACGGTCTTTAACTTCTCATGATTATATAAGATACTATATATAAGATCGTCCCAATGATGCTACTCACCAGCCCGCAATATAGCGCGGGTTGAAATTTGAGAGATGCGTCTGTTAATCTGCAGGTTGTCTGTTAATCACGTGCAGGTGAGATTGGCTTGGGTCCCAAAGGTATTTTTAGAATCCAAAATCAAAATAAAAAATATCTTTATTTTAAAGGCTTGATAAACAAACACTTAAAAACGTCAATTTCTGAATAAGTGAATCTACCACTCGCTCGGAACGCAGACATCCCCGAGAAGAGCGAGCCAGAAACTCGAGGGTTGCTCTTTTTTTTCACATTTTTTACAATTCTTTTGTTTTTTATAAATGATAGGCTAGTACAATCAAGTGGGTGGCTTATGAACATAGATTTTTAGCATTATAATCAGGAAGAATATATAAGCACTTAAAACAATGAACGATGTTGAAATTCGCTAAGCAATTAAGATAAAAACTAATTAAATAAAAAGCGACTGGCAACATCCCACATTTGGCTCCCTTTTTTAACAGGGTGGCAAATGGGTATTACCGCCAACTGACATCTGCAACACCGCGAGAATCGCATTGATGGATTTAGGGATAAGAAAATGCTCTCTTTTTAGGGAATGAAGGTTGTACTACTCCGGAAATACTGCTGGCGACATCAGATCTAACAGTTTGAAGTGCGCGGCAACTAATCATGCAAAAACGGAAAACTTTTATTACAGATTCAGTTTTGTATAGACCTAAAATAAGCACTGACAACTATTTTCGACTCGTATATATGCTAGTGTCCTACAATCAGAACATTTACGTTTATTGAAATGAGTCCATTTTAAGGGTTCCGTAGTAAACTAGGAACCCTTATAGTTTCGTCATGACTGTCTTTGTGTCTGTCCGTCCGTGGATAACCTCAATGACCGTTAGCACTAGAGAGCTGAAATTTTTAATAAAATTTCAGCTCTCTAGTGGAATAAAATATTAAATTAAGGAGGGTGCCCATACACGTAATGTAGAGACTGATTATTTTTCCTCTGGACCCTAACGAGTGATATATCGTTGAATAGCTATTCAAAAATGAATAGGGGTTTTTAACATCATTTTACGATAAAATTTATATTTTCTGAAATAATCGCTCCGAAAGTTAAAAAAAATGTGTGTCCCCCCCTTCAACTTTTGAACCATAAGTTCAAAGAATAGGGTTTTTTAACATCATTTTACGATAAAATTTATATTTTCTGAAATAATCGCTCCGAAAGGTAAAAAAAATGTGTGTCCCCCCTTCAACTTTTGAACCATAAGTTCAAAAAATATGAAAATATTCCCAAAAGTAGAACATTATAAGTACTTTCTAGGAAAATTCGCTGCTTCTTATCTAAAACTACTTCTTGGTTCCTAAAAGTACTTCGTTTCATGTAATTCTTTGGCATACCCTTTCAATCTGTAATCAGGTTTTGGAACTTAGTATAACCCTATGAGAGTAAACTTTAGTACTCTGTCACTGTACCATGTTATATTTATGGATATATTTCGGGAAACAGTGACGGCTCAGAGTGACATGAATCTGAAAGGAACATTGTATGAAAAGTGGTTATTACGAATCAGAAGAATTAATATTTCTCACTATATTTTTCCCGATATTTCTACAGGAACCCCAAAAATCTCTTGTTTCTGACATCTGTAACCCTTCTCCGTTTCAATTATACCGCGTAATGTTTTCGAAGATAAATATTATACCGCCATTTCTATTTGAGTGTATGCTAATACGAAGTCTGTAGAATATAAATTGAGTACTTACAAAGTTTCCGAAGAAACAGAAATAAATCTAATTAATATGAATACTGTGTGTGGTTGATAACAATTGTAACACTCTGGGATTGTCTGTGATATGATAATTGGGAGCGCATGTTTTCGCATAACGTCGATTGTCATAACATCGTTTGTCATACATCGAATGGCATAATCATCAAATAGCATAACAATCATGTCATATATTCCTTCTTACTCATAACATTTAAGTGGCATAACTCTCTAAAGGCATATTATTATGAAGCATAACTATAGAAATTCCTAATTTCATTTAGCACAACATTAGGTAGTCCTAAAATAAATCGAATAATCACCCAGATTCGAAAGCACCAATCCCAAGGAAATGTGTTCTGATAAATATTAGGTTAATGAATATTAGGTAAACAATTTGAGGCAGAGGATAACATTATGCGTTGTGATCATTATGCTTTTCATAAGTTGTACGTTTCAAATTTATGCCTTTTAATACTTATGACAAACAATTTTAGCCTATACAATATTAGAACTTTCAAAATTATGCGACGCAATTTTATGCGTTTTGATGATTATACCTTTCAAAATTATGGATTTTCATATTATGATAATAAACGTTATGCTTAAAATTACGGAGCCATAATAATTTACATGTCAGTCTAAGCGTGTTTGAAAAAATGCCATGTTAAATATTTTATGGCTCCATCGATTTACCTTTGGGTCATTGGATGGGGGCGGTGGGCAATATAAATATACTAATTTGAGTGTAAGTGCCTATTCTCTAAGGACCGCAATGGATAATTTGGAGTAGTTAACTCCTTGAGGGCCAATCGAACGCCGGCGTACGGGTAAAATATATGTTTATATAGTGTCTCGTTTTGTGGCCGTTGAGCGGTTAAGAAGATTAAATGTATGGATTTTAATGAGTTTTAATATTGATTATTTTCTTACAGGTATCCGTTCCTGGAGTACTTTTAAAACGTAAGTATTTTAATAATAAAAATATTATTTCAAGACTTACTCAATACTTATATTGCAATCATAATGCTTTCAAAATGTAATACTTAAAATATTTGAAGTAGGTGCCTTGTCGATTATCACAATTCTAAAAAATGGAAGTACGTAAATACTATTATTAGTTTAGTAGAATTACTACCTTTTGCGCGACACCGTCCCCGTGGAATAGTTTCTTTGGTCTTAGCGTGATGTCATAGCGTATAGCCTTGCTCAATAAATGGGCTATCGAACACTGATTTTTTTTTATCGGAGCAGTAGTTCCTGAGACAAGCGTTCGACTAAACAAACTCTTCGACTTTATAATATTACTATAGATACCAAATATGCATTATAACAACACAGAAGAGAATCTTTACTTAATTAAATAAACCAACACCTGCTTAGAGGAGCTACAAAACAAAGCTACCTTCGCCATGGTGGATGGGTGACCAAAACATTGTGATCTCGAGCTCCTCCGTGCTTCGGAAGGCACGTTAAGCCGTGTATCAAGTCGAAAATTGACTTCTCACTAAACACTCACAGAAAAGTTCACAATGTGAATGATATGCACCAATAATGTCCGACAGCTCATGAATAACAGCTGTACAGTGGAATAAAGAACTTTCACGAACACATTGGTGAAAAGAAGATGCGCTGTATTTCACATGTGTAACCCAGAAGACGGTTACGGGCGAACAGAGAGAAGAAGAGAGGGGCGCGTGCGCGTCGTTCAGAAGGTACTCATACGCCGTTCGCGCGTTCATTCCTAAAAAGGCGCGCTCGCGCCCTCTGGTGTACATCGCTCGCATCAAATGCCGGATTCATGAGTGAATTCAGCAACACAAACAGATAAAATCATTACGCTTATAGGAGACGAATTAAAATATTAGGTTAATTTTAAGTTCTCGTTAAACGTCTATATGTTATAAAATGTTTATTTAAAAATATTAATCAATGTTAACGAATGGCTCAACCACTTAGTAATCGCGGACGTAGTCGCGGGGAACTGGTAGTCTGTAATATAATTTTATGATCTGTGGTTTTAGCTAACAGCGAAATGAGACACAGATTATCGCTTAGTAGAAACACTGGCATGCATGGTTTGTGTTAGAACAAGGGTGCGAAGACCCGGGTCACACTCGCGGCGCTCCGCGCTCTCCATCGCGACTCCTCCACGACACGTCACGCCTGAGCCGAGGTCGCGCCTTCAGACGCACCCTCAGGACGTCTGCCGATCCCCGAATCCGGCTCGAGCGCCCTGGAGGCTCTCCCTGGAAGCGGGACCCCCTAGGGGGATGCCTTCCAGAGGGAATCCCTTCAGTGGTGGTTCGCCACTACAGGCTTGAGGACCCACCACAGTTATCGCCTTCTTTAAATAATCCGGTTATAACTGAGTAGCCATCAGAGGCATCAGTTCAGGGCCCTTCAAAAAAAAAATGTATTACTAGACACATGCTTCGCTTTTCGCCCAAATGCTAAGTACGGATTTTCATTAGTGCGCTCGTTGTAAGTGCAGTATTCTCAGAATAGACGAAGTATGTACCTACCTAATATAGTCGGTGCAAATTTTACGAACGTGTAATTTCTGGGTAGAAGTACCAGTTAGGTAAAATGGAGTAATAATTACTTATCATTTTTACTGTACAGCAGCCATAATTACCTACCGTACTAGAAATCAAGGCTTTTGAAGATTGGTTCCTGATTCGTCATATTCCTAATTGGTCATCCTCATACTTAGGAATCGCACTTACATTTGACTGTACAACGAAGAGAGAACATGACGAATCAGAAATGTGCCGAGTCAGAAATATGACCAGTTAGGAAAGTGACGAAAAATGTATATGAATATGACCAATTAGGAATATGACGAATCAGGAACAAATCCTTTTGAATATCTGCCTTTGTACGGTTTCTTTGACGCGGTTCCCTATTCATATTTAATAATTTCATAAACTTCTCAAATGTATAATAAAGAAAATACATGATTTAAATAGGAAAAAAAAACAAAAACGGATTCAATGGGGGTTGTCATGTATTAATAGACAAACTGAAGGGTACTTGTCACCTTATTTATTAATAATAATGTTGATACAGTGGGTAGTTGGAAATAGAATGTAATATTCACTTGTTAACTAGCTACAGAGCTGAATAAATACTCGTGATACATATTACGTGTTTAATTACATTACATAGACATAATAGTGGCGACGAGGTGTAAAAGTGTTAAAAATGGATACAAAAGCAGTCAAATTTGATGAATTTAATCCGCAAACGGACAATTGGGACATATATCTTGACAGGCTAAAATTTTGTTTTGAAGCAAATGGAATAACATCGGATCAAGCCCAAAGAGCTAATTTCGTGACTGTGTGCGGTGTGCGTGTATATGAGACGTTATTGGCATTAATCACCCCAAGAAAAACTAGTGATGTGACATTTTTGGAGATAGTGAATATATTAAGTAAACATTATAGCCCGAAACCTAATGAGATATCTGTGTCATTTCAATTTTATAAGCGCAATCAGAAGCAGGGTGAATCGGCAGCGGAATATATTGCACAGTTACGAAAATTAAGTTCTGGATGCAACTTTGTGGATTTAGAAAGAATGTTACGTGACAGACTTGTATGTGGCATGAGTGACGATAAAGTGCAGTACGATTTATTGAAAAGAGACAATTTAAATTATCAAAATGTAGTAGACGCTATGTTATCGTCTGAAAGTGCGGGACGGGACACTCGCATGATACAACACGCAGCGCACGCAACTTTTTCGAATACGCAAGCTGTGCCGCAGGGTGCGTTTACACCCCGCGAGACGACATCGGAACCAATGGACATCAATGCAGTACAAAATAGAATAAACACACGTTTCTGCTATCGTTGTGGAGACCGCCACCAAGGCGAATGTCGATTTATAAACACCATATGTCGATATTGCAAAAAGAGAGGGCACATAGAAAAAGTTTGTATAAGCAAAAAGAAAAGTGCTAAGAGTGTACATTTTACTGTAGAGAATGAGGATCATTTAAATGGTATTTATTGTGTGCAGAGCAGAAGTCGCGTGCCTCCGTTTGAAATAGAGGTGTACCTCGCCGACGTCAGAGTAAAAATGCAAATTGACACTGGGGCTAGTTTCTCGATAATAAATGAAGACACTTGGTATAGAGTATGTGTCGGACTGCCGAGCGACGCTTTACAACAGGTATCACTTTCGCTGCGTACATGGACAGAAACACCAGTGAAATTGTTAGGACAAGTGACTTTGTCAGTATTACATAAAGGAGTTTTACATGATAATATGAAGATTATGGTAGCTAAAGGAGGTGGACCAAATTTACTAGGACGAGATTGGTTTATACCGCTCAACATTACAATGAACATAAATTTCATTTCTGAGATTGATTTATATAAATTGAGTAAAGTATTAGACCAACATCAAGCTGTGTTTAAGGAGGGTTTAGGTACATACCGTGGTAAACCAGTTACTATACATATTGTGGATGGCGCTACACCTAAATTTCTTAAAGCTCGACCGGTACCATATGCCATTAAAGATAGAATTGAAGCAGAAATTGACCGATTAGAAAGTGAAGGGGTTCTAAGACCCATAAGTTTTTCAGAGTGGGCTACGCCTGTAGTTCCCATCGTGAAGAAATCTGGAGAAATTAGGCTATGTGGTGATTATCGCAGCACAGTCAATGAAGCGACAGAATCAGACACATACCCGATGCCAACAGCTAATGAGATATTTGCTACAGTTGCGGGTGGAATGTACTTTACTACTTTAGACTTAGAACGGGCGTATACACAAGTGGTGGTCGATGAAGACACGTCCAGACTTCTAACATTGAATACTTGCAAAGGATTATATTCGGTACATCGTTTAGCTTTTGGTGTCAAGGCATGTCCGGGTATATTCCAACGGTTGATAACTTCATTATTGGCGGGTATACCGGGAGTGGCTGTGCTAATCGACGACATAATAATTAGTGGACCTACTATTCAGGAGATGCTAGAAAGACTAGAAACGACATTGGGAAGAATTGAAGAAGCTGGTTTGCGCCTTAATAAAAAAAAATGCAACTTTGCAAAAGACACAGTAGAATTTCTTGGTTTTATTATAGACGCAAAGGGTATACATCCTGCACCTAGTAAAGTGGAATCGATAGTCAATACACCTGAACCGAAGAATAAAAGAGAATTACAAGCATTCCTTGGTCTATATAATTTTTATGAGAGGTTTATACCAAACAAGGCTACAATTCTTGAACCGCTTCACCGATTATTAGATTCGAAACAGATATGGAGATGGACTGATAAGGAACAGAATTGTTTTGACACAGCTAAACGTATGCTTACATTTGACCTGACTCTTATACACTATGATGTTAAGAAACCATTAATTATGACATGCGATAGTTCCGAATATGGGGTGGGAGCGGTGTTGTCACATAGACGGAACGATGGGGAGGAACAGCCTATAGCCATGGCTTCGAGAACGCTTCATTCGCATGAACGACGGTATTCTCAACTGGATAAAGAAGCTGCCGCTATAATGTTTGGTATTTCCAAATTTCATAATTACATCATGGGTAGACATTTCCTTATAGTGACAGATCACAAACCTTTGCTTGGAATATTTAATCCAAAGAAGCCAATGCCAACCATGTTATCACCGAGATTAACTCGAATTGCTATTGCATTAACTTCACATGATTACGACATTACTTATAAACCTGGCCCACAAATTGGAAGTGCTGATAGTTTAAGTCGTTGGCCTCAACCTGTACCGGATCAACCAGAGGAACAGTTAGGTGAAATTTTATTAATGGCGGAAGCCCCTGAAGATTTTCCGTACGATGTCGAACATATAGCTCGAGAAACAATGCGCGACAAGATATTAGTAAAAATAATTCATTACATTCATAACGGGTGGCCAGCAAAAGAAAATAATACGGAATTACGACCATTTTGGTTGCATCGCGCAGACTTATCAATACAGAATGATTGTATATTGTTAGGTAATCGTGTGGTTATACCGACAATTCTGCGTCAGTCAACATTACAAGTTCTGCATAAAATACACTCTGGTATTGTACAAACTAAAGCTCTGGCACGAAGCTACATATGGTGGCCGAGACTTAATGACGACATTGAACTACTTGTTGGAGCTTGTACAAAGTGTTTAGAAAATCGTCATATGCCGTCCAAATCAACCCACGATTGGATCACACCTACTAGACCTTGGTCCCGAGTCCACGTGGATTTCGCCGGCCCGTTTTATAATAAATATTTCTTCATAATGGTTGATTCGCATTCTAAGTGGCCAGAAATATTTATAGTTAATAACATGACATTTTCTACCGTTATTAAGCTTTTGAGAACAACATTTGCAATACATGGCTTGTGTGAAGTATTGGTTTCAGATAATGGAACATCTTTCGTTTCTAATGACACGAAACAATTTTTACTGGCTAATAAGATTAGACATATAACTACAGCACCATACCATCCAGCAACAAATGGATTGTCAGAGCGCATGGTGCAAACAATAAAAGAAAAACTAAGGAAAATGGATGATTTGGCGTGGGATGTTAGGGTCCCAAACCTTTTACTGGGTCTCCGAACTACTCCATGTACTGTTACAAACAAAAGCCCTGCAGAACTATTGATGAAGAGAAAATTGCGGACACTATTAGATACTTTACATCCAGACAATTTAGACAATAAAAGAATAGAAAATGAGATTACGAACAACAGTCAGAAAACTAATCGAGAGGCAAATATTGGTCACAGAGTATTGTACAGGAATTATACTAATGAAGGGCCAAAGTGGTTAAAGGGTACAATCAAAGAAAAAAGTGGACCATCAAACTATAAGATAGAAACTGATGGTGGGTTACTAGTTAAAAGACACATTGATCAATTACTTAAAATTAAACCGCAAGTTAGTCAAGACAAGCAGGATCAAAGCTTTCCAATAGTTTTGCCTGATACAGATATGCATACTAATAATGAGGATATCAATATTGGCAATGATAGTGCTAATTATGAAAATAATCAAGATCATGAGGAAATAATTGAAATTCCGGATGCAGAAAAGTGGGCAGATATGCTCGGCATACCACAATCTTCAAATGCAACAGATGCAGTTCCAGGGAAAATAAGAAATAAGTTAGGCATCCATTCTAAAACTCCATATGGAAGGCCTAAAAGAAGGGAAGAGAATAATTATTTATACTAAAATATGGGGGAAAAGATGATTATATGTATTTATAGACACTGTAATTTACCAGTAGCTTATAGATTATTAACAGTAGAGATTAAGATCCTTACCCAATAGGGAAAGTAAATAAATCTAGATATGAAGGTTTTCAAAAGGTTGATTTTTGTTATGTATTCATATGTTTATTAGTTAATATTATGATTCTTACATGGGGGTGAGGTATGTCATGTATTAATAGACAAACTGAAGGGTACTTGTCACCTTATTTATTAATAATAATGTTGATACAGTGGGTAGTTGGAAATAGAATGTAATATTCACTTGTTAACTAGCTACAGAGCTGAATAAATACTCGTGATACATATTACGTGTTTAATTACATTACATAGACATAATAGGGGTAAGAAAATACCAAAAGTTTTTTTATATTTATAATCAGTGATCGGCTGGTATTCGGCTGTGACTCTCTATGTAACGAAAGATAGAAGGTCGTAAGAAAATAGCAATTAGAAATATTCCGAAACCGCGGGACCCTTGAGATTCAGAATGGAATTTTGTGGGCTGTGTTGCAATTCATCCTTTTTATTTTTGTCACGTTCCTATAACAATTTGACCAAATGGATTTTCCCCAGCTTTCCCAATTTATTATACCTTGTCAAAATTTAAAGTAGTAATGACGTTCTAATATTAGGTTCTTTTTCTCTCTTAGTAATTGGTGTGGTAAGTATTAAGATTCAGAAAACTCTTATTACAAAATTATTACCTCTTCGATAAATAGACCAATTATTTTTAAGCTCTTACGATTTCATTAATAATTTCTTTTAAGTTTAATACATACATACAATCACGACTATTATCCCCTAAGGGTTAGTCAGATACTAGGCAAATGACTAAGTCAAACCCAATAATTGAATACTTTAAAATTGCTTGATTTTATTGTCTGTATTTGTGAAGCTTATCTATTATTTGCAAGCCTAGAATATCCTTCATAGAAAGATTAGTTAGCTAAAACAATAGTTGTAGTGTAGTAACTGTCACCTAATACAGGTAGATTATCTTCATTTAAAAAATTTCTTTTAAATTATGTTTGTTCAATTTTGACTTCATAATCTACATATCCTTACCTATGAAATTGGTGTTTTGTATGGAGATTTTGGGGAATTCTGCATTTTCCATACAAAAAATTTTTTCAGTTTTCTTCACAACGACAAATCCAAAGATAATAATATTTATTGGCATCTATCATTAGACAAGCTTTAGTAATATGTGTAATAGCACACTTCATAAAAATTATTCATCGTTTTTAAGTGAATGCAAATAAAATGATGTATTCGGGAGGCACTTAAAAAGAGTTGTCTCCGTGTCCAATTTTAACACAATTAAACTTACAACAAATTATCAAAACAAATCAAAAGAGCTCAAAAATATAGTCTATTTTAGACGAGGTAATTATTTTTTAAGAATACTCTGAATCTTAATAGTTACAGACAAAATACTAAGAGGGAAAAAAACATCAATTTCATAGGTAAGGACCCAATATATATTATATATAACTCAAAGGTGACTGACTGACAGAGTGATCTATCAACGCACAGCCCCAACCACTGGACGGATCGGGCTGAAATTTGCCAGGCATGTAGATGTTAAGACGTAGGCATCCGCTAAGAAAGATTTTTTATTAATTCTACCCCCAAGGGGATAAAATAGGGGATGAAAGTTTGTATGAAACTTTGTCAATTTTAAACCGATCGGTCTGAGACTTGCATGCATAAAGCTACTATAACAAAGGCATCCCCTAATTAATAATAATACTTCTTAACGCGAGCGAAGCCGCGGGCAAAAGCTAGTTTGAACATAATTATGAGTTAAGATAAAATTTTGTATTCTATAGGATATTTCATGTTGTTAATTAATTCAAATAAATAAGAATAGCAGATATTTTTATTGCTATGACCATTGAAAAGGACCAAGACAACATAAAGTACACAGAATTAAATGCAATCGTTAGGCGACTTGTCGAAACAAACGTAATTCCCGGTTGTAAAATGTACGTGACCAAACGTTACTAATTTCGAGACGAAACAGCCTAACTAAGCTCGTTCAATGCACATGTTGCTAGCTGAAATCCAAGCAACCGTCTACGTTTAGAATTACAGAAATTTCAATGCTATATTCAACGTACAGTTGGGCTTTCGACAGGGGTGCATAAAATTATAAATTTAGTTTTGTTACCATATTAGGAATAATCAATTTTATAGTACCATTTTATTAAAAAAAGAAGTCTTTACTAAAAACCAAATAAAGATTTGAAAGACAGGTAAATTAATATTTTTATACATTTAACAGTATTCTCAGTTACAGTGGAGT
Organism: Parapoynx stratiotata; assembly: GCA_910589355.1. Lineage (NCBI taxonomy): Eukaryota > Metazoa > Arthropoda > Insecta > Lepidoptera > Crambidae > Parapoynx > Parapoynx stratiotata. The sequence continues at coordinate 4,253,656 of OU342483.1, forward strand.
TGCCCGTTCGTTGGCGGTCACTTATTCTAAATATACAATACTCAAGCACCGAGATTGGTTTTAACCTATGAAATTGGTGTTTTTATTCTGTCTTAGCAATTTGTCCGTAACTATTAAGTTTCAGAACATTCTTATAAAATTATTGCGTCTTCTAAAAATAGACCATATATTTGAGCTCGTATTATTTAATTTGATAATTTTTTGTATGTTTAATTGTGTTAAAATTAGACACAACGACAATTATTTTTAACTGCCTCCCGAATACATCATTTGATTTGCATTAACATAAAAACGATGAATAATTTTTATCAAGCGTGTTCACACACATATTGCTAAAGCTTGCCTTATGATACATGCCAAATATTATTATCTCTGGATTTGTCGTTGTGAAGAAAACTGATAAAATGTTAGTATGAAAAATGCAGACATCCCCAAAATACAAAACACCAATTTCATAGGTAAGGACCTAATAGTTAGCCGGTCTTTAGTCGGCCCTCTATACAAAATCCTTACAGAACTAGAATAGTAGTTATTTTAAGACACTGTCAGTTAAACTAGTTTGAATGTAGCGCCAGTGACAGAAATTATTAGGAGCAATAGGTTAGCGTGGTATGGATATGTGACGAGGAGGGATGAATGTCACATTACAAAAAGGATGCTGAGCAATCTGAGCATGGATGTGGACGGACCTAGTGTGAGAGGAAGACCAAAGAAGCAATGGATTGAATGCTTGAAGAATGATATGAGAATAAAAGAATCGGATGCTGAGCTGACAAGTGACAGAGGAGAATGGAGGAAGAAGACATTTTGTGCCGACCCTACCTAGAGTGGGAAAAGGGCAAGAAGAAGAAGAGACTGCCACTCAAATTAATTGCATTAGCCACAAGTTTGGAAGTCAAACAATAACAAGAAACATCTGCATATAACTAAAGTAATAATTAAGGCACATTATGCCGTAACTAATAGGCTTCGGTTACTACTTCAGAACTACTAACTTCAGTACTTGGAACGTTTTCAAGTAATTTAAGGCAGTTGTAGTGTTGTTTATAATCTAGCTTTTGCTTACCACTTTGATGGAATATTCTATGTGAGAACAATTAAATTGTAATTTAAAAGTTCTGATTAGATGCGTCTTAGCTTGCCGTCTTACCTAAATTTGACGCCATAATTACTATGTTATATAGCACTGGCTTTGGCCCGCGACTGCGACCGTGTAGAATAGTTACTTTAAGATAGTGTGATGATATCAAGCCTAAAACCTTCCTCAATAAAGGCTACTTGACACTGAAAGATTTTTCAAATTGGAACAGTAGCCTCAATTGGTGGAATTGAAAATTTACTCCTACTCTGTTATTAGAAGCAAAGTTCATAGTGGTGTAAATGCACCCATTCCCATTGGAATATCGGGACAAAAGTTAGCCTATGTCCATTTTCAGGCTCTAGACTGCCTGTGTACCAAATTTCGGTTAAATTGGTTCAGTACTTTTGACAAGAAAGCGAGACAGAGTTACTTTTATTCATAATATTAGTATGGATTGTTTTGTTCCGGCAATTAGACGTATTATAGCCAGTTCCTCATTTGGAAGGAATACAGGTGAAGCGCTTGCACCCGGGCTTTTGTCACTGTTCGCTTGCCTGTCAAATGTAAAAAAAATATACTTTCATGGAACGATCGAGTAAGAGACTAGTCGTCCTCCAAACTCCACACGGTTTTAAGAGTCGCGCTGGACAAGAACTTGTGGAGGCGAGTCATCCGGTCCAGATGCAACTCCACTGCCACGATGCTCATATATGAAGGACCGATTACGGAGAGAGAGAAAGAGAGAGCATACTTATAAAAGACAAAAACGTTTTACAAAACTTACCAAAAAAACTGCGCCTTACGTTCACAAATCTACCAGAAGAGTATGGTAAGTAGCTAAAGTATAATGTGGAGAAGGCAATTGTTACGAATAGCACCGTCAAATTAGATATCCACATTTACATATTTTGAATACACTGGGTTACAGCATTTTGAATACAGAAGAGTATGTTAAGTAGCTAAAGTCGTAAATATTTTATTGTTATTCTAGCACCCATAGTTCTGATTTGATAGAATTTTTCTTAATAATAATACATGTATTAATAACTTTAACTCAATCATACAATTTTCTGAAGGTTGTCGGCAGCTGTTATTGAATTATAGTCTGTCCAATTTATGAGGGAGCTGTAGTAGAGATGTTAGGGTCAATCAAGGTCATTGACGTTTTGTCTAGCAACTACTAGAAATATAAAGTATAAATATTATATACCCCTGACGCAAAAAGAGGGGGTTTATAATTTTGAAGTGTATGTGTGTCTGTCAGTCTGTCAGTGGCATCGTAGCTCCCAAACGGATGAAAGGATTTCGATTCTGTTTTGTTTGTTTGAAAGATGTTTTCTTAGCTATATTTCATAAAAACCTGATTAGTCATATCAAAGATTTGAGAAGTAAAAACAGGAATAAAAAATCTAATGTCATCAAAATATACCCGTGTAGGGTATCAAATGCAAGTTCATTACAAGAAGGATACTGAATATGGATGTGGATGGAGTTAGAGTGAGAGGAAGACCAAGGAAGCGATGGATTGAATGCGTGAACAATGATATGAGAATAAAATAAGTGGATGCTGAGCTGACGAGTGACAGAGGAAAATGGAGGAAGAAGACATGTTGTGCCGACCCCACCTAGAGTGGGGAAAGGGCAAGAAGAAGAATAAGAAATTGTAACATCATAAAAAATGCATGAAATAAAATTAAACATTTTAATAAACCCCGACCAAAGTAAATAATATAAACAAAAAATCGTTGCCTCGTTGGGGACAGCTCTATACCGTAAAAGGTCACACGTAGAAACTTAGCGGACCCCCGACGAGACAACGAATTTTTATTTATATTATTTATTTAGGTCTGGGGTTTTTTAAGTTTTAAATTTTTTAAGACTTATTCTAATACATCTTTTTAAATAGACTATGTAACACACATACATAAAATCTCACCTTTCTATAGCGGTAGGCAGAGATTACTTTTTCCCACTTGCTACGGTCCTTGCATCTATTTTCGCATCATCTACTTTCATTGCAGTCTTCATACATGTTTGGCGATTTCGGGTACTTTTGACCTGGCCTTTCTTCAATTTGATCGAAAAATGTTCGCGTGATCTAAGCATTCCTTTCTCAATTCTTCTCACTACATCCTCTTTAAAACCACATTTCTTTTTAATCTCCTAATCATACAACCTGTCACTCTGTTTTACCCCAGCCAAGCTCCTCACAGCTCTCATTTCTATTGCATTTATTCTGCTTTCATGTCTCTTCTCCCATACCCTACTTTCACTCCCATACATAAGTGTTGGGACCAGCACGCCATCGTGCACTATCAATTGCGCCTTTTCCGGCTGCTCAGAAAAGCATGTATGGCCCCACTATGTTACCAGCTTTCACTCGCTTCTCTATATCACTATCACGCCTTGCATCTCTCGAAAACTCAGAGTAAACAGAACTGGAGTAGCCTTTGTCTAACATTCCCCTCTGCCAAATGCACAAGCATCCGATGCTTGCACGTTTAATAAAACTAGTTGAGCCGCCATTTTGACAGCCATAACATTGTAAACGTTGCGGCGAACAGAGCTCCCGCAAAAATGCCTGCCTGTGCTGTTTTTTGTTTTAAAAATAAATAGAAAACATCGAGTATGCTAAAAGATGGTGTCACCTTTTATTTGTAATTATAATTTTTAAGATTTCATGATTATTTACTTCATTATTTCATGTTTTAGAATTCTACGATTTCAAATTTCGAACGCTAGTCTCGTGGGGAGTGCGGCTGTGACGTTGTCAAAACGAACACCCCACGTGACTATTTTAAGCGTGTGTATGCGTGAAATTTAAATTTGTGTGTCGAATTATGCATGTGTGCATTTGTAAAAACGGCTGGCTTTGAGTGTAGTGGTAACCTCACCCCCCGCAAGAAATGGCAGAAAAAAACGTTTGAGAAATTGACTAATGGTTACTCCAGTTCTGTTTACTCTGAGCTCGAAAACAATATCTCAAATAATTATATACAAACTCTTTCACTTTTTCCCCGTTTTCTCCACCTATCATGATGTCACACCTAGTCATATTTACGTCCCTTTCAATTGGTCTTACTTACGTTCACTTTCATCCTTTTCTCATTTAAAGCTTCATTCAAAACGTTGCCATCTCCTACAACTCACTACAATTGTTTTATAGTTGTTATTTAGAATAATTTGCCGCCATTGTCTCGTTTTACATAACATATCACGCCTCTTCCCCCGAAGGGGTAGGCAGAGGTGTTGACAACATACTCATAATTGGTATTATTACAATGTGACCGAGATACTTGGTTAAAAATAGTACTCAGAGAAAAACCGCAATAACATTCCTCCAAAACTGCTTGCAAGAATAATAAACCTAGAAATCGTCAATATCAGTTGCCTGCCTTTTTCCCAATTTCATTTGGGGTCAGCGCAACGAGTCCTAGAAACCTAATTTACCTAAAAACCAGACCTAGAAAATACCCTGCAAATTTTAAGAAACCTTGAAGAAAATTCGCAAGTTACAAGATTTTCCTAAATTTTCGTCCCTCGTAATGTATTGAAAATCTCCCCAGATACAAGGAGTTTGCAGTCGGGTCATGTCCTGGCCGTCTGATTAATACCGTGGGACGAAACCACTGCCCTCTCGGCCCATCGAGGGACCTGATTGAGAATAATGTGGAGAAGGCAATTGTTAGGAATAGCACCGTCAAATTAGATATCCACATTTATATATTTTGAATACACTGGGTTACAGGGAACGTTGTACTGAATATTAAAGGATATTATTATTTAGGTCATTTCTGATGAACGTGCTTCTAGCTGACCTTAAGAGCTCAAATCCTATAAAAACGACAAAACCCATAATGCAGAGGATTCCTTGAAATTTTTTATCTCTACTGAGTTAAGAACACCTTATAAGATAGAAAAAAATTCATGACCTGCAAAACAACAATATTAAATATTAATGGATATTCAGTACGACTTTGCCAGTAATCCTGTATATAGTAAAGTATGAAGTCGGAAGACATGCATCGCTGACCTAAATATTAGGTCCTTACCTATGAAATTGGTGTTTTGTATGGAGATTTTGGGGAATTCTGCATTTTCCATACTAAAATTTTTTCAGTTTTCTTCACAACGACAAATCCAAAGATAATGATATTTGGCATCGATCATTAGACAAGCTTTGGTAATATGTGTAATATCACACTTCATAAAAATTATTTATCGTTTTTAAGTGAATGCAAATAATATGATGTATTCGGGAGGCACTTAAAAATAGTTGTCTCCGTGTCCACAATTAAACTTAAACTTACAACAAATTATCAAAACAAATCAAAAGAGCTCAAAAATATAGTCTGTTTTTAGACGAGGTAATTATTTTTTAGGAATACTCTGAATTTTAATAGTTACAGACAAAATACTAAGAGAGAAAAAAAACACCAATTTCATAGGTAAGGACCCAATAATATAAATTTTATGGTTAGGGAAATTATGATAAATTACACTTGTATGTGGGTATTTCCTGTGTAAAGTGTTTAATGACTTACTTGAACTATAACTAGTGCTTGCATAGTTCTGCATAGTGTTATTTTCTCGGACTCTAAAATTGATTTCGTTGAAGTTCTAAAGGACAATACACATTTTGTATGGAGCTTGCCACAATCGAGTCACAGTTATGGGTGCCGACTATTCCGACTTATTTCAACGTATGCGATTTATAAAGCTTTTTATCTATAGCAGATATTAATCAAAACTTCGTGCGAATAAAAAGATAATTAAATAAATAAGTTCAGACATTCACACCTATCAACTAGCCCCATTTTAAGTAACTAATACTGCTTGTATTACGGATTACGGATACTAGATGACGGATAAATATAGGTACTTAATACGTCACTTTTTCCGTTTAAGAGCAAATCCATAGCAAAACAGAAAAACACTGTATTTTGTTTTTTGCTCACTTACATTGTTTTTTATTATAAATCTCACTAAAATTCCTTAAAATATTTTTATAATAATGTTTATTTTTTTTCATACTTGTAGCTCCAAGCTATGACAAAATACAAGACAAGACAAAAGGACACAATTTCCCAATTTGTTTCAATTTTGTGCATTGTCTTTTTGCATTCTTAGTTGCGTATGGTCTGAAACGACCCGATCATCAGCCGAACCGCATCAGCTATGTAAAAATGGTTGCTTTTATAATTCTTACAACATTTATTCGATAAAATACTTTAATTTTGTATCCTAACAAAGTCGGAAAATTTCTCAACTTCCGAGAATCGTGTCTTGTGAACATTATCTTTTTGCCTAATTAACCCAGTGTTTTCATTAAGTATTATCTTACAACTTTTAATAAAAAAGAATAATATACATTCTTTTGTTTTGAAGTCTTTTATTATAAAATTAAAAAGAATATCGAGTTCTACAGAAGTAGGGATTTGCTTTCAACGTATTACGGAGCTACAATTTTTGTATAAACCACCAGTAGATAATGAACATTATAAAGCCGACCATAAAATTGCTTTACTGCCTTTATGTTACACGACAATACAAGGCCTATTTTAGCATTTTATCAAATTTTAGTTCTTTGTGCCTTTTATTATAGAACTCTGTAGTTTCTCGTGACATTAATATTGTCTTAGAAGTAATTATAATTCATTGCTTTAAAAAGAGTTTAAAGTAAGTACGTTGCACTATTAACGTACTGATTGAATTACGGTCCACCAATCGTGTCAATATCACATACGCACATTAATAATGTCTTAGTGAAATTCAACTTGGAAGTTTTTGTCAAAAGTGATAAAGCAAATATTGCTTTACATGCTAAATCGAAGCAACACAATAATGATATCTATCAAATAGCGTGTTTTCTTTCTCTTCTATTCTGATCTGTCACTCGTCAGCTCGACATCCACTCTTTTAATATTTTTCCATCCCTTGTTTGGTCATCCTCTCATTCATCCATCCACATCCTTACTTAGCGTTCTTGTGAAATGACATCCATCCCTAACCTAAAAAAGGTCCTTAAGTCTAATATTCCTAAACGTGATTTTCACCTAACAATTCCAAAATCGAAGAGAACACAATTCGTCAATACTATATTCGATACTCCAGGCAAGAACTATTTAAGGTGACGGCAGTTTCTGAATACAATTTTCCAATATTATCAATTCCTGATTTGTTACATTTCCTTTACGATTTGAATCTGTTAACAAACAAATTAACAAATTAATTCGTCAATACTATATTCGATACTCCAGGAAATAACTATTTAAGGTGACGGCAGTCTCATACAATTTCTCGCTAATATCTATTTCTGATTTGTTTATTACATTTCCTTTACGATTTGTATCTGTTCTGGCGGCAGTAATGTTAGCTATGACTTCAAAACGTTATTCTATATGATGTGAATCAAATTTTATTTTAGTTTTTGGGTGGTTTCATAGGTGGGCGCTGTGAGCGCTTTCCGTCAAAATGTATGGAAAGTATGGCCGGGGCTGTTAGCCAGCGTTGACGGCGTGCGTATCTATAAAACGCCCCTTATTCTTTGGTATCTCAAGAATATTTTCCTATTACTTTTTATAGAAAGGTCGAGCCAGAGGCGCTGTCTCACCAGGGCCCTAATTCTCAATTGTCGGTTTACATATTGCATTCGGAAAGTGTCGTCCCGTCTCGCTTAAATTCACTGCAATAAAAAGTGACAGTGACAGGACAATAAATAAGGATAGCGATTTTTTCACGCATCTTTTGAAGGACTCGGGCTTGTAGGAAGGAATGAATGTCCTTCTGCAGGGCACTTTCTAGGTAACACATTAAGGGTGTGGGCCGTCCTACCACCACGCTGGCCCAATGCCGATCGGTGGGTGAAACGGTTGGAATAGCGACCGGGACCATCAACAACAACAACTTGAAAACACAAAGTTTTAGTTACCCATCCAATAGGACTGACGACGGTGAATGTTGCTATGTTTCCAATATCGAAAGCCAAAGCGTGCGTACCACCACATGTGCTGGCGGAAAATTCCATTTAGCGGTCTAGCAGTTCCACTCCCTATTTTATATTGGGTCCTTACCTATGAAATTGGTGTTTTTTTTTCTCTCTTAGTATTTTGTCTGTAACTATTAAGATTCAGAGTATTCCTAAAAAATAATTACCTCGTCTAAAAATAGACTATATTTTTGAGCTCTTTTGATATGTTTTGATAATTTGTTGTAAGTTTAATTGTGTTAAAATTGGACACGGAGACAACTCTTTTTAAATGCCTCCCGAATATATAATTTTATTTGCATTCACTTAAAAACGATAAATAATTTTTATGAAGTGTGATATTACACATATTACTAAAGCGTGTCGAATGATAAATGCCAAATATTATTATCTTTGGATTTGTCGTTGTGAAGAAAACTGAAAAAAATTCGAATGGAAAATGCAGAATTCCCCAAAATCTCCATACAAAACACCAATTTCATAGGTAAGGACCTAATAATTCAGTTTTGCAAGATCACCTAAAATTTCCATTCATTCTATTGACCGTAATCCTTTCGTATGTTCAGCACATCATATATCAACATACATATACATAAAATCACGCCTGCAATACAGAGTAGACAGAGTCCAAGGAGCACTGTGTTCCTTAAGACCACATTTTTTGGTCAGATAAAAAATCGTGAAAGAGCAGTAACAAGTGGCTAGCTCATCGCCTACACAATCACAGACCCAGTTCCCAATACGCCCTTATTCACCTTTTACGACATGCAAGAAAAGTAGTTGGTACATTATTTTTGCGTCCCGGACCAACACGGGACCAACATGTATCAAGATTGGTAATAATCTGTGATTTTTTTCTGGCTTTAATCATGTACAGTCACGTGCACTGATATGTATACAGTGATGGATTTGCAAAAATATGTAAACGAATGATATTTCAAAAATAAGTATGTCGTCTTGTTTTCAAAACTATGTATTCTTCAAACTGGGTCAAAATTAAGTATACACTGTCTTCATAGTGATGTATACAGAACACTGTCATTGCATTCTAAACACTTCCAAGTTTATAATTATGTATATGTGACAGTATCTTTGACATATATACAATGCAATTTTAAAACAATGTAAACACACTAAAATTTAAATCATATAGGTTGTTCCACAGATATACATTTACATAGATGTCGCAAATGCAAAAAAAAATTCTTGTTATGTGATAAATGGCGGAGTTCGGTATTTTACAATCAGTTTGCATCTCCTCTCTCAAAATTATGGCTGTGACGTCAAGGTAGACGTTCAAAGGTTAACATACTTGGTTTCAATACAAATAATTCTATTTGCGTAAACTTTCATCATTATTACCATCAGCCTACTCTCGTCTACTGCTGGACATATGCCTCCCCTAATGTACACCACCGCTCTCGATTTTCAGCCAATCTCATCCAGCCCACTCCAGCAAGCCTACGAATATCGTCATCCCATCTTATCACAGGGCATCCCACACTACGTATACGTCGCGGTCTCCGCTCGAGAACTTTACGACCCCAACAGCCAATCGGTGACATTAGTTCTCTGTCGGATCACATCATTCCTGATTTGGTCTTTCAGAGATACTCCAAGCTTAGCCCTTTCCATAGCTCGCTGAGCGACTTTGAACTGGTGGCCTAGTCAGGCCGTAATTGTCCACCTCTCAGCACCGTAGGTCATGACTGAAAGGACGGATTGGTCGAACATTTTCGACTTGAGACATTGAGGGATGGGCGACGAGAAAACTTCACGAAACTAGGCAGCATTTCACATGCTGCCCAGACCAGCTGAATTCTGCTATTGTCTTCTCTCTCGAAGCTGTTCCTGCCTAGTTTGAGCGTTTGCCTCAAGTAAACCAAGTAGAGACCGATGCGTTCAGAAGATTCAGTAAGGCTGTTTACCATCTCCTGTAAGTCCTGCAGGGTTTCAGCCATTATGACACCGTCTGCGAATCGTAAGTGTTGTCTATGTTAATGTATATCTGTGGGTCGTTCTCAGCCCATTTACTTCTCACTGCTGGGCACAGGCCTTCCTCATGGAGAAGAAACACATGAAGAGTATGTGCCATAACACCAGCACGCTGGTCCAATTAGGGTTGGTGGGTAGAAGCCTCATCTTATTCATACAATCCATCCATCTTTTCTTCGATCTTGCTCTCTCTAGACGGGTGCCTATTCACTTTCAAATCTATAACTTCCCTGGGGACATGGTCCACCTCTCTACTCATTACATGTCCATACCAGGAATGTCCTTTTCTATAAGTTTATCAGTAATTTGGGCAACTTCTAGGCTTCCCCTAATATCTTCATTCCTCACTCTATCCATTTTCGTCACACCACACATTTCCCTCAACATGAGCATTTCAGCTACAAGCAATCTTTGTTCATTTTTCCGCTTTATAGGCCAACATTCAGGTAATCTTTAAGGACAGGTCATCTGTATCTTAGGGAAATACGGGAGTCCCAAGCAGTTCCCGTAACCTGATGCTATTTCATCCATCCTGAGCTAATCCTTCGCTTGACGTCTCGGTCAATATCTCCATCTTGCTGAAGTAGAGATCCTAGGTAACGAAATTTCGAACAGACTGGAAGATTTTCTCCATCGAGTGCAACGGCTAAAGTATTGGAGAGACCGCTGCAATCCCGCTGCCGCAGTACATGACTTAGGCTTTCAATCTGCTGATTTTCAGGTCAACGTTCTTCAATTTCTGCCCCCGATTTTCCAACCTGTCCTGAACCCGAGATTCCTCCTCATCGACGAGGATTATATCGTCGGCAAACATCATTCACCTTCATGTAGGGCCAATGTCAGAGCCGTAGGAATTATACGCCGATCCCCGGTGCAAGCCAACTGCCACACCGAACTCCTCAGTAGCCCCAGCAGCTAAACGGACGTGTGTACTGGTCTTGAAATACATTGCTCGGATTAGATCCACATTACTTATCAGGCACTTCTCTTCAGCTGGCTAATATTTCCAATGAAACACATTGTTGAGGGTAGATAGGAAAAGCATACCCGAATAAATCAATCTACGCTACCGCCCCCGCCGCGTCGCGTCTCGGCTACCTTCTTATCATAATAATATTATTATTGAAAACCCCCGACCAAAATAAAAATATATTAATTAAAAATCGTGGGGATCCGCTAAGTACTTTCGTGAGACATTCCTAGGTATAGAGTGGTCCGCCGACAAGACAACAATTATTTCATGCATTTTTTATGATTTTTTTTTTTTGTGAGTTATGCATGCTTATTATTACCTTGCTTATGACACCCCACTCAGGTTTATTTGTAAACATTAGATTTTTCATTGTCCCTTTTATTAGGTACTCATATTTTTCAAATAGCTAATCCGATTTCCATGAAGCTTGCCTAATCGAGATGAATATGTTATGACCTTTCATTTGATACCCAACACGGGTATATTTGCTTGAGATGCTTAATTTCTGTTTACACTACTCATATCTTTAAAATTACTGAGACGGTTTTTATGAAACATAGCTAAGAACACCCGTCTTTGAAAAAAAAACGGAATCAAAATAGGTTAATCCGCTTGGGAGCTACGATGCCACAGACAGACTGACAGACAAACATACACACACTTCAAACTTATGACGCCCCTCTTTTTAGTTCGGGGGTTAAAAAGACAAAAATAAACGTTTACATTACATTGCAAACTTCATTGTATACATTTTATTGAAATTTATAAATATTTCTCAATATAGTGAAAACTGCTCATTTTAAAAATGTGTATATATATTTATGAAAAAAATCACAGTCTTGATTGTTTACATTGTAATGGAATGGTATTGTTTACAATTTTGTGAAATCATATCGTTTACTTATTATCGTTATTCATATTGGTTTCATGTTTTTGCGTATAAACATGTATACAACTTTCTGAAAACAATTTGTGTACATATTTTTGCGAAAAATGTGTACATCATTGCGAGAAACTGTGATGGTTATATAGTATGTATTGTTAAGGTGATTACTTGTTTTTGAAATTTTCCGTGTGAACATTTATTTGAAAATCTATCCATGTATACATTTCATTGCACGTGACTGTACACAGATCCTGAACCTAAATTGAACTCTATAGCACACAAAACACGTATATACAACGAACTTTTCCGTTGCCCTATTTTTCCTTCAATAATACAGATACCATGTCCATAATCTTTCATAGATCACGAGTATCGTCCGGCAACACCGTGGAAGCTCAACTATCCAGACTTTATTAACTCGGCTCGCCTGTACCGTCTCGTCAAATTGCACAATTTATGTTTTACGTAATCCTCGCCACGGACGAAAGTACAATCAACAGAAGAAGTGTTATTTACAGCATGCTTGCTGATTATTAAAGGTGCTATTGTTTTAATAAAGAGAGCAATGCTACTATAGTAGATTAGTAGCCAAGGGCTGTAAGGCATCAATTGCAGCCCGAGATATTTAGGCGCACGAGCGCAGCGAGGGCGCTTATAGTTCGAGGGTGCAATTGATGCTTACACCCGAGCTAGCTACTCTGCTTTACATCTCGATTGTGAGGTAAGTGGAAAAAAAGGCATTACAAGAATAAATAAATTTATTTTCAAGAACTAAATTTAGCTTCGCCGTTCGATATTCAAAATTGATGAAAATAGCGAAGCGACCTCTTTTGTCACAAGAATAAATAAATTTATTTTCAAGAACTAAATTTAGCTTCGCCGTTCGATATTCAAAATTAATGAAAATAGCGAAGCGACCTCTTTTGTCATTGGGCTGAATGCATGATGTCTAGTGCCAGTAAGATGGTTAGATGTACGCGAACTTTTTGAAAGAGTTTTTTTTTTAATTACTTACCGCCCTAGGGCGTTTCTAGCTACATTATTAACCTAGGGCGGTAATTGATCACTTACAACCCGCATCTGGGGGTATTAAGGATCTACTTACCTAACATGAGAGATGTAAAATCAGTAGCATTAGTAGTACTAATACTCGTACCTACGAGTATATAAAGGTAAAGTTGGCCTTTTTTGACTTTTTTTTCGTCTAAAAATTCCAAAGATTCCAAATTCAAAATAAATTTTCTATTACAATTTGATGTTTTCGGCCACTTTGGAGCTAGGTCCACCAGAATCTCATGGCATTTAAAAAATCATAAAATTATGCACACAACACAACAACCAACTCCTTGTCTTTCTTTGGTATGAAACGGTGTTTACATTTTGGGTTTTCCTGATAAATTTTTGTTTGGTTGTGAAAATATGAAAAAACGCCATTCCGTATCAAGCGGAAAATATTGCTTTGAATGTGTATTATATAGTAATGGAAAATAAAGCGTAGAACAAACGCAATCTCAAAATCAAATACGGTAAGGTGGGTCGAAAGATTTGATACTTATATTTAGTATCACTGACTATTGTTTTGTGTTTTTTCTAGAGCTGATTAAGCTTATTTAATTCAACCTGCATGTAATTAAAATATAATCAATCGTTTTATTTTATTTCACCTAAAAGTCTTTTTAATTATGTTGCTGTCTCGTTTTCTGTCCGTTAATGTTTACGTATAAATATTGTACCCCTTTCTAGTTTTTCCACTTTTTTTGCTATTATCTCACAAACAGGTTGACTGGCCGAGATCGCTCATTTTTTTAAATTGCTTTTTTGTTACTATATCATAAGTTCTTTATATGTATTAAATTTCAATTCATTTTCTTTATTGCAATCATGTTAGTACATTATTATTATTTTGTGCAATAAAGTTCAAATAAATAATAATATTATGAATAAAATTATGTAAATGCTTAACACAAATAAAAGTAAGTATGTATGTTTTCCCATCTTCACTCGGCTTAGCGTATTCGCGTGTTTGCCCGACTTTGCCCAAATAATAAAATCATCCCAAATAACCCATCTACACATGCACTGTTATCGGGAAAACAGCTTAAATAATCCTTTGATATGTGATCGAAAACCGACAAGTGGACGGAAACGCATTTTCGCTGTTTGTGTTGCTTGCACCGTTCGTGTTAATACATACTCAAATAGACTGTCCACGCATGGCCGTTTTGAGGACAAACATAGCAATTACGCCAACACGATACGCCAAGTGAAGTGCTGGTATAACACAATTGGTATTAAGCTGCTTCATTTGGACTAGGTGAATTTGAGAATATATTTATGTATTTTTTAAAATATCAAATTAAAATGTCGAAATTTTCAGCAATACTAATATTGAAATGGTACCCTTTTCAATCTTTCCCTTTTTCTTTCTTACAATTGTATGTAATAGTAAATGCTTGTGTAAACCACGTACCGCATTAACCACATGTCCTTCATATAAATACTACTAAAAATTATTAAAATTAAATAGTATCAAGATCTTTAATCCTATTTCCCCAGTACTCGTATTCCCATCTACAATTTTTTATTTCCAATTTTGCCATGAGATTCTGGTACACCTATATTATCGTTGATCAACCAAATATTGGGCATATTTACTAGATCTGATATTAAAAAAAGAGAAATTTATTAAAAAGAAAAATCAATTTTAAAAACTGTTCCACAGAAAATATGCCATTCAAAACTGAATCTTCTTACAGTGTAATACGGTGTGCTTACGTCAAAATGCCACAATGTTTTCTACTGAATGCCACAAAGCTAATAAAGTTTGTCGAAGTTTTCCATTACAAACTTAGCTACAATTTAGTAGCCAGCTGTGCCTTAAATGCGACATGAAAAGTTATTTCTGTTCAATTAAGCATAAAAAACGTGTTATAAGCGGGTTGTCTTCAGCCTATATACGTCCCACTGCTGGGCACAGGCCTTCCTCATGAAAAAAACACATATGGAGAGTAACACCACTAGCAACCGGGACCAAAGGCATAATGTACCCTCCGAAGCAACGAAGAGCTCGAGATCACAATGTTTTGGTTACCCATCCACGGCCTGACCATGGCGAAGGTGGCATTGTTTCCAAGTTTTAGAATAAACAATAAGTGACACCATCCTGGGTTTATTTCAAACCTGATCAGACCATCTCTTTGGGCTTCTACCTCTGGGTCTTACAGTCATAATACCTAATTATTTACTTCTCTTCAAACAATAAAGATATTTCTGAAATTAATGAGCTACATACAAATAATACAACAAATAATAATTATGACGCTTACTGGCGTAAATCAATGTAAATTTCATAGCGCATTCCATGTATTTAGAGTAATTGTAAACACGGCTGAAACATTCACAGACAAACAGACACGTGGTACAGAAATAAATCTTTTGTGTATATTGGTTGAGTTTACGTAAACCACAACATTTTCTCAGAAAAACATTTATTGGCATTTCTGAATAGTTCTTTGTACTGATCACATTCATTCAAAAGCAGACCTTGATGTTTGTGTTGAAGAATGAATTTTGAATGAGTTGTATAAGCCCAAAAAATAGTTTTCTGTATTCGACCAAAATTATGCTTACTGCTACAGGAATAACAATAAATAAATAAATATCTTCAAACATTCACATCTATCAACCAGCCCCATTTTAAACAACTAATGCTGTTTGTGTTACCGATACTAGATGACGGATAAATATATTTAATAGTTAATAAGTATCCTGAATATATATAAATATATATAAACATCCAAGACTGGAGAACAAATATCTGAAAATTCATCACCCAAACATTTGCCCCCCCCTAGGGATCGAACCCAGAACCTCTCGAGATGGCGACGCCTTGAGACTGGCGTACAAACCACTCGACCACGTCGAAATAAATTTGACTCTGGAGTAATCTATAACTTATAAAACATGTTCTAGTCGACTATAGTATCCAACGGTACAGGTTCTCATCGTTTACTGCTGATATAAAATCATTCGACTAAAATAATTTGGGAAACTACCAAAAAAATAATACAACGACATCAAAATTTTGAGAACCACTGAACCTTTGGTACACTTTTCCAAAATATAAGGAAAAAGTGTCATTTTTTTAAAAATGTCATTTCATGTGTTCAACTATTATAATTGTAGTACTTAGCGTGATGTTAAATCGCCTATAGCCTTCCTCAATAAATGGGCTTTATAGCACTGAAAGAATATTTCAAATCGCACCAGTAGTTTCTTGTTTATATAAACTAGCTGTACCCGCGACGGCGTTCGCGTAGCTATTGATTTAACGCCGATAAAAGATTAAAAAAGTTTTTGTTTGTTAACACTGCATTGTTTTTTACAAACTGCTCAACATTACATTACTACTTCTTATTAGCAAAATGTTTATTGTTAATTGGGAGAGTTAAGCGTCAAGCGATCGATGGCAGACACTGTGGTGCTACTTGGATGAGGTGGATTACCACGATAAAAAACTCATCACTTTTCACACCACTTGACGCTTATTTCGATAATCCTCCACATTGCACATCATCACAGACACTTATTACACAAAACTACACTGACTTTACGTAACAATATCCACTCCGAAACAATATTAAAATTATCGAAATAAAAATCACGTCCGCCATTAGTCAAATGCCGCCAAACTCTCCTTTTTATTTTTTTTTATTTACATTATATAGGCTGAACGTTTGACCACAATCACGCCTGATGGAAAGCGAAGATGAGGCCTAAGGTGGTACACGCTCGCCTAATAGATGCTTGTTCACTCTGGCCTTAAAGATATCCAAACTATGTTCCGGGAAAACAGACCTTTGTCTTGTCTCAGGCTCTAGACTATCTGTGTACCAAATTTCAATTGAATCGACTCAGTACTTTTGGCGGGAAAGCAAGACAGACAGAGTTACTTTCGCATTTATAATATTAGTATGGATTACAAACTCTTCAGCTTTATATTGGGTCCTTACCTATGAAATTGGTATTTTCTCTCTCTCTTAGTATTTTGTCTGTAACTATTAAGATTCAGAGTATTCCTAAAAAAATATTACCTCGGCTAAAAATAGACTATATTTTTGAGCTCTTTTGATTTGTTTTGATAATTTGTTGTAAGTTTAATTTTGTTAAAATTGGACACGGAGACAACTCTTTTTAAGTGCCTCCCGAATACATCATTTTATTTGCATTCACTTAAAAACGCTAAATAATTTTTATGAAGTGTGATATTACACATATTACTAAAGAAAACTAAGAAAAATTTTGTATGGAAAATGCAGAATTCCCCAAAATCTCCATACAAAACACCAATTTCATAGGTAAGGACCTAATATTAGTATGGATTAATATTAATTACGTAATATATTCAGGATTCTCGAAAAGCACTTCATAATAGTTGCTAGTACAGTCTAAATAAGTTTAATTCCTTCCTGGATTCTTCGTAGATTAATCCTCGTTCCAATGGATTACCATTTAGATTAGTTTACGTTAATGCTAAGAGCGCTCGCCCACGGTGACTTTTTGCAGCGATGCAGTATCGATGCTGACCTTAGAGTAAACAGAACTGGAGTAGCGAGTTGTCTAACATTCCCCTCCTCCAAATGCACAAGCATCGGATGCTTGCACGTTTAATAAAACTAGTTGAGCCGCCATTTTGACAGCCATAACATTGTAAACGTTGCGGCGAACAGAGCTCCCGCAAAAATGCCTGTCTGTGCTGTTTTTTGTTGTAAAAATAAATAGAAAACATCGAGTATGCTAAAAGATGGTGTCACATTTTATTTGTAATTATAATTTTGAAGATTTCATGATTATTTACTTCATTATTTCATGTTTTAGAATTCTACGATTTCAAATTTCGAACGCTAGTCTCGTGGGGAGTGCGGCTGTGACGTTGTCAAAACGCACACCCCACGTGACTATTTTAAGCGTGTGTGTGCGTGAAATTTAAATTTGTGTGTCGAATTATGCATGTGTGCATTTGTAAAAACGGCTGGCTTTGAGTGTAGTGGTAACCTCACCCCCCGCAAGAAATGGCAGAAATAAATGTTTGAGAAATTGACTAATGGCTACTCCAGTTCTGTTTACTCTGAGATGCTGACGCGTGTCTTGATTGATGCATTCGCAAAACGATCGCTAGTTGCGTGCCCTCGCCCACGGGGCGCTCAAATAAGTTGCGATGCAGACATCGCAACTGTAGCGTGTTCCAAATACGACTAACACACGTCAGTAGCGATGCTGTTGCGCGTCCGCTACAAAACGTCGCAGTGTGCGAGCGCACTAACATGATTGGAATAATTTAAATTGTATCTTGCGGAGTTTATATTATCAACATTTTTTGTTCTCTGATTTTAATTAAATCTGAAATAAAGATGTACTGAATATTACTTACTTGAAATGTATGGGCCGTAAAACCACCACCCTGGCCCAATGATGGTTGAGTGGAATCGGTTTCAAAAGCGTCGTGGAATCGGTTTCAAAAGCGTCCAGGACCAACGACTTAACGTGCGGCCCGGAACACGCAGGAGTTAAAGATTTCAAAGTTTTGGTCACCCATCCAAGGCCTGACCATGGCGAAGGTAGCTTTGTTTTCCACGTTGAAAGCCAAAGCGTACGATTACTTGCTATACGCAGTATATAACATATTAAGCATTATAAATATCCTCAGACATTCACACCTATCAACTAGCTTCATTTTCAACAAGTAATGCTGCTTGTGTTATAAACATACAAGACTAGTGAACAAATGCCTGTTTCATCACTCAAACATCTGTCCCCGCCGGGGATTGAACCCAGAACCTCTCGAGATGGCGATGCCTTGAGACCGGCGTATCGACCACGGAGGTCGTCTCGAAGTATGAATGTTTGAATTTTGAGATATGTCCAGTGGGCGCATCTTCTTACTAGAACGATTATGAATTCGCATTTTTTTTAAATATCGTTCAATGGAAAATAAGAAAATACGCTGAATTTTTTCACAATGACCAAATGACATAAAACCATCTGATGGTAAGCAATAGAAGAGTCCAGAGAACAAAATTATCAAGGGTCACAAAGGACAGCAGGCCTAGCCACTATTAAGGTCTTAAAAGAATATTGTTTGCCTAAAACCACAGATATAACCTTACATAGAAAGCGCAAGTTTAACAATTTGTATTGTATTGAAACCAAGCGTGTCAACTTTTTAACGTCTACTGTGACGTCACAGCCGAAAAGAGACGGGAGATACATACTGATTGAACCGACGTTTGGTGGGGGCTTTCGAACACGCGCATGCATTTGCATCATCTATGTAAATGTATATCTGTGCCTGAAACGATCCTAGCCCGATTATGGTTTGCTTTGGTATAATAGACGAAGAACTCATAACTTATATAATAAAAAAAATTGGATTCTTTGAGAGTCAAAATGTTTAATTTCCTTCCGAATCAGAACTACACTAAGGGCCAGGTGTTTGATGCCTCGTAATAATCAACCCCATGGTTAAAATCTAGACCAATGGCGTCAACAGTGACGGCATATACGCGATGTATTTCTGAAGCAATATACAGTGTGTCCCACGGCCATGCCACATGAAGGGAAAGTATATTAAATATTGAAGGTAGGATATTTTACTGAAAGAGGACATCATTTTATTTTTTATAAGAAGTGGAACTGCATTCATAGATTTATTCAAAATCGCCTGCCTCTACCGGGAATCGAACTCACGAAATGTGAAAAAAAAAATCACCATGCATTTTATGATAACCGTCGAATGGGTTAATCATATGGATTATTTTTTCCTAAGGAACATAGCATCTTCAATGAAAGGAAGATCATGAAATTTAACGTGTTTCATATAACACTATGAGCACGCAATTACAATGTGGCTGGCTGAAATTAGTTAAATAAAAGTATACAAATATTACAAACGGTATGTGTATCGTTTTGTTATTTTTATGACATACTTATAACAAGGAAATCTCGTATTCTTAAGTGAGTATGTAGTAAATACTTTGAAATGATCATGTTAGTTATAAGAAATACGGCAGAGTCAGACGAAATTTTCCTGACGAAAATTTTTTTCCATTCATTGAAGATGCTATGTTTCTTAAGAAAAAATAATCCTTGTGATTAACCCTTTCGACGGTTATCATAAAATACATGGAGTTTTTTTTTTCACATTTCGCGAGTTCAATTCCCGGTAGAGGCAGGCGACTTTGAATAAATCTATGAATGCATTTCCACATAAAATAAAAAATAAAATGATGTCTTCTTTAAGTAAAACATCATATCTTCAATATTTAATATACTTTCCCTCCATGTGGCACGGCCGTGGGACGCCCTGTATATCAGCTGTGCCGCCAGCCGCCGTTTAACTTAAAGCAACATCGTGCAGTGGTTGAAAGGTCTACGATAGATTGTTTGCTGAACATTTGACTGTTGGTCAAGCTGATAAATCACGGCATCATACGTTTACGCCATTAGTCCATATCTTAACCACTTGGTCAGCCTGACCACGGATAAAAAAACCGACCCTTAAATCAATCTGTAAAACTCATAACTAAGGTGGTAAGAATTTCTTTTTTTTTATTCTATGTTCTAAGAGGTTATACCGAGCCAAAACCGTTATGAAGCAGAACGAGCAGTTCATAAAACTTCGTTTATTTTCCAACATATAACACAATCCGACTGCTTACACCAGATGCTCGGCTCAACGAATAAATTAAAAGAAACCGTAAATGTGCAACCATAAAAACTATTTTGAATCCTCAACGGTGGGTTTATTTATACCTGCAAAGTTTTCAGGAATTCTCAACAGTAAAGAATTTTGGCGCAGAATTGTGGGATTAGCTTTTGAAATGCTAAATATTTGCTTGCATAAGTTGCATAATAATATTTTTCTGTAGATGATTTCAACTGGCATTTTATACTTTATGGATATTTTGCAAACTGTTTCGTATGAGTGCGTAGTGTACTATTAAGAAATATGACAAGTATGGATGTATGTACACCTATAATAAGAATGATTACCAAAGAATAGAAGTAATTGATTGAATTTGAATGTGTTATTTGAATAAATAAAAAATTGAAAAGAAACCACCTTTCTGGTCTAGTGGTTCACACCACCGGGTGTTGATCGGGTTGTCCGGGTTCAATTCCCACCGGGGCAGAATTTTTTCTGCTCGATTTGGTTGGTAGTAGGGCTTCTAAGTCGCCATAATAATGTTTTAAGCATTGTTGTGTTCCGGCAATCAGAGGTAAGATACCCAGTTCCTCAGTTGTTGAAGATTACAGGTGAGATTCGCTTCCACCTGCGGCTATATAGTCACTTACCATCAGGTGAGATGAAGGCCAAGAGCTTACCTGTCATATGTAAAAAAATATTCCTGTCCCCGATGAATGCAAGAAATAGTTGTAATCTACCAAACCTACATTAAACCCTCATAACACAGTCAGCCACTAATTGCTACTCTAATTAAACCAACTTAACTTAATTAAACCATACCTGCTTATTAAACCACTTTCAGGAATTAAAAATATTAATTACATTGCCTTACTAAATGAATTTTAGTGAAAAGCATACTATGAGTAGTTACGTAAAATTTTCTGTAAGCCAAATCAAATACATTCAGTCGTACTAATTCCTATGACTTATTGTAGCAATCAGTTTTGGTGTAGGTAACAGCAGTTTGGCCATGATATGTGCAATATTACAGCAAAAACAAACCTTTTAGGCTAGGAAAGAAGGTCGAAATTAATAATAATCTCGAGTTTCCTTCAGCTCCACGTAACACATGGCTAGCCTACACATATTGAGATAGTCTCTATTCCCTATCTCATAAAAGCGGTTTTCGTAGTTGGCTGTATACCTTGATGTACTATAGACTGGCGGTGTGGCCATCTTAATTACCTAACAACAGTCTGTAAACGTGTCCAGATTATTAATTAATTTCCTAATATATTAATAATAATAATAATTTATACACTTCTTTAAACATAACATATCGGAGCAACATATTGATGACCATCTTACATGGCAACTGAATTATTGCATTTGCTCCTAGCTTTTGTACAAATTTTTATTGATACGCCCCTGCATAAATTTAAGTCAACTGTTAAAAGCTGTTAATGAAAAAGGGATATTATAAGATTATTAAGGGATATAATATTGGGTCCTTACCTATGAAATTGGTGTTTTTTTTCTCTCTTAGTACTTTGTCTGTAACTATTAAAATTCAGAGTATTCCTAAAAAATAATTACCTCGTCTAAAAATAGACTATATTTTAATAATTTTTATGAAGAGTGATTTCACACATATTGCTAAAGCTTGTCTTATGATACATGCCAAATTTTATCTTTGGATTTGTCGTTGTTTGAAATGGATTTGAAAACTGAAATATGTTAGTATGGAAAATGCAGAGTTCCCCAAAATCTCCATACAAAACGGCAATTTCATAGGTTAACCTATTATTATTGTCTTTGATACTAAAGTTTTTTATACTTTTGAATTCTGTTGCTGTGAAGCTGGCCTCCCACGGTCGGCAGTGGTCACCGACCGTGGTCAGCTTACAGAGACAAACCCCATTATAAAATTTATAAATAGCATAAGCTAGTATATATGAATTTTACGCCGAAAATCAATAAGGTGTACATACACATACATACAATCTGTAACCTGTAATCCCCGTAGTGGTAGGCAGAGTCCAAGGAGTGTGTTCCTTAAGACCACATTTAGCCCTACAAAAATTGGGTTTGATCAGATGAAAAATCGTGAAAGAGTAGAAACAAGTGGCTAGCTCATCGCCTACACAATCATAGACTCAGTAAAAAGGTGTATATGAAATAAAATCACATATCGATTCATTTATAATTACAATCTGTTTTTTTCTTTTGAGTTATAATATAATTTGATTTAACTATATGCAATATAGATAATAATTTTTATTTTACTCTGAAATGCTTTTAATTTGAATGTATTTCATATTAAACAATTTTTTTACTTAAAAAGTGTATGATATGGGCTTGTGTCGCCTGAATTTTTTTTTTTTATAAGTATTAGGTCCTTACCTATGAAATTGGTGTTTTGTATGGAGGTTTTGGGGAATTTTGCATTTTCCATACTAACATTTTATCAGTTTTCTTCACAACGACAAATCCAGAGATAATAATATTTGGCATCTATCATTAGACAAGCTTTAGTAATATGTGTAATATCACACTTCATAAAAATTATTTATCGTTTTTAAGTGAATGCAAATAAAATGATGTATTCGGGAGGCACTTAAAAAGAGTTGTCTCCGTATCCAATTTTAACACAATTAAACTTACAACAAATTATCAAAACAAATCAAAAGAGCTCAAAAATATAGTCTATTTTTAGACGAGGTAATTATTTTTTAGGAATACTCTGAATCTTAATAGTTACAGACAAAATACTAAGACAGAATATAAACACCAATTTCATAGGTAAGGACCCAATATATGTTGTTATAAGCAACCCGAGCTTACAGTAAATATCGAAATACAATTAATACTAAGCTAAATAACGTCATATCGTCATTACATATTAAAGTGTGTTTTACATTACGTGATCGACACTTAATTAAATCTCTGCTATTACTGCCGCCAATATTACGCAAGAATTGGTTGATTTGGTTTATTTACCCAATCTTCTTCGGAATCAGACATTGTTTATACGAATTTGAAAGCCACTTCGAGCCATTAGTTCAATTGCTATAATTAATTACGCAGTAGTCGCAAATATTGTCCTTAATAATTTCAAAGATAATTGAACTCTGTTTAGTATTGGCAGAGTGAATTTGACATGCTGGTATAAAATATTGACCATAGTGTAATCAGTATCTGTCAAGCATTCTATTGGGTCCTTACCTATGAAACTGGTGTTTTTATTCTGTCTTAGCAATTTGTCCGTAACTATTAAGATTCAGAGTATTCCTAAAAAATAATTACCTCGTCTAAAAATAGATTATATTTTTGAGCTCTTTTGATTTGTTTTGATAATTTGTTGTAAGTTTAATTGTGTTAAAATTGGACACGGAGACAACTCTTTTTAAGTGCTTCCCGAATACATCATTTTATTTGCATTCACTTAAAAACGAAAAAATAATTTATATGAGGTGTGATATTACACATATTGCTAAAGCTTGTCTAATGATACATGCCAAATATATCTTTGGATTTGTCGTTGTGAAGAAAACTGAAAAAATTTTAGTATGGAAAATGCAGAATTCCCCAAAATCTCCATACAAAACGACAATTTCAGAGGTAAAGACCTAATATTTTCTTAAAGTGCAAACTCATACCAGAGGTTGTTCATAGTCCATACAGCCGTAATGGAAGCACGAGTAACATGTAAAGATTTTGGAAACAAGGAGAGAAAATACTAAATGATGTGTGCAATTAATTAAAATAGGCAAGGATATACCTTAAGAACATTCAGACAATTATTTTCTGATGAATGTGGCTGGTTTCGCATCTTGATTCTAAGAAAATAGCATTGTCTAAGGGGCTTCTATTCTGCTTTATCACTTTTTGACCCAAAATGCTAGCACAGTCTTATAAACCCTTGGCGGTCACCGCGAACGCCAGTGTTCGCAATCAATAGATGTTTCTATTCTGTTTCATTTTCTGAATGTTGAGAGGTTAAGAAATTAGAACCAAGCAATTGAAACGTCTTTAATAAACTACAGGAGACGATAAATGAAAATCAATAACAATTAACTAATTTGACCTTTAAACGTATTTCGGGTACCACGCCAGATGCGCCCTTATTCTGAACTGTCAGTTCACAGATTCGATTCTGAAAGTCACGTCCCGTCTCGCTCTAATTAGTCCACTGAAAGGTGACAGATATAGTGATTACGTGATTCTTTTGTTATCCGACAGTTGAGAAGGTCTGGTTCAATAAAGCTGTTTAACGCCAACCAATTTTCAACATTATCGCGTCCAACATAAAGTAAAATATTAAATAAGAATGACACAACATAATGCCTGCTGTTAACTGTACCCAATTAAGAAATGTTAATATACACCCATTAATTAGATCTTCATAGACATATCTTTAATTAGACATGAACTTACTGATCCTATCAAAGGCTTGAAACTATTAATCTCTCTGTGAGACAGATTAAATACCAAGTACTAGGTAAGATTGACAGGTTAAAGTAGCTCCCTTAATTGATGACGTTCGTTCGTTGATGACGTTTTTAGGTTGATTGGAATTTTCCATATCGTTTTTGGGAGCTTAACAGACTAGGTCAAAAAAGAAGACGATATCAGAAAGACATGGGTAAATATTGGGTCCTTACCTATGAAATTGGTGTTTTTCTGCTCTCTTAGTATTTTGTTCGTAACTATTAAGTTTCAGAGTATTCTTAAAAAATAATTACCTCCTCTAAAAATAGACCGTATTTTCGAACTCTTTTGATTTGTTTTGATTATTCGTTGTAAGTTTTATTGTGTTAAAATTTGACACGGAGACAACTCCTTTTCAGTGCCTTCCGAATACATAATTTAATTCACATAAAAAAGATAAATAATTTTTAATAAGTGTGATATCACACATATAGCTAAAGCTTGTCTAATGATAGATGCCAAATATTATTATCTTTGGATTTGTCGTTGTGAAGAAAACTGAAAATATGTTAGTATGGAAAATGCAGAGTTCCCCAAAATCTCCATACAAAACGCCAATTTCATATGTAAGGACCTAATATTTAACTATAGATAAAGTGAAAGAAAGGAGACTATATTGGGTTGAGCATGTGACGAGGGATCGTTAGCACAAACAAACTATGAAATGAAATGAAATCATTTATTCTGCAATTAGATTTACATGAAATACTTTTGCACGTCAATATTTTTGTCCTACTAGCACTTCGACGTGAATGGCCTGTTGAGAAGAAGTGCCGCAAGAAACTCAGCAGTTAGCCTTTTTTAAACAGCCATAATAACAAAAGGAATTTAGAACATTTTAAATATTATAAAATAAGTATGTGTAGAGGAGCAAATTATAGTAGCCAAGAATTTTTATCTTTAAAATAATCTTCTATCTTATAATACCCCTTTTTCATTAAACAGCTTTTAAAGTCAATAAATCTTTGTGGCAGCCTATTGTACATTCTTATGCTGATTCCTATAAAACAATTAACAGTCTTGTGAAGTCTGACGCTTGGAATCTTTTCAAAATATCAAAGGTAAGAAAATGATGATGACGTTTCGTCGTCCTCAGCCTCTATAAGTCCCACTGCTGGGCACAGGCTTTCCTCATGAAGAACCGCTTGAGTAAAGGACCTGTCAAATATTTCTGCCACAATAGAGGTTAATAAATAATTATATAAATATTGAATCTCGCATTCTGGATATGTTTTGGAGTAGCTATACTAGGATCGTCCTTAACAAACTTTTAGACATTACATCAAAATGTTGTGGACTGAAACACCAAACAGACCCTCCTTTCACTATCTATTATCCTGACGCTTTGGTGTGAGAACCAATATTCCCTTTCACTCGTTATCATGTCACACATTTTTCAAAATTTGATTTTAATTCAAATTTTTTTTAGTATTTTCACTTGAAATGTTTATTTTTTGGTATCACTGCAGGCAAGAAGTTGAAATGTTTGAATGGATGAAAGATACATAGACAGATGATCCGAGCGACGCGTTCCGAAGACACCGTACAGAAATCCACGAAATAAAGGTAATTGGTAAGTGTGGTTTCATAGCTACGTTGGCCGCCAGCCAACCTGTAAACCAACCACCTATGGAACGTCCCTACCAGTGAAAGTAATAAAATTGGCTGTAAATAATTTATTTATTGATAGTTCAACAGCATTTGTTTTTTGTACTTAAATAAACTAAATGTATTATATGGATGGATATTATCTTTAACCAATGATAGATAGCATTAATACCAATTACAGGTCTGTCTGTCAATGATAAAATGTTAAGTTAGAACTTGTATGGTATAGACAAATATAACTAAAATTATGTACTTATCCATTGAATACCAGACTGCTTTGAACCCTTTGACCCGGGCGAGAAATTCCCATCAGTTGCGACCTTAATTACGTATGTGTTGAGGATGTCCTGGGATCTAATCCTTGCGCTGTCCGTATGTTAAAGGTTCTCACTTAAATCGTATTATGTTAAATCCCTTTATCAAAACTGCAACTTATCTGATATTAACTGTGAGTGCCAAGATCAACCTCATCTTGTCTGCATTAAGTTCTCACGCCTATTTAAAGAATATAGGATTTTTGGATTATCACATAAGCTAGATGGTGCTAGCCGTGTAATAGCGGCTCATTAAAAGAATACTACCAATCCATCTCTTCCCTTAGGTGTCGTAAAAGGCGACTAATGGACTTGGAACTGCACAACATCCAACAGTTTAATGCGGCGACGGGCTCACCACCTGTCACGCTGAGTGCAGTCACTGTTTGGTGAATCGCGGACTATGGCAATGGACTGCTTTTGCGGTGCTTTTGCCTAGTCTCTGACTAGCCCTTAGGGGATATTAGGCATGATTATATGTATGTATGTATGTGAAGATGGTGCTCCAAGAAATTTAGTACTTATATGATAATATATCCAGTTCATTAACACTGAAAAACACCAAAGCTAGCTGAAACAATGGATTATACTAAAATAGAAGAAAAATTATATATTAAATTTAAAACCAAAACAACTTAAAATAAATAGTAGCAAGGAGGTCTGCAACCAGTACAACACATACATTGGTGAACGCAATGTACTATTTAGGAGTACAATAACATCTAATATTATCTAAACATATAATAAAACTGTAGAGGTCGAATGTTTGCATATATAAAAAAATGCTTAAAACCAAGTCATGGAGATGTAAAAAGAGGGAAAATACCAAAAATAAAAATATTATTTTTTGTTTCCTTGTCTGTTTGTACGAAATGGCTGGACCGATTTCAATTTAATTTTGCACGGTGATAACTTATATCCCTTGTCAACATCTTAGGTACTTTTTATACCGGAAAATTAAAGGGCTCCTGTGGGATAGTTAAAAAACCATAGTATTGACGAAGTCGCTGGCAACAGCTAGTAATTATATAAAATTTCTTACCCAACACGCCTTACCCACCAGCGCCATTTTTCTGACTTCTGATGCGTTAAAACTCACACAGTGTTTATTCGAGAAGAAATATTCCATTCCTACCAATATTACATCGCAAACTTGCTAACAATGCGCTCTTAATTTGATCACTGGATTATTATATATCTCCGGGCTTCGTCAGAAATTCGCACTCGGTCGCACCAGCGAAATGCGTAATATAATAACATCGGTGTCCTCGGTACTGAAATTGCTATTTTATTGGTAAAAGTTTTAGGACACTTTTTGCTCTGTTGAGTGTAATAACTTATTTACGATAAATTACTTTAGTCATCCCTTGATTTTGTGATTTTAGTTTGCTGGTAATTTCTTATTCACTTCGATATTCTTTTGGTGCATTTGGAATTTTATTTTCGCTTGGACCACAGAGATTCAACATCTTGGTTCAATCATGTTGGTTTGAATAGCAGAGTGGTTTTGGATTTTCTATAGTTTCCTGTAACGAAAATAAGCTTGCCCCCTTTACTCAGGACCAACCAAAGTGGGAGGGAGGGAGTGTAATGCACCTGTGCCCACACATTGTATTTCATCTTGGAATATTTATGGGAAGTCTTCCAAATCTGTTATGAAACCCTTGCCCGATTACACATCCATTTTTAGGCACGCTCGATTACCACTACACCACACAAGGTTAATTTATTCCTATAAGTAATCATAGAATTAAGAATTAACACCCTTAATAATAAACGAGGTATAAGGTTGAAATAGTTATTCAGTGTTTTGTCTTTATCAGACATTCAGAAGACAGCAGTTGTCAGAAAGTGACAAAACACTGAATTACTATTCCTTCCTTATAACTCCTTTATTAGTAAGAGAGTAAGAGATTACTTCTTTCCAATTGCTACAAAACTTGCATATTTCTTTCACTTCATCTACTCTGAAATCATTTCAGTTCTCTTGTAGTAAATGCTTTGTGATTTCGGGTACTTTTACCTGGCCCTTCTCAAGAGCACCCTCGATTTAATCCACGTAAACAATATTGATTAAAACTGAAGCCATGCTAAGCTATATTTTTATATGAATAAATAGAACATCACAATTCCAGCACAATATGAGATTTAAATAAACAAGAAATAAGCGGACTAATGATCTGAATTCCAGTTTTCTTCAAAGGCGTAGCCAAGGGGTAATTTGCTGTGCAGTTCCATATCGTACAAAAGGGTTGACTACAGAAAATGAGCAGAATTCACGGAGCTTAAAGCGTTTATAACGTAAAGAAACTGACTGTTGATTCCGTACATTATTATATTCCTATGTATAGTTTGTTCAATTTATTATGGCGTTTATCGGTTGATTTTGATAACATATCACCATAAGGAGAGGTGTCAAACACCCACATTTCGCCAGATATTAAGTCCCCATTTAACAGGTGGCGAGCCTGTTGCCATGCACCGAGTACAATGTGAGGCAAGCTATATTCACAATGAAATTTATTTACAGTCAGTGGTACAGGCGGTGGGATTTAACCTGCGATTCCCGCGGCGTCTCGAACGAGTAGTGCCCCGTCCGTCCCAACTCGGCTACCGCTGCCGCTTGTTGATTTTGATGTTTACAGAATATAGTGATAAATCATCAAAGAAATAGTTCAGTAATATCTTAACCTCAACCAGAGATACATTTTTAGATACATTTTTTGATGATTTATCACTATATCCTGTATCTTCACTATATACAGCTGTTATACGTCCCAATGCTGGAAACAGCATTTCTAAGCCGTATCAACTTGCAATAGCTATCGAGACCAACTTCTTATTGTGCCGTTCGAAGTTCGGACCTCGACATTACACAATTTTTAGTATATCCCAATTTTTATTCGCAAGGCATGTATTGCATGGTGTAACCACTGCGAAGATTACTTCGTTTTCAATGCTCAACCAAAGAACATGAAATACTACGACTAGGAGCTCATCTATAATTGACGTTTCAAAGCTACGCTGGGCGCCAGCGCTGGCCAACAGCACAGGCGAGATTTCCATACATTTTGACGTATAAGCGCGCGCGTGTGGGTATGAAACGATGTTAGTAGCTCCGTGTATTGTATGCGCGTACGCGTGGCCGGTACTGGCGGCCAGCGTACCTATGGAACCACCCTTTTCAACTATTGTTGTAGAGAACCCCAAAAATTTTACGCAGTATTTCATAGCCGTCTCATATAATATTATAAAAATGAGTAATAAATATGAGGGTACTTACGTTAAATTCGACTGGATAAATGTCGATCGGTGCTTGAAAATTCTTTGTGATATCTTGGGCTGTAATAAAAATGATTTGTAACAAGTAAGAAGGCAAAGATCTTTGTGAGAAAGGTCCGCTATGATTTATAGAAGTCCCTCGAAACATTTTTCAATAATTTCCTCAATACCTTCCATTTCGTGCGCTAGAAGTAAAATGTCTTTGTTTACTCGAAAGGGTGTTACCGGAAAATAATAGCGAGTCCTGGATTAACGGCTAGAGCATTCAAGGGGACAATTGTTCGATCCTGGTCTCTTGGTATGCAAATCAAAACCTTATTATTAAATATCCGAACTGAGGATTTAAAACCTCGTGAGTCTTCTGCGATATTGTTTGTGATTATATGAATTGGAAGTTTAATTCGAAGAATTGACTGCTTAATATTGTGGAGTACTAGTATTTAACCGCGTCTCTGGTCCAGTGGTTCACACCACCGGGTGTGTGTTGATCGGGAGGTCCGGGTTCGATACCCCATGGGGGCAGAAGTTTTTCTGCTCGGTTTGGTTGGTGGTAGGGCTTCTGAGCCCGCCTGGCTAGCTACCACCGTCTTACTTAAAATCTGTCGCCATTACAACAATGTTATAAGCATTGTTGTGTTCCGGCAATCAGACGTAAGATAGCCAGTTCCTCAGTTGTTGAGGATTACAGGTGAAGCTCGCTACCACTTCGGCCTTATCGTCACTTACCATCAGGTGAGATGAAGGCCAAGAGCTTACCTGTCATATGTTAAAAAAAAGTATGTATTGTGATGGATATGCCAAGTAACTGTAAGTCAGTAAGAAGTGAAGAGGCTGGCTGGTCACATTAGCCGTAGAATTGAAGACCGTCGGAGTCGTAAAGTTCTTGAGACCCCGACTTGGCAAACGAATGGGTCGCCAAGTGGCAGTATGGGATGACGATATTCGTAGGTTGGAGTGGCCTGGATGAGAACGGCCGAAGATCAAGAGTGGTGACGTGTGTAGCGGCTACGTCATAGCGCGCTACGTTATCAAATAACCGAGAAATGGTTGATCAGCGAAAAGTACGATAGGGAATAATAATATTGGAGTCAAGATAATACTAGACCTACTGTATATATAAATAAATATCTTCAAACATTCACACCTATCAACTAGCCCCATTTTAAGCAACTAATGCTGCATGTGTTTTTTTTTTTCATTTCTTTGGGTAAACAAACAATTTCACAATTCGTTACGTAAATAGTAGATTAAATGTTATTTTAAATGTGAAACCAACACCACAAACCACAGATTCATCCACAAATAAATTAAAGTCGTGAGTGAAGTTGAAATGAGCAACTAAGTGTAACGGACACTAGATGACGTATAAATATATTTAATATATAAATACATATAAATATCCTGAATATATATAAACAACCAAGACTAAGGAACAAATGCTTGAAAATTCATCACCCAAACATTTGCCCCCACCGGGGATCGAACCCAGAACCTCTCGAGATGGCGACGCCTTGAGACCGGCATATAGACCACTCGACCACGGAGGTCGTCAAAATGTTGATATAGCTTGCCTCATGCTGTGCCCGATGCATGGCAACAGGTTCGCGAGTCCAGTACTCTAGGGAGTCCACGACTTCATATAATCATCACAATTCGGAATACAAGGCACCCTGAAAATAGCCTGAAAATAGCTGTCCATTTTTAGTCATTAACGCTCAGTTGCACAAAGTTTTTTTAAAGACGACATTTAGTAATGAGACATTAAAACTTTAAAGTTCATTAAATTTTAAATTGGAACACAAAATAGTTCTAGCTAATGTCTCTTTAGCATTGATAGGGTGCTAATGTCGTTTTGTGCAACGTAAAAACTACGCTAAGGTGTTCTTTTGACACTTCAATAAATAAATTTAATGGAGCATTAGGGATAATGCCGACATTAAATTTTAAAGTTCGTTTCTGCAACTGGGTGTTAGTCAGTCATTCAATAGCACTATGAGCTTTAGTTAGTCCTTAAAGAGTGTTGTCAATGGATGTCGATGTAAAAAAAAACACAGGATGATGTCACTTATTGACAATTCCAAAACCTAAGACACAACTGAAACAATTTATAAAAAGGTAATATCACAAATCACTGAACATAAAACTTAAAGATTTATAATAGGTACAGCTACCAAGTGCCTTGGAAAAGTTATTTGAACATTTTATAAAACGTTTAACAAATATATATAATACAATTTTATTACCAACAATTAAATTTTATTATTTATTCGCGTCGAGACAACCGCTCCTGACGCTGACTCTGATACGAATAAAATTGAACCCAAAAACAATGAAAAGAAGAGACAGATGGTTAGTTTAAAAACAGAAACAAAGAGAAAATGGGCAGAGACGCTAATACTGATATAGCGCCTCGTTACAAAGTAAGGTTTAATATTGAACATAACTAGCTCAATCCTACCTCATCTTAGCTGTGGCTCAGGGCTCAGATTAAGATTAAGAGCAATCCATTTCTTATGAACCCAGAATAAGCGCGACGCTTCGTTCCCTTCAATACGGCTTATAATCGTCGCAGTGAAGTGTTATTCATTATTTTATCGGCGACAACTGGCTTCATACAATTTGCGGCGGTGACGTCACTATCACGCCCTTAGCTCGTGTTGGGTACAGTCAAGAAAACAATTGGTTTTGGTAGTTTTATATTATTTTTATGATTTTTTTTTATTTTACACCAACACAGTAAAAAAATGAAAGAAAAAAGTTAAAAAACGAATGACAGAAAAAAAAATATGTTAAAATTAACTGTAACTGAAATAAAAAAAAGACGTGTGGCACTCGGGGACTGCCGCGGTAAAGCTTTTGCATAGCATTTTGTATCAACTTATGCAATTATATTTTTTTTTTTATTCATGTAGAATTTCTTTTTCTTTGATATTAATTCAAGTTACACTTTTTGAGCGTGGTGACCGATAAGAAAACAAATTATATAAACTGTTGGTAGTTTGCATATACATTATTTCGTTCTGTTGTTAATTGTATACTTGTGATGTATCGCGTATTATTTCAATGAAATAAAATTCTTGCTCACGATATCAAAGCCTTATTTATTGTAACAATTTGAAGAACAAAAATACAGATTAAAAATCCGCGCGCAAAAGTTGTGTGCAAAGAGGTTGCAGTTCGGTGCGTGCGGAGTGCCGTGCTGGCCAGTATGTTTTCTTAACATGCCCCCCGGCGTTGAAAGGCTTGTCTTTCAACTATTGGTTTCTTGCTTCTGGTGTTGAGGGTCGAATCTTGTTAAATGCTTGTTGCATGATGCCTTTTGTAGTGTTTAATGTTGGCGATTCTTGTGATGCTATGGATCCTGGGAATATTTGTGAACTCGTCCAAGACTCCATCTCATTGTCGGTAGCTAGGTAGCTAGTCTTCTTTATAAGAATAAGTGCTGCTCTTTTAGAGTAGTAGATAGTGTAGGTGAACGTCGTTCTACATGAAGCTGAAGCTTCGGAAGTTGTCCTTGTGCCAGCGCACCCAAAATCTTTTGACGCATTTGTAAGGACTCATATAGCGAGCAAGTCTGGTTTTTTGTGCGTTCGCCAGCGATAGGGTTAGTAGTCTGAGGTTGTCCAGTCAGAGAATGCCCAGGTGAAGTCAAGTCATGTAAGTCAGTCGATGAATCTGTTAGGGAACGCGGAGTCAATAATGGACTCTACTAGTAGGTACAGCACATAAAATCTTTGGAGACTAGATTAGAATTCTAAGATCGCGGCGTAAGTAGGATATTACGAACTTGACACCTGCTTCTGCTAGACCTGCCATAAAGTGTATACGCTGATGCAAACATACATTCTTTCTTGTAATAATTTTATCAATACTAATGGAAACTTATTGAGCTCATTTCTAGCGCCGAATAGTAAAATTGTGGTTTCGATAGCCTAACAAACTTCTACAAACAGAAAGAAACGCATGCTTGTTTAAGTCACTTCGTAATTATAGATAGATTGATTTTTAGTGAAGCAAACGAAAAATGCGATAGTTAGATGAACTTTTTTGATTTGGAACCAGGGTTTCGTTTATTCAGAGCTGCCGTAGGACCTGCACAGCTCATTCTTGTTTATTGAAAACGAAGTAACCTGGCTGAAGCCCTGCTAGCTATGTGCATATAATGAACAACCCTTAGCTAATAATTAACAAAGAATGACAAAATTTATAGTAAGTACGTATCTAATATAGTGCTTTTTTTATATAATCAAGTCACTTCCTAAGCAATCACTATACTATTTACATAAATAACATATACATAAGGCTTTAGCATGATGAAGTTCGTTGTTGTATAGAAGAGCCTTTTTATTTAGAAGTTGCGGTAAATTATTAAATTTTGATTTTCAGACTGTGTAATATCGTCGAATTGTGGATGTACGCAATTCTTGCAACTATGAAAAGAGCGAAGAACAAGGAAAGTATTTGTTCATTTCATAGTGTGTAGTACATCGATCAACGCTTGTAAGTATGAAAAATAGTATTGTAATTTTTATTATAGTTTAATATTTGATTTTTTCCAGGTTAATTTTAACCTAATTCTAATATTTATTTTTGTTGCAGGTACACCTCTGCTGAGATGATCTACTAGATTGCACTTAGTAGGATGGAACAATATGACCTTATATGGCGCCACAGTTTATTGATTTATATTATTGTGTCTAACTTCTTGCACCATAGCCAATCTATTTTTTACACTTGATTGGTGGCGTTTGGCGATATACTATTTCTTGTGTCTCCTACTAAGACGTATAGCAGTGTTGTCGAAAATGAAGACGACTCGAGAGCAAAACACTTTATAATTATCGTCGGCCCTATTATTTGTAGAACAATGAATAAAAAATAGTCCGGATTGTTGCTTTTTTGTTATAGTGTCTTTCTCTCTGAATATCGTATGGCATGAAAAGAAGTATGAATAATATTAATTCAGCAATATCGAATATGAGTTTTATTTATAGATTTTATACATATACATAGGTTAAGTAAGTGTTGTTTTAAGGAATATTGTTTTACACCTATTTTCTTGAACGGACTCTACTTATTTATACTCTTCGAAAATTTCTTTGATAGCCCAACATTTTTATGATTTTTCTTGTATTGCGCAAATTGGCTAAGTTTACAGTGTACTTGTGTATTGTGGAGATTATTTATAGGACCTGAGATTACATAGCCAAGCTTTGTTTCTTGAATCACAGGTTGATGCTTGTTTAGTTTTATTTGGTTCGGTGCTAACAGATCCCAAAAAGTGTCTGCGCCAAGCAAGAGATCTACACTTGACGGATTATAGAAGTCGGGGTCTGCTAAGACAATTGAAGATGGAATATTGAGTTTAGTTACATCGACTACATTACTTGGTGAAGATGTGATACGAGGTATCACCAAGAAGGATATGTTAGTTTGGAAAGAATTGAGAGTGGACTGTATTATCGCATTACATTTTTTAGAGACGGAGGAAACAGTATTATTGATGCCGGCAACAGTGAATTTTACATCTTGTGACTTAAGAGATAATTTTGTAAAAAGGGACTGTGTCATAAAAGAGGTTTGACTGCCGGAGTCAAGAACTGCCCTTACTTTATGCCAGTTATTCTTGCTATCTCCTATTTTGACCATTGCTGTTGCAAGCAAAACTTGATTACACTGATTGCTAACCGATAATGAAGTAGTGGTTATATGGTCTACGTCATTAGTGTCTTTGTGAAGAAGTGAATTATGTTTTAGACTACATCTTTTGCAAGGACCTAAACGACATACGCGTTTATTATGGCCTGATCTCAAGCAGTTAGCGCACAACTTTTTAGTGTAAACAAACTGTTCACGTTCTTCTAGAGACATGTGTAGGAATTTTTCACACCTATATAAAGGATGTTCGTCTTTGCATAGTGGACACAAAAATATTGTAGTTTGTTCATGCTCTAATTCAGTAGCAGTAACTAGAGCCTTTATTTTCTTGTAGGGCCTACCTGACTGTGTATTATGTATTTGTTGTTTATACTCGTATGTACCTACTTCAAGTGTTTCCAATAAATCTGCTCTATTTTTAAGAAACGTTGTCATAATATCAAGAGTTAGCTTTTTGTGGTTTGACTTATGCTCTTCCCATTCACGCAAGGTACGAGAATCTAATTTTGAGGCAATAATATACATAATTAATGTGTCCCATGTACTGACAGGTTCCCCCAAAATATCAAGTGCACGTAAATTTTTATTATAGACATCTAATAATTTACGGATAGATTCTGCGGACTCCCTTTTAATGGACTCCTCATTGAAAATTGCCTTAATGTGGTTTTGAATTAATAACCTTGTGTTATCATACCTCTCACAAAGTAGGTTCCATGCAAGAGTATAGTTTGCAGCAGAAAATTCTATAGACCTAATAATTTGAGCAGCGCTACCTTCTAGTGAAGCTCTTAGGTAATGGAATTTTTGTACTCCGCTGATTGACGCGTTACTATGTATGAGAGAAATGAAAGTATCGCGGAACTCAAGCCAGTTACTATAATCACCCGAAAACTTAGGAATATGTATTGTAGGTAACCTAACACCCTTTGTTGCGTTATTCGTTCCCTTCACTGTGTCATCATTTTGGTCATCACTGATAGATGAGGAAGATTTAGATTTTTTAAACGATTTAAATAATACCTGAGCTTTTGCCATAGACCGATAGAATAGGGATTCAAACTCGTTTCTCTGTGCTTCTTGGAATTCTATATCTTTCTCATTATCAGTGAGATCCTCAATACTAGTCTGAATAATATTGAACTCTTCGAAAATTGTACTCATTTTTTCTATGCGTAATTTAATTTCAAATGCTTGTGTTTCGTCACATAAAGAAACATTTGAAAAAGTATTAATATATTTTTCAAAACTTGTAAGTCGACCTTTGCAAGTGCCTCTCTTTCTGTTCAAGTCTGACATGCTTAACTGACTCATTTTATTAGCTAAATATTTTGCAACTAATATTAATTTTATATTAACACACACAAATATTATACAATTTTAGATATGACAGATCCGATTTTACTTAATTTAAAAATAACAAATTATGTATAGAAGCTTAGTTGTTCACACAAAAACACAAAAGTATGATATTTATCCTATTTAAAAAAAACACTTATTTATGCTATTTAATCTATGACACGAGTTACAAACAACACTATGACAAAATATCAACAAATTATTTACATATTATTTCTTTGACTATTTACTTATTTTATAGTACTAAGTTAATGAATCGAAATTTACTTTTATTATTTATCAATTTTAGGAAGTATTTATTATAGTTTTACTTCAATATATTGCACTTCTATAGTAATGAAACAAAAATTACACCATACAAAATGAACCAGATTACTATGAGCTCCGTTATTCAACAATCGCTTTGCCAAGAGAGGTCAACTTACACTGGAAAGTATTTTGTACAAATGAAAACTGTTTTTACATTGTAATTTTTGAAATAAAAATAATAATCAATAGAACATACAACTAAACTTACTTGCTATGTATTTAGCCAGATCCAGGTGTCAATTTCTATTAAAATAACCGATAGGTGAAGAGTAATTAAATGATGTACTAGTATTGAATAATTAATTGTACTTACATGAGTGGATGACTAAAGGAATAAAATCGGGCTAGTTCTCTGGGTTAGACTTACTCAATTTTCTTGCTATAAATAATAGAAATCGCTTTTTCTCGCTTTAAAATTAATGCTTCTTGCGCCGGGCGTCCCGCCCGTACGTAATGATAATTCTTGTTTTTATTTGCTTAAAATTTTCTTGTTTTGTAATCCATAGGAAACTATCCGGTTCGCAAGGCCAAAAATATGTTGTTAATTGTATTATTGTGTTGTATTCGTGTATTATTTCAATGAAATAAAATTCTTGCTCACGAAACAAAGGCCTTATTTATTGTAACAATTTGAAGAACAAAAATACAGATTAAAAATCCGCGCGCAAAAGTTGTGTGCAAAGAGATTGCAGTTCGGTGCGTGCGGAGTGCCGTGCTGGCCAGTATGTTTTCTTAACAGTTCGGATCACTTATAAGTAAATTAAATCATAAAATAATTATCTAAAATAAATGTTAATAAACTAATTAATAAAATAACAACATAATATACAATGTGTAATAGTTAGCTTATAAATAAAACCAAAGTGGCATCTTTGTTAAAATTAGTTCTTTGTTGTATCACTAGATGGCGCCACCTATCCTTTAAAACGCACTTTTGTTTACTCTCATAGACTTATATGGTCAAACCGATGTTAATTAAAATTTGTATTCGCCTTGGACACGGTGTTTCATTTTTGTAACCACCTTGGGTTTTAACATGCACGGCCTTCAAGCCACACCTCCTTGCGCATCGGAGTGGGGAGCGTGAGGTTTTTTCGTTACGGAATTTCTGGATTCGGTCCCCGCGCTCAAGGCCCGCGATAGAAGCTATGCAATAGCTTAATATACAAAAACTATCAATTTTATGGTTCTCGTCCTCTTTAATCTACCCCACCGCCTGTACCACTGAGTTTGA
This sequence comes from Parapoynx stratiotata, assembly GCA_910589355.1. Lineage (NCBI taxonomy): Eukaryota > Metazoa > Arthropoda > Insecta > Lepidoptera > Crambidae > Parapoynx > Parapoynx stratiotata. The sequence continues at coordinate 4,292,520 of OU342483.1, forward strand.
ATAAAACTTACGTTACGTACAGTTCATTGTGAATATCGCTTGCCCGGTGCATGGCAACAGGCTCGCCACCTGTTTCACGAGGAAACTTTGGTGTTTAACAGCTCTGCGCACTCCTTCGGGAAAGAGGCGTGATGTTATTAGGTCCTTACCTATGAAATTGGTGTTTTGTATGGAGATTTTGGGGATGTCTGCATTTTACATACCAACATTTTATCAGTTTTCTTCACAAGGACAAATCCAGAGATAATAATATTTGACATGTATCATTAGACAAGCTTTAGGAATATGTGTGTGAACACGCTTGATAAAAATTATTCATCGTTTTTATGTTAATGCAAATCAAATGATGTATTCGGGAGGCAGTTAAAAATAATTGTCTTTGTGTCTAATTTTAACACAATTAAACTTACAAAAAATTATCAAATTAAATAATACGAGCTCAAATATATGGTCTATTTTTAGAAGAGGCAATTATTTTATAAGAATGATCTGAAACTTAATAGTTACGGACAAATTGCTAAGACAGAATAAAAACACCAATTTCATAGGTAAGGACCCAATATTTTATGTTGTTATTGCCTCTCCCTATTCGGCCATCGACTATCATCTCCATTACTTTCCTGGTAACATGAACGTTCTCTCATTACAGGCAATTGCGTTCTTCTTTTTCTTCGGTTTGTTTGTTTCTTACAATGTAGAGTTCGGCCGATGGTCGAACCGTTTTCGAATCATACGCAAGGGCGGAAAAAAAAATTGTGGTAGATCTTCAAGCTACTACTGTCAAGGTGCAACGAAAAAATTTTCGTAGCCTTTTTGCTTTTTTTGTGTTTTTATGTGTGTCCTGACTACGTCCCAGCGCTGGGCAAAGGCATGTAGAAACATTTGAGTAGTATATACGGGCCGTAGCACCACAACACCGGGTCCGGGCTTAACGTGTTTCCTGAAGCACAGAGTAACTTGAGATCACAAAGTTTTAATCACCCATCCTAGGACTGACCATGCCGAAAGTAGAATGTTCTCAATAACCAAACCAAAGTACACGAAATACTACGTACACGAGCACCATTGAAGTATTTAGACATTTTTGTATTGTCTAACTTGGTGTAGACTGTACATCAATCAATAACTAAATAAACAGGTATTCTATATGGGGCCTTTGTGTCCGTGCGATGTTCATTAATCACATTATGATTTATCACGCGCTACATTATTAATAGGTTGAAACGTAATTTGTGAATGTGTGACACTTAATTTAACTAAAGGATTGGGCGTTGCCACCAGCCATTTGATTTAGACTATTGTCATGTGGAATTTCTCTATGTCACAGTAATAATGATGGACCAGGGTTTTTTATTGCACTAAATTTGATGTAGAGCTAGGTGGTGATAGATAAATCTGCTGTTTTGGTTGCCCTAAAAATCTTCAAATTCAAAAGTCATTTTTATGACAGTTTAGAAGATTACAACATTTTTTCTGCCAGTTCAATACCGAAGGCCGTAACATTAGAAGATACAGGCAAGTTACTCTACAAGAAATCCATCCTTTATATCATTAGTTCCCAAAGGGGTCCACCTGGACCCCTAGGGGTGCACGGGAGACGGGGGTCTTGTTGTCATCACATCTTCACATATTTGTCGAGTTTTGGGAATATGGTAGAAATTTAGCTACAGGGGTCCACCGGAACCAGATAAATTTCTTCAGTCTATGAGAAAAATAAGTCTGGCAACCTCTGTTTTATTTATGATTCTATTCTATTTTATCCTCTGCATTTATTATCGGCTCGCGATCAGGTGGCAAATACTTAAAATAAACAACTGTGTTACTAGACTAATTTCCAAAGATATAGAAATGAAACACAGGGAATAATTTCAACACATGTGATTTTTTAGGTTCATTTTTGAAATTAATTATGATCCAAAGTTAATGAATCGTGTGTTGGACATACAAAGATCAAGAGAATGGCTTGAATTTACTTATATCTGAACCTCAGATCTATTAGTTGTATCATAATCCGAAAAAATGAGATCAAAGGTCACTGTGTCGCCTTAATGGCTAAACTTCAAGTGTTTTGGCCCAGGCCCAAAACACCTCGAGAGCGAACCACGACAAATGTAATAAAAGCTTTTTAACTTTTAAGTGGACCTTTTTCGTACTTCTCGCTTCTTAAGAATTTAAATGTTCAAACGTAATTTGAATGGATGGATGCTGTATTTCGTATATACTGAGTATCGCAGATAGATGATAGATAACTATAGCTGATGATAGTTATAACTAATCTTACATACATACATACATACAATCACGCCTATAATCCCCGAAGGGGAAGGCAGAGGCTAAGGAGCACTGTGTTCCTTAAAACCACATTTAGCCATACAAAAATAGGGTTGGTCAGATGAAAAAAGCGTGAAAGAGTAGTAACAAGTGGCTAGCTCATCGCCTACGCAATCACAGACCCAGTACCCAATACGCCCTTAGTCGCCATTTACGACATGCAATGCAAGAAAAGCAGTTGTTACATTATTTTTGTGTCCCGGACCAACACGTGACATATCTTAAAATAGGTTAAAAGACAGATTACGAGGTAAATATAGTCGATAAGACATGGGCTCATAGACAAGATGCCTCCCGTGACATCATCTCCACATAGTTGGAAATCCATATACGAAAATAGCTTACAAAAATGCTAAATGCTAACATGACGTAGTGTAATAACGAATTTTCTATATAATAATACAAATATCGACCAAAGAGATTTCTATAGTCTCAATTTAAGCACCAAGGACCATAAACTGAAATGTCCTATATTATGGCGTCTAGCAAATATACGGTTAAATCAGTTTTAAAACAAGATTAACTTTTAAATCAAGCTAAGAAATAAGCTAGCAACAAAAAAGATTTATTTGCGATGAAAACCGTCAGCTTACTTAAAAGTTAAGGGTGCTTTCATAGCCACGCCACTGCCAGCGCCGAAACGCTTGTCAAATTGTATCGAAATTTTGGCCTAAAAAGAACGCGCGCGTGGACGGTGGCGCCGGCGCCGCCGGGACGGAACAAGATCCTTTTCCATTCCCATAGAAAAGATAACATTCCCTAATCATTATTACTCCCCTTTCCGTGTAATGTAAACACGGTGTGTCATCCTTCGGAAGATTGAAATATGATCTTCGTCTTCAAATTGCGAAAGTAATCAGAAAGCGTATTATGGATATCTATGTAGATTGGCATCGTTAGCGTACATATTTTATGTTTGAGTTCCTCCTCAGTATTGGGGGTGTAAAACTTTTTGGGAAACAATGATTTATTTTTCTTGTTGTTGTAAAATTCTCCCATGTAGGGAAGGCAAAGGAAACGAAGCCCATACAGCCAAATCTTCAGTATTTTATTTCTTCAGTAGTTTGCATTGAAATGCTAGTGTTCCAATGCATCTTGGGAGAGTTTGGCGTCAAACGATCGTTGGCAGACACTGTGGTGCTAATTGGATGAGGTGGATTATCACGATAAAAAACTCATCACTTTTCACACCACTTGACGCTTATTTTATTTTATTTAATTTTTTTATTTTATTTTATTTAGACACACAACAGAGTACAGTTACATAGTACATACAATAAGTTAGCTATAAATTTAGGGTACAGACTGTGCTCCAACAACATGCGTCCTAAAATTTACAATCGTTCTGTGAATCAAATTTTAGACAATAAAGACATGTTAATAATAGACAGATATAAGATATATAAATAAATAAGTAATTTAAATATAGGTATACTATAAAGTGACATAAACAATACATATTATTATTTTCAAACTTACTTTGATAATATTTGATATTATTTTGATAATATCCACTCCGAAACAATATTACAATCATCGAAATAAAAATCACGTCCGCCATTAGTCAAATGCCACCAAAAACCCTAAAAACGAGGAGGTTTTATGTTCACCGATTACTCTGAAACGGCTGAACCGATTTCTATGAGTCAAACGTCATTTGTTCAACACAGGAATCGGTTTTTGTTCATTTAGCTCTTTCTTTGTATGATCAATGTCTGTGTTCATCAAAACTTTGAATGGATGTCCAATGAAATCACCAACTCAGGGTTTTCGGCGCCATTAAACTATGGCGGACGTTATTTTATTTCAATGATTGTAATATTGTTTCGGAGTGGATCTTGTTGCATTAAATCAGTTTAGTTGTGTGTACGAGTTTTAGGTGTGTGTTGGCGAGTATTGTGGAGGATCATTGAAATAATCGTCGAGTGGTGTGAAATACGATGGGATTATTAGTTATCCACGTCATCAAAGTAATACCACAGTGTCTGACATCGATCGTTCGTTACGTCGTTACTTGTAAAATTTTTATATTTTAGCCGATTTCATAAAAGGAAGGAAGGAAGGTTTCAATTCGACTTTTTTTTTGTCTCTTTTCAACGCTCGTTATTTAAGCGCTACGAACTAACGAAAGAGAGAGCTGAATATAGGTTTAATTTTAATATCTACTATTTAATATTAGGTCCTTACCTATGAAATTGTTGTTTTGTATGGAGATTTTGGGGAATTCTGCATTTTCCATACAAAATTTTTTTCATTTTTCTTCACAACGACCAATTCAAAGATAATAATATTTGGCATCTATCATTAGACAAGCTATAGTAATATGTGTAATATCACACTTCATAAAAAATATTTATCGTTTTTAAGTGAATGCAAATAAAATGATGTATTCGGGAAGCACTTAAAAAGAGTTGTCTCCGTGTCCAATTTTAATACAATTAAACTTACAACAAATTATAAAAACAAATCAAAAGAGCTCAAAAATATAGTCTTTTTTAGACGAGGTAATTTTTTTTAGGAATACTCTGAATCTTAATAGTTACAGACAAAATACTAAGAGAGAAAAAAACACCAATTTCATTGGTAAGGACCCAATATTTTCGGTTCCTATACAATTATACGAGGATATTATTAACCCTTTAAATCCACATGGCATCTCGGGATTAATTGAATTTTTAGTGCTTGTTTATACTACATATATGTTTTATCTGAATATTTATATCGTAGATATAAATATGTTTATAATTTCCAGAGTATCTTATATGATTCGGCAACTTATAACACAATTATACCCTACCAAACAATATTGTGTTAATAGGTACTTAGTATAGATCGCGCCCTAATAAGCAGGTAGCAGATAAACAAAACTTTCGTGTGTTAGGTACATAGCTTTTAGGCCCACTTGCAGGAAACTTTAAACCTAGTTTATATCTCGATTTTGTTCTTTTTTTAACATTTCAGCCATAGTAGAATTGTCAAAAAATTACTAAATCTAGTTTTCAATCTCGGTTTAAACCTGCAAGACGCCCTTATTCATAAAATTATTCCTTATAATTTACAAGTGTATTTATGGAAAAAGAATCAAATCCGATATGGCCATCTTAGAATTTGGTTCATGACGTAAATTTGAAAGATTACGCGCTATCGTTAAAAGGGAAGAGGGATAATCCCCTCTCTCATCACTCAAGTTCCATTGGAAGTGGATTGCAATAATTATTTTTATTTCCAACAGCCTTACGAACGATTTCAAAAAGAATTTACTAACTGCTTTTCTTGCCAAGCATATCGTAAAAGGCGACTAAGGGCGTATTGGGTACTGGGTCTGTGATTGTGTAGGCGATGAGCTAGCCACTTGTTACTACTCTTTCACGAATTTTGATCTGACCAAACCCAATTTTTGTATGGCAAAATGTGGTCTTAAGGAATACAGTGCTCCTTAGCTCTGCCTACCCCTTCGGGGATTACAGGGGTAATTGTATGTATGTTCACCTGTATTACACTGTATACAGGTGAAGCGAGCTTCACCTGTATTCCTGAACAACTGAGGAACTGGCTATCTTACCTCTAATTGCTCTAATTTTTTCAACGAGGAAGGCCTGTGCCCAGCAGTGGGACGTATATAGACTGAGGACGAAAGGCTTAATTTATTATATTTTTTACTTAAATAAATTATAATTTTGATAGTAAACAAAACGCATAACATACAAGCCCCAAGTGGAAATCAACCGTAATGAAATCTGCGTGAAACAAATCAACAAATAATCCAAACAAATTATTAAAATCTATTTAGTAGTATTCTGTTAGATTCAACGCTTAACTATTTAATATAATAATCACATTTACCTAACTACCGACAGTTACTGCAAAATATGATATTATATAAAGTGGTGGGTGGGTCTCAGGTTGTCGCTGCATTAGTGAAATTTTTCGAAATTTGAGAGTGCTGAACTTTGACGAGGATTTTTTTTATCGTCAAGCATTCTAACGACTCAGTGCTGTTATTTATTTAATGCAGTGTAAAATCGGGAATATCTTGACATATAAATTAAAATTTTGCTGTTGGTAGAAAAAAAGATATACATTGTTTTCTAAAAATTACGGGTACTGGTACAATGTCGACATTACCAGCGCTTACCCTAGTGTTTGTTAAAACACAATGATTACTAAAATTAACAGTTAACTTCGTATTAAAAATCACAATACTTTTAGGTGTTTCAAATTATTGAAAAGTTCAAAGATGTTTATATTTCTATTTCTAAAAGCACAGCTGAGTGGTGTTTTTCTTTGCAATATCTGTCAACTTTCTCATCACTTGAGTCCAATTACAAAGAACATTGTACCCTGACTGCTGAAAAATTAGCTCTTGAAACTTTTTAAATTTTACTTTTACTTTTATTTTTTACTGGTCTCGGCTTGATGACGCAAATAATGGATTATCTACGCTGACGTTTCACGCCACTGTGTTCTAAGATTTTTTTTAAATAAAGTGAAAATCTTGGATTAAAATTTAAATTAAATAAATAAATTGTTAATCACGCCTGTCAACTAGATCAATGAAAACGGCTTACGCGTTTATTTTGAACTAGCTCTTGCCCGCGATTTTACCGCGTGGCGTACTTTGGAATATCGTGATGTAATAATAATGGGAACTGTAGTTCCAGAGATAAGCGCGTTCAACCAGACAAACAAACCTTTCAGCTTCATAATATTAGTATAGACACGAGGCGACTACCGAAAACATAACTATATAATCCTAATGAAGCAATAAAATGCCGTGTATGTTTGTGTGTGACGCATAACAGTTAATATTCCTATTGTCATACCGTTGTTCAGGCCCCAAATTTTATTAAAGGTTCTTTTCAAGAAAGAGATATTAAAATCAAACTTATTTCATTTTCACATCTCTCATTTTGTGAACATGACGCTTGATCCGACTTCTTAGTAACAAAATCGTTATGGTACTCTTAAAATCAAGGAGCTAAGAGTTACCGAAGGTAACGACAGGCGCGTTTAGTATGAAAGCATGAGCGCCGTTTTTGAGGGATGCCGCCATCTTGTTTTCATACAGAATCAATGATTGTGTATGAAAAAAACCGTCCACCCAAGATGGCGAAAACTATGCCACCCTGATTGCCTATGGTTACATATAGTATATATAATACTTTACATTTAATATTTACATATATAGTATATATAATACTTTACTTATTTGTGCTTAAAATGAACTGATTATTTTCTGGCTCCGGCTTACCCGTTAAGGCATTCATTCAAGAGGCAGAGGCCATACAATCAGCCGAAAAATACACAAAGAGTACATTATTGTTCCCCAAAATACACGAAAACGTTTGCCGGAAAATTAATCTGGATTCCAAAACCCAGAAGCTACCATTTTAATACGTTTCAGTACATTTTTTTCTGATTAAGAGACGGTTGTTTTTAATTAATTTCTTTTGCCGCACTTGGAGTTTTCAAATTATAATTTGTTTCGGCTAAAAACGATGGAGGTTTAATACAAAAATGCAAAAATTGGGATTGCTTGTCCATTCTGAAACTCTTTTTGCAACAAAGCAAGGTTTACAAAATATATTTTGGGATAATTTAGAAGTTTATTTTGTAAAAAGAACATTCTATAGGTTTTAAACCGATTAAAATATCGCTACTACATAATATAAAGTTTCAACTAGCGCAGAAAGCCAACCGTGCGATTGAATTAGATTTCAAACATTAGTTTGTAACAGCTACTGAGCAGGTGCTCAAAGGTAGCTTATATACTTTGTGTTAATGAGTTTTATATTAGATTTTTGTATCACTACGACGTGTTTGACCACTAGACTGACTGTAGGCAAGATGAGACCTAAGATAGGAGCACTTGATTCATTTGCGATTTGAAGAACCACAGAAATAGATTTACGTAGAAGACGCAAATGCATGTATTCGCGTGTTCAAACCCCGAGGAATTTACGAGGTTTCCATGACGAAGGTAGCTTTATTTTCGATATCGAAAGCCAAAGCGTACTAACCACTACGTCGCCGAGTTCCTTATTTATTCACGTACACCAAAAGTTTAAAATTATATTTCAATCTTATTTTTTTATTGCATCATAATGTTCATACAATAGGTCTTAACAGGTAAATTTTGACAACATTATGAACCCTGTCGGGCACTGCAAAATTGACAAATGAGATGAGAGGGGGATACTTTCCATTGATAATACTATTTTAACATTTATAATTGGTAGGACTAAATAGAATTTGCGTTGATATTTATTATTTGTACATTCAACTTATTTAATTATTTAAACTTACTATTGTTGCGGACTGGCAGTTATTCATTTTTTATAATTTTGTATTTTTATATTTTAATTTGGTTTTTTACGTTGTCATTTGGGGACTTACGATTGTTCATGGTGAATACATGTATTGATTTCATTCTAAGTGTTTTTCTGATGTGTCTACCTTTAGTAACTATCTTGAAGTACAATAATATTGTTTTAAATTGATGAAGGCTTATTAAAATGAAATTAAGTTCGGGTGTAGTGGGCTAAACGTTTAAGTTTTGTTCGTAAATAGCTGTGCTTTTTGTTTTCATCGTGTAAATAATACATTCAAGAAAAAGTATTGAACATTACCATAAGTTTCTACCCACCAAAGACATTGAGGTACACCGACGGTCAAGTGAAGGTCACGGTAAGTCGTTGGCGCATCATTGGGGGAGGCCTATGTCCAGCCGTGCATGTCTCAGGGCTGATAGAAATGACATTGAAGCATCAATGAATCAAACTTGTCATGTTTTTAATATTTAGCATTGTTGTGTTCCGGCAATCAGAGGTAAGATAGCCAGTTCCTCAGTTGTTGAGGATTACAGGTGAAGCTCGCTTCCACCTTCGGCCTTATCGTCACTTACCATCAGGTGAGATGAAGGTCAAGAGCTTACCTGTCGTATGTAAAAAAAAATTTGGAGGCCTACCAAATCTAAGCTAATGAAGCTAAATATCCACAAAAAACCAGTCGCAAAACCTTGGCGTTGTCATAATATTTATTATTTTACAAGATACTTATTAAAAAGCTAGTTATTTCAATTATTAAACTAAAGAAGCCTTCAAAAGAGAGGCAATGGCTCTCAAACTAAACTAACCGAATCAATTAGATTAAGTTTGTCAAACTTTCTCATACAGTCATTAAACAAACTAATTTTATTTGTTTTCTTACTAGACAATGTACTTAAATTGTTCTCGAGACACATCAATCAAATAAGGCAATGTTCTTTAACTTTCGTTTCATGGACATTTTATCTTGCAATCTCGGCGAGTTCTGAAACAAATTGTTTTATGCTTAAATTCAGCGTCTATTTTAATCCCCGAACCTTGAATCTCCGTATGAAAATATATTTATCGGTGGTGTTATCGATATAAGTAACGGGTGTTATTTAAACGGTCAGCAAAATATTTGAATTTTGGTAAACAAAAAAATACAATTTGTCAGCTAAAATAACTAATTGGTCACCAACTTATGGGCAGCAAATATTTCTAAATTGGGCAGCAACTTATATGTTTAATATATGTTTTGTTGACACAAGTATTGTTTTATAAAAGAACCTTAACCTAATATCTATCAGAATACATTTCCTATGCATTCATCATCATCATCATTTTCCTAGATTATATACATTTTCGGTAACATATAATATTGCTGCCCAATTAATTATTCTGCTGATCAAATATTTATTTTGCTGCTCAAGTAATTATATTGCTGAAAAAATATGTGTTTGCTGTCCAAACGATTTTTCGGCTGACCATTTTGTTGCTGACCAAAAAATTATTTATTTATTTAAACTTTAATGTCCATTACAAAAGGAATGTATATACGGCGGACATATAATTAAATGGCTGCCCAATTAATTACTCCTCATAAATAACTTCTTTTGAATATTATTATGTCGGTCTTACTAGCGATGGTTGGGGGTTGCGTCAGCAAACGCTTGGTTCTGGTTGAACCTTTTGAATATTATTATGTCGGTCTTACTAACGATGATTGGGTGTCACGTCAGCAAAGTCTTGATTCTTGCGAGATGAAGTAACTCTGCGAAAACTCTATGCCAATGGTGTTGCGCAGTCATGACTCTCCTTCGCCCCATACCAGGTTTTTCCAGTTATTTTCCGATCATAACTAGCTGACGCGATTCGGAGATAAATATAGGATAGCAAAGGAAGGAAGCGAGCAAGTGATTGTCGAGGTCACTGGATGGACACCCGCTGTTAATATTGATTGCCTGATGTTTGGCAACCGGCTAGCTCCTGTTTCAACATGAACTTTAACATAGATAGATAAAATTCCTTATTGCAACTAATAAAAACACAGAAATATAGTAAAAAAAATATAATGCAACACAGGCGGCCTTATAGCTAATAGCAATATCTTGCAGGAAACCTTTAGGCAGAGATAGAATGAAAGAAAGGTAAGTTTAATATACTTACATATATAAGGTGCTTATAAAAACTACTATATATAAATTACATAATATATTATAAACATAAACAAAAAGGTTGTACCAACTGCTTTTCTTGCCTAGCATGTCGTAAAAGGCGACTAGGGGCGTATTGGGTACTGGGTCTGTGATTGTGTAGGCGATGAGCTAGCCACTTGTCACTACTCTTTCACGATTTTTAATCTGACCAAACCCAATTTTTGTATGGCTAAATGTGGTCTTAAGGAACACAGTGCTCCTTGGACTCTGCACATGCCTTCGGGGATTACAGGCATGATTTTATGTATGTATGTATGTATTACATACATATTGGGTCCTTACCTATGAAATTGGTGTTTTTCTTCTCTCTTAGTATTTTGTTCGTAACTATTAAGTTTCAGAGTATTCTTAAAAAATAATTACCTCCTCTAAAATAGACCATATTTTCAAACTCTTTTGATTTGTTTTGATAATTTGTTGTAAGTTTTATTGTGTTAAAATTGGACACGGAGACTACTCCTTTTCAGTGCCTTCCGAATACATAATTTGATTTGCATTCACATAAAAAAGATAAATAATTTTTAAGAAGTGTGATATCACTCATATAGCTAAAGCTTGTCTAATGACAATAATAATGATAATGAGGATTTGTCGTTGTGAAAAAAACTGAAAAAATGTTAATATGGAAAATGCTGAGTTCCCCAAAATCTTGATACAAAACGCCAATTTCATATGTAAGGACCTATGAAATTACATACTATATCATAAATGCACATGAGGCATTCCAGCATTACATGCCTTATTCGCATTATTCGAAGCGTCTATTGGCATTTACCATCAGTTAAGACCTTCACAGACGACCGCTTGAATATTAATGTACATTTACATCTTGAGTTTCTTTAAATTCGGAGGAGCTCGTTGGCATAGTAGTTAGTACGCTTTGGCTTTCGATTGAAGCCAAAGCAACCTTCGCCATGGTCAGGCCGTGGATGGATGACCAAAACTTTGTGATCTCGAGCTCCTCCCTGTTCGGAAGGCACGTTTAGCCGTTGGTCCCGGTATTGCGACCGTTTCTACCCACCAACCCGCATAAGGCCAGCTTAGTGGTATGGCCCATATTCCTCATGTGTTTCTCCATGGAGAAGACCTGTGCCCAGCTGTGGGACTTATATGGCTGAGGACGATATCTTTAAATTGTTTTAAGTATCATATGCAATAATATACCTTAAATTCTTGTCTCGTAAGTCTACCTTCTTTCATCTCAGCATTTAAAATATAATAAAATGTAAAAAATAACATTATTGTTGCCATGTGTGGTCTCCTGACGGTTTCTATTGAAAGATGTAACGAGATGTGTCGTGCTGTTATGTACATTAATGCACTTATTATATACTAGCTGTTGTCCATGACTTCGTCCGCGGTTACTATGGTTTTTTAACTATCCCACGAGAACACTTTGATTTTCTGCAATAAAAAGTAATTAAGATGTTGACCAGGGATATAAGGTATCACCATGCTTAATTTCATTGAAATCAGTCCAGCCATTTGGGAGATTAGCCCGTACAAACAGACAGAGAAACAAAAAAAAATTAAAAATATTTTTTTGGTAGTTTCCCCCATTTTACAAACTCAAACTCAATGTCATTTAATCAAATTGGTATCATCAAATACACTTTTGACCAGTCAAAACAAAATAAATTATAAATTAGTATCCTTAAATTGACAATACCACTACTTTTTTTTCGGCCTGTTCACTACCGGGAGGCCTTGTCTAGAGAAGATACAGGCAAGAAACTCTGCAAGGGTTCCATCCTCCCTTTACATCAATATGTTCTAGTATAACGTAATACAATTTAGAGTAAAGGGAGGATGGACCCCTTACAGAGTTTCTTGCCTGTATCTTCTCTTGACAAGGTCTCCCGGTAGTGAACAGGAAGAAAAATGTGTAGAGGTATACAAGTAGAAGTGTATAGTTTTTTTGTAAACTTTTATTGTTTTGTTACCTAAATAATAACTACTTCTTACCTAAATGATAAAAAAAGAATTTCAATTCATTTCATTTCGTTTCGTTTCGTTTCGTTTCGTTTCGTTTCGTTTCTTTTCATTTCACTTCATTTCCTTACACTGCCTGCAGTGTTTTTGTTCCGCGTCATCCCCAATTCCTCTTAAACATAACGAGATTAATTCACCGATTTCGGTTGCAGCCTCCGGAGCTTACGCTGGCGCTAACTTTTGTTATTCCATTACTAAGAGAGTTACAAATTAACTAGTTAGTTAAATTCAATTTCCAAATTACGTGTTGACTTTTTGTATAAAGGGAACGGCAGAACAATAAATCTTACGAACTGCTATTACAGTTTTTGTTGTGATGTAAGGACTAAAGATATTTTGTTGAAGTGTTTTCAAACTTTTCAATGTTGTGTTTCTGTTTAGTTGTCCTCTTCCACTCTCCACTTTCCCTCGTCAACTCTGCATCCATTTCCTTTTTAACGTCATATTTTACACATTTAGGGCAGTTTCGTAGCTACGCCTAACGCCAGCGCTGGCCACGCGCGCGCTTGCAATTACACGGAGCTCCAAAAATCGTTTCTCGTAAATCTCGCCGGTGCTGTTGGCCACAGCTGGCGGTCAGTATACCTATGAAACGTTCCTTAATCTTTTTATAATTCCTCTCATTCTAGATCCATTCACATACCATTCAAATCCATTCTCCTCGTCATGAGACATACATACCAGTCAACACAATGCTTATAGCATGCTAATCGGTTCTTCCATAATTCTCTGCCACTGCTGCTGCTTTTGAATTTCCGTTGACATCGTCCCTATACCCTACCCACTGTTAGGCCCAGGCCTTCCCAGATGGTGAACATGAGGAGTGTGGGCCGTAACACTACTGACATATTTCATGTTCAAAACACGTTATTATTCTTAGGGTGAATTCGACCAAATTGAGATTAGTAACACGGGAATAGTAATACCAAACTGAACTGCAACGATTGGTCGAATCTGCCCTGTGTCAAATGAGACATTGACACATTCGTGCGCAAAAAACTGCGTACTCCGTTAAAATAATATAACGCGTACTTGTAGCCAAACATGAAAAAACTAGGATAGCTAATCGGCTCCGCCCTTAGGGCAGATTCGACCAATCGTGTGAACTCAGTTTGGTATTACTATTCCCGAGTTACTAATCTCAATTTGGTCGAATTCGCCCTTAATAAAATAGTGACTCAACGTTCTCCGCGTTTAGAAATACATATAACTACTTATGTATGCTATAGCATTCCAATATAACTACGCTTGCGTTGATAAAAAATAAAAACTGCAGTAGATCATGAGCAGTTTCGGCTGAATTCGAGATCATAAAAATTCAGTGGGTTGGCAAAAATATGAAACATGTTTCCACTATCGGAGGGTTGTTAAATTTTACGGACGTAACCAGGGCCGTCTGCAGATTGTGTACATTATTTTTACTTGCGTGGAATACGTGCCTGTTTGTACGTAGGTGTAGAGTAGAACATACTTCATTATACAGAGAAGCAATCAGGTTCAATAATATGGAACAGTCAAAAACTTCATCCTCGTGGAACAGTAGTGCTGAGCGTGACGTTTTATAGCCTATAGCCTTCCTCAATAAATAGGATATCTAATTAATTAATTGAAATGAATAATATTAAGAAAAATTCTTCTACGACACAAACAGCTTATAAAATATGAAAAGTATTTTAGACTTTTTGTAGAACCAAAAGTTGGTCGGATTTTTCCTCCGTACTATTTGTGACCTAGTTTTTGTCTTGCGCGTTGCAGTATTGCAATGAGTACAGTCAAGTTTATTTTCGTTTTTATTTATTTCGTTCATAAAATAATTTTTACATGCAAAAATCGGTCACCAATTATTATACCTATGTCGGCCGACTGACTGTGCAATGAATAAAGATCAATGCATGACAAATAGGTATAAAAATTTTAAGCATTTTGATCTTTAACACATTTTGGAACAAAATAAACCTAAAAATGTTGTAAAATACACCCAAAGAATAGTTTCTATAAAGCACTCAGAGATTATATTGCCTTAAAACCGTAAATTCCAAAATCGAATCAGTAGTCAAAAATAACCACGAACATCTAAACACACACATACTTTACCTGTACTAATAAAGCTTAGAGCTCTTCTAAGTTCTTAATCCGTACTTATACATAAACTAACTGAGTGTCTTGTCCTCCTTCAATTCGAAAACATGATACAAGAAGCAAGTAACAGTGGCCAAAGAAATTATACGGCTGCGAATGTCCAGATTCAGATTTAAAAGTTACCGTAAAATGTGAGGTTTTGTAAAAAAGGCGTATTCCAAAGAGTTTTGTTGGCGACGCCACGAGTTCACATACGTTATGTTAACACGTGCGACGGACACTTAGGGAATATGGACGTTTCTAAAAATACCTTAAACTCATTGATGGATGGATAGATACTAGTGCACGTGTGCTTCTTGCATCGATATAGATAGTAACACAAATTGCAACGATTTATTATTATAATTTGTGGACGAAAGTAAGAGGCACAAAGAATATTACAGAAAAACTACCGTTAAACGACATTGCCAAAAAATGTATAATTGGCTTTAGCAATTGTAATAATAATGCGTATGCTTGGTTTGTAGTTATATTGCTTGGAAATCACGGCATATTATATTAGAAAATTTTATAACATAAGGGACGTTTTATAGCTACGCTGGCTGGAGATTTCCATACATATTGATTAACGTAAGCGTGTCCGGTGCTGGCGGCCAGCGTAGCTATGAAACCACACTAAACCGCTATATCCCTCTGACTTACGACAAGCAATTTGCATGCAAGTTTGCAGTGCCGCCGCATGCCCATACGTAACATAATAAACACAGTCATTGTAACCACGTGACAATTGAATAAATAAACACTGAACGTCTCTGTTGGCATACGTACTGAGTAAACCCACTACAAATTCTACCATTCTGCGGTAATTCACAGCACTTGCTATTTCTTGTTACGCAACTTATTTCCTCTGACGTTGGTATGTAGACTCATTTCTTTCAACGCTCCAGTTTTGTTTTGATTTACGAGACAATCTGTTTTTTCGGAATTCTGCTTTAGATTTTAGGTATTGCGTTTGACAAAAAATACGGAATATTGTGATGTCGTATGTCATAGGACAACGGTTCTGTAAAAGTTGCAGGTAGACTCCTAAAGGCTTCATATAGGCGACAAAGGTCTAAGTAGGTCTGCTCATTTACCAATAATCTATACATATTATCAAACTGTAGAGGTCGAATGTCTGTATATAGAAAAAAATGCTTAAAATCAAACCAGAGATAATAATATGTAAAAAGTGGGAAAATACCAAAAAATATATTTAATTTTTCGTTTCTCTGTCTGTTTGTACGGGCTAATCTCCGAAATGGCTAGACCAATTTCAACATCTTAGATACTTTTTATTCCGGAAAATTAAAGGGTTACCGTTGGATGGTTAAAAAACCATAGTAACCGCGGACGAAATCGCCGGCATCAGCTAGTGTTGAATAAAATTACCAAACTAACACATTAAAAAGGTTAATTCAAATTCATTCTCGAGTATATTGAGTATGAGAAACATCTTACCACATCAAAAGTCGGAATCCCGACAAAAATACTTTAACACACCGCTTAGTAACTGATGATTTTAAAACTCATCGTAAAACTTTACGCCACTTCATACAGAGTTTACGATAAACACACTAACACGGAACAAATGTTCAACAAAAGAGAATAAAGGGAAGTCACTAGTGCGTCGTAAACTAGTTTTCTTGTAAACATTACCATATTGCTTAATGTTTAAACCCATAATAGACCTAATTACAATAAACATGGTATTTTTTTTTATAAAAATCTCAGCAAATGACTCCACACTACCTGATGAAGCAGTAGAGGAGTCCATATTACTAGGAAGAGGTATTTCGCGAATCCATCCCATCAAGTCTATTACGAGGTAATAGACATTATGCCAAAAAAAGGATCCTATTTTTTGGCATAATGTATTTATTCATAATACACATTGGCATAATGCTATCTGGCATAGTATAACTTAAACATAAATTTTATTTTGACACAGTATTTATTTCGCATTATTATAATTCCAGAATCGATATATTTTATTGATATTTTTTTTCTTACCAACTGCTTTTCTTGCCTAGCATGTCGTTAAAGGCGACTAAGGGCGTATTGGGTACTGGGTCTGAGATGTAGGCAATGAGCTAGCCACTTGTTACTACTCTTTCACGAATTTTCATCTGAGCAAACCTAATTTTCGTATGGCTAAATGTAGTCTTAAGGAACACAGTGCTCCTTGGAGTCTGAATACGCCTTCGGGGATTACAGGCGTAATTTTATGGTTGTATATAATTTATAAAATTTTATGCGAATAGTTAATTATGCCTTAATATGGATATATCATTTGTAATTATGCGTAAATAATTATGCATAAAATTTAGTGTCCATTATGCCAATTCATATTATGCTTGAAAATTTAATGCAGATAGAGGGAACCTACGAGGTATTTTGGACACTTTGTTAAGGCCAGGATCTTCCAAATCGACCTGGTTTTTGTTTAGTTTTAAGGCATCAAATAATGGATTTCTTGATTCAGAAAAGATGGATATTGTTATTCATGAACTGTTCTTATTTCTTCTCAGACTCAAAACACAATAATTTTCTCCACCATGGGTACGTTTATGACTATTTTTCTAGTTAACTTGAATATTATTAATTCTATAAATTAAAAAGGTACTTAGAAAAATTGGAAATGAAATTGTCTACATTATTCTGTGGCAATTTTTTCTCAGTAATCCCCTGTATCGAATTTATGGGAATTAATATTAATGTACCATTTCAACATGATAGATTATCAGGAATATTTAGTGCCAGGTTCTTGATCTGAAGTCAAGTTAATCAAATTGCCAGTTAATCAAATTTCACCAATGGCCAAGTTAATCATGTTCAGAAAACGTTAGATGAACCGTTATAATTATGTGAAACAGTAAATTATCGAAATTAAACCATTCGCTTACGCGGTTGACAAAAACAGTGTTTTATTTTCAGTTAGACACTAGCACTCTTTTTTCCTACAATAGTTTTAAAAATAATAGTATATAGTATTTTCCAACAGGCCACTAACTTGACCAAATGATAATACGTGTGATGATGCACCAACATTTTAATAGAGCAACTTAAAACAAACTTTATTTATTACACGAAAATATAATTATTTCATTTTGACAATTAAGAATACGGTGCTTCACGCAGTACTGCTCCTCGAGACGCCTCGCGGCCTCTTCGCGCATCGTCGCGTCTCGGTGTGATCTGACCCATAAGCATAACCAATTTGCAATGAAAACAATTGTGAGGCAATAATGTGTACGTCAGATGTGAAACCTTTTTTAACAATTCGCCATTATCCTATAACCTGCCATGGTCTGATGGTTAAATTATCTAACTGATAACACAACAGCATTTATTTTGTTATCTACGTGTATGCCACAGGTCATTTTCACTATTGGTTACCTAACGCGAACCAAAATACCGGTCCTTAGTTTACTTATTTTCCGTCCTCAGCCTATATACGTCCCACTGCTGGGCACAGGCCTTCCATATGGAGAAATACGTGAGGAGTATGAGCCGTAACACCACCACACTGGCCCAATGCGGGTTGGTGGAACGTAGAAACGGTCGCAGCTGCGACCGAGACCAACGGCTTAACGTTCCTTCCGAAGCACGGAGGAGATAGTATATTAGGTCCTTACCTATGAAATTGGTGTTTTGTATGGAGATTTTGGGGATGTCTGCATTTTCCATACTAACATTTTTTTAGATTTCTCCACAACGACAAATCCAGAGATAATAATATTTGGCATGTATCATTAGAAAAACTTTAGCAATATGTGTGTGAACACGCTTGATAATAATTATTCATCGTTTTTATGTTAATGCAAATCAAATGATGTATTCGGGAGGCAGTTGAAAATAATTGTCTTTGTGTCTAATTTTAACACAATTAAACTTACAAAAAATTATCAAATAACGAATACGAGCTCAAATATATGGTCTATTTTTAGAAGAGGCAATTATTTTATAAGAATGTTCTGAAACTTAATAGTAACGGACAAATTGCTAAGACAGAATAAAAACACCAATTTCATAGGTAATGACCCAATATTATCATGCTTAAGCCTATTTAGCAAATGTATTGACCATAGTGAGTTGGTTTTAACTAGCTAATTACCTTACCTGAACTGAAGAGGCTCAAAATTACCGACTCCTTAATTATTTATAGCTTTTGATGTCCCTTTATAGCTGTTAGTATTTTGGGGCATTCTTGGTTGAAGAGATATTAACTAAAACTCTGGTTATCCCTTAATGGGTCAATAGGCGTGTGATATGTGGCAAAAAGGGTTTAATATTTTTCAGGTGTCACTCAAAACCTGCTACATTATTTTCACGCATGTATTGCTAGAGATAAAATTTAAGAAACTTTATTCAAAATTACATGCGTGCACAGTTGCAATATATATACAAAGTTTAAAATACCAACTAGACAATATCCACAATAACTAAATTTCGCAATATGTCTGCAACTTGAATGAACTATTTAAAACTTTTTTGGCTAGTGTCGCAAGCGTGTATTTGCATGCAGTGCGCTAACTAGGATACAGAACTTTAATAACGAGGGCATTAGCACCAATTTTGCTCCAACTGTGTCGACTAACTATTGATATGACTTCCTTTAACTTATCTTCCATTCTAACTTGTGTTGAAGTTGAGAATATAGGGATATTCTCTGCTGTCTTTTTGCCATGAATTATGGAGCACATTGTTTGAGCATATTATTATTTATACATACAGAATGGAATTTTGTAATGCCACCTGAAGGGAAAGTACTCTTTATACTGTAGATAGAAAATTATACTCAAAGGAAACATTCCTTTATTTTTAAAAAGAAAGAAAACTGCACTCAAAGATTTTCGAAAATTCGCTTGCCACACCCGGGAATCGAACCAACTAAATCTGTAAGAATTACATTCCGTACTTTTATTGCATCGATCATTAGACTCAAAAAAAATATATCTACAGTACTGAGAATACTTTCCCTTCAGGTGGCATTATAAAATTCCACCCTGTATATATAGGCATTGTTTTCATCACTGTGTGATAGGCAGAAATTCAATCCCTCGGTTACGATCCTGACTCGCCTTGAGCTTAATTTACACTGTCAGTCGAAGGTGATTTTACCGTAACCCTCTTAAGGTCGTCGTCGATTTGTTTTTTGGTGCGTTCGTCTAGCCTTGTGGACGATGTGGACAATCTACATCGTTTTGTGACGTGGTGTACCTGGAGGTAAATAAAAGTCCCAGGTCGTCACTTACGCTCTGGAACAAATTTTATAAAAGATAAATAACAAAAACACTGAACATAAAACTTACAGATGATTATAAAAGTAGGGCTACTTACAAAAGTGCCTATGAAAACAATTATATACAAATAAAATAAAAATGATGTATTTAATTTCACAGTCAGACTTTCTTCCAATGTAATTAATCGGTTTCAATTTATAAATATTGGGTCCTTACCTATGAAATTGGTGTTTTTATTCTGTCGTGGCAATTTGTCCGTAACTATTAAGATTCAGAGTATTCCTAAAAAATAATTGCCTCGTCTAAAAACAGACTATATTTTTGAGCTCTTTTGATTTGTTTTGATAATTTGTTGTAAGTTTAATTCTGTTAAAATTGGACACGGAGACAACTCTTTTTAAGTGCCTCCCGAATACATCATTTTATTTGCATTCACTTAAAAACGAGAAATATTTTTTATGAAGTGTGATATTACACATATTACTAAAGCTTGTCTAATGATAGATGCCAAATATTATTATCTTTGGATTTGTCGTTGTGAAGAAAACTGAAAAAATGTTAGTATGTGTTTGTAACACGTGCTGGGCACTTATAAGAAAAGGGGGAAAAGTCCAGTAGGTACGTACGTGATGCTGGGATGCTGCGATCTCGAGTCTAATGCCTAGGTCGACACTAGGATGGGTGGGCACAACACTGCACGTCTGTTCGGGCACTATATATGTACTGGGTTTGGTTTTATAATGGGTATTCACTTCACGGGATGATGTACCAAGTAAGTCAGTCAACGTCTTAGGAGCAACTGAGTGTTACAAAAGCGATCACGTGACTAGGATCACCGCGCCGCGCTAAGGTTTTGTTCTAAACATTTCGCCCGCCCTAAACATTCCAATGTTTACGAAAAAGGAAGGAAAAGCACTGGCTAAGGATAGAGGGGGGAAGGTAAGAAGTCGAGGAGGGAATCACTCGATGGGAAGGCGAACTAGTTTGGTGATGGATCTCTTCAGGGTGCCTGTAGGGGTCTTAACATCCACCACTCGGATGACATCGTCTTTCCCGGGATAAAGGTGAACTATGCGTCCACGACGCCACTGAAGGGGAGGAAGGTTGTCATCCTTTAGGAGAACTAGTTCGTCCAGGTGGGGAGGATTAGAGGGAGAGATCCACTTTTGTCTCATTTGAAGGGTGTTAAGGTATTCTAGGTGCCATCGGGACCAAAAATGCTGAGCAACTTGTTGGAGCAACCGGAATCGGCTAAGACGACTTACCCTAACATCCTCAAATGAGTACTCAGGAAGGGCAGTGAGGGGTTGACCTATAAGGAAATGACCAGGTGTGAGGACTTCAAGGTCATTAGGATCAGGAGAGATGGGACACAAAGGACGGGAGTTTAAGACTGCTTCGATTCTGGCGAAGACAGTCGTAAGCTCCTCAAAAGTTAAGGGAGTATCACCTATAACACGCTTGAGGTGGGATTTTGCTGATTTTACAGCCGCTTCAAAGAGGCCACCCCAATGAGGACAAACAGGAGGATCGAAAACCCATTTTATATTTTTCATAGCGAGCTGGGTACCTAAGGTCGCTTGATTTTGTTTCAGGAAGGTCTCTAAATCTTTGAGGTAGTTACTCGCACCTACATAGTTTCGACCACAGTCAGATCGGATTAAGCTAGGAAGGCCACGACGCGATACGAAGCGAGTAAAAGTTGAAATGAAGGCTTCCGTAGTTAGGTCAGACACCACTTCCAGGTGAACGGCTTTGGTGGAAAGGCACACAAACACGCACAGGTAACTCTTCACTATTTTTCTGTTGCGATAGGACTGAATCTTGGTGTAAAAGGGACCCGCAAAGTCTGTACCAACGCCGTCAAATGGTCGAGAAGCTGTGACGCGGTCTTTAGGTAGGTCCCCCATAGGTGGCTGACTTACAGCCGCTTTTAGGCGGTAACACGGGACACACTTAAAAACTACATGCTGGATAGCTCGGCGAGCGGATAGTATCCAATAGTCACGATTAAGGAGTGCAAGCAATGTGTTGGCTCCAGCATGTGAGTTTTCTAGGTGGTAGTGGGAGATAAGGATAGATGTAAAATGACCGCTTTTGGGAAGTAACAAAGGATGCCGGGCGTTAAAAGGAAGGTTCGAATTTCGGAGTCGACCACCGACTCTAATAAGGCCTTTACCGTCTAGGAATAAACTTAGTCGTTTTAAGGAATTTCTAATATGGTCACCACGGTGTAGGCGATCTAATTCATCGGGAAACGAGGTTAGTTGTACAATTTTTACAATAAATAATAAGGCATCGCGGCGTTCATCGGGAGAAAGGTAAGGAAATAATCTGCAATTGGAAGATTTTCGGGAATTATGGATGAAGCGTAACATATAGGAAACAACGTTGATGAGCTTATTGAGGGAACTGTAACGCTCTAGTAAAAATGAAGGATCAGGGAGTGGGAGGTCTGAGGTCATTATCAAGCAGCGAAGTCCAGGAAGGTTGTCGTGAGAAGTCTGGTCTGCAATCACAGGCCAGAGGTCAGGTGACTGTGTCAGCCAGGATGGAGAAAACCACAAAGGATGGTGGATAAGTCGGGACACGGGAAGACCACGAGAGGCACAATCACTGGGATTCATGTGACCTGGCACATGTCTCCACTCTGACTGTGTGTCGGAATTCAGGATTTGGGATACGCGATTTGCCTCATAAGTTTGAAGGTGATGGGGAGGAGTTTTGATCCAGGCAAGTACTATCGTGCTGTCCGTCCAGGTATGTATAGATGCCAGCACCATCGTCTTCTGTAAACAGAAGGCGACGTGCTGGACTAATTTTGAGAGGAGCGTGGCTCCTAACAATTCCAACTTGGGAATTGTTAAACGAGTCCGAACAGGGGCAACTTTAGTTTTAGCCATTACTAGATGGACGGAGCACGCGCCGGAAGGTCGTTCTGCACGGAGGTAAATCGCGGCGGCATAGCCAGCTTCGGAGGCGTCGCTGAAACCGTGGAGGGAGAAGGACGTGGAACCGCTAGGTCGAATCAGGCGAGGAATGGCTACTTCACCTATTCCTTGTAGGTCACCAGTAAAGGCAGCCCATTCCTTCCGCAGCGGTTCACTAAGGGGTTCATCCCAGGATAATCCGGAAAGCCAAAGGCGCTGAATAAACTCCTTAGCGGAGAACACTACCGGAGCTATCCAACCGCAGGGATCATAGATACGAGCAATCAGGGACAGGACTTTACGCTTGGTAATAACATCTTCCTTGGTTTTAGGAGTAAAACTATAGGAGAAGGAATCTTTCGTGGGACAGTACTGAACACCAAGTATCGCTACGGTTTGAGGATGATCAGGATCTTGGAACGAGTAGGGAAGCTGCAGATGATCTTGAGGTAAGTCGCTAAGGAGCTCAGGCTTGTTGCTCATCCATTTTCGGAGCTCATAGCCACCAGACGCCACTATGCCTTCAAGTTCGGCTTTGAGGAGGCGAGCGTTCTCGAGGGAGTCTGTTCCTGTCAGGCAGTCGTCAACGTATACGTCATTTTTAAGGACTTCTGCAGCATTGGGAAAGGAAGTTCGCTCACGGTCAGCAAGTTCTAGGAGGGCACGGATCGCAATGAAGGGACTGGAACGCAAACCATAGGTATTGGTGTTCAGCTCGAAGGTAAGGAGAGGTTTGGAAGGATCTTCACGCCAAAGGATCAGCTGGTATCGTCTGTCGTCAGGATGCACCCAGGTCATACGGAACATCATACGTATGTCTGCCACAAGAACTACTTTGTGTCTGCGGAAATTAAGGAGGATGTGGGTGATGTCACGTTGGAGCTTAGGACCTGTGTGGAGACATTGGTTTAGGGAGACACCAGAGGAAGAGGGACTACTAGCATCAAATACAACACGGATCTTGTCACCGCCACTTTTGAACACGCCGTGATGTGGGATAAAATAATGCTCACCACCAGGATCATACTTGGATAAGGACATGTGGTTAAGGTCAGAGTACTCTCGCATAAAGGATATGTATTTCTCGCGCAGGATAGGATTGGATTGTAGACGCTTCTCCATATTGAGGAACCTTTGAAGGGCACGGGATCGGGAATCGCCAAGGGGAGGGCGGTTCGGGAGGAAGGGAAGTCTCACCATGAACTTTCCATCAGGTTCACGTGTCGTGGTAGATTTGAAAATATCCTCACAGTCTTGGTCGAGGGGATTGAGGACATCTGACTGAGGAGCTTCTTCGGTTTTCCAGAACCTTTCCACGATCTGAGACAGGGACACGCCTGTCATAGGTGGATTGAGATCGTTATATGTACCGGGAACAGGGCCAGATAAAACAAACCCAAAAATTGTGGACAAGGCTGCGAGACCTGAAGAAAATAACCGAAGGTCAGGTTTGAGGAGAGAACCAATCACATCCGCCCCAAGGAGAACTGTTATAGGTCCAGGCTTATGGAATAAAGGATCGGCTAAAGGTAAGTGGGATGTGGAAGCTACGACGGATCTGGGTAAATCTAGCTCAGGATGGACACCAGCAATGACATCTATGACCATTGCGGTGGTGGATATCTCAGGGAAGGAGGAGTGAACAGGCTTGAAGCTAAAAGAAACTGTACCGCGAGAATAGACTGACTGGACGTTGCCTATTCCACGTACAGGGACAACTGAAGGGTTCAAGGGAAGGTTCAGCTGGTCAACGACTAAATCGGTGGTGAGGAGGCAACCCTGTGCTCCTGTGTCACATAAGGCACGTGCTTCCACATAATATCCGAAGGAAGTTCGGATATGGATAACAGCTGTAGGTAAAAGGACTAGGGAATTGGGAGGAATACTACTAATGGGAGCGGAAGGAGGGAATTGGTCCACGCCTAGTCAATATGACGGACTATGACGGGACTTAGGGCTATATTCTCGAGTCGGCATAACATGTTGGTTATGCGACGGAGGCGGAGAGCGGGAGGGATGTTGACGAGGAGTAGGACTTCTCAATAGGGGGGCAGTGCGGGAATCCGCGTAATAATGACGGCTCTGACTCGAGGGTGGCAGTGGGGATCGCCCGCCCCTGCGCGGAGGTGATTGACGTGCAACGTGGGAGTACTCTCTATTGGGAGGAGGGGGCGAACGTCTCGGACTACGGGGAGTAGTAAAATGCCCGCCCGTGCGAGGCGAAGGCCGTGCTTCATCATCACGGAAAGAAACGATCCGCTCTCGGGGTGCAGATTCGTCATAGCATAACATCGTGTGGTGGGATTGGCGCTGACAAGTACCACAACGATAATTGCGACGGCAAGAGGACAAGGAATGCTTATCTAAGCATCTGTAACACAAATGAGAATCTCGTATGAAGTTGACACGATCACGAACGGATAAGTGGTGAAAGTCCGGGCACTCACGCAAATAGTGAGACAAGCTACCACACATGTAGCATACACGACTCGGAGGAGGAGTAGTTGTGATGTAAGCTCTAGGAACAGGAGGGGAGAACCTGGGCTTGGTAGGAATAGGACGAGTGAACGCTGCGGGTGGGGAATTATCTATCACGGAGGCACCCCCTACGTTGTCATAATGCCTACATTCATCCTCTAGGAACGTGATGAGGTGATCAAATGTCGGTAGGGATTGAGGATCTTCACCATAGCGGCGCTCAAACCGAGACTTCAATTCGGAAGGTAACTTGGTCAAACATATATGCACCAAGATATATGACCAGTGGGTGACGGGTAGGTCCAAACGTTCTAGGCAACGGTATGACGACAGGAGAGGATTTAGGAACGATACTCTCAATCCGCCTAGTTTGGAATTTATGATAGGTAGGTTTGTAATCTGGGCTATGTGAGTATCGGCTAGGACACGCAGATTGTGATACCGACGCTTTAGGAGGTCCCGGGCAACCGTATAATTGCCTCCTTCTATTTTTAAGTGCTGGATCAGTCGCCTTGGTTCATCCGACAACGCCCCCACTAAATAGTGTAGTTTTAAGGTAGGGGTAAGGTCAGGCTGGTTATCTACTACGCTGTCGAACTGGTCAATGAAGCTAATCCAGCCGTCCGGGTGGCCATCAAACCGAGGGATAGGAAGGATAGGGAGCTTACTAGTAGGGGATGTAGGTTGGGATGTCCTAGTGGCCTTTATAGGGGTACTAGATGCGGAGGGTTCCAGGGAAAGCATCTGTAATTCAACCGCCTTTACTTTGAGGTCATCAACTTTAGCCTGTACGACACGCATCTGGTGTTTAATATATTGGTAATCCTGATCGTAAATCGTAGGGTCCAAACCACCCAGGAGACGGGAACAGGAGGTACTGAATTTGGTTTGGTACGTGTCTAGTTCCATTAAACGTACGCGCAACTTCGAAGGTGGGAAGGTGTCTAGGGCCCGGTGGGTGTCATCTATCCACTCGCCCACAAAGCGTACTACTCCTATTGCTTCGCGGTACTCCGCGGTATCGGTAAATAGGAAGGCCTTAACTGTGTCGTTACTACCACTAGTTGACATTGTAGAACAAGTTTTTAAACTAGTTAAATATAAAAAAAATATGAAATGGGAATCGAACCTACGTACCTTTACGTAAAAACGCACGAAATAATATTGGGAATAAATACTGCCGTTGTTTACGCACTAAGGTGTTAAGGCGAATGAGGAAAATGTTACGTAAACAAAAGAATTCCACGCGGGCCGGGCGAACGTATAGAAAAAACTGTAGGTTATGTTAACTAAGGCGAAAACAAGATATTTTAATAACTAAATTTAATATTATTACTTTAAATAGGTTAATAAATGTTACTAAAGTTAATAATACTAGGGGGATATATCTTTCGAATATCTCAGTATTACGAAAGATTAAGGTTAATTTCACCTTTTATTTAAATTATACCTCAGTTTTTAAGAGAACAAAAAGGAAAAATAATTAAAATATTAAACGAGGTCGTTTAAAACCACGCTCTGCTACCAAAAATGTTTGTAACACGTGCTGGGCACTTATAAGAAAAGGGGGAAAAGTCCAGTAGGTACGTACGTGATGCTGGGATGCTGCGATCTCGAGTCTAATGCCTAGGTCGACACTAGGATGGGTGGGCACAACACTGCACGTCTGTTCGGGCACTATATATGTACTGGGTTTGGTTTTATAATGGGTATTCACTTCACGGGATGATGTACCAAGTAAGTCAGTCAACGTCTTAGGAGCAACTGAGTGTTACAAAAGCGATCACGTGACTAGGATCACCGCGCCGCGCTAAGGTTTTGTTCTAAACAGTATGGAAAATGCAGAATTCCCCAAAATCTACATACAAAACGACAATTTCATAGGTAAGGACCTAATATACTTAACAATAATTATAAGGATAAGACAATGAGAAAGACAGACAGTAAATAAAAAAAACAGAAACAAAGAGAAAACGGCCAGGGAAGGGCGCAATAACAGCAAAGAGTCGTTAATATTCGTATAGCGCCTCGTTACAGTTTACCATAAAAATTTCTATTGGTGTCTGAAGCAAAGTGTCAATTTTGTTTTCTTGATTGTGAAATAAATAAGGAAAATAAAAGTATTAACAAACAAAATTAAAAAAAAATTGGGACCAAAACTTTGTGATCTCGATCTCGGCCGCGGTTGCTATTGGAACCGTTGCTACCTACCAACCAGCATTGGGCCAGCGTGGTGTTATAACTCGTGCTAATACTCCTCACGTGATTCTCCACGAGGAGCGCCTGTACGCAGCAGTGAGACGTATATAGGCTGAGGACGGATGATTCCTAATTAATAGGTAGCTACCATCCCTACACCAAAGCATCTACAATATGACACGCCTTATCTGTCACGTGAGAACCGTGTTTGTATATGTAGGAACGTCAGAAGGAGCCTCATTGCGGTCTTGACAGTCACTGTTCATCGTGGGCGTTGTAACGGCAGGAATATTAAAAAAATAAGAACACACTTGTATTGTCCAACGTGTAATTATTCATCACTACACAGTTTTACACAAAATCATATACCATGTACTAGATTAAGTTAGATTTAGAGCCAATAGGTTAGCACGCGTGCGTCTCGACTGACAGCTGTCAAACGAATGACCGCCGCCATTGCTCAACGTCACACCTACTCCCCTATTCGGGGTTACCCGCTCCAATTTTGATATTATTTCTAATATTATTATTTACAAAATAAAAAGTAAATTAAAATAATAAAATTGACTAACCGCGTTATGACAAATTAAATCGTACAGTCATAATTCTGTAATTTGACATTAAAACTAATTTATAATCAGCGCGCCGTCATATATATTAGGCTCAGCGTTTGAAATAAAGTCAGTCTGTTCCTACACTCAATCGGGAGTTTTACTAACCACCATATTAACTAATTGGTATATAGTTTAGTATGCACAATACTCCATTAACTCATTATCTATAAGACTTCTGAATAGGCTTAAAACTTTCTCGAAGTCAACCTTCATTTTGAAAACAGCAAGTGGCTCTAAACCCTGAGGAACTGACTTAGAACTTTGAAATTTTCTTACCTGTTTTAGGGTATCGTGTATGGAACTTTTGGTGAAACGAGACGTATGTACAACCTGTATGTAAATTTCCAAAAAAAAAAGTGCATCTCTATGAATTATCAGAAATATAATTATGGACTTCTCTAGACTGAGAATCATAGTAGTCACTACAAGTAGAAATGTGATGAAAGTACTCATTTTAAACTAGTAATCGATACATGTCGTCTTGTTGTGTACAATAAACTATTAAATAAATAAATAAATAAATACATAACATATCATCACGCCTCTTTCCCCAAAGGGGTAGGCAGAGGTGTTGATCACCCATATTTCACCAGATATGTAAGGTCCCCATGTAACAGGTGGCGAGCCTGTTGCCATGCACCGGGCACAATGTGAGGCAAGCGATATTAACAATGAACTGTACATATGTTTTAATCAAACTCAGTGGTACAGTCGAACCCGCGAGTCCCGCGGCCTCTCGAACAAGTAGTGCCCCGTCCGTCCCAACTCGGCTACCGCTGCCTTTTTTTTATCGACACAAATATATTATAATCAGTATTAATGATTTTTATTCCTTTATGATATTTTCAAATACGACTACATTCATCATGATTTTTCAACAAGACTCCCACACCTGTGACGGGTAAACTGGAAAGAATCGCTATTAGAGGTAAGTCCTCCCTTGTTTTGAGCGCGTCGCTAACACTCCCCACCCCAGTGCTGGGTCAGCACTCCTCAACTAATGGAATTCTAGCCACGCGCAACACGGATCACCTCAGCACGCCTGTCTTTGTTCTCACCTCGACCAATCTCACCCGACCATCTGCTCCAGGGAATATTTCTTGTACGACTGCCTTGAGCCATACGTTGCGAGGTGCGCCAGGATCTACGACCAGAACCAAATCACCTACCTTGATGTTATTACCCTCCTGGTTCCATATACGCCTCGGTACAATGTCAGGAAGTATCTCACTTACCCAGCGCTTCCAAAACATATCTGCTAGTCTTTGGGACTGGCGCCATAACTTGCGAAGGTATAGGGCCGAATCATCGAACTGACCGGGTATCGGCAAGTTTGAAGGAGTACCTAAGAGAAAATGATTGGGGGTTAGGGTTTCGTTGCTGTCTAGTTCAACGGATACGTGCGTCAGGGGCCGACTGTTGACAATGTTCTCAACTTCTGTCATTAACGTGCTAAGAACTTCGTCTTTGAGTGCTTGTTCCTTGAGTATGATTTTTAGCGACGTCTTAACGCTCCTTATTAATCGCTAACACTTGTATTCTTCTGCTTTTTATGTTATGTTTTTTTTGTTTCCCTGCAATAAAGAGTTTATAAAGAGTTTATATTAAAATCTTTATTATATTACTTTGAGCATTGATATCCACGACACAAACCATATACTATTGCACATATTCGTCGTTGTTTCACTATTGTTTGCATTATTTAACATAAAACTTTCATTTTAATTATATTTCATGCTAAAGTCCAAATTAGCAATGAATAAAGATAGGGTGTTTAAACGGTTCGCGAAATATTGCAATTTTGGTCAGCAAAAAAAAATACAATTGGTCAGCTTATATAACTAATTGGTCAGCAACTTATGAGTAGCAGATATTTCTAATTGTCAGCAAAATAACAAAATGTTTTGAGCAACTCAAATGTTTTGATGACACAAATATTGTTTTTAGGGGTCATACAAAAAACCTTAACCTAATATCTATCAGAATACATTTCCTAGGAAATGATCCTTCATTGATCCTTTTCCTAGGATCTTATACTTTATTCCTTTCCAGTAACAGATATATTGCTGACCAAATAAGTAATATTGCTGATAAAATATTTATTTGCTGCCCAAATGATATTTCGGCTGACCTTTTTGTTGCTGACCAAATATTTAAATGGATGCCCAATAAATTACTTCCCCTTCCAAGGTATAGTATTTTACAGACCCCAAACGCACCGTTCGAAACACACTCTTATTTAATAACCGATATCGATAGAGAGAAATGGCTTGGAAATTTGAATATAAAACTTTGCGAACTACCGCCTGACAGATCCCAGACCCAAATTTGATTTGGGCAATTCCTCGGAGGCTTGAGGTTCAGATTGTTGTTCTGAAACAATTTGGGTATTGCCCTATTTCGGTCGAGTTGGTAAAAGCTGCTTCCAATACACTTACAGGTACAGGTAGAATTTTACGGACGAACAGTTGCTCACGAATCCCTTATTACAACTACTGCAAGTTGTAAACATTTTGATTAGATCGTATACCTTTATATTGATACAGCTGTCGAAGTATTGCACTTAGAAATTGAGAATCTGTCTCTCGACCATAAAATGGCAGGAACTCGTAGGCGACGTTCATTGGCCTTGGATCGGTAACCAAAACTATGTGGTCTCGAGTTACTCCGTGGCTTAAACGAAAATAAAGAAAGAAAAAGTTGTAGGCTTCATAGCGTCCTTTCATACAGAAATAAACCTTATTGCAATAACTCAAAGGTTTATTTTAAACGCGATAAAAATCTCCGAGCCGGTCTGTGTTATATGTCACTTATTGCATCCGATTCTTCCAAGCAATCTTCATTGGAACGTGTTGATGTTACGGACCCATGTTCGGCATGTGCTGCTCCATGTAGGAAGGCTGTACCCAGCATTGGGACCAAATACATAATAATTGGGACGCACGTAAGCTCGTAGCGTAATAAAATGTACTTATGCGGAAAAAGAGTCCATTGCCGAGCAAACCGATTTAACCAAAAATATTTACAAATTCAAATTCAATTTATTTATTGCAATCCTTAAGTATTTACATAGTTAACATTACATTACTTTATTTTATCATTAAGGACCTAGTTAAGGCACAGCAATTCTTCAAAGAATCTAATATAAATCTAATATCGGCAAGTCGATATAATTAGGTCACATTATAAATAGTTAGTACACACACATCAAATTAATATAATTTTTCAAAACAATATTTAGCTATGTTACCCAGAGAGGGCACCTCTGGGTATATATTAGGAGAAAGGTAGGTCATTATACCGCTGCTGCTCATATATATTGTTGTTGCCTACATATTGGCTCCTTACCTATGAAATTGGTGTTTTTATTCTGTCTGTAACTATTAAGATTCAGAGTATTCCTAAAAAATAATTACCTCGTCTAAAAATAGACTATATTTTTGAGCTCTTTTGATTAATTTTGATATTTTGTTGTAAGTTTAATTGTGTTAAAATTGGACGCGGAGACAACTCTTTTTAAGTGCCTCCCGAATACATCATTTTATTTGCATTCACTTAAAAACGGTAAGTAATTTTTATGAAGTGTGATATTACACATATTACTAAAGCTTGTCTAATGATAGATGCAAAATATTATTATCTTTGGATTTGTCGTTGTGAAGAAAACTGATAAAATGTTAGTATGTAAAATGTAGACATCCCCAAAATCTCCATACAAAACACCAATTTCATAGGTAAGGACCTAATATTTTCGATTGTGACTATACAGCAAAGAACTTTGTTTTTTTTATCGTGTCGTTTGTGTACGTAATCAATATGTATACAGAGTCCATTTTCGCTCACAGACGGGTCAACTCTCATTACGCAGATCTATTGCGACGAGAGATCCGGTCGCACGCCTCTTAGGTCCCAAGTCCTCAATCACACAGAGAGCTCTGGTCTTGAATGTCCTTCATTTCCTGAGAGTACAATATTAACAGCTAGTACCACAGTTATACTTTAAGTTAATCCTAGACACTGAATTCATTACGGAATGTAATTAAGGAATATTAATTACGTAACTTAAATAATTATAAATGGTGAAAGAGTTCTAGGCACTCATGTTTGTATCAATGAGGAGTGAAGATAATAAATACGAATATAATAACGAGTGATCGGAGTAGGTAGAGCTATTTTATGTACTTGTCATATGATAGAATATTATGGATATGAAACAATTAATTATATTTATACAAGAGTCATCAATAATTTCACATTTTCTTTCCGTAATTATAAAAGTACATATCATATATTTGTATCTCCAAAATCTATTTAAGTATAATAAAATCTTAAACAAAATTACCAACACAAAATAATTTACTTATTGAAACAAAAAATACCATTTAAATTAACATAATTGAATCCCGGAGTATTAGTCGGAGTCCCGAGGAATATCCATATTAACATCAATGCTTGCGGTCAATGAACCTGAATAGCTCTACCTATTCCGATCAGTGAATAACGCAGCGGCATTTTCGGCAGCGGTAGACAAGTTAAGAGGTCGCGGGCACCACGAGTTTGATCCCACCGCCTGTACCACAGAGTTTAAATAAAACTTATGTATAGATTGTGAATATCGCTTGCTTAACATTGTGCCCGGTGCATGGCAACAGGCTCGCCACTTTACATGGGGACTGGTGTTATCACCTCTGTTTATGTAATTACAGGGTGAGTTGCATTGCATACCCACAACTATTGTTAATTGTACTCTTGTGCGTATTCGTGTATTATTTCAAGGAAATAAAATTCTTCCTTGCGAAACAACGGCCTTATTTATTGTAACAATTTAGAAATTTTTTTTTGTAAAATTCTCCCATGTAGGTAAGGCAAAAGGGAACAAAGCCCATACAGCCAAGTCTTCAGTATTTTAAATCTTCAGTAGCTTGCATTGATATGCTAGTGTAATGCATTTCAATGCATCTTGGGAGAGTTTGGCGTCAAACGGTCTATGGCAGACACTGTGGTGCTACTTCGATGAGGTGGATTACCACGATAAAAAACTCATCACTTTTCACACCACTTGACGCTTATTTCGATAATCCTCCACATTGCACATCATCACAGACACTTATTACACAAAACTACACTGATTTTACGTAACAATATCCACTCCGAAACAATACTACAATCATCGAAACAAAAATCACGTCCGCCATAGTTGAATGCCGCCAAAAACTCCAACAATTTTGAAGAACAGAAAAATATAGATTAAAAATTCGCACGCAAAAGCTGTGTGCAAAGAGGTTGCAGTTTGGTGCGTTCGGAGTGCCGTGCTGGCCAGTGTGTTTTCTTATCAACAACTAACTATTTCGACAAGTATTAAAACAAGCGCAAACTTGGTGTCGAGTTGCGGAGACTGCCCGTATTGCTAGTATAATTTCAAATCAAAAATCTGTCGCGTCTGGTAAGCAAGCGATGCACTACAATCTACTTTGAGACGAGGCGAGGCGAGGGAGGCGAGGAGATTGATACTATATGTGTTCTAACTATATAGTATGGATCTATAATAGTATAAATGCTAAAGTAACTCTGCCTGTCTGTCTCGCTTTCACGTCAAAACTACTAAACCAATTTAACCGAAAGGTACACAGTTAGTCTAGAACCTGAGAAAGTACAGAGGCTACCTTTTATCCCGATATTCCCATGGGAACGGATGCCATGCGGGTGAATGTAAAAAATATAAAATAACGCCTCCCAGAAAAGTGAAGGACTTTATGAACTTTGCTTCTAATAATAGAGTAGGAGTAAATTTTCAATTCCACCAATTGAGGCTACTGTTCCAATTTGAAAAAATCATTCAGTGTTGAACAGCCTATTTATTGAGGAAGGCTCATATGCGTATAAAGGAGCTAGTATGTGTATAAAGGAAGATAATGTTAAACTAAGGAGTGCCAGAGAATAGTGGAATATCAAATCAAATCAAATAAAAAAAAAAATTATTTCATAGGCTAAACTTAGCACTTAAAATTGTCAATATTACACATTAACTTAAAGTAAAATCTAATAATAAAATTGACAAAAAAGTCTTTAAATTCACTATAATGCCGCGAGCGCTTGTAGCAAGTACATCCACATAGCGCTTTGCCTGTGGTTGTAAAAAGAGGAGGTGCCGACCCCACCAAAAAGCAGAAACGAATATTGCACGAAAGTAAACCTCATTTTTTTGTTCTATCTTCCTAGTAGCTATCGACGTAAGAAATCTTAGTATTGGCTCTGTCAAGGCAATCTCAATACCAAAACATTGAGGGCAGAATAAAGTGGCCTGCGTTGTGATTGCGTCTGCGTAATGTAATTCGATAGTTAACCCCACTTCAGATGTGTTTAACTATAGGTACACTATAAATAGGTACAATATTTTCCATTGGTACATACCAGAAGATAACAGATATTCGTAACTTTATATACATGTTAGCTTAAAGTAGTAACTTGGCCATTTTTCAGAACGTCATCGATTTGGTCTAGGAACGTTCGCCTAGGCCGTGCACCTCTAACTTTACCATTCAATTCTACCTTATATACCTTATTTTATTATATAAAACATAAATAAATATAGATATCTTCAGACATTCACACCTATCAACGAGCCCATTAAAAGCAAGTATTACTGCTTGGGTCACAGATACTAGATGACGGGTAAATATATTTAATAGATTAATACATAAAGTTTAGAATATATAGAAAGACTGGAGAACAAATGCATGTATTCATCACACAAACATTTGGCCCCATCGGGGATCGAACCCAGAACTTCTCGTGATGGCGACCGAGGCCTTTTTTTTTAATATTGACGCCTTGACGCCTTGAGACAACTCGACCAGAGCTCATCAAATATATTCAATGATAAATCTTTTCAAACAAGCCTTGTACATTTTATACAGGTTTATTTTTAATGAATCAACAACCTTGCAAGACCTGATAGCTAACATTTTAAATAACAACAATTATTCTACGAGTTTTACCATAAATCAATACATTTTTTAAAATGCTTTACAACATTAAAATGTACTGTCGTGACATTTGTAAGTCTATATTCCGATCATACGAAAAGGCGACACGAGCGAGAAGCGCGCGCGGTCCGCACAGAGCTAAGAACATTCAGAAACCGATATTTATTTTTTGAATTATTAAAAGTTGTAGAATAAATGTTGTTATTTATGTCGTTAGCTACATAGTAATAATAAAATAATAATATTAAATTAAAAATCTAAAAATTCCACTTTTTTGAAAAGAGCAAGGGTCTTTCACAAAAAAAATTAAAATGTTAGACTTTTAATCTTATATTATTATTTATTCTTCTTTTTAATAACACACAGCGCCATCTATGAATTGGTGGCTTAGCACTAATCGATAGATGCAAGTTGCATTGTGATCGGATTTTGAACTATTCCCAAAGTGCCTCAAAATTGAGTTACAAAAATCCAACCAGACAAAGAGACAAAAAGACAAGACAGTGAGTTAATAAAAACGAGGTAAAAATAACTCTGTATTTTAAGATCTTGCAAGTCAGCACGGAAAAGTATTTGCTCCAATTTTGTGCGAGGAAATCAGAAGTGCCGCCGCGCAGAACCCATGTTATTAAATTATAAAATGGCCTTCAAAGGACAAAAAGGTAGGTACTAAATATTTGTGTAGGGACTTAGAATGTAGCCCTTTTTATAGTTAAATAAAAATAGCAATTTGCGCAAGCACATTGCTCGCCCATTGTAGTTATTTTAAACAAGTAGTAACAAACGCTAATCTTAGATATTTTTAGTATAAGTGTTATGTACAGTCGGAGTAGAAAAACCTTCGTCAGTTTTTAAATTGAATCATTTATTAGTCATAAAATCCTAATACCTTTTGATACTGAATCGCTAAAAACATGACTGCTTACAAAATTATGCTTAGTTGTTTCGAGATCAAGGGTCAAAACAACATAGGATTTAGTTTTATATTTTTTTATCTAAGACCTTCACGATATTAGGGAATTTAGAAGTTGACCTGTCATTTAACTATCCTTTTGTAAACGTCAATACGACATCGTTTCATTAACAACAACAATTGTTTCGTAACAAACACACAAAAACTTTTTGTTAACTTTTATCGGTGTTTAATCAATAGCCACGTGACCGACGTCGCGGGCACAGCTGTCTATAAATTCTCCCTAAAATATTTTCAGATCCTGCATAGTGCTATCTCATAATTCTCTTACCTTTTCGAGAGTGGGTCTCTCTCTAGGACTTGTAATTCTGCTGTAAATTAATAAATAACGTGTAATATTCGTCCTATAATTCACATAAGGCAGCACCAAATTACTGCGTATACGATTCGAATAATAATTGACTTGGTGAATAAATAGGTTCGCGATATACATAACCTTAACGTAACCAATTTAGTTTCATAAGTGTAATTATATGGTAATTGCTGCGACCTTATTTATTGCTTTGGCGATAAGAACACACCTTCTATTTAGAAATTACAGCGTTGTGCCGCCTAATTTCAGATATTAGCTTTGTGGAAGGTGGTATTAGTAGAGGTCATATTTTTGTATCTTTCATAGTCTTCTGATCTTTTTTTCTTTTTCTTTTTTTTTTTTTTTGTAAAATTCTCCCGTAGGGAAGGCAAAGGGAACGAAGCCCATACAGCCATGTCTGCAATATATATATCTTCAGTAGTTTGCATTGAAATGCTAGTGTAATGCATTTCAATGCATCTTGGGAGAGTTTGGCGTCAAACGATCGATGGCAGATACTGTGGTGCTACTTGGATGAGGTGGATTACCACGATAAAAAACCCATCACTTTTCACACCACTTGACGTTTATTTCGATAATTCTCCATATTGCACATCATCACAGACACTTATTACACAAAACTACACTGATTTTACGTAACAATATCCACTCCGTACAATATTACAATCATCGAAATAAAAATCACGTCCGCCATAGTTGAATGCCGCCAAAAACCTTCTTTTTCTTTTTTTTTGTAAAATTCTCCCATGTAGGGAAGGCAAAGGGAATGAATCCCATACAGCCAAGTCTTCAGTATTTCATTTCTTCAGTAGTTTAGTAGCATCTTGGAAGAGTTTGAGGTCAAACGATTGATAGCAGACACTTTGGTGCTACTTGGATGAGGTGGATTACCACGATAAAAAACTCATCACTTTTCACACCACTTGACGCTTATTTCGATAATCCTCCACATTGCATATCATCACAGACACTTATTACACAAAAGTACACTGATTTTCCGTAACAATATCCACTCCGAAACAATATTACAATTATCGAAATAAATATCACGTACGCCATTTGTCAAATGCCGCCAAACTCTCTTTTTCATTTTTTTTCTTCCTCTTCACCACCTGTCACGCAGAGTGCACTGCTTGGTGAAGCGCGGACTATGGCAATGGAGTGCTTTTGCGGTCCATTTCCTAGTCTCTGAATAACTGTTAGGGGATAATAATCGTGGTTATATGTATGTATGTTATATTTAATTAGTGTGGTTACATAACTACGCTTGCCACCAGCACCGACCACGCCCGTGCGCTTGCGCGCCTTCAATAAACACGGAGCTACTAACATCTTTTCACGGCCACACACGCGCGCTTATAAGTCAATATGTTTGGAAATTTCGGAACTCGTTGGCCGCGCCTTAGGTGGCGACTCATCTCGCTATTGCAATCTCATGTGCGTTTTGTTTATAGTAGCCGGAACTTTCAATGCGTGTGGCCGTCGCGAAGTACGGCGCCGAACTGAGTAATGACAGCAAGCGCCCCGCCTCTCCGTTCCACCGCTCACATACCTAAGGCGCGGCCAACTAGTTCCGCGCGCACTATAGCTCGCCCAGTGGCATAGTGGTTAGTATCCTCGTCTTGGTCAGGCCTAGGATGGGTGACCTAAACTTGATCTCGAACTCCTCCGTACTTCGGAAGACAAGTCGTTTTGGTCCTGGTCGCTATTGTTTCTACCCACCAACCCGCATTGAGCCAGCATGGTTGATACAGCCCATATCAAATCAAATCAAATCAAAAATATCTTTATTTTATAGGCTTGATATACAAACACTTAAAAACGTCAATTTATAAATTTGGTGAATCTACCACTCGCTCGGAACGCAGACATCCCCGAGAAGAGCGAGCCAGAAACTCGAGGGTTGCTCTTTTTTTCACATTTTTTACAATTCTTGTTTTTTATAAATGTTAGGCTAGTACAATCAAATGGGTGAACATAGATATTATGAACATAGATTTTTAGCATTATAATCAGGAAGAATATATGAGCACTTGAAACAATGAACGATGTTGAAATTCGCTAAGCAATTAAGATAAAAACAAATCAATTAAAAAGCGACTGGCAACATCCCACATTACGAGTCAGCACAATATGTAACAAAGACGTGTCAATCTGTCCACGCATTTTTATCGTCCAAATATTCCTGAACTGTATAGTAACCCTTTTTTATTAAATTACACATAAAACATATACTCCTCATATGTTTTTCCATGAGTAAGTCTGTCCTCAGCAGTGGAACGTATATAGGGTAAGGACAAGGTACGACGCTAAAGTCTCTCTAAAAATATACATTTGACGACCTCCGTGGTCGAGTGCTCTGTACGCCGGTCTCAAGGCGTCGCCATCTCGAGAGGTACTGGGTTCGATCCCCAATGGAGGCAAATCAAATCAAATCATTTTATTTGCAGAGAAAGTGGTACAAAGTAGGTCTTTGCAAAGATAAAATTATTCTCACATTTCGCCATATTTTAGCACGCAAACTTTTACAATGATTTGATACTATTTTTAATTATAGTTATTCACAATCTATAGATGTTAGTCCACACAGATTTTAATAATTAAATTTAACATGCTGTGTAACAAAAGTGTTTGGGTGATGAATTTTCAGACATTTGTTTTCCAGTCTTGGATGTTCATTATATAATATATGTATTATATTATGTAAATTCTGAATAATTATATGTAGTTATCTATAAAATATATTTGCCCGTCATCTAGTATCCGTAACACAAGCAGCATTTAGTTGCTTAAAATGGGACTAGTTGATAGGTGTGAATGTCTGAGGATATATTTATTTATTTATTTATAAATCGATCATCATCACCATCATAATTATCCTGCCCTTTTCCCAATTTCATTTGTGGTCGGCGCAACGAGTCTTTCTCCTCCACTCTCCCCTATCACACGCCAAATCAACATTCACTTCCATTCTAGCTAGCCATTTCCTCATTCACATAATCTATCCATCTCTATCGATCATCATCATTAGCCTGCTCTCTATCGATATTATCATTTAATGAAGTAATTGAGTACATAGATTTATTATCAAGACACCGTCAACTTATAGCGAGCAATTTTGCTGTATCTTATTTACTAGTTAATTCTTTTTGATATATAAACGGATATTTCCTTTTTTCAAATAACTTAATTAAAAACAGGAAAAATAGTCTCTATTTAGGTCTTGAATATCCCAAAAAAAGTACAATATGTTAGGTACTTCCAAAAAACTGTAATAAAACAAATTACTTTTAAAAGATAACATTTTAGGTTCTACATACGAAGAATTTTTTCCTTCCCACATAATTCGAGAAGTTTATGAAGGGCGCATTTTCGTTACAACAGACCAACTTAAGTATTTTGGGTAAAGGGCTTTGTACAGATTTTTATTTGTCTAAGAAAGATCCATACTAATATTATAAATGCGAAAGTAACTGTCTCTGTCTGTCTTGCTTTCGCGTCAAAACTATAAAACCGATTTAATTGAAATTTGGTACAGAGATAGTCTAGAGCCTGAGAAAGGACTTAGGCTACTTTTTATCCTGATATTTCCATGGGAACGGGTACCGCGCAAGGGTAACCGTGGTTATCAATATCTGCTCGACCTAGTATTATGTGACATATTCCGTCAAAATGTAATATCATTTCGAATTTTAAAATTTCTCGGCATTGTAAAATATTGACACGACAACATATATTTATCACCATGACAACGATTAATCAGATGAGACTGGCAAGAAATGTTATTTTCATTATTTTAATAATTAGAGGTTTTAGTTCAACTACTAACAATCACATTTTGCTAATAAGAGATAGGAATGTAATTGTATTGTCGTCGAGGGGTTTTGTCGTAAATAAAAGACTATTTATAATAATATGAAAACCCGTGTTTGTTCTCGATGTCGTCTCTTTTTTTCCAAGTCGACGTCTAGCCGTCAGTGTCAGTCAGTCATGCTCCAGTCGTCTATGTCCTGTCTGTAAAGAGGCTAGACGCCGCAACATCCCCACCCCCAGTATCAGGTAGCTGATACTCAAGGTTGGGGGCCGACGTCCAGCCTGCATAGCTTTGTCGTCGGTCTAGTGTATAGTCCGTGTCGAGTCTCTACGTCAGCCACACGTACCTGGCGGTCCTTGCCCGGGTGCACTTTGACAACACGCCCCCTTGGCCAAAGGCTCCGTGGCAGCTGGTCGTCCACGATGATTACGACATCGCCAACGGCTAGAGGCACGCTGTCAGTACGAAACCACTTGTCTCGCCTCGTCAGGCTGGGCAAGTACTCTTTGACCCACCGTTTCCAGGTCAGGTCGGCTAGGCGCTGAGACTCACGCCAGGAACGACGCAGCAAGTCTCTGTCAGTGTAATGTCCAAAGGGTCGGTCTATGTACTTAGTCTCGGGCATCAGGAAGTCGTTAGGAGTCAGAGGTAAGTCGTCTTCATTGTCGATGGGCACGTACGTTAGGGGTCGGCTGTTGACAAAGAGTTCAGCCTCTGCTAGAAGAGTGAGTAGCGTGTGCTCACTAGGGACTCTTTCCTTGAGCGTTACTCTGAGAGAGGTCTTGATGCTGCGCACGAGCCTCTCCCAGCAGCCCCCCATGTGTGGAGCGTTTGGAGGTATAAACTTCCACTCAATACCTCTAACGCTACCAAAGCGGAGTAGTTCGTTACGATCCATAGCAGCGACGGCTTGTCTTAGTTCGCGGTCTGCCCCACGAAAAGTCATGGCGTTATCGCTATGGATCACTGTTGGGCAGCCACGACGCGCTATAAGTCGTCGTAGACTTAGTAGGGCAGAGCTAGTCGTCAGATCGCTCACTAAGTCCACGTATACGGCACGTATCGTCAAACAAGTGTACAGGGCCCCCCACCTCTTCTCTTGCCGGCGTCCGATTT
Organism: Parapoynx stratiotata; assembly: GCA_910589355.1. NCBI lineage: Eukaryota > Metazoa > Arthropoda > Insecta > Lepidoptera > Crambidae > Parapoynx > Parapoynx stratiotata. The sequence goes on from OU342483.1 coordinate 4,334,154, forward strand.
TGACAAGCATGGGTCCGAAATAGTCCACCCCAGTTTGACTGAAGGGCCTATGTCCATCCTGCAGGCGAGCATCTGGTAATGAGCCCATGATGGGCGGCGTTGGTTTCGCACGAATAATTTTGCAGACACTGCAGTCATTCCAAGTCCTCTTCACTGCACTCCGTCCGTTTACAACCCAAAAGCGCTTCCGTACATTATTCAGGACCCTCTCGCGTCCTGAATGAGCAGAGTCTTCGTGATAGCGCTGGAGAAGGAGTTTCGTGTAAGAGTCTGCCGGGTCTAAAACAATCGGGTGCCTTGCGTCGTTGCTGATATTTGCCGCCGCGATTCTTCCTCCAACGCGCAGGATGCCATGCGTGTCTAAAAAGGGGTTAAGTTGACGAAGGGAACTTGTCTTGTCAACGCGCCCCGTCTTCAAAATAAAGTTGATGTCGGTGGTAAAGGATCGCCTCTGGCTCTCTTTAATGCATACCTCTTCGGCGTTAGCAACTTCCGAAGCGGACAGTTCTCCGTGGATCCAGTCAGTTTTCTTCCTTTTGAAGTTATTGATGCCACGAAAGAGCCACGCTGTGCTCCTGACAAACCGCCAGTACTTGGAGAATCGTTTTACCTCTGGAATTCCCCTCGTAGGCTTAACTGTAAGGGCCAACACGGTCTTTACCTCGACGTCCTCAAGGCATAAACTAACGTCCTCAATTCTCTTGACTTCCTCAGGCCACTGGTCATCGGGCTTCTGCAGAAAATCTGGTCCATTTAGCCACTTCTTACCTTCTGTGGTAGAGCAGTCTCTAGTGGAGTCGTCGGCAGAATTGAGATGCGTCGGAATCCAGCGCCAGTGACCGACGTCCGTAAGCTCGGCTACCTCACTAACGCGGTGTGCCACGAAAGGCTTGAAACGGCCAGAATCTGACTGCAACCAGCTTAAGACAGTCCGAGAGTCGGTCCATAGCACAACTTTGGACAGCGGTACCACATCGCTCTGTCGCAGGAAGTGAGAAAGTCTTGCTCCCATGACAGCGGCCTGCAGCTCCAGTCGAGGGATACTCATCACCTTCAGGGGTGCCACCCTCGCTCTTGCCATGAAGAAGGCAACGTTCCATGTCCCGTCCATTTTGCGTGATCGCAAGTAGGCAACACTCGCAAATGCTCTGGAACTGGCGTCACAGAAGACGTGAAGCTCGCCCAAGTTGTCGTAGTTTTCTGTCAGCACCCATCGCGGTATTCTAATGTCATTTACCTTGTTCAGCTCGATCAGCCAGTCCTGCCACGAAGTGAAGTGACGGGATTCAACTTCGTCGTCCCACCCTACCTTACTCCGCCAGATGTCCTGCAAGAGAATACGGGCCTTGACCGTTATATGGAGCAGAAACCCGAGGGGGTCGAAAACCGACATCACTAGTTTCAGTACCTCTCGTTTTGTTGGCCTCTTCAGACCCGTCTTAAGTTCGTCCGAAACGTTTGAAAAATTCAAGCTGAAAACGAAGTTGTCATCCTCAGGCCTCCACTTGACACCTAGTACCCTCTTGACTACGACGTCTTTGCTGTCACTGATAACTTTCGCCGCCGCGGAGGAGAGTCTGTCGTTGGGTAGGTGTTCCAGTAGTCGCTTTGAATTCGATATAAAATTTCGAATGTGAAATCCTCCTGACTCGTGGATGGTGATCACGTCACTCACGACCTGCTGCAGCTCCTCCTCGTCGTTGAGACTGTAAATGAAATCGTCGACGTAGTGGTGTTCAATTATTGCTCGGCAGGCGTGAGGGTGGACAGCTTCGAATCTGCGCGCATTCAGGTTCTTAACAAACTGTGAGGAAGATGGCGAACACACAGCACCAAAGGTCATTACGTTCATCACGTACTCGCCGTCTTCCCACAGAAGTCGTTGTGCCTGTCTGTCTTCTGGCCGTATGAGAACTCTGTGAAACATCTCTTGAATGTCACCTGTCACTGCAACTTTTCCCCTTCGAAACCCTAAAAGAACACGCGGTAATGACGTCAAGAGATCCGGTCCGGTCATGAGAAAATCATTTAACGACTTACCGTCCGACTTAGCCGCGCAGTCGAGCACCAGGCGCAGCTTAGGCTTGTTCGGGTTATAGACTGCGAAGTGCGGTAACCACCACGTCTTTTGGGTCCGTATTGCGGCTTCGTCGGGTTCAAGTTTGGACACGTAGCCCTTGGAGATGTTGTCAAGGAACCTCTCTCTGTACTTTTGGGAGAAATCAGCTGACCTACGCATTTTGACTTGAATGGAACGAAAACGCTTGCTTGCCTGTGGGAGGCTGTCCGGCAGCTCGGGGTCGTCTGACCTCCACAGCAGCCCTGTCTCGTACCGTCCCTCAGGTAGCAGCCTCGTCGTTCGCTCCATTACCTGCAAAGCGAGCTCATCCTCCCGAGAACGAGGAGTGTCACTTGAGTATTGGCTGCCGAAGGCTTCTGTGGAAAAAGATTTTCTTACCAATTCGTTGAGTTCGTCACAGTTGCATAGATGTAGCACCGGAATGTCGCGTGGGGTACTACCGATACTGACGTTACCATGTACGACGTAGCCTAGTTTTGTCCGGGATATCATCGGCCCATTCTTGCTACCGTAGATTATTTGTCGAGTCACTATGAGATCGATGTTGTCTTGTCCTAAGAGTAATTCAGTCTTAAGTCGTTCGTCCAAGTTATGTATATAGTCATTTACATATGGGTATTTATTTACAATGTTCTTAAAATTAAAGCTATTTACACATAAGTTTAAGTTTGACACAGATCGCACACCACTGATATAAAAAGGTTTAGTATTAAGTCCACGAATGTTGAAAGACACTGATTGGGACGAGCATTCTTCACTCTCCATGCCTGTCGCTCCGCGGATATGCAGCGTCGTGACGTGTCCACTGATACCCGCGCGGCTCAGCAGTGATGAGTCGATAAGAGAGACTGCGGCGCCTTCGTCTAGAAGTGCGTGCGTTGTGATGTCACCTTTGGGACCAGAAATCACTACTGGGACCACTTTCAATAGCACGAGTCGGGTAGGCTCGTCGCAACGATTCACTGCCGGTGTGATCGCAGTGTTCACACTCTCATGCGTCGTAATATCGCATGCAGGCTTGAGCGGTGGAGCGTGTAGTAGGGGATGGTGAACCCTGTCGCATCCGTGTTCTGTACATTTTCGCTTGCTTTTACATTCTTTCAGCTGATGTCGGTTCGATAAACAAGAAAAACATAATTTCTTTTCAGTCACCAAACTCCACCGTTCATTAGTTGAAAGTTTTTCGAAGTCAGTACAGTCAGATAGTGTGTGACGGCCCTTACAACAAACACAGCTATGTCTCGAACTGGATACTGTTGTCGTAAGTACAGTTTTCTTGTCACCGTGTTGTTGCAGTCGTGGCCTGGTGTCGTGGTTGTGCATCGGAGCTATAAAGGTCGCAGCATTTGCTATCTCCATTAGCCAGTCGGAAACGTCAGTCAAAGTGGCAGTTTTATTTACTTTTTCGGAGATATGAAAGGCCCATTGATATTTTAAGTTCGATGGCAATTTGTTCACAATTTCTTTTATCAAAGTGGGATTTGTCAAATGGCCGGTTTCTTTTGTTGCTGTCATTGTCGCTACCATATTCTGTACCATTGTAGCATATTCGATGACGTGATTGATGTCGTCATGACGTATAAATTTTGTACTGCGAATTTTGAACAACATGGAGTCTATGATGTAATCGGGTCTTCCAAATCTGATTTTTAATGTATCGATAATTTTATTGAAATTGGTAGCGGTCACTAGCAGGGCGGAAACTGAGTCACGGGCGCGCCCTTTTAAGCATCTTGAGAGACGGGCTATGTTCTCGTCTTCAGTATAGTCGCACAGTTGTGAGGTCGATATAAGCTGGCTGTAGAACAGCGGCCACTCTTCTGGATCGCCCGAGAAAAAAGGCAGCTCTTTCGAGCACGTTTGTCTGGCCAAGATCTTGCCCAGGTCTCTCTCAAAGTTATGGCATGACGTAGATGGTTTGTGGATGTGTAAGGATGTTTGGTTATTATTTTTCTTGTCTGTGTTGTGTGGATTTAGCGATACCTTAGACTGCGCACGTGAAAGATTTTGCTCCTCGTCCTCTTCGATCGCTTTCATCTGTAGCGCTATTTTATCGTCGAGAAGGCGTTTAGCAATTGCGGCTCGTTGTTCGGCCGCCTGGTTTTCGATTGCGGCTCGTTGTTCGGCCGCCTCAATTTGCAATTGGAGAAGTCTTTGTCGTTTTACTGTCGACGCGGCGCTCGACGTGGAGCGCACGGATGGACTCGGAGAGGGCGCACGGCTGCCTGGGACGGAGTGAATGGAGTGTCGGTCTTCTCCTACCTCCTCTCCCAGGACAGCTGCAGTCTGCGTCGTTGATGCCATAGCCCTCGTCTGACTCCGTGTTCGCACCATATGCCGGGTCAATGTCACTCGAAGGACCACTTTGTATTGTCGTCGAGGGGTTTTGTCGTAAATAAAAGACTATTTATAATAATATGAAAACCCGTGTTTGTTCTCGATGTCGTCTCTTTTTTTCCAAGTCGACGTCTAGCCGTCAGTGTCAGTCAGTCATGCTCCAGTCGTCTATGTCCTGTCTGTAAAGAGGCTAGACGCCGCAACAGTAATGATTGTTAAAAAAACAATGCAGTGTTATCAAACACACAAAAACATTTTATAAACTTTTATCGGCGTCAAATCCAGCCACGCGCACGACGTCGCGGGCACAGCTAGTTATAAAAAAAGGAACGAGAACGCATTTGTGGAGAAAATGCTTATTTGTCATACACTGTTCTTTTTATTACAAAAGTTTCTTTGTTTCGTAAAAAGGCTACGTTTGGATCGCCTTCTCGTAAACGCTCAGAAGGGTTTCTTCTGAACCTCAATTTTTTTTGTCACTAAGGTGGAAATTCAAAAATCAAAATCAAATCAAAAATAATTTTATTTCATAGGCCAAGTTCGGCACTTAAAATCGTCAACATTTAACATTTAACATATTATGTATTTTACAAATAAATAGTTTATTGTAAATTATTTTAAATTACAGTATTAAATTATACTATTGTATTTAACTTCTTTACCGCGAGCGCTTGTAACAAGTACATCCACAGGACAGTACAGGTACTTCGTTGACTGTGGTTGTAATCGATACAAGCGGCCGGATTCCGAGAGTAAGGCTTTTCATGAGAAGAACCCGGCAAGAAACTCATGAGCCACTTTTTTAAATAGCCAATCATAAATTTTTTTTTATAAATTAAGTACATGACCCATCTGACAGTAGCTCATGGACGCCTGCAACACTAGAAGTATAACTGTTGAAGATCCTATAATTATAATGCTTTAGAAAAACCACGGCTAAGGGCTCGTTTAAAGACACGCGGGGCGTCGAGCGGGGCGTCGTGCGGCGCGTGCGGCGTGGTGGCTTCCCGCGGCGCGTCAGCCGTTTTAACCGTTAATGGTGTGGCGGCGTGTTAAGCGGTGCGTGAAGCAGCACGCGCAAACTCAAACATATAGAAATGTAGGGGATCATAAGGATACGCGGGGCGTCAAGCGTCGCGTGCGTCGTGGCTTGTGGCGGCGCGTCGTCCGCCGCATCACCCGTCGCTGCATTTGCCGCGTAGCACGTAGAGTTGTGTACGTAGCACTGAAGTTTGTAGCCGTGGCTTTCGCTGCGATCCCCGCCGCTTCACTTCACGCAACTTACTAGTTCACCCGCCGCGTTTTACGCAGCTGCACTCGCCGCGTCCGACGCCGCGCTGGTCGCTGTGTGTGACGCTACAATTCGCTTTTTCTTGAACGCTCCAACATCGCCGTATGTTTGATTTTATGGCGGCGCGCCTCGCGGCCCGTGCCGCTCGACCCCCCGCGTGTCTCTAAACGAGCCCTTAGGGTGAGTTCCCCCAATAGCTACAATCTAGACAAATAGCGTCAATGGAAGGGCCAAAATGTATGACGTCAGCTTGACAAATAAATTGTTAAATTTGCGATGAAAATTCAAAGCAATACACATCAGCTGTGCCGCCAGCCGCCATGTTACTAATCCCAGCACCGTGTTGTGGTTCAATTGTCTATGATTATTTAACTGTTACATTTTTGAAAATTCGATTATTGGACAAGCTGTCATATCACGAAATTATACACTTAAAAATCAAAAAAATCGTCGTGTTCATATTGATCAGTAGACCAGACCAGTCGTGATATGACAGCTTGTCCATTTTTTACTTTAGTTACATTTAAAAATTCAACTATTTGACAATATTTTTTGTTGCGATACTAAATTAAAAAATGATATGTCTAAACTCCAAACCCTGTTCCATATTTCATTCAAAAACTAACGCAACCTCAACATTTCAAAAAAATGTTTTCGTATGTTTTTGCAACATTAAGTTACTGGAATCAAGGGCATCGTCGTGATTTATTTAGTTTGTCCCGTCTATTATTAAAAAGATCTCAAACTGCTTTTAAGTTTTGACAGTCCCTAAAATAACGCTTCGGGACCAGTACAGGTGACTTATAGAATAATTTATTAAGGTTTATGGACTGTCGACAATAATTATTTAAACTATATTGGAGCGTTTATAATTCAATATCTCTCTGAAAGTAAGCCAGGTATATCTTAATATTTTAACAGCAATTTAAAGTAATTAATATTTAAATAAGACCTCCCAACTCATCCTGCCTTGATTATTATTTATGACTGTCAGTAAGTAATTTTTTTATTTGCTGCCAAATTAATTTAAATAATAAGTTGTTGTTTTCCGGCAATCAGAGGTAAGATGGCCAGTTCCTCAGTTGTTGACTTATAGATGAAAGTCGCTTCCACCTTCGAACTTATCGTCACTTACCATCAGATGAGATGAAGGCCAAGAGCTTACCTGTCGTAAAAAAAAGTAAGCAAAACAATTAATTGAAACAAAATGAATCCCCTATCCGCACTAATTGAAACCAAATACCACCAATATCTCAACAACGCTCACTTGTCCAGAGTGGTGGTGTTACGGCCCATAACTAAAATATGACTTTTTTATGTAAGAACGTGTATGTCCTACAGCGGGATGTCAATAAGCTGGAAGAGAGATGAAAATGATTCATAAGATACCTTATCAAACTGCGAAAAGAAGAACTCATTTTATTCAACTTTCTTAAGCAAAACACAAAACAATAACAAAAAATTTGCATGGGAAATAGACAAATAAATTTCGGCACAAAATTGCTTCAGTACAGTCAAATTGTATCAGTATACTTGTTTTTGTAAACGAGCGGAAACTGCTTTTAATACAAAATTTTGTATCGAATTAGTAGCCTGTGCCCTCCCCCCTGCCTGTGTCCCAGCAATAGGACATAAGTAGATGTATATTGGGCATTCTACCTCACCGTAGTGAGCGATGGCATGGGCCCGAGCGAACGAAGGTGGGTCACGTTCATGGTGTGTTCATTGGTTGTTGATTTTTAAATATTACCATTCGGATATGTAGTCAGAATCCTAACTGGTGTCGGCTGAGAGACCCGTGGTAAGTATCTCTCTGCGAGCCCGTGGTAAGATCACGCACCGAGCACCACCTAACAGATTGGTTGGAAGCCCGATTAAAAGTAACTTCCTGAAATCACGTAATTATAGCTTTAGTAATAACAATACAGCAAGGGAACCAATGACTCCTGGGTAAACAATCCACTGGTAGATGCAATCTGCGACAGAGTGGAGTCAACCTTCGACATGAAGTACAAGATACACTTGTCGAAATATGAGGGTGAGGGAATTCACCACAGATCATTGATCATCTACACAGATGGATCCAAAACAAGCACGGGTACGGGCACTGGTGTCTTCTCTGATGACCTCAACATACACTTGGCCATTCCGCTGGGAAACACGACAACCGTATACTTAGTAGAATGTGCCGGCATACTTCTGGCCGCCAAAGCCATTTTTACAAGGGGAGTCACAGAACACAACATAACAATCCTCTCAGACAGCAGGTCGGTCTTGCAAGGTGTCAGTCTCCAGCCTCATTAAGGAATGCCATGACATTCTCAACAAGGTAGGAGACAATAACGATTTAAATCTTGCATGGATCAAGGCTCACAGTTGGTTTAAAGGAAGAATCCAACAACACACATCATTCTTACACAATGACTACTGGATCAACCTGGACGACTGCAGGCAGGCTAGACTTGCACTACCACGAATTGAGCCACACCTATCCAGAGAATTAATGCGGCTGGATAAATGTAGGCTGCGCCTTGTAACAGGTGCAATCACAGGACACAGCCTTTTTAACAAACATCTTTTCAACATAGGTGTCACAGACAGTCCGCTGTGCAGGGCGCGCATAGCGACAGAAGAAACAGCTTCCCACGGGGTACCAGCCCCCCCCTGACGGGGTAGCAGAATGCCGGGCTAAGTACCTGGGCACACCGTGTACCCTCCGGGAGGCCATCGGCGACGTGAAGGCGCTGGGTGGCTTCCTGGCGGAGCTTGGATGGCTGGAGTAATCCAGCATTCACCCTCCGATGCAAAACAGGCGCAAATTAGACGTCGAGTTGCGGAAACCACCCGTATTTATGGAGAAGAAGAAGAAGAAGGAAACCAATGAACGCAAATATAGCTTGGTGCACTCTTAATAGTGCTTCCGAAAAAACTCTACTTCTTTAAATAATGCCCTATGTTCAGCAGTAGGATTCTGTCGGCTGAGATGATCCATTATTCCCCGTACATTACGAAGTTTCATATCATCACTGGTAAAGGACAATATATACCTCATATGTTATATGGATTACTTATAACTCTGTAGCTTTAGCTCGGTAAAAACACATTCGCAAAATTTCTTGATTTGTCTGCATTAGGAAACACTACAGCGTTTCCAAAGAAAGTGGAAAGCACCAGACCGCGTGGAAGGTCCCATACAAGTTGGACTGACCAGACTAAGTCCGCCGTGGGAGGTCCACTGAACGAGTGCAGTAGGGTGACCTCGAGCAGGCAGCGGTGGACAGACGTCGTGAAGCGCATCACGTCTGCCCCTTCCGACACTACTACAGCCCCCTTATTCTAAACTGGCGGAAAATAAACGAATCACGGGATCTCTATTGCTGTCAATTTTTATTGCGGCGAATTAGAGCGAGATGGGACGTAACTTTCCGAATTGAATCCGTGAACCAACAGTAGAATATGGGTGCTGCATGGAGATCACGACCTGTCAAGAGCGTACCGAATAAGTAGAGAGAGAGGATACGCTCCTGGTATTTTAATTTTTTGTATCGAAGATAAACCGAAAATATTTTTGTTTTCAAAAACTCTCGCAACTTGGTTGTGTTGTGAGAAATTTCATAAACCATACAAACTGCTAAACTTTTGTTGCTAGTGGCGATAATCGAGTTGTTTAAGAATGGGGCAGCGCAGGATCGATTGTTATGGAAATTGGGGAAGCCCATTTCCAAATAGCAAAATACTTTTGATTAATGGAAATTAAGAAAATAATGTATAACATTAAATACTGACAGTAATTATATGATTGGCTATTTAAAAAAAATGCCTCATGAGTTTTGTTATGTTTAGTGTTACATAAATATGTATACATATAAATAAGATACATCGTTTTTTCCTCCGGCGTAGTACGAAAAAGATAAGGAAACCAAATTTTCTAGATTTTCTCATGCCTGGGTGTTTTAAGATGATGTCTCCGGTTAGGTGTTATCATCTGATACAGCCAAAACAACTAAAAATTTTTTCACAACATCGTCTCTATACTGCTCCTGTCTCTTTCTTCTCAGGCCTAGTTGATTTTTTTTTTTTTGGTTGATCTCCTTTCACGATAATCGGTTTAGCTTTGATAGCTTAAAAGCAAAAAAGGTCATATTAACAAAAAAATCCTATGAAATTGGTTCTTACCTATGAAATTGGTGTTATTTCTCTCTCTAAGGCCCGATTTTTCAATCCTCAGATAAAACTATATGTCAGTCAAATGTTAACTCTGTCCCTTTTCTTTTTATGACTTTAGAAAGTGACAGTGATAGTTTTAAATGGCGGATAATTTTATCTGAGGATTGAAAAATCGGGCCTTAGTATTTTGTCCTTAACTTTTAAGTTTCATAACATTATTATAAAAGATAAGACCATATTTTCTTCTCTCTCTCTCTCTCTCTTCAGACCATATTTTTTAGCTTTGATGATTTCTTTTCATAATTTTTTGTAAGATAAATTGTGTTAAAATTAGACCCGATGACAACTCCTTTTAACTGACTCCCGAATATATCATTTGATTTGCATTAACATAAAAACGATAAATATTTTTAATGAACGATGATATCACACATATTGCTAAAGCTTGTCTAATGCGACATGCCAAATATCACTATTTCTGGATTTTGCGTTGAAAGAAAACTGAAAAAATATTAGTATGGAAAATGCAGCCTTCCAAAATGCCTACATAAAACACCAAGTTCATAGGTATGGACCGAATATTATAACAGATAAAAAGTAGGTCATAGCCCAAAGGACATTGGGCAAAAATAGCCATAGCCAATATATTTTTGAAAAGACATTAAGACGTAGGAACACGTCTGCCATGGGGCCAGTTCCAATTCACGTTTTGAAATTAATAGGGATGATACCAGTTTTCCTATGAAATCTGTTTTCACCTTCCAATAGCTGTGTTACATCGTTGGATAGATATTTTTGAGCTGAATAAAAGTTACCATGGCACCTAGTTCCAAATCTTAGTCCGTTCAAAGTTTTTCTTTATTATAAATCTGCGATGCGTTTTCGAAGCCATGGACTAGCTGTGCCGCCAACCGCCATTTTATTAATCCCAGTACCGTGTTGTGGGTAAATTGTCTTTATTTATTTAACTATATTTGTTAACAATATTATTGTATAACTCTTTCTATAGAGGGATTAGTTCGCGTGTCCGCCACTGGATGGCGCTACTAACAATCGTAGTGTAATCAGTGTAAATTGCGAACAAGCTTGAATCGCGCTACTGAGATTTCTTGCAGGTATTATATATACTTTTAGGTTCATTTTAAATACACATTTTGTCACCTAATTTGGCCTTTTATTTCGTAAAGAATAATTGGCCCATTAAGTACCACTGTATTTTTTAACTTAGATTTTTCGTGCTTGTAATATATAAATCATATCCACTTCAATTATTAAAAAGGTTATAAGGAAATAAGGTATAAAAATACGCAGCCATCACCATAAAACTAAACCCATATTGCACTATCATCTAACTCCTTGAAACGCCTGTCGTAAAATATTTACTATCATCGAATGATAAAATGCCCGTTTATTTTGATAAGTTGTAAAAACTTTGCTTCCAAGAATAAATTGCAGGGTCTGACTCGTATTTTATTTCTATATCGTAATCATAGAGTAATGGATTCTATAATATTTTTTTCTGCTGAAGGCAAGGGAGCACATTCATACAGCCATTTCTAATTACTGATAAATGTCTTGATATTTATATGAAATGTGGGCGTAACATATTTCAATAGGGGCTTATGAATGTTTGCCGATAAATTAATAAGATGGGTCAAACGGGCAAGTTCGATGAGGCGACTAACACAAACACTACCCTAAACCACTTAAATGTTATCAAATTGAATGATTTCACGTGTTAATCTCGTTGTTTTGTCACAAATTCCAATGGAAATTCAACGACACAAGCTTTTCACAGAGTTTATACCTTATCTCATTTATAATAGTATAAATATGATTTAAAATTATGATTTATAATGCTTCCTTCATTTGGTTAAAAAAAGGTTCAGCACCCGTTTATCAAAAGCCCATTTATTTAATTTACATGAAGGAAACACACTTTTATTGTTACAAATAAACATAACTGCATTCTCATTTTTCTCAAAAAAGCTTACCTCAACCGGGAATCGAAAGTTCGCGATTTTATTCCACTAATCGATTAAGTCATTGCTTAAAATAATATTTCTTGAAACATTAGGTCTTAAACAGGTAAAAATATGAAATCTAACATTTATTTTATTTTATCGCAAAAGGTTTTGGTAAGTTTTAAAAAAAACTGAAAATACAAAGTTAGTTTCCATTAAATGAAGCAATTTTAAACATTTAAGGCCTACTTAATACTTCCCCTCCAACAGAATTCCTGATATTGCTATATTTTGGTGCCCCATATGCTACAAGTCCAAGAGAAAACCAGTGCCAATAAAAACATATTTTCACTATGAATTTAAAGCAAATTTTATAGAATTCAGCACCTAGAATGCACAACTTTAATTTACATTGCACAAAAAACTAAAAACACAGTAGTCCCCATAGATAAATTATAGTTGCTTTAAGAATAACACAAATAAAGCAGGAGTATTAAGTAAAAAACTGTCTAATGGCGAGTTTTTTGATCCGTAATCATAGTAACCACAAAAGTTAAATTCTAGACCGCCAAATTGTGTGATGACAGCTTGATAAATTGTTAAGTACATCAGCTGTGCCGCCAGCCGCCATCTTTCTAATCCCAGCGTCGGGTTGTGGTTAAATTGTCTATGATTATTAAACTTTAGTTATATTTGAAAATTCGATTATTGGACAACCTGTCATATCACGACATCAAACGTTTTCGCAATTGGTCCATATTTTAACCTACTGGTCAACTTGACCACGGATGAAAAAACTGATCCGAACTCTAAAAAAGCTCAAATTTTTGCGAACATTGTTTAATACGCTGAAAAATTATCATGTTGTTCTATGCTTAAAAGAATTTGGCAAAATAATTTTATAACCGCGTTATTTTTAAGTATTATTTACAAAAATATGTAGGTAGAAAAGCGATACTAAAATACATGACTTTTTGTTTTCAGATGAACGGTCGATCAGAAAGGAAAATATATATTTGGTGAGTTACAATAGCTTTGTTATTTTTCCAATATTAGGTACATGTGTTTTTAAAAAGGTTTCCATGTTAAAAAGACTTATTTTAAGCGTTATTATGTTAGCTACAGTTAATTTACTCATGAAAGGTTTTCATCGAAAAGAGTACAGAAATGAATGAATGAATTTATAGATTGAGACATGTATGGCATATTTTCTATGTATTTTCTGAGTGTGAGTGTTAACACCTCTGCCTACACCTTCGGGGAAAGAGGTGTAATGATATATTATGATATTTCCCATATACGAGTATGTTAGTTTTCGCAAGTACGTGATAGTCTCACGTGCATGGCGAATAAGTTTAAACTTATCAAGGTCCACAAAGCCAGATACAATAGAAATATCTATTGTTTGCGAATACTGGTGTTCGCAGTGCCCTCCGAGAGGTTAAAATGCTTTTGACATTTATTATTTAACTTACAAACTCGGAGATGGAAGCAAAAAATAAATTTTTTTTTTTTTTTAAAACAGTTGAAGTCTATAAAAGTATGAATTTGTGACAGATATAAATTAGTATAATTTATTAGTGACACAGAATCAACTTAGTACTAAGCTCAATACCTAATGACGACCTGCGTGGTCGAGTGGTCTGTACGCCGGTCTCAAGGCGTCACGTCACCATCTCGAGAGGTCCTGGGTTCAATCCCCAGCGGAGGCAAGCGTTTGGGTGATGAATTTTCAAACATTTGTTCTCCAGTCTTAGATGTTCATTATATATGTATTATATTATGTATATTCTCAATAATTATATGCATTTATCTATTAAATATGTTTTCCGTCATCTAGTATACGTAACACAAGCAGCATTTAGTTGCTTAAAATGGGACTAGTTAATAGGTGTGAATTTCTGAGGTTATTTATTTATTTATAATAAATTGTGACACTAAATGGCGAGCCACTCAGCATGTGTCAGTTGTCGCAGACATCCGACTGTGTTACCCACGTTACCACCATAGTCTATAAATACTATTGAACAACGGATAGTAAGTGGCTTCCTTCACTAGCCTTTATACATCCCACTGTTGGGCACAGGCCTTCTTACATCGAGAAACACATGAGTGCGCGCCTTAGCACCACACTACGCCGGCCGCTGCACGCTGGCCCAATGCGGATTAGAGGGTAAAAGGCCCTCTTAAAAAACAAGTCCTAAAAAATTCTATCTACCCAGAACTACCACAGGAACAACTAACCTGTGACATAATGACCATCAAAAGACCTGTGACATATGATATTATTTGTTTACCCACCTTAAATTTGACGTTATTTTAATTTAAAAAACTCCTTTATACACAATATTTTACGAACAGTGTTTGATTACACGTAACTCCACAGTAAAAAAATGGTAAAAAATCTAGGAAAAGGATCAATGAAAGATCAATTATCAATTCCTAGAAAATGTATTCTGATGGATATTAGGTTAAGGTAATTTTTTTATGGCCCTTAATAACAATATTTGTGTCATCAAAACATATTAAATAATTTGGTAGCAGAGAAAACATTTAACTTCTTGCCCAATTAGTTATTTTGCTGACCAATTTAAAAAATTTGGTATTTTTTGCTGACCAAAATTCGAATATTTTGCTGATAGTTTAAATAACACCCATTTTGAAGTTTAATGTTAAGACTCACTATTTGGATACACGGTTTTATATTTGGAAAGAAGACGATAGATACATATATACATACATATAATCACGAGTATTATCCCCTAAGGGTTACTCAGAGACTAGACAAAAGCACCGCCAAAGCAGTCCATTGCCATAGTCCGCGCTACACCAAGCAGTCACCACTCAGCGAGACGGGTGACGAGCCCGTCGCCGCTATAAGCTATTGGATGGTTGTGCAGTTCTAAGTCCATTAGTCGCCTTTACGGCACCCAAGTGAAGAGATGGGTTGGTAGTATTCTTTTAATGAGCCGCTACCACGCGGCTTAGATAGATAGATAGATAAAATTATTTAATGCTTTATTTCTTTCTTTATTCTTTATAATTCATATACGTTGACCTAAAAAGCAAAAAAGGACTACCTGCGTTATGACTCTCAGGTCCAGATATTAGGATAACATATAATATAGGTAGTCGCCTGTATGGGTAGGTACCCAACCTACCCATACAGGCGACTCCTTACACAGAATCCCATTGGAAAGTATTACACATGCATATATTCAAGTCATTATTTCTGTGGTGTCCTCTCGCTGCATTAATTCTCCGCTTATTCATATTACTATCAATTTTACAATATTATATATTAGGTTTGTACAGGAGTGGGGCCACTCCTGTACAAACCTAATATATAATATTGTAAATTTTTTTTTTTTGTAAAATTCTTGCTTTTTCCCATAAAAAGCAGCGGAATTATGGGTTACTATTTTGACTTACATTGCATATAAATTAAATGTCGTCCCATGTATTAATACGGGGTTTATTATATTTGAAAATTGCTCGTTCTGACTACGGATAGGTATATTAGGAGATATTTTTCATATACAATTTAATGTTAAATTCAACTGTCCGTAGCCAAAAACTGCGTTTTAGAATATAGAAACTGGACAAAAGATGACAAGAATTGTTTTTTGTGTTTCATGCCATAGAAGTATTTTCAATGGAAGACTTATTATGAACTTCACAGACGGCCGCTTTAACGTATACATGTAGCTTTAAAAAATTGTTTTATGTATCACATACAATAATCTATATACATAAAATAAATCTGTACAGGTCGAATGTCTGTACATAGAAAATTTTTTTTAAAAAAACAGATGTAAAAATAGGGAAAATACCAAATGTAAATTTTTTGTTTCTCTGTCTGTTTGTCTGCTTGTACGGGCTAATCTCCGTAATGGTTGGACTGATTTCAATGAAATTTAGCATGGTGATACCTTATATCCCTGGTCAACATCTTAGATGCTTTTTTTTCCGGAATATTAAAGGGTTTCCGTGGGATATTTAAAAAACCACAGACGAAGTCGCGGGCAATAGAAAGTATGCCATAAATATCTATCTCGTAAGTCAATTTTCATTAATCTACGCATCAATAATATACGAAAATGTAAAAATATATATTATGAATTCCGCGTGTGGTCTCCTGATGATTTCTGTGGAAAGATGTATTAAGATAATATCGTGCTATAACATACATTCATGAACATTAATGCATGCATTTTCTGGTAACCTGCTTATGTTGATTATAACTCATGATTTTACCCTTACCCTTTACCCTACACCTCAAATAACTAGATGAGAATAGAATATTAACTCCCCATAGAACATAGTTCAGTTTATCTAAACCTTATTACTCAGAAATAAAGGTTACATTACCAGAAGCTCCACAATCACCATGGTTGAGATCGCTCTCCGTGAAGCCCAAAGCTAATAACATTAATTCATGTGTGAATTGTGATCTGCAAATAAAACCGCTGAACTGTATTTGCCTTCGTATTCATTTGTTGATTCGGTGAAAACTAGAGTGGTGAACGATTTCAGAATTTAGCACGAGTTGTTAGGACTATTGCTCATACTTATTTTACTTTACAGTGCAATTAACAAATTAAAGTTTATCATTATTTACTACTAGCTGTAGCCCGGGACTTTGTCTGCGGTTACTATGGTATTTACATCTCTCATGTTCGGTAAGTAGGTCCTTAATACCCCCAGATGCAGGTTGTAAGTGATCAATTACCGCCCTAGGTTAATAATGTAGCTAGAAACGCCCTAGGGCGGTAAGTAATTAAAAAAAAACTCTTTCAAAACCATCTTACTCTTACTACTCTTACTTCTAACCATCTTACTGGCACTAGACATCATGCATTCAGCCCAATGACAAAAGAGGTCGCTTCGCTATTTTCATCAATTTTGAATATCGAACGGCGAAGCTAAATTTAGTTCTTGAAAATAAATTTATTTATTCTTGTGACAAAAGAGGTCGCTTCGCTATTTTCATCAATTTTGAATATCGAACGGGAAAGCTAAATTTAGTTCTTGAAAATAAATTTATTTATTCTTGTAATGCCTTTTTTTCCACTTACCTCACAATCGAGATGTAAAGCAAAGTAATTAGCTCGGGTGTACGCATCAATTGCACCCTCGAACTATAAGCGCCCTCGCTGCGCTCGTGCGCCTAAATATCTCGGGCTGCAATTGATGCCTTACAGCCCTTGGCTACTAATCTACTATTAACTATCTAAGGGCGAATTCGACCATATTGAGATTAGTAACACGGGAATAGTAATATCAAACTGAGTTGAAACGATTGGTCGAATCTGCTCTATATCAAACGAGACATTGACACATTCGTGCGCGAAAAACTGCGTACTCCGTTAAAATAATATTACTCGCGTGTAGTCAAACTTGAAAAAACTAGGATAGCTAATCGGCTCCGCCCTTTGGGCTGATTCGACCAATCGTGTGAACTCAGTTTGGTATTACTATTCCCGTGTTACTAATCTCAATTTGGTCGAATTCACCGTGAGATGTTGACCAGGGATATATGGTATCACCATGCAAACACTGATATAGCGCGTCGTTACAGCTTCCCTGACATAACAAAAGATAATGCCTATTGAGATCAGGACCACAAAAACAAAATGGATAAAATATCAACACCACCTTCGTGAATTTTAAGATATATGCTAGGAAATTCCTTTTGATCCTAATTTCATCAAATGCGACAAATAAAAAGGATTTTCTGGGAATTCCTGCGGGTGTATTGAATTGCCAAGAGTTCGAGTACTTCTGCTTCGCTCCCTGAGGGGGAAACTTCACCATTTTCGCGTAGTCACACTTCGATTAAACTCCCACAAAAACAGATCACAAGATACAAAAGTTACTGGGAATTGGATTTGTTACTTATTTTACTTTCTTTTTAACTTTCGCGACCTTCGTAGAAGTCGAAACCTCCTCAGTTATCTATAACAGCAAATTAAAATTGCCATTATCTCTCTCTGTCACAATAGTCCTAAGGGGTATTAAGTGTTCCCGTTTACAAGATTTTCAGTGTCCTCAAAGTAATAGAATCAAAATCAGTGTTTGAAGAGAGCAAACTAAAGCTTGATTCTTTACAGAATCAAAATCAAACCAAAAAAAAATATCTCTATTTCATAGGCCAAGCTTGGCACGTAAAATCGTCAACATCTATATCTATACATATAACAAAACTGTAGAGGTCGAATGTCTGTACTAAAAAAATGCTTATAATCAAACCAGGGGGATATAAAGGGAGTATTCTCTGTTTGATTGTTTGTTTGTACGGGCAAATCTTCGAAATATTACAGATAATTAAAGGATTCCCATGGGATAGTTAAAAAGCCATAGTAACCGCGGCCGAAGTCGCGGGCAACAGCTAGTTTCACATTATTTAGATACAAAATAAATGGAAAAAAACATGTCGGACATAAAATTGCGTTTGAGTTTCATTTTGTATCAACTTATGCAATTATAATTTTATTTATTGTTTTTTTACAAAATGCTTAACTTAACATTCGTACCTCTTATGTAGGAAAATGTTGACTATTAATAGTTGAACTAAAACGTCTAAAGATGAAAATTATAAAATTCTGAAATGTACATATTTACGTAATTCGTCTGTATGTATTCATATGTATGAAAACCGTACGTCAGTATCTCTCTCTCTCTCTCTCTCTCTCTCTCTCTCTCTCTCTCTCTCTCTCTCTCTCTATGGAAAAAAGTAAAAAGCGCCCCAAGCAGCAAACAGTTGTAATCCACAAAGCTACACCTCCTTGCGCATCGGAGTGGGGAGCGTGAGGTTTTTTCGTTACGGAGCGTGAGGTTTTCTCGTTACGGAATTTCTGGATTCGGTCCCCGCGCTCAAGGCCCGCGATAGAAGCTATGCAATAGCTTAAAAATTACTGGGTAAACTTACTATCGCACCAATTTTTTTTGTCAAAAGAGAAGAATCTATTTACCACTGAGTGGAAAAAAGCAGGGGTATGAAGAGAGATAATTTTAATAAGATAAAATAATTGCCTCTTCTAAAAATAGACCATATATTTGAGCTCGTATTATTTAATTTGATATTTTTTTGTACGTTTAATTGTGTTAAAATTAGACACAAAGACAATTATTTTAACTGCCTCTCGAATACATCATTTCTTCATCTATTTGATTTGCATTAACATAAAAACGGTGAATAATTTTTATCAAGCGTGTTCACACACATATTGCTAAAGCTTGTCTAATGATACATGCCAAATATTATTATCTCTGGATTTGTCGTTGTGAAGAAAACTGATAAAATGTTAGTATGTAAAATGCAGACATCCCCAAAATCTCCATACAAAACACCAATTTCATGGGTAAGGACCTAATATAAGTATAGGCTGAGGACTAAGCCTAGGGCATAAAGTCGATTTTTGCTTAACAACCTCAGCATAAGGTTCTATGTATTCTGTATATTGTCTATTTTGGACCCAACACTTAATTACTGTAGGTATACCAATGTTAATTAAGACATGTTCGGATTCCATCGCTCATCGACCAATCAATCAGCAATTGACTGGGCCAGGGGATTCATATATCACCTAATTTGGCCAACGAAGCAACATAACAATGGCTTGTAGCCATGGTTGGCATACCAATGAGCAGTGCCGAGCAATTACCCTATGCCGATTAATGATCTGTTTGGAATTCCAATTTGATCCCTGATGAGCATTCGCAAAGGGTGTTATTTAAACGGTTAGCAAAATATTCGAATTTTGGTCAGCAAATAAATACAATGGGGCAGCTGAAATAACTAATTGGTCAGCAACTTATGGGCAGTTAATATTTCTAAATTGATCAGCAAAATAACTAATTGTACACCATCTTATGGGCAGCAGATATTTCTAATTTGACAGCAAAATAACTAATTAGGCAGCAACTCAAATGTTTTCTCTGCTGCCAAATTGTTGAATATTATGTTTTGTTTGTTGACGGCAAAATATTTGTTTGCTCCCTAAATGATATTTCGACTGACCTTTTTGTTGGTGACCAAATAATTAAATGGGTGCGCAATTAATTACATCTCATTCGTAAATGAGGATCTAAAATCAAACGAGGCTCAATCAACCGTATTTTGCAATCCTACTGCCCTACTCTCCAACCAGATTTCAATAAATATGAATTGGATTTCTGTTATTTCGAACACTTTTTGAAATTATCAAAGGACATGATATTTGACGTTGCATTAAATCAATATTGATTTGCCAACATTGCGTTACAGTATAGAGCTGCTGATAGAAATGTTTTCATATGTAAAATTAGTATTTCCTATTTTTGTTCTTCAACAACACCAACGTAATTAATTGGCAATAATTCTATACATCACCAATGGCAACAAAAAACACATAAATATTAGGTCCTTACATATGAAATTAGCGTTTTGTATGGAGATTTTGGGGAACTCTGCATTTTCCATACTAACATTTTTTCAGTTTTCTTCACAACGACAAATCCAAAGATAATAATATTTGGCATGTATTATTAGACAAGCTTTAGCTATATGTGTGATATCACACTTCTTAAAAATTATTTATCTTTTTTATGTGAATGCAAATCAAATTATGTATTCGGAAGGCACTGAAAAGGAATTGTCTCCGTGTCCAATTTTAACACAATAAAACTTACAACGAATTATCAAAAAGAGTTCGAAAATATGGTCTATTTTTAGAGGAGGTAATTATTTTTTAAGAATACTCTGAAACTTAATCGTTACAAACAAAATACTAACAGAAATGAATAACACCAATTTCATAGGTAAGGACCCAATATAACAACGTAGTATAACAGTTATGCCCGATCTGGTAGGTCAAAGTGTTAACACCCACAGACTGCGAGCCTAATGCACCGGGCATCGTGTGGCAAGCTATATTTACAATAAACTAAATTCTCTAATTTACAAGCGAACGCCGGCGTATGCGGCGATTTCAGTCTCGGTTGTATACTTTGACTGGTTAAGTTATATTCAAACTCCGTAGTAGTGGCAGTGGGATTCGAAGCGGCGTCTGCACACAAGCAGTGTCGCTTTTCAAATACCGCTAAACCAAATCAATCATAAACTTCAATAACAAAAATCAGAAAACAGAAGGTGATAAAATTCATTGCCGCGAGCGCTTGTAACAAGTACATCCATAGCGTTTTGATTTGACTGTGATTGTAATCGATACAAGCGGCGTCTATCACTTCCATTAAAAAAAACACACCTAGAAAATTATGATCAATATGGCAATCTTCCTTGTGGCAAAATGCTCCGGCCTCTCACCACACTTAATATGCATCGGGTTCGGGTTCCACATAAACCCGTCTAGACACATTTTATCGAATAGGCAAGATTATCGATATGAATCGCAGAAGCTTTCATAATCGAATTGAAAGATAAGTCTCGAATTTCTTTTAATAATCCTAAGTAGACGTAGAAGAGATCTGGTGAAATATAAGCGAAAACCTGTCGGCTAGCGGGTGTAATGGATTTAAGTCCGGCGTCTGATAGATAACTATCCAATACTTTAACTGTGCCATCAAATCGGTTTGAAGCCTTTTATCCGAAGACCAGACCCTTTTACCAAAAGTATCTTTTCCTATTTGATATTTATCGCTTACTAAGGAGTATAAGTATCGAGTTGTCGGTCGCAATATTTTTAAATGGGTTTCAATTTCTTTTCACGTATCCAGCGACCCTAGTATAAGCTTTGATAGTAAAGTATACGTCAATTCCATCAAAAACATGTAAAAATAATAGTGAAATCGAACATGAACCATGTCAATTCAGTACCAATAGTATCTTTCAATCAAAGTTGCCAAAAAGGTAAACAAAAAGCCGACTCACCGAATTTGTTATTCAATTATCACACTTTTTATATGGACATTGACACAGAAATGTACGGTAACAATTGTTGTCCATTTCGATTGATTTTAACTACTTACTGACATCACAAAACATTTAGGAGACAAAACACTACCTTCGTTTTTTTTACCTTTATGGCAACTTTGATTGAAAGATACTTTAGTTATGGTATGTTATTTCTTTTATAGAGTGACTTGGCATAGGCACATGGCAACTTAACGGTATATGTTTTTGATGATCTTGGTCAGTTCAGACTTCTAGCACCTTCTAGTTTCTTCCACAACGAAGTTATAGGGGTTCGAAAATCGCCCGAATGGCTTCGGCTGGAGAAAAGGATGGTACGGCTATGCTTTTTTAATGATCTTGTCTGAGGTTTGCTCGACGGCTGTGCTCCCAGATCGCAGACTTTTGTCTCCATACATTAACTGCCTGCGCCTTTATAGATATAAGGTAACGTAAACATGCCGCCACCACGCTATAGTGCGCGCGGAACTAGTTGGCCGCGCCTTAAGTATGTGAGCGGTGGAACGGAGAGGCGGGGCCGTTTGCTGTCATTACTCAGTTCGGCGCCGTACTTCGCGACGGCAACACGCATTGAAAATTCCGGCTACTTTAAACAAAACGCACATGAGATAGACATAGCGAGATGAGTCGCCACCTAAGGCGCGGCCACCGAGTTCCGCGCGCACTATAGCCCAATTGGGGGGTGTAAAAAGTTGTAATAGCGACAGCCACCGTGCGCTCCGAAGCACGGAGGAACTCAAGCCCACAGATTTTATGTCACCCATCCTAGCAACATTTACGAAAGTAGCTTTGTTTTAAATGTCGAAATCGACCGCG
The DNA here is from genome assembly GCA_910589355.1 of Parapoynx stratiotata. NCBI lineage: Eukaryota > Metazoa > Arthropoda > Insecta > Lepidoptera > Crambidae > Parapoynx > Parapoynx stratiotata. Next base: position 4,356,722 of record OU342483.1, read on the forward strand.
ATAAACCACCACCGAAGTCCTATGAATAAGTAATTTGTCTTAATATATTTTTTGCGGGCTTTGTCACTGCTGCCAAAGATAGATTCATAAGCTTTGGCGAAGTTATCTATATGCATTCTTGTTCTTTTGAATACGTTATAAGTCTGTCTAAGTCAATCTTCCACATGAATGACTTTTATGAGGCACAGACACTTTTTTCATGAATAGACACTTTCATGAATATAAATATACAAGTAACACCAACAGTTTGTATCATAAATCTTATTTAAA